>CM061549.1:89556293-90788793 GCA_030864215.1 Capsicum pubescens | reverse complement strand
TTAGTATTTAGATTGTGTTGCTTTTCTAAATTTTCATATTTATTATATGTACAATCACTTCCTTCTTTATGATTATTAATGTGTACTGAATTTAATTAGTAGATATATGCACAAGTGTGTTTGGTAGATCAAATTTTGATAGATTTGCCTCTAAAGGCAAGACGTTTGGTCCAAACGAAAAATATGATATTATCAATGATCATTTGATGTTTAGAGAGTTTTGTTTAGGGGCACTCCCAATAAATTTTGTGAGCGAAGAACGTGTATATTTATTATATTGCTATACTTATTATAAAGAGAAGATGATAAAAGTAACAACATTCTTTACTTTTTCAGCATACATCAGTATCTATGGAAGAGTTTTTTCCACAGTAGAGATCACCATCTGGGCCATCACTGAAGCTCAAAGAAATGATGTGTATTTTTTAATTTTTGCTTGACTTGGGGAATATGTATATATCCTCGTAATCTATATTTGTGCCCTTTCATAAAGTACTCACCCTCAAGTATTCGGTCCATTACACAAACAATCCTCTTGGGATTACATTGTGATAATATTTTTTTTAGAAAAAATTTATATTGTTGAAGTTATCGTAAGGTAAATAGAGAGTAAAGTGCACACAGATCTTACCCCTATCTCACAGAGATAAAGAGGTTGTTCGAAAGATCTCAAAAATCTTAACGTCACGTTATTAGTCCAACTTCAACCACAATCTCAGTTTTAATATCAGCCTCAACCTCAGTTCGAACATTAGCCTCAGCCTCGACTCATCTTAACAAGTCGTCACGACAACATAGGATGTCTAATCATGAACCAAGATGAAGTAAGATTGATCGCAGAACAGATAGGTTTCGAGGTAATTCTATTCAAGTTAAGAAAAAATACATCACTGCATGAATCATTTGGATTGATATACTCAAGCCATGCAATGATTGAAGTGCATGGAGCAACACTAACACATGCATTATTTCTATGTCTTAAATCAATATTCATACAAGTTATTTCAATTGGAGCTGACGGAGTATCAAATATTTGTTATGGAAAATTGGCAAGGGACATGAATTTGGTTTATCAGGAATACAAATCTGGGGTTGAAGAAAGTAGCTTAATGGAAAATTTTGGAAAAAAAAATAATTTGGTGTTAAAGAATCCAAAGGCTCTTCAAGAAAAAGGTCTCTCAAGAGATTATGAATATTTATCTTAGAGAACAAAATATATTTAAAAAAAAAAAAAAAAACTTAAGATCGGGTTGATAGCCCTTTTTACTTAAGAGAACAAAATATAAATTTGGATTTAAATAGATTTAGAATGTACTTAGAGAAATCATATCAGAAAGCAAAAATATTTATGGCTATTAATGGTTAGTAGATAAAGGAATGGTGAACATGTGGTGTAGAAAAATTAGTTTTAGTCATCACTTTTTTTACTTTGTTTTTTAAAAAAAAAAATATAATAATTTCAACATTTGGGTATATATGTTATGTTTTACAATTTTACTCTTCTCGTGTTAAAAAATTAAAATAAAATATTATATTTGTGTTAATATCAAACTATCCCAAATTTGCAATGAATATTTTTCAAGGAGATAACAGAGTGCATATGGATCTTATCCTAGTTATCTCATGAAGATAAAGAAGTTGTTTTTCAAAGATTCCGACTTATGTGTAGTTGAGTTTGCGTAATCATGTATTATAAGTACATTTTAAACTTCTTTGTATTGCTCTGTTAGTTTTGGCTAAGAATTTTTTTTGGCTTGAATTTGGTTGAGTGTTGTCTGTTTGTTCCTTTTTTTTATTGCTGAAAATGTCCAGATAATATCTTCATTTGCAGTTCATCATGATTTATTCCACTCATATTTAGAAATTTAAACTTGACTAAATTGTCTATGCCTTGAAGTACTGATAGTCACCTCAGATTTTTTATCTTTTTCAGTAGTGGCATAGACTTGAGTTATTTATATTATTGAAGCAAGAGTGCTCTAAGACTTCCAAGTTAGATATGCAACTCAACAAATCCATAAGTACTGAGTTTTAGCTCATATGGAGTACTTAGAGGTTAATTCATATATTGAAAGAAAGGTCCCGCAAAACAATATCTGGACAAAAGCAAGGTTGATAATGTGGGCTAATTGGGGCAATAGACAAAATTTTCTTTGTTTTGTTGATATCTACTCTTTTTTCTTCTTCTTTTGTTTTTTTATATGCATTACCCGTTGATTTTTTGTCGACGAACTCTAATACTTACTAGAAGATTTGTGATTATCAAGGTCTATTTGAAGATTATGTGATTGTATAGGAGGCTTTATTTAAGGACACTCTTTTATCACCGAAATTTAAAGGCGAGTTCTATAGAATGCATGGTGAATTAGATCGGTTATATTGTATGAAGCAGACATGACACAATTTCAACTTACCGAAAACATGCCTAAGATAGGAGGTTATAAAGAACTTGAATTAGGGTAAAAGGTTAGTTAGATCGTTAAGCCAGCATTTTCTCACTTATTCTTATACTAGTTTAGGTGTATGTGCCTCGCGCATGTACCTCACTTTATTGAGTTCAAACGTTACACTAAATAGAATTTTTTTAAAAAATAATAAAGATGAATACAATAATTAAATTCAACATCTTTTGAAGAATTTATTTAATTAAACCTAAACTTTACAAAAAAAATCTCAAAGTTGATCGACATTCATCTACCACCTGTAAACTACAATAAAATAATATGATGATGAGGCATCAAAATAGTATAATTAAATCTAGCTTATACACAAAAATTTTCTCAAATCCATCTGACACTTATCTACCACCTGTAAACTATAACAAAATAATATGACAATAGAGATATCAAAATAATATAATAAACTTTACCTTTACACCAAAAAAATTCTCAAAACAGAGACATAAAAACAATACAATTAAACCTAACCTTTACCCAAAAAAATTCCTCAAAGCCGACTGACATTCATCTACCTCCTGCAAATTCCTCTACGATCTGTAAACTACAACAAAATAATATAACAGTGATCACAAAGCTTCAGTTTTGATGAAAATAATTCTTGTCTAAGCAAAAATTCTAACACTAAAGAATGACTTGAATGAAAACAAAGAAAATATATAAATACACACACGTTGAATTCTATTATTTTGACAAAAATGGTGAAGAAGTTGAGGAATAGAAAATTAAGCATCCATCAATCTAGACATGCAACCGAAGTAAGTTAGATGAGCATCTATCATATTTTTCAATAAGTAAATCAGTTTCTTCTCTAGTTTAACGTGCATCTCAATATTTATAGAAGTATTTCTTTAATAGAGTCTTATTTTAGGAGTATTTTTCTATCCTATTTTAGGAGTATTTTTCTAATTGATCAGTACAAAGAAAAATATTAATTGATTCTCATTCCATATATTTTAGGAGTCTCATATACTTTAGGAGTATAGTTAATATAATAAAAATAATTAAATAATAAATTAAAGAAAATAGTGAAAAGACAGTTTTGTCTAAAGGAGAGTCTTTTAATGAAGGACAAAAAATTCAAATAACTTTTTAAGGGTCTTCACACTTTTAATGTATTATTATAGATACTTTAGCCGTATTATTAATCGTAGTATTACTCTTGCAGTTTCTTATGTTTTGAGTTTGATTATTCATTGTTTTTTAGTTTAAATTTCTCCTGCTATGATTTGATTAGTGAGTCATACATTTGATTTTCTTGTGTACCTATCTATAAATGTTCACTTTAATATTTTCAATATTTTTTTAATCAATATTAGGTTATGTTAGGCTTAATATTTTCCTTGAAAATTGTTGAAGGACGAAGCAAAAGTTTGATTAGATTTCTCCTTAATTCTCGGTCAGCTACTGATCTCTCTGAGGAGGTTCAAAAACTATTTAGTAGGTGGAGATCGAGTTTTATTCATGAATTGAAGGTCATTTTCAGTGTTAGGCATGCCAATTTCATGGGCTTGAGAGGTTGTAGTGCCACATCCCCTTTGCAGGGTCACCAGAGGATCATTCTTGTGATTTAGTGAAAAATGAGAATCTATATGATCATTTCTTTGGATGGAGATGCAACAAATTAAGTTGGACTATTATTTAGAAAATTGCAATTAGCATAAGGCTTCGCTTACTTACATTGCAGAGCACAACCGTCTATCATTCATAGGGATATAAAATTAAATAATATATTTTTAGATGAGAATTTTATGTCCAAGAGTGCGAATTTTGAATTTACAAAGTTTAACTCTGAGGGAATGACATATATGAGCACTCGTGTAGCAGGGACGATGGGATACATAGCGTTGAATATACATTTTATGGTTAATTGGCATAAAAAGTGATGAGAAACAAAACCAAAGAAGAAACTTTAAAATAGATTGAGTAACAAAAAAAAACTAAAGTAAATTAAAATTTGAAGGTATTATCATAAAAAGGGACAAAGTAAAGGTAGTATATTGTAATAATGCATTATTTATTTAATACTTTGTAGTTGTGAAAACACAAATACTTAAATGCATTGAGAGAAAGCAAAGAGAAAACTAAGTAAGGTGATGGCTTATCAACCAAGTCTTCACCTCTAGGAAGTGGGTCATTTGTTCCTCTTTTTGACTCGGAGCTATTTATTATGATGTGAAATCCTTTGGAGGGGATCAAAACATGTCCAAGTACTTTCATCTTTATAAATGATCCTTGAAGCATTTGCAACTCTCATGCTTGGCTTCTAGTAAATGGTTTTGAAGTCTTTTGAATCATATTATCCTCTCCATCTTGAGGAGAATTTGACCTTAAATTCATGGGTTCATCATCCCCAAGTGTGTCAATGAGTGAAAGGTCGCACACATTGAATGTGTTGTGCACTTGATAGTTCGGAGAAAAATCAATCTTATATGCATTATCATTTATCCTTTCAAGCACTTGGAAGGGTTTATCAACCCTAGGCATCAATTTATCTTTCCTTTATGTTAGGAATTGGTCCTTCTGAAAATGTACCTATACCCAATCGCCCGGTTTAATCACACGCATTTTTCTCCCTTTGTTCGCCCTCTTAGCAACTTCTTAATTCTTCTTCTCAAGGCGGAGTCTCACTTTCGCATGCAACTTCTTCATTGATTCTGCCCTTTTGTTTCCATCTAAGCTTAACACAAGATCATTAGACAAAAGGGTGATATCTAAAGGGGTAAGGGGTTAAAGCCATAAACACACTCAAAGTGAGTGATACCAATAGTCGAATGGATAACATGATTGCAAGCAAAATCGGCTAAAGGTAGGTGATCCTTACAAGAATCCCTATTATATTTCACCTCGAAGCATAGCATAGAACCCAAAGTCTTATTTACTACTTCCGTTTGGCCATCAATTTATGGGTGGCACGATGTTGAGAAAAATAATTTTATGCCAAGCCTACCCCACAACGACCTTTAAAAGTAACTAAGGAACTTGGAATCCCTATCACTAACAATGGTCCTAGGGATTTCGTACAATTTGACAACATGTTCAACAAACAATGAGGCCACATTAGGTGCATCCTCACTCTTATGGCACGGAATGAAATAGTCCATCTTAGAAAATCGATTAACCACAACAAAAATGCTATCTATACCCTTCCTTGTCCTTGGAAAACACAAAAAGATCCATAGAGATGCCAAGCCAAGGGTGTTGGGTAGTGGGTAGTGGGGTATAAAATCCTTAAGGGATAAAGGTACGATTTTGCACTTCTACAATCCATACGTTAGCCATAAATTCTAGCAACATATTGACGTATTTTGGGCCAATACAATTGTTCCTTTAAGATTCTAAGGTCTTGTTAATTCCAAAGTGACCCATCATACCATCATCATATGCTTATCTTACAAATAATTCTCTCCATGAGCTAGAGGGAACACACAAACTTCTTTCCTTGAACAAGAACCCATCAAACTTGGAGTAGGGCCTAGATGTTTTATCTCTCTCCCACCTTTCCCTATACCATAACTCACATTCTTGGTAGAGTTGAGAAAATATGGGGTCCTCAGGATACATTACCTTTAGGCTTTGAAATCCCAATAACTTAGAAAACAACATAGATACTAACACGTGTTTCCTAGACAATGCATCAGATACCATATTTTTCTTTCCTTTTTGTATTGGATTACATACGAGAAAGTATCTAGGAACTAAATCCATTTAGAGTGAAATTTATTTAACTTATCTTGGGCTTGGAGATGCTTCAAGGATTCATGGTCAGTTCTGATCACAAACTCCTTGGGCCATAAATAGTGTTGCCAATTACCCAATGCTCTAACCAAGACATATAACTCTAGGTGATAAGTGGAATAATTTAGAGTTGTGCCTTTGAGATTTTAAATAAAATAGTCAATGGATTTAAGATCTTTCTTTAATATGGCAACTATTCCCACCTTACTTGCATCACATTCAATTTCAAACATCTTATCAAAATTAGGTAATTGTAACAAGGGGGCGGAGCTAAGCATGGGATTCAAATGCATTGGATTTCTCATCTCCCCACTTAAGGGGTTTGTCCTTCCAAATCACCTCGGTCAAGGGAGCGGTGATGGTACTAAATCCTTTGACAAATCGCCTATAGAAACCAGCCAACCCATGGAAGCTTCGTACTTCACTAATGGATTTTAGAGTTGGCTAATTCTTAATGGCGTCTATCTTAGATTCATCCACCTCGACTCCTCTTAGGCTTACAACAAATCCCAAAAACACTACTTCTCTCACACCAAAAGAGCATTTTTAAAAATTAACATACAATTTTTCTTTTCTAAGCACTTCAAACCCACTTTGCAAATGTAAAACATTCTCTTTAAGGAATTTGCTATAAACTAGGACATCATCAAAGTACACCATAACAAATTTTGCAATGAACGATTTCATCACATGATTCATCAATCGTATAAAAGTACTAGGAGCATTGGTAAGACCAAAAGGCATGGCCATCCATTCATACAAACCAAACTTGGTCTTGAATGTAGTCTTTCACTCATCACCAGATTGCATTCAGATTTGGTGGCACCCGCTCCTAAGATCTATCTTAGAGAACGCACATGAACCATTTAATTCATCAAACATATCATCCAAACGGGGAATTGGGTTATGATACTTTATTGTTATTTTATTGATGGCTCGACAATCAAAACACATGTGACATAGCCTATCTTTTTTGGCACCAACAACACCGAGACCACACATGGGCTCATACTTTTCTTAATGTATCCCTTGTTGAGGAGTTCCTTAATTTTCCTTTGTAGTTCTTTGGTATTTGTAGGGTTACTTTTATATGCTGGTTCATTTGGTAATTGAGAGCCCAACACGAAGTCTATTTGATGCTCGATTCTCGAATTGGGGGTAACCCTTGTGGAAATTCCTTCGGGAACACATCTTTATAATTCTAGAAAACAAAGAAGATAGAAGGGGAAATAAAATCAGTATAGGGGTTAGTGTTAAAAACATGGGCAAGAAGAAGCATGGGTGTTTTGTCATCACGCTCTTTGAAGAGTCTTTATTTCTAGCCAACATCACCATTTGTTCCTTTCTCTTCAATTTTCTTACTTCCTCCCCCTTGTTGCCTTCATTTCCAATAGTCCCATCTTCCCTTACATTCTTTCCTTTCTCCTTTAGCTCCCTTAATTTTTAATGGGTTTCATTCACTTGTTAGGGTGAGAGAGGATAGTGTAAACTTTTGGCCATACATCTCAAGGAAATATCAATTGGTTCTTCCATCATGCTTAGTCGATAAATCATATTGACATAGTCTTCCAAATAAGATGTGACAAGCTTACATGGGAATCACATTACATAGCACCTCATCTTGATAATTCATGACTTTGAAACGGATTAAAACTTGTCGATTTACCTTCAAATCTCCACATCCATTCGCCATTGGAGTTTGTATGGTCTAGAATGCTTGGCGGTGGGTAGCTTTAGAAAATCAACCATGGTGGCACTAACTACATTGGCACAACTACTACTATTAATGATCAATGAGCATACATTCTCTTTGATAAGACATTTAGTATGAAATAGATTTTCCCATTGACTAGGGTCATCTAACGCCTTACCAATCATTACTCATCTTACCACAAAGTTAGGCACTTCAAACTCTCCATCTTGAGGCCAAGAATCTTCATCATCTCTTTTTTCTTGTACCTCTCCCTCAACTTGCTCTCTATTTTGGGATTTTTCATCATTCTCATCCGCTTCTAATCCCACCTCTTCTCTAAGGTAATATAATCTTCCTTCCCTAAGGATCACATTCCTCTGGTTGGGAAATTCATTTGCCTTATGTCCCCACCCTTGTCATTTAAAGCATTAAAAACCTCTAGGATTGGGAGTAGGATATTTGTTACCTTCATTCCTTGGAGAGTATTTTGGAGCGATCTTCTCTACGGGATTTTTATCAATGGACTTGTAGTCCTTGTTCTTGTTCCATCCCAATGAAGGTTGAGCTATCTCTTTGTTCTTACCCCAAGAGTTCGCTGATGTGTACCCTTTTGGTTTGTAAGTTGCCCTTTCTTTGATATCCTTCTCAATTTCAAAGGATGCTTGGAAGATTTCTTCTATGGTTTCAAACATGTGGATATTCATGTATGAGGAGATGTCTTTTTTCAATCCAACCTTGAAGCGTATGATGTCATGGTTCATGTTATCTCCTCGATGATCAGGCTTTAAGGTCAATTATTTAAATTCATCATAGTAAGCCATAATATTCTTGCTATCTTGCCTCAAGTTGTATAGCTTGGCAAAGAGCTCATGCCTATACCTCTCCAACAAATACCTTTGTCTCATAAACATTTTCAATGTCTCCCATGGAGGAGGTTGTCCTTCACTCAACACATTTCCAAATATCTTGCCATAATCCCACCATGTATTGGCATACCCTTTAAAATGAGATATGGCATAACAACTCTTCTTCTCTTTTTTATATCATTAACTTGGAACCTTTCACAAGAGGACTCCCATAAGAGATAAGCTTCAGGATCACTTTTTTCTTTGAAAGTTATAAGACTAACCTTAATTGAATTGCTACCCAAATCTCGATCCCTATTACCTTGTTGGTTCCATTAATCATAACCTTAGGGTTGGTTTCCCAAGTTTCCTCTTACCATTAGGCGTTGGAACAAATCTTTCTCCTCGACCTCGATAAACTTTTTTATCCATAGGTCTTCCTCTCATTTTCTCTACCAATATGTCAGCTTCATAGAATGCTCTAAACTTTGCTTGTTGTTCTTCCCTTTCTTCCTCATCTATTTAAATGGGTTGGTTTTGGTTAAGGGGCACTTGGAATGAGGGAATTTGGTTTAGTGGAGGTTGGAGTATTCGGGTTAGAGATTTATCATGTTGTGTTTGGTTGAATTGAGGTTAGAGTGGTCAAACGGGATTTCAGTTTTATGGATATGTAGTGGCTTACGGAATGGAATCATTTGCTTGTATTGGTGGATTAATCATTTGGTGACGGTTTTTCGAGGAAATATAAACTGAAGGATTTGGAGCATGCCCACTAGTTGAAGCATGGTACTGTTAAAGTGTGGATAGGGATGTGTTTTGTCGACCTTTCATGATATCCGTTCTTCTACCAATGAGAGATACACTCCCTTCAAGAGAATCCACCTTAAGGTCAAGTGAATTTATCTTAGCATCTATAGAATTAATTTTACGATTGAGAGTTTCAATGGCCTCTAAGATAGCATTTGTTGAGTAGTTATCCATGGTATGCTAAGTTTGGCCTTCTGTAGCCATTGTATCTATGAATAAAAATAATAACAAAAACAACAAACACGTTAGCATTAAAGAAACTACCTCACAACTCTATACAACTTGTTTGCCTCACACTTGGATACATAAGTGTTGAATGTTGGTTTATACTCCGATAAGAATTGAGATGTTGATATCTACTCTTGCTCGGAATGGATTCTTGTTTGAATGACTCAAAGAAATCTCGTACGGACTTGAGCCAAGAAGTTACGATGATATAGCAATGAGAGAAACACTTATAGCATTGGGACAAAGAAAGAAATAAACTCAAGAACTAATCCACAACTAAGTAGATTGGTTACTAATTGTTAATTAGTGATGGAATGAATTAAAAGATGATTAGGAATCAAAGAAATGAAACTAATAATCTAGATTGAGCTTACCAAAATTTTCCCAAATTAACAACAAAGTGATGACTAGGGTGATAACGAGGTTGTAAGTCGTCACTGACCTGATAACTTATCAATGTTGTCGTCAACCCAAGGCAGAATAGAAGGCTAGGGTTGTTTTTACCTGACGACTTGGTTGATAAGTCGTCACTTAGTTGATGTCTTGTCACTTTTGTCGTCAACCTTAGGCAGAATAAAAGGTTGGGGTTGTTTTTACCTGACGCCTTGGTTGATAAGTCATCACTTAGTTTATGATTTGGTTGATAAGTCATCAACTAAGTGACGACTTGTCACTCTTGTCGTCAACCTTAGGCTGAATAGCTGATCATTTGATTCCTTAGTCCCACTTTTTCTAGTACTTATTCTTTTTTTGGAATATTCCTTAGCATAAACAAATACAACTTGTTTTTCCTCAATTCTTTTGGATCAAACCCTTATTTTTTTAGCTTCTTCTTCAACAAGATAAGAAGAACTTGAAGAACATTCAAATTTTGACCTTCAATCAAACAAACTCGGAATTCGATAAAATTCGAATCCCAGGCTCTTTTCAAGCTCCCGAACAAACCCTAATAGTTTTCATGCCTCAAAGCACACCTAATAATTTCAGATTTTGAAACCCACTTGAAATTTCTTCAAACTTAAGCTCAATAATAGTGGGTTACTCAATACTTGTCAGATTAAGCTCAAATCTTAGATATTGACTCAAATAGTATTCGAGAATAATATTCTAGCACTAGAAACACAAAAAGACACAAAAATCAAAAACTCAAAATTCCAAAAATCACCAAAATGTGAATAGTACTTTTTGTGATTTTCAAGATAAAAAACCCTAGACTAGAATCGTGGGAACAATCCTAAGATCGACTCTGATACCAAATGATACGACTCAAGCTATGAAATATAGAATATAATTAAGGAAGCTAAAGATAATCAACAATCCTTCCATAAGTAACAATTATGTCCTTATAAATCTCACAATTAGAATATCATTAGATCGTTATCAACTTATTAAACCACACGATCTTTCAAAATCAACACTAATATGTACACACATGCTAAGAGGCTTATTTTTGCCAAACTAGTCTTGACTTGTAGGTGACAATCTAAGTCCATGCACCGTACCGATGTGGTACCTGATCCTCCATAAATAAGTAATATCAATATCCATATTCGTACTGGTGTGGTACCCGATCCTTCATAAATAAGTAACATTAATATCTATATTCGTGCCAGTGTGGTGCCCGATCCTCCATAAATAAGTAATATCAATATCCATATTTGTACCGACGTGGTACCTGATCCTCTATAAATAAGTAATATCAATATCCATATTTGTACCGGCGTGGTATCGATCCTCCATAACCATATTATATACATTTTATCAAATTCACACTATCTCTCAGGATATAATACAACGTACTAGATTTATAAGTGCACTTAAAATCATAATGCAGTTCGATCAGGTTCTTTCATTAATCGTGATTTTGTCCCCCTCACGAGCATTATTTCAATAATTCATCATGATCATCAACAAGCCCTTCATTGCATTAATTCAAGGAGTTATCATTATCAAACAAGCCTCTCATAGGCACAATTCAATAAATCATCATTATCACCAATTTAGCCTCTCAAGAAAATCTAATAGATATTGTATTTTTATTAAACCAAAACAAGAATATCATAATATAGATCACCATTTAATACTTAAACATACAAGTCACTATTGGAGCTTAATACTCATAATTATTAAAATACCACTACCTTCTTAAATACCACATCTTGAGTTCTAAGATCACCACCTATAACTAGCACATTCAAGCATAGCATTATCTTTTACCTCTTTCCACATAATACAATTCTAATAATGATTCAAGTCATTTATCCATTAGATATTACCATGCTCATCAATATTCGACCTTAGCGTAATTCTCCTCATCACATTACTGCATAGTACGTACAACTTTATACCATTATAACTCAACTAGGTTCATCACTGGAACAACTAAGAAACATCATGTCCAAATACTCCATTTACAATAATTCCCTTTCAGGCATATAATATCATAAATATCACAAAATCGGTCAATAACATAGTTTTTGGGTTTAAAGTAAAGTTCTCATGTCTTTATCCACCTCAACTACATGACCGCAGGCCTAAACATGTTTTCTCCTATCAATTTAAAATTATGAAAATATAAAATAACAGTCTTCTACTCATTAAACCTAGCCTACCTAGATGCCAAGTTTTTGAAAGAAGCAAGCTGCAACAAGAATGCTCTTTCCTTTCCTTCATGTCTTGGAATAATCAACCATCTAAAAGTTAAGCAATAATAATAGTAATTAAATAATTACTCTTCAAACAAATATCTTGGGGATTCAAACTCACTAATTCTACTCTTAATTCAAGGTCTATATTATTCTTCAAGGTCAATTAACCATTAACTAGCTCCTTCAAGCTTAACCCATCTCCATTAATGGAGTTTTTATGCTAAAGGTCTCATCTTTAGGGAATTCAAGATTCCTAACCATCAAAATTCATAATCTAGTTTATGAAATTCAAGTTAGAAATCTTTAATTTATAATTTAGAATCAACTTTAGGTCTTATTAAAAACACCCATAAGTTTTTCCCCCAAAAAATCCACCATTAAAGGTCTCTAAGGATTCTAAGATGTCAAAGGATTAAAAGACGAAGAACATAATGGAAAAACTTACCACAACAAAGGACTTTCACCATAAGCATTGGGAAATCACCTCTCTAAGATTGGGAAATAAAATTTGGGATTTTTAGACCTAACATATGGCTGAAGCGATTTAAATACCACAAGAATTTTCACTACAGCGAAATCCCATTTCAGCCCGGACAGTGCTCACTAAAATAGTCATAACTTTTTACTCTAAATTCGGATTGATGAGAGGTTTGTTGCATTATGAAAAGGACTCAGAGATCTTTAATTTGGTGTGTATTGGTCATCTTAATTCCTTATATTCTAAGAGTTATGGTCATTTGAAGTTGACCTTAATAGAAACGCATATCGAAACTCTATTAGAAAGCAAGTTTTAAACTTAACTTTGTGTTAGGAATATTGTATGAACTTAATTCATACCTAAAGAAATTCCAAACTAAAGTATTGATATTATTACTCATGAATAATTAAATTCATTGGGTGTAAGTCTATCTGGACACATCGAAAGATTTAAATCTTAGCCAAAAAGCTTGAGGTGACACAATAAATAAAATGATGATTGTTTTGGGCTCAAGTTAACATTCAAGAGTGAAAAATAAGATTTTTCATGAATAATATAGTAACGACGAAATGGGTTGTTACATAAATTTACCCCCAAGTATTTTTATATTAATTTTGATATATCACTTCTATCAGTCATTATAAGTCATTTAAGACATGTACTGCCACATCCCAAGGCTACCCCTTAGCCGCGACAACAGTGCTTACGCTCACAAGTGACCACAAGCTAACCCATGAACTGGTACTTGCTATGAGCACTGAATAAGTTTCAAAATACACATGTGCAGAAGTAAACTGTCAATGCCATAAGGTTTAAATACTGATAAGATAATGTAAAATTGGATACTGAAATACGTATCAAAACGTGTCTGAAACATCTGATAAAACCAACTGACTATCTAACTAATTGACCGCATGTCTGAAATCCTCTAAGCTAAATGAAGAGTTGATGGTACAGGCCCTAACTAACTCCAAACTAAACTAACTGAAAGGAAATATGGAAATACTAAAATAACATAACAAGTCCCGACATATAAGGACTCACCACAACTGTTGCTGCTAATAAGATGAACTGTCTAAGTACGGTCAAGAAACTGAGTGTCCAAACCTATTATATAAGACATCATAACACGAAGAAAGTATGCGGTCAGTACTTTGAATGTACTGGTATATGAGATGAGGTTAGGCTGAAATGCATAGGTTCATGTGCATGAAATACAGATTGACTGAATATCATAAGATAACTAATGCATAAATGCGTGAAAGCTATAAAATCTGAGAATGCATGATCAAGCATATAACATGATACTGAAATAGTCTGTAAACTGAAATACTGAAATCTAGTAACTGAATAACTAATGAACTGCATGTTGTGGTCAAGCAAACCTGAACTAATTCTGTACTGAATACTAAACTGAGACTTTAGGAGGTATTATCTAACCAACATGCCCCAATCTGAGCTAATCGGGGGACAACCTGAAACCCCAGTTGGAAGGGTGTCAGAATTGTGTCACGGGTACTAACAATGGTTGTGTGGATCCACTAAACTAATATCCTGAAGGACTAATGAGTCACCCTCAACTGGCAGGTGCTCTAATGAGATATGTGTTACCCCCAACTGGTAGTTAAAAACTTTATCAACCCTCAATTGGCAGGTTAATATCTCTAAACTACGTTGGCTGCGTAGTTTTGAAACTCAGGGACTGCTACTAAAGGTCACACCCTCTACTGAAAGGTGAGCCCCCATCCCTGGGTTCACTCGGTGCTAAATCCTACTCATAACTGAATGGCACTAAATTACTGGACTGAACTAAGCTTAACTGAACAAACAACTGATCATGATAACTAACTGAATGATGACGCTCATGGTTTATCTTAAACCGTACTTAAGATACTGAAATCATGTAAACAGCTAAGTATCTGGTGTTCATAACCCTCCAACACTGAATAAAAATATCAATAAGGACATGTAAAGCTTTAAACCCTATAATAAAGGATCATTGCTCAAAACCCAACATTTAGACATTTCATCAAACACATGGGAGTCATGAATTTAAGCATGGGAATGGGTAAAACATGTGATTGAAAACATAGTTACAATACTAAAATCATGAATTAGGGATTTAACATGAGGATTTCAATGCTCAAATCATACAAGGGTTCATTCCATCGAAAAACATTTGAAACATAACTTGTAATCAAAATCAATAACAATTTTATTCAGACAATTCATCATAAACATGTAAAACTCATAATTTCATATCAAAAGGGGATTCTTGGACTTCATGGGTGGAAAGGGCCCATGGATGAACATCACACATACCTTAAACCTTAAATCTTGGATTTGGTAACTTGACTTCTTGGTTTTCTTGAAGAGAAAGGAATAAAATTAATGAACTTGAGGGATGACTAGGTTTTGTTTTTGAGAGAAAATTAGGGAAAATGGGCATATAATGACCTAACAGACTTTTTAATTCATGTTTTTTACAGATTGGATCAAGGGGAAAAGTTGTAATTGCCCCTCAGATATTTAAATTCATAACTAGAATGCAGATTGAAGGGAGATCACGACGCGATGGGTGCCTCCTCTCTATAGCCACCGTGACGAACCACTATCGCGGTGAACTGCTGGAATCAAAATCAAAACATGACTCAATTCTCATCCAAAAAATCCAAAACTTCCCCGAGACATGCTCCTTACATCCCTGAACATGAATTAACTTAAAAACCTATGTCTCAGGGTTGGGAAGACTCGTTTAAAAATCCTTGAAGTTAAGAGGCCAAAAATATGACTAAGTCCCCAATAATTAGTTAAATTTTCAGAATTTAAGCCTCTTATACATGCAACTAAGAGTTGGACTAATCTAAGAAAAATATGGGGTATCACAATATCTCTCTCATGGGAACATTCGTCCTCGAATAAGATTGATTAAGTTGAGAATACTGCGGAAACTGAAATCACATACTGAACATACATAACTGAAAACATAATTACCTGACTAATTCTAAAATAGGATACATGACTGAACTGAATTCTTGAATGCATGCAATGACATGAGAATGATTATATAGTTGGACCTAAGATTGGAAAAGAGACAATCTAAGGAAAACTGTTACCTTAAGTTGAGTCTGAGTTTGCGGAGAAAAGATGAGGGTACTTGGTACTCATATATGCTTCTTCTTCCCAAGTGGCTCCCTCCATAAACTGATTCCTCCAAAGAACTTTGACCAAGGGGACTTCTTTGTTCCTTAGTCTATGAATATGATGATCAAGGATCTCGACGGGGATTTCTTCGTAAGAAAGGCTATCCTAAACATCTATTCTTTCTAAAGGAACTACAACAGTTGGATCATCAATACACTTCTTTAACAAAGAGACATGGAGCACTGGATACACCGATGCCAAATCTGCAGGCAACTCAAGCTCGTAAGCTACCTTCCTAAAATGACTCAAATTTCTATAAGGGCCAACATATCGGGGACTGATCTTCCCTTTCTTGCCAAATCTTTTCACCCCCTTTATGGGAAAAATTTTCAAATAGACTGAATCACCAACCTCAAACTCAAGGTCTCTTCTTCTCACATTTGCATAGGATTTCTGACGGCTTTGGGTTGTCTTAAGACTCTCCCTAATCAACTGAACCTTCTTCATCACATTAAACACCAAATTTGGCCCTACCAAAGTGGCCTCACCTGCCTTAAACCAACCAATAGGAGATCTAAATCTCCTCCCATATAGAGCCTCAAACGGAGCCATCTGAATACTGGAGTGATAACTGTTATTGTAGGCAAACTCGATCAAAGGCAAGTGATTACCCCAACTTTTTTTAATGTCAATAACACATGCTCAATATGTCCTCTAAGGTCTGAATGGTCCTCTACGCCTGACCATCTTCCAGAGGATGAAAAGTTGTACTGAGATAAACTTGGGTACCAAGACCCTTCTAAAAAGTCTTTCAAAAGGAAGAGGTAAACTGAGTGCCTCTATCTAAAATAATATACAATGACACTCCATGCAACCTAACCAACTCTCTAATATAGATCTTAGAGTTGTCTTTGGCTGAATAAGAAGTATGAACTGGCAAGAAATAGGCTAATTTGGTCATTCTTTCTACAATCACCCATATCGAATCATGTTGATGTCGCAAACGAGGCAAACCCATCATAAAATCCATGTTCACCTCTTCCCACTTCCAAATAGGAATGTTGAACTCCTTCATTATACCACTAGGCCTCTGGTGTTCAACTTTAACCTACTGATAGTTGGAACACTTTGCTACCAACTCTACAATAGCCCTCTTCATACCACTCCACCAATAGATTTCCCACAAATCACGGTACATCTTAGTAGCTTCTAGATGAATATAATAATGCGCACCATGCGTTTCTGCCAAAATCTACTATCTCAAACCATCAACACACGACACACACAACCTACCCTGATATCACAACACAACATCTCCCCATTGGGAGAAAACCTCTACTTTCTGATCTCTAACTGATTCCTTTAACTTAACCAAAGTAGAATCCCTATCTTGTTTTTCCTTCACTTCAACAACTAAAGGAGATTCCAAATCATTCTGAACCCAAACACTACCTTCAGCTGAATCAACCATCCTAACACCTAATCTAGTAAGTTGATGAACCTCCTAGACTAACTTCCTCTTATCATCCTCAACATGAGCAACAGTCCCCATGGACAATCTACTAAGGGAGTCTTTCACTACATTGGTCTTGCCCGGATGATACAACACACTCATATCATAATTTTTTAACAATTATAACCACCTTCTCTGATAGAGATTTAAATCTTTCTGTGAAAATACATATTGCAAACTTTTATGATTTGTGAACACACTAACATTAACCCTATACAATTAGTGCCTCCAAATGTTCAAGGCCAAAACAACAGCTGCCAACTCAAGATCATGGGTAGGGTAATTCTTTTCATGGGGCTTAAGCTGTCTAGAGGCATAGGTTATGACCTTACCTCGCTACATCAACACATAACCAAGACCGACCCTGGAAGCATCACAGTAAAAAATAAATTCATCTGAACTATCTGGCAAAGTTAAGACTGGGGCTGAAGTGAGTCGAGTCTTTAACTCCTGAAAATATTTTTTACAAGAATCTGACCACTGAAACTTGACTTTCTTCTGAGTCAATCGATACATGGGGACGTAATAGAAAAAAACCCTTCAACAAACCATCTATAATAGTAAGACAAACCCAAGAAACTCATGATATCTAATGGAGAGATGGGTCTGGGACAATTTTTCACGGCTTCGATTTTTTTAGGGTCAACTCTAATGCCATCACTGGAAACAATATGGACAAGAAAAGCTACTGATCTTAGCCAAAAATCGCACTTACTGAATTTGGCAAATAACTGATGGGCTCTAAAAGTCTGCAATACGATTCTGAGATGGTGTGCATAATTATTTTCACTACTGGAGTAGACAAGAATATCATCAATGAAGACTATGATGAACATGTCCAACTACTGCTTGAACACTCGGTTCATCAAGTCCATCAAAGCTACCGTGGCATTCATTTGTCTAAGAGACATAACTAGAAATTCAAAATGACCATATGGAGTTTTGAAAGCTATTTTTGGAATGTCACATTCTCTTAATCTGAGCTGATGATAGCCAAATCTGAGGTCTATCTTAGAGAAATAATTGGAACCCTGAAGTTGGTCGAACAAGTCATCTATCCTGGGGAGTGGGTACTTATTTTTTACTATGACTTTGTTCAACGGATGGTAATCGATGCACATTCTGAGAGAACTATCTTTCTTACGCACGAAAAGGATTGGAGAGCCCCATGGGGAAATATTTGGCCTGAAGAATCCCTTATATAAAAGATCTTTCAACTATTCTTTCAACTCCTTAAGCTCAGATGGAGCTATTTTGTTGGGAGGAATAGAGATAGGCTGGGTATCTGAAAGAAGATCTATTCCGAAGTTGATTTTTCTTTTGGGAGAAACTCCGGAAAGGTCTTCAGGGAACATATCTAGAAATTCCCTTACTACTGAAACTAAATCAAGACTTGGAGTCTCAGAATTAAAGTCTTTGAATCAAACAAGATGGTACATGCACCCCTTGGATATCATTTTTCCCGCTTTAAGATATGACACAATTTGACCCCTAAGGGTTGAAGTACTACCCCTCCATTCAATAACTGGTTTATTAAGAAACTGAAACTGAACGACTCTATTTTTGCAATCAACTGAGGCATAACATGAGTGGAGCCAATCCGTACTAAGAATGACATCAAAATCAGTCATCTCTAACTCCACAAGGTCAACAGAGGTGAATTTTTGGGATATTATGACCGGACAGTTCCTGTATACCTACCTGGCTACAATAGAGACACCTACTAGAGTAGACACTGATAAGGGTTCTGCTAAAGATTTGGGACTTAAACCAAAATCGACAGTTATATAGGGGATTACAAAAAAAAGTGAAGCTCCGGGATCTAACAAAGCATAAACTTGAAGATGAAAGATATGTAACGTACCCATAACCACATCAGGAGAACTTTCCTGATCCTATCGGGACTGAAGTGCATATATCCTGTTCTGGTGCTGACCACTGGTTGCACTGGATGCGACACCCTCTGAGTTGGGCGACTGAATGGAACTGGAGGATGGCTGGACTGACCCTACTGACCACCCTTTGGGCAATTTCTGACTCTGTGGCCTGGCTTGTCACACCTAAAACACATATCACTATCAGCTCTTACACACACCCTGATAATTCCTACCATATTGCTGGCAAAGAGGATTAGTACGACCGTTGTTCACACTACCCTAGGACTTAGAGCCTGACGCCCTATCCCGACTGTCATTCCTGAACTTTGGCACTGGCGCACTAGATGAAGATAGAGTTGGGGCAGGAAACTTCTGATGGAACTGAGAATAATTACCACCTTCTGACTTCGACTGAGAAAAATTAAAGCTACCTGTTCTGGCCCTCTTATTCTCTCTCTTTCTCCTTAAGCTTCTGCTCCTAAATCTGTTGAGCATGGACCATAAGTCTAGATATGTCCATCTTTTTAATCAACATAGAAGTTCTTTACTCCTTGACCATACTATCAGATACACCAGAAATGAACTTACTCATTCTAGACTTGTTATCAACCACCATCGAAGGAGCATACCTTGCCAACTGAGTAAACTTAAGTGAATACTCCTTCATACTTATACTACCCCACTTCAAATTAATTAACTTCTGCACCTTAGATTCCCTCACCACTAAAGGAAAGAACCCATCTAATAAGATCGTGGAAAACTTCTTCTACTTAACAGGACCTGTATCTGCGCCCCTATCCTCCTTTCACTACTTATACCAGCTGTGAGATACATCTCGCAACTAGTATACAGCTAACTCTACACTCTCACTCAAAATGACACTCATTATATCAGTCACTTTCTGAACCATATCAAGAAACTTCTGTGGATCCTCCTCAGACTTGGATCCCAAAAAAAAGGAGGGTCGGGTAAATTCCCGAGTCCTAGCTACAACTGTAATTGCCACTGAATTAGCTGGGACAACAGCCTGCTGATTATTCTGAGTATTTAATGAGTAAGCTAAAGTAGTGAATGCTGCTCTGAACTCGGCATGAGAGACGTGATCATTCAGGGGATCTTCCTGAACAGGCGAAGGTGCGGGCTCGTTTTTATTCCTTCTTTCGTTATTCTTTCTGAGAGGCATTTTTTGTACCGAAATAAAAGATGTAATAGAAAGAGAGTTTAAATATAGCTCATGATCACTCGAATGACATGAATACTGAAAGAAGGGAAAATTTTCCTAAAACATCTTGTAGCCTCTTGTCCATAAGTGTGGTGCGCTTCACATACATGTACAAGACTCTACTCAATACGGCTTTCAGACTCCCTAGGATACTGTAAAACCTTAGGCGCTGATACCAAGTTTTGTCACGGCCTGAGGCTACCTCCTAGTCACTACAACAGTGCTTACGGTCATAAGTAACCATAAGATAAC
Source organism: Capsicum pubescens (assembly GCA_030864215.1). Lineage (NCBI taxonomy): Eukaryota > Viridiplantae > Streptophyta > Magnoliopsida > Solanales > Solanaceae > Capsicum > Capsicum pubescens. Next base: position 90,767,892 of record CM061549.1, on the reverse strand, counting down.
TAACCCATGATCTCGTACCTGCTGTGAGCACTGAATAAAGTAATAAAATACACATGTGCAAAAGTAAACTGTCAAGGCCATAAGGTTTAAATACTGATAAGATAATGTAAAACTGGATACTAAAATACATATCAAAATGTGTCTGAAATATTTAATAAAACCAACTGACTATCTAACTGACTGACTGCATGTCTGAAAGCCTCTAAACTGAATGAAGAGTTGATGGGACAGGCCCCAACTAACTCCAAACTAAACTAACTAAACGAAAATGCAGAAATACTGAAATAACATAATAGGTCCTCGACATATAAGGACTCATCACAACTGTTGCTGCTGATAAGATGAACTATCTAAGTGTGGTCAAGAAACTAAGTGTCCAAACCTATGATATAAGACATCATAAGTCAAAGAAAGTATGCAATCAGTACTTTAAATGTACTAGTATATGAGATGAGGTTAGGCTGAAACGCATAGGTTCATGTGCATGAAATACTGATTGACTAAATATTATGAGATAATTGATGCATAAATGCGTGAAAGCTGTAAAATTTGAGAATGCATGACCAAGCATATAACATGATACTGAAATAGTCTGTAAACTGAAACACTGAAATCTGGTAACTGAATAACTAATGAACTGCATGCTATGGTCAAGAAAATCTGAATTGAATTCTGTACTGAATATTAAACTGAGACTTTGGGAGGTATCATCTAACCGACATGCACCAATCTGAGCTAATCGGGTTCCAACCTGTAACCCAGTTGGAAGGGAGTCAGTACCGTGCCACGGGTACTAACAATGGTTGTGTGAATCCACTAAAATAATATCATGAAGGACTAATGAGTCACTCTCAACTGGCAGGTGCTCTAATAAGATATGTGTTACCCTTAACTGGCAGGTGCTCTAATAAGATATGTGTTACCCTTAACTGGCAGGTAAACACTTTATCAACCTTCAACTGGAAGGTTGATATCTTTAAACTACGTTGGCTACTTAGTTCTGAAACTTAGGGACTGCTACTAAAGGTCACACCCTCTACTAGCAGGTGAGCCCCTATCCCTGGGTTCGCTCGGTGCTAAATCCTACTCACAACTGAATGACACTGAATTATTGGACTGAACTAAGCTTAACTGAACAACCAACTGATCATGATAACTAACTGAATGACAACACTCATGGTTTATCTGAAACCGTACTGAAGATACTGAAATCGTGTAAACATCTCAATATCGGGTGTTCATAACCCTCCAGAACTGAATAAAAACATAAATAAGGACATGTAAAGCTTTAAAACCAATAATAACGGATCATTGCTCAAAACCCAACATTTAGACATTTCATCAAACACATGAGAGTCATGAATTTAAGCATGGGAATGGGTAAAGCATGTGATTGAAAACATAGTTACAATACTAAAACCATGAATTAGGGATTTAAGATGAGGATTTCAACGCTCAAATCATATAAGGGCTCATTCCATCGAAAAACATTTGAAACATAACTTGTAATCAAATCAATAACAATTTCATGGAGGCAATTCATCATAAACATGTAAAAACACATAATTTGATATCAAAAGGGAATTCTTGGACTCCATGTGTGGAAAGGGCCCATGACTGAACATCACACATACCTTAAACCTTTAATCTTGAAAGAGAAACACAAATCTTTAAGATTTCTTGAAGGTTCTTGGATTTGGTAACTTGGTTTCTTGGTTTTCTTGAAGAGAAAGGAATGAATTTGATGAACTTGGGGGGTGATTGGGGTTTATTTTTTAGAGGAAATTGGGGGGGAAATGGGCATATAATGACCTAACTGTCTTTTTAATTCATGTTTTTACGAATTGGATTGAGAGAAAAAGACGTAATTACCCCTCAGAAATTTAAATTCATAACTGGAATGCGGATTGAAGGGACCGCAACGCGATGAGTGCCTCATCGCTATAGCCACCGCAACGCACCACTATCGTGGTGAGCTGCTGGAATCAAAATCTAAACACGACTTTATCCTCTTTCAAAAAATCCAAAACTTTCCCGAGACATACTCTTTACACCCGTGAACATGAATTAACTTAAAAACCTACATCTCGGGGTCGAAAAGACTCGTTTAAAAATCCTCGAAGTTAATAGGCCAAAAATATGACTAAGTCCCCAACACTTAGTTAAATTTTCAGGCTTTAAGCCTCTTATACATGCAACTAGGAGCTGAACTGAGCTAAGAAAAGTACGGGGTATTACATGTATGCTTTGCTGCTTCAATCGTGATTTTATTATATCACCACCATTTAATTATTATGGGCATCTAAGCATTGTGTCACTTAAATTAAAATAGAAGAAAGAGTATTATAAATCACAATAATTTAAAACTTAAATTATTTAAAATATATAATTGATTATCAATGCTACAAAAGTTTGGACGAGGATAGTAACATATATTATTTGAAAATTACATAAAAAATACTATAAATACAATATTTAACAACTTAAAATATCTAAAATAATTAATTTGTTATATATTTTTTTAAAAATACTATAAATCACAATAATTAATAACTTTAAATCTTTAAAGGTCAACATGCCTACTTTGACCCAACTTCATTGGTCCTTTTTCTTGCCTCCATTTTTTTTGCCGTTTTAATCTGTTTGTCTTATTCTATTTAATCTGTTATATATTTTCAAAAAATAAATACCTGAAAAATACTATAAATCACAATAATTAGCAATTTAAAATTTTTAAAAGATATAAATATTTGGTTGTCATGTGACTAGGAGGTCACAGCTTCAAGCTTTGGAAACAGCCTTTGGCAAAAATGCAAGGTGAGGCTACGAATAATACACCCTTATGGTAGGGCCTTTACCCAGACCCAGTGCATATCTAGAGCTTTAGTGCACCGGGCTGCCCTTTATTTTATAAATATTTGGCAAACTCTCAAAATTATATCAGTGTCACTTAAATTAGAATAGAAGAAAAAATATTATAAATCATAACAATTAAAAGCTTAAATTATTTTTAAAACATAATTGATTATCAATGCTTCAAAAGTTTGGACAAGAAGAGTAACATATATTATTTGAAAATTACGTAAAAAGTATTATAAATTGCAACAATTAACAACTTAAAATATCTAATAATATTTAATTTGTTATATATTTAAAAATAATATGTAAAAAATACTATAAATCACAATAATTAACAACTTAAAAAATTAAAAGATATAAAATATTTGATTGACTCTCGAAATTATATCAGTGCCACTTCAAATGGAATAGAAGAAAAACTATTATAAATCACAATAATTAAAAACTTAAATTCTTTTAAAATATAATTGACTATCAACGCCTCAAAAGTTTGGACAAGGAGAATAACATATATTATTTGAAAATTACATTAAAAAATATTATAAATTGCAATAGTTAACAACTTAAAATATCTAAACAAACAACAACCCCAGTGTATTCCCACATATAAAAATATGATTGAGTATCTAAATTCTATTTGTGTCACATAAACTAAAATCAAAAATTAACATATACTAGGTCCGTGTTTGCACATGCCGCTCGATATCTAGTTGGATAATAAAAGGGGTGCATGCAAAAACACAAAATATTAATTCTGTGATTTTTAAATTACACCTCTTATACCCAAATCTTCTCCAAATTCTATATCAGGAACCGTAAGTTGATTTTGATGTTCAAGATAATAAAAGCTGATGACCATCAAATTACCTTACGTATTTTAATTTTTGAAAATCAAAATTTATTATACTCCTTCAATTTTAATTTGGTAGTACTATTTTTGATTTAGCTAAATTGTCAGGTTGTTTGGCATGTGATTAAAAGGCACCATTAAAATGAATATGTATCTAATATATATTTGAAACATAAACCTGAGATAGTTAATAAGTTAATAAGTTTTCAATTTACAACTGTTGATGAATATGTGACATTGTATGATAGGTTATCAATATGTATATCGAAAGAAATAATAAAAAATTATAAGATATTTTTATTTTCACATTTGAAGTGAAGGATCTTGGATAAATTGCTACTATGTTGGATATCAAGAATAAACAAAATAAGGAGGTTATGTGTTGAGTTAATCTCATTGCATTGAAAAGTGCTAAATAAATTTATTCACTTAAACATAAGGTGGTCAATACTCTATTTGATCCTAGACCGAATCACCCTATAATGATGAAAGAATCGTAGCTTAACTTGTGTAAATATGTGCTATTAGAAATGGTCAGTAGTTGATTTTGGTTTTCTTTAAAAAACTAAAGATTTGAGAAACTCTAAATTTCATACTATTTTATAAGGATATATCGATACAGGTTGGTATCGAATATGTGAGAAAAATAAATACACCACATGATAGATATTTACCTTGCGAGGAGGTACAATTTCTTGAAATCAAGAAAATTTTGAATTTGTAGAAGCAAAAAAATTAAAGGAGTTGAGTGATTGAGGGATTATTAAGAGAATTTATTGATTTTGCAAAAGCTGAGCTTTATTTTGTGAATCAAGTCATTCTAGCTCGAGCATATAGAGATTACATATTGAGAAGTCAAAATGCATAAGTCCTCGACATGATTATGTGAAAAAGTTAATTCAATATGAAATTAATAACTTCTATCACATTGGTGGAGTCAAATGAATTTTCCTAATCTAGAAAGTGTACTAGAAAATTAGAGGAAAAATATTTCTCAAAGTCCTAGCTTTTCAATAAAAGATTAGGGGTTTAATTAGATTAAAGATAATTAGTGGGACGAATATCTAATTGCAATTTCTAATATTTTAAAAAAGTAAAAATAACATAAATCCCAATCTTATTAAAATCATTTACACTCTCTCCCACTTTTTTAATTATTTTACTCCTTCTCCCGATTTATATACATAACAAGACTGACATATACATAAAAACTTTTGTATATGACAAGGCCGACATATACATAACAAGACCGATTCATATATATAACAAGTATGACAAGGCCGACATATACATAATAAGGCCGACATATACATAACAAAGCCGATTCATATACATAATAAGACTGACATATATATGGAAAGCTATGTATATGTATTTTTAGAGAAAAATAGGATTTTTGTAATATGTTTGAAGAGATGGAATTTTTTGTAATAAGCGAAACTTAAGTTATGGGTTTATGTAATTTTTAGTTTAAAATATTCAAAAAAAATCCACCTTTAATTAACTAGAATAGCAGTCCATAAGTGTAAACCCAAAATAGCCATACTTTATTTTGATAACATTATAATCAACTTCCACTCAATGTTTACTTTTATTAGCCGAACAAATAATTTATTCTTTATTTTAATCACTTATTTATAGGGATAATGATAAATACAAATCCTTTAAATAAGATAGTATATCTCTCTACATTTTAATATTAATTCTCTCTATCTCATATCCCTCTTCTCACCACCTATCCCCCAATCAAAATTTTCTTCTCCTTTTTCTTATCTCATAAAATCAAAATTCAGTTGTTCTTTAATGACAGTATTTTCACCAACTAGTTTAGAAATAAAAATATTTGGAAAACAAGTTCAATAAATAGATAATTAATTGAACTAATATAAGTTATTCATAATTATCACAACTTTCTACTTTAAAATATGAGTTTTGCCTAAAAAACTGTAATGACTTGAACTTTAATTTGTTACTTATGTAATCAACGCAAATATTAAAGAAGATGAAAGATGGAGAATATAAGTTATTTATACATTATGTAATCAGTGTATAATCATTATATAATATGTATATAATTAGTATGTGTATATATATTATGCACTAATTATACATTGCATAATATCATTATACAACATTTACATTGTGTAACTAGTGTATAATTATTATATAATTAAGTGCATACTTTACATATTAATTACTTCCTCCGTCCCATTTTATGTGTCGTCATTTGATCGGGCACGGAGTTTAAGAAATAAGGGAAGACTTGGTAAAGTTTACCAAATTATCCTTTATCAAAAAATGTGTCAATATCTTTTTTTTAATTAAGTGGGACCAATAAGGATAAAAGGGTAATTGTCCCTTTAAAAAGTTGCCAAATAAGGAAAGGCGACACTTATTTTGGGACGGATTAAAAAGGAAATGATGACACATAATTTGGGACGGAGGGAGTATTAGAGAAAAGGTCTGAAATATACTCAAACTTTGACGAAATTTATTATAACACGCCTCAACTTTGCAGGGGTCCTATTACCCCCCTGAATTTCTGTAAAATGGAATAAATACAACACCGAGTAAGCATAAGTATATATATTTTTTAGGCAATAGTATACACACGCTCTGCCATGTGTAAATATCATATATTTTTTTAATCTTTCTTTCTTTCTTTCTTTCTTTCTTTCTTCTTCTTCTTTTCCTTTTTGATTTATTATTCCAAAAACTCCATTGTAGGCTAAAACTATTCTTTCTTTCCTTCTTTCTTTCTTTCTTTCTTTCTTTCTTCTTCTTCTTCTTCTTCTTTCCCTTTTCGATTTATTATTTCAAAAACTCCATTGTAGTCTAAGACGCCCAAATTGATTGATGCGTGTCTTGAATCTTATTTTTGAATTTATATTCTTGAATTAGGAGCAACTGAGTTGATTAATTATTCGAAGGTTGAAAAGTGAAGCACCACATGAAAACCACCGTTAAAGCTTGTTTAGAAGCTTGAGTTAAAGTTTTGATTTGCCATAAACGAGATTTCTTTTGAGTGGATAAAATATCAAAATAATGAAAAAGTTGAGAGGAGTTCATATCTAAAATTTGGGGCAATTTGTAGAAGATTAAAGTTTGCCTATGCTAACTTTAATTAGCATAGGCTCTGATACCAATTGTAGGGGGGTGCGGATAACTTGGGTAATAAATAGATCTATTATAGTTCTAACGGATCTATTTATATTTGTGCATGGATATTTCTTAACTTCTCTAAACATTTTTATTTTATTAATGTTCATATCTTGGAGGGTGATTATGTAGTAATTGATTAAAAGCTTTACTGTAGTATTCTTTAGTTTTTTCTCTTAGTCTTTGTAATTCTTCTATATTATTTTGAAGGTATTATAAATATTCTATATCTTTTGTTCTAAAATATTCAATTAAATTTTCTTTCATAAGTATCTTTGTTGCTCTTATTTCTTTCATATCTTGTCTTCAATATTTTAAATACTCATAGTCTATCATTTTATCCTAAAGTAGTTGTGATACTGCAAGTTTCTTTGTAATAATTTATTCTAATTATACTATATCTAATATTAAATTCTAGGTTATCTATTTCGTTAATTATCCTGTCTTTTTCGTCTATGAATAATTCTATATCTAAATTGTATTCTAAACTGTCTTTTGATTCTAGTTGTTTCATGGTTTTATTTATCCAAATTAATATTTCTTTTAATTGTTCTCTTCTTTTTCTAAGATGATTTCTATAATTAATTTCTTCGTATAACCAGCTTTGTTTTTCTCTAACTCTTTGAATATATTCTAGTATTTCTTAATCTGTATAATATCCATCTGAATAATTATCTAAGTAGTAATAGTGATTGCCATCACTTAAGTATATTTCTCCTAACTTGTCTTCTATCTGATTTATATCTAACTCGTCATCTTCAATGTTAAATATTTTTTTCCATATTATTTTCTTTACGTCTATAATTTCTATATCTCTAAGTATGTATAAAACTAGTACTTCAAAATTATTTGTCATTTAGGTGGGTTAATTAAATGCTTTTTCATAATTTTCTTTAGTTGTTTGTTTTAATCTTATTAATTCTTCTATATTTTTATTAAGGTATTCTATATATTTTATATCTTTGGTTCTCATATATTCTTCTAAATTTGTTTTCATTAATTTTTCTATTAATTGTATATTTTTCATATTCATTTTTCAATATTCGTAATTTATCATGGTTGATGTGTAGGTTTGGTATGTAAGTATTTATAAGAGTAGTTAGGTAAGTGAGGTATGTAATTTATTCTAGTCATAAAATATTTATCAAATATTTTTTTCAATATGATTTTTCTTATATGTACAATTTCTATATCCTTAAGTACATACAAAACAAGTATTTTAAATTTATCTACTATTTCATCAGATAAATAAGTATTCATTTTTCATATGATGCTTTTTCAAAATATTTCCTTCAATCATACACATAACAAAATATGATCAGTTTAGATTACTATATACTAGATTATTCTTAAATAACATATTCTTCGGTCACTATTAGCATGGTAATCTAGATACTTTTTCCTTAAACAACGCCTCTACTCTGGCTACTCCCCTATCACGGCTTTCTTGCCTCACTGGTTTTACCTTTAGGATGGCATAGTTCTTAGGAATTTTTCTCCTTTTCCACTTTGCTAATAAACTTATTAACATGTTATTTTTTGAATAATTCTACTATAAAGTAACTAACATGAACCTATTTTATCATATCATGATTGTTAGGAATTTATGAATTTAGCTATTCCTAATCATAAATAAATATACCTGTTCTGGTAGGTTTGATAATTCGGGGCTTTGTTCATCCATAGCTTTTGCTTAGAAATATATCTATTTTTTATTAAATAATCAAAAGTTTTTTGTTTACTAAGAAAGAGGCTTGCTTCAACACATGAAGACTTGCTTTCATTCTGCCTTCGATGCCTTTTAGTTATAATGTAAACTTTTTACATCTTTGTACCTATAACTTTACACGTAACCTACCAGCTTCAAAAAGTCTTCTAAAAAGACAAAAAACTAATTAAATCATATAAGTCTATGAAGACTAAAATATCAAAGACTAATAATGGCCCATGTTTTCCAAAAGTCTTAAAGTAAATAGTATCTAATAAATAATTTACGTAAAGTTTTCAAGAAAAAGTATCTATTCTTCCATATGCCACTTTCAACTTTAATTAACTTGTCTCTCTATTATTGCTCCGTTGTTATCTTCTTCTTGTCGTATTTGCTATTTTTCTATCCTCTTTCCAGTTGGTATGCTTATCTTCATTCTAGCTGTACGTCTGGTATAACATTATCTTCTCCTTTACATCTCGAACATTGATGGTCTGGATATTTGTGTCCAATTATCTTGCAATATCTTGTTAATAATCCGTCTGAAATAAATTCTTTCTTAATTGCTCTTGTAGTAGATTATTTTTCTGGGTTAAGTAACGTCATTACCCATTGTCTGACATCTTCCATATCTGTTTGTCGTAGTTCTCTTGAATTTGAATAAATCATTTTATGGTCTCTTGAATAATAGCTCCATATTGGGTTTCCATTGATATAATTATTTGCTAATTCTTGAATAATTGTAGCTAGTCCAATAAGTCGTTTATTTGCATAGAAATCAGGTATCTCAATTCTGGGTATCTCTGGCTGCTGTACAATATCTTTCGGTATAATCATATCTCTGATTAATCCTATTTTTACAACTTGTATAACTGGTTTGATCTCGTCGTATAATATCTCTGCTGGTGTAGTATAAAACTTTATATAAAATAGATTTCCTTTGGTTACTCTTTTATAAGTGGTGAATATTTTATGTAATTCTTCCATAGCTGATAGTTCTTCTCCATCTTGGTTATATATGATATTTAATAATCCATAGTCGAAATAAATTTTTATTAAGCTTGGGTTAGTTTTGGGTAGTGCGATTAGCTTGTTATGAGCTTGCAATCTTTGGGTTATATAGTTTGTGTTTGGTTCTTGGATATCTGTAGCTCTGGGGTTAAGGTTTAGAAAAGTTTGTACTTTGTAGATATTTTCTATGTATCCTCGGGCTAGATGGTTATAAGTTTTTTTATCTTGGTTCAAACTACCTCGATATGTGGTAATTTGTGGGGGTATGTACAAGGGGTCTTTTTGTATTTTTGGTATAAATGGCTTCTCAAATATCTTATTCATGTTCATGTTCTGGTATCTTTGTCCACTAACTCCTTTGCGTGTACCTACAATTGTAGATTGATAAACGTTATGGGTTTTATGGAGTGTCCCAACGTCTCCTTTTAGCTCTGGAATTTTAATGTCTTTCGATCGACATAGCTCTGCACACTGCTGCGTTAGCTGATTTGTAGCTTCAAACTTCAGTTTAACTTCATTAGTCTTTAGTTTTTCTATTTCATTACCCATACTGTCCACTTTCATTGAAAGCATAGTTAGGGTTTTGAGTATCTTTTCTAAAGCATCATCTTCTATTATATCAGTTTGTGTAACTTTGTCTTAATATGTAATCTGCAATAACATTTTTGTTAGTACTAATTACTTCAATTGTAAATGTAAAATCTAACATATTCAATACTAGTCTCCGAGTCTTTTTTGTTGTAACTGAATTTTGTATTTTCTTTGTTAGCCATCACCGAACTTGGGTATTATCTGTTCTCACTATAAATTTGTTATATACAATATATGGTTCAAATGCTAATAAACATTTATATAACGAACATAATTCTTTTCTATTTATTTGTCATTTTTTTTCTGTTTCATTAAACGTACCTGAGTAGTATCTGCAATGATGTTCTAATTTTTTATTTTCGTACCTATATTTAAGTACTCCTCCATAACTATATTCACTTGCATCTGCTTCTACTGTATATATAATTTTTTTTATCTTCGTCTGGAAATTGTAATTTTGGTAATTCTTTACAAAGTATTTTTATTTTCTTGACTTGTTTTTTATCTTCTTCGTTGTAATTATATTCTACGTCCTTTTTAAATTTTTTCTGTAAAGGCTTTAGGTTTTCTGCTAGTTTTGGTATATATTCTCTTACTTGGTTTACTAATCCTAAAAATGATTGTAATTTCTTTTTTGTATTTAATTCTTCTTTTGAATTTATTATTTTTTGTACTATATGTTGTTGCATTTTTACTCCACTTTTATCTATTTGTATTCCTAAAAACTCTATCTGATTTTTCATAATTTCGGCTTTCTTTTCACTTAAACTTATTCCCAATTTTTCTATTATATCTGTAAATTGTTCTAATAATTTTAAATGTTCCTCTTTAGTTTGCGTATATAGTAGTATATCATCTATGTATACCATACAATTAGGTAATTATTTAAAATAACTATCCATAAAATATTGATATCTACCTGGTGCATTTTTATATCCAAATGGTAATACGTTCCATTCATAAAATCCTTGTGGTACCGTAAATGCGGTTAATTCCTTAGATTCTTCTTCTAACTTTAAGTGGTAAAATTCTGATTTACAGTCAAATTTACTAAAATAGTTATATCCTTGTATTTGTCTTATTTTTAATTACTTACTAGTATACGTTTCCCGCGCGTTGTGCGGACAATATTAAAAAGATATTTTAAGCGCTTGTCTATTTTTAAAAAAGTTAATCGTAGACAAATCTTTATTTTTGATTAAGTTACAATGGTCAAAAATCAAATAAATTATCATAAAATAGAAACATGTTTAATACATCATTACTCAAAAGTATATACTGTTTATCATCAAAATTAGTTGTATACAAAGGTCTCTCTATATATAATACTCTCCTTTTAAAATGTTAGCACGTGGAGTTTTGCTATATCTTCTCATCTCAAGTTTAAATTGAATTTATCTATCTATATTTTTATATTAATTATTTGTTTTTAGATAAAAAATAAATCATTTTCTTTTCGTGAAATAAAGTGAATATTACGATGCTATTAAGATATTTTTAAATTAAACAAATAATAATTAAGATACATCCTCGCAACTTAAATTTAATTTCGTGTTTATCTTTTTACTTTTCGTTGCTTACTGTGGAAAAATTTTATGAGTAACCCATCAAATTTAGGTCATAATCATTTCCTTAGTAACTTAAAATATTGTTCTCTGCATTTTTAAGGTATTATTGATAGAGGCCAATATAGCAAAGAAACAAACCATCAAAATGATCAATCCGCCAGTGACCAACATACACCTCCCCTGTGATGTTGCTTAGCACATAAGAGACATATATAAAGCTTCGGGTGACTCAATATCATTCATTTATTCACAATGAGTCTCAACTAAAAAAATAATATTAAGAATAACTTTATGAAACTTGTATAATCACAGAAATGACTTATTTGTGTAGTAATGATTTGTTATAATTCCTCATAATAAAGAAAGATATAGTAATTTATTTGTGTGTGTATTTCGTTGTATAATGAACCCCTTTAGTTTGTATCTACATGAAAGTTTATTATAAAGAACATGTCTGGCAGAGGAAATAACAATATGAGTTAAAAAATTATGAGCTAGTATGAGCTAGTACAAAATTTATCGCTTACATTATTGTTGTAAATGGATAACATTATTTATTCTTGCATCACTAAATTAGATAAACGTATAAAAACTTGTTTTCATACTTTAAATTGTCATATTAGATATAAGAAAGTTATACATGCATGTAAAACATTTTAAAAAGGATTCTGCATACATTTGCATCTCATATTGAAGAAATACAAATACTTGCATGAAAAACTAATTAATTGTTTGATTAACTACCTCCAAAGGACTATAAGTGCTTCAAATATGAAGCTTATTACTCACATGTTCCTCAATTATTTTTTAACCAACAATATATGTAACTTGTGTGCTCTTTTTTCCTTTTTTTCTAATGTAATTTTGTGTGTTTGATGTGATTTAATTGCTTTCATGATACCTTGCAATACTAAGTACGTGATTTTTACCACATTATTATGAGATGTATCAAGTTGTTTTTCTACAAACAACTTGATTGTTCCTTTTTATTTTTATTTTCCATTGTGGTTATAATATACATTTATTAGTTTTCAAATAAATTTAAATTGAAATCACATTTAATGAGCATTTTAAATATTTACAGACTAATAATTAGGAAAAAAAAACCAGTAAAATAGTAGTTTCATTGTATTTAGAAAAGTTTTTCCAAATAACATGGGGTACCAAGATGTGTTTTAAATAAATAGATGGTTCTTTTGTGATTTTATCTATTATTTCATAATTAATATATTTAGTATAAGAATATGTACCATTGATTTTCATAATTTGTTGGTTTTGTTATTTTGGGGAGGGAAATGGATAAACGTGTGCCTGTGATTTCAGAGCAAGTTTTTAGGAAGAATTTAACATGGATGAACAACTATAAAAATTTTAATTTTTAAAATTAAAAATTATAAAAATTAAAGTGACATGTTTAAAAAACTGGAAAATAAAAGTTAAATTAATTGTAGGTAACTTCCCAATTAAAATAAAATACACTTAAAAATATAAATATTTAATACTTAAATATTTAACATGTCATCAACTAAGCATCGTTTGTACCATCATTTAATATATACAATAATGTAATTAACAAAGTAAATGAGTAAAAATATTATCTTTATATCTTCTAATCCATTTTTTTTTTTGGGGGGGGGCGGGGGGAGGGGGGGGGGGGGAATTGCTAGAAAACATGAGAGAAAATATACAAAGCACAGTAGCTGGAAGAGAAAAAAAATGTGACACACTCTCTAGTAACTAATAAGCAGATATAGCTTTGATCCACCTTTGTATACCTACATTCACCTTTGGTTAGTAACAAATTGCATGTAACATAAAACCAAATAACTATTAAGTTAGATAGAATACTAACATTGGATAACACGTGAATTTCACTTTAATTATACAATGAATTCATATATGTAAATTTAAAGACATATCCGATTAATCTGAAGACTCATGATCTCAATGTGGCCAATGGATTCCAACCCCTCGCCAAATCAGAGTTTTGAAATTGCAAATCAACTCGATCGTAATCAAGTAAAAAGAGGTTAGTTTTATGAACAAAGTAAATGAAAAAGATGGAACCTCTGAAATCAATATAGAGATATCCACAATTTGGTTTATCTTCGAAGAAAATAGCATTAATATTTTTTCTCATTTACTTTATGAAACAAATCTTCAAATATTTGTTTATCTTTAAACCATGTTAAGATATACGAAAAATCATATTATAGTTTTAAGTAGCAAAGTATTTTTGTAGAGATGCCATCGTTGTTGTACACAGATTATATCTATGCTATCGTTTATCGATGAACAATCTTAAGGAAAACGTTACTTTAAAAAAATTGTGTAACACCCCATATTTTCCTACATTAATATGTCAAATCATCATCTTCTTCTATAAAGGTTCTCTACAAATTTTTTTTACTCAAATTTGCAGCCTTACATATTAAAAATGTAATTTGCACATATATAATCACTTTTTTGTGTGTGATTTTATATATGAAATATTAAATATATGTGGTTGAGTTAAAGTATAAGACTCAAAAATATATGAAAATTGAAAAATAATCTGACAGAACCTTGTTGCAAATTACACAACAATGGAGAGTAAGTCAAAAGAGAATCAAATGGAATATAAAAACAATTATGAAATATGAAAACAATTAGGCTTGACACTAATCACGAAAATTAATTTGCAAAGCATTAGAAAGCATATAAACATAGAAGAACGTACAATGATAAAATACACACACATATATATATATCCAATCTAAATCTCTCACTGCTGTCGATCCCATTTCTGCATAGAGCGTTGATATTTTCTTTTAATTAAATATGTATAACCTCTTTGAAACAATGTAAAGAGATGAAGAATACCTTAAGAGATCAAATTAGTAAAGAGAAGAGAGAATACCTTTAAGAGATGAAATTAGTATCGAGAGCCACATTTTTCTGAACTAAGAAATAGTAAAGGAGAGAAAATGAGGCAAACAAAGGAGAGGAAGTCAGACTTTTTGAAGGAGAGACATTCCATTTTGATGGCAGTTGTAAAAGCTTTTGAAATTGTCTCGTAATCAACTCTAATACAACTTTTAACTTTTAAAATTATTAATTTGCATCATTGCATTATTACCAATACCAATTCTAATAATGCAAATAATTTAAACATCATGGGGTGATGATGCAGTTAGAAGACGTGGGTTAGTCATTCAAATGATAAGGGACTGTCTATAAATTAAAATAACTTCAAAAAAAATTATTCAAACGAATTAGAATGGGAAAATAAATATTTCAGAACTCTAAAACTTTGGAAACTACTACTATTATGGCAAAGTGGGATAAATAGAGGAAGTTATAACCATAGGCAAAACTGTTTGCGTTAAGTTCAAATTTTAAATTTTTATCTTAACAACTAATTAGTCACTTTTTATTGAAATTTAAATAGTTCTTGATTTTTTAAAATAGATAATGCCTACTTTAATATATCTATGTATTATTATTATTAATGGTGGTGGTGTTGTTTTTATTAAAAAGAAATATTAATAAGTAATTGATTAAATTTGTAATTAGAATTTATACTTTATTATATGCACATGAATTTAAATCAAACAAACTTAAAATAGATAAATAAATTAACTTTTAACTACTCTATATTTAAAATATTTATTGTAGTAGTAGTTATTTTATCTTAATAATAGATATATTTTAAAGATACTATTGCAACAGATGATATAATAATCCGATTATAAATTTGCTTCGAATAATATATATTCTGTTCAATATTTATTGATGCGAAAATTTAGTTTAGGATTTTTGTGAGTCAT
The DNA here is from genome assembly GCA_030864215.1 of Capsicum pubescens. Classification (NCBI taxonomy): domain Eukaryota; kingdom Viridiplantae; phylum Streptophyta; class Magnoliopsida; order Solanales; family Solanaceae; genus Capsicum; species Capsicum pubescens. Next base: position 90,752,337 of record CM061549.1, on the reverse strand, counting down.
AATTTTTTTTAAAAATAATAATAATAATTAACAATAATTTAAATGTTATATAAAAAAATGTGATTTTATCTTTCTCCTAGGCGTATTTGGTGAAACTACAATTCACAAATATATAATTATGATATTGTTTGGGATGGAGTTTAATGTTTGCTAAATGCCGATAAATATTACTTATTCTAAATTCAAAAGTTCAAAGAAGAGGACTTACCGTATGAACTTTTCAGAAATATTGTTGAAATATCATGACTGGATGGAGTAAAGAATAAATGAAAAATTAATGTAATTAGCCATAAAATCTTACATCACATGATATGACCGCATGAAGTCATCAATTCAAAACAATTATCGAAAGAATGCATAGTGTCATGCAGGAGGAGTTACAGGAGATCGAAAACCTGATTTCACTTATAAGAGGATGAAGATCGATGAAGAAATATATATATATATATATATATATATATATATATATATAAGAAAATGTATTTGTGTGTGCGTGTCAATTATCATGGATGAGAGTGGGAGTGGGAAGTTAGAACGTGAGAGGGAGTGGGTTTGGGAAGTTTGGTTGGCAGTTTTATCTTTTGGATTAGTTTTTGTTGGATTGTAGGATATTTGGTTTACTTTTTATCTCTTTCTCTTTTTTTTTTAAAGATAATAAAAATATAAAGGAAAAAGGGATTCAAAATATACTCAAACATAAAATTTGTTGTAACACAACTGAATTTGTTGGGGTCCTATAACTCTCCTAGACTATTTTTAGTCTATTTTAATGACATTTATAAGTTAATAAATAGATAAAATTTATTAATACATAAATGAATAAAAGAATTTAGTGCAAATAAATGTTAGTAAAATGCACTAACAAATATTTTAAGGGAGGTCATAATATACTAATAAATCGTTTATGGGGTTCATAGGACCTCCGTAATATTCAAGTTATAATAAATTTCATCAAAGTTTGAGTATATTTTAGAACATTTTTTCTAAATATAATGATTAAAAAAAATTATAGTACTTAATTAAGTATTTTCAGACTAAATAGATAGATTAAAATAAAAAGTAAATAAAATAAATATAGACACCACTCTTTTGTTTATTTAAAGCTAAATTTCAAGAAAATGTTTTTCCTTTTTGAAAAATGTATACAAATGTGACTGTAAATATAATCATGTAAAACATGGGTTCGGTTTAAAAAATAATTTCAAATAAAATCCTCAGATTTTCTTTCTTTTATTCAATGTTATTTTGATTTGTGCATAAATACTATGACTGTAAGTGTTAAAGTTAAATTATTTTTACTTCCAATCCAATTGATAGTATAATTATTTATCATTAAATGGGGTAACTTTCTAAACGTGAATGGTTGGATTTTTATATCATAAAAATATTAGAAAAATTAAATAATAAGAATTAACTATCTGCTGGAGTGATTTTGGCAGATTTAAAATAAAATATTTTCATTAAAAATATTAGTATTTTATTATTTTTAAATTTTAAATTGAACAAAATAACTAATAACTAATTAGTAACTAAACTAACTGATTTGTCCTAAAAATTAATACATGTAATAATCTTATGCTGCCACTTGGCAAGATCTTGGCAAGACTTTCTTGCTATTTAGTATATATAGATTTGATATTGGATAATTATATGTCATAGTTTTTGCATTTAAATTTTTATAATCAATAACCATTCTACTTTTACCTCTTTTTTGTCCACTATGTTTATTTACTATAAATGCTGGACTATTGTGTTTACTATTATTTTTTTGTATATACTGTTTTTCTAATAATTCATCTATGTGCATTTTAAATTCTTTTAAATCGTCAAAATTATATGTTAATGGTTTTTGAGTTATTATGCTATTTTTATCTATTAATTCAATTTTATAGTAGTTTTATGTTTTTCTCACCCTCTTAATGGATCTTCACTATATAATTGTCTTAATTTTTTCTTTATTATTTCTACCTTATCTATTGAAAATATAGTTATTTTTTTTTATTTATCGAAAATACAATTAGTTCTACTATGTCTTCTGTATTTTTTATATTTTTTAACTTTTGTGTAATTTTTTCACTTCCTTCTATCCAATCAGTTTTCTTTCTTATTTTATTAATAACTCTTTTTGCTCTTACTTTTTGTTTACATGGTGTTGTAAACCACCAATCTGTTTTAGTTATTATATGTAGGTATAATTTATCTGAAAATGACATTCCTAAAAGTATATCTTTTGATGTTAGTTCATAATTATAGATTTCTTCTATTGTTATTATTTTATCCCATATCTGTATTTTTACATTTTTAGCATTATTTGTAATTAAGCTTCCTTCATTATTAAATCCTTTGACTACTATTGGTGTTTTTAATTTATCTCATTTACTTTCTGGTAAACAGTTGTAGCTACATAAGTTTGCTTCTAGTCCTGTATCTATCATAGGTGTATAATACCTATTATAATATCCTTCTACTATTATTTTTACAAGTACATATATTTTCATATCATGTTAAAGTTCTTTTTATGAATAATCTTTCTTTATTATATGTTATAGATAATTGTGTATGTTCTATATTGTATGATTTTACTTGTTCTAACCATTTTATTCCTAATATTATGTTTGTTTTTTGCATTTCTTCCTTTATTTCAAATTCTATTTTTATTTTTCTGACTCCTATTATTATTATTTTTCTTCACTTTTTACTAGATATTTTGCTATATAATTTTCTTTTTGTCATGTGTTTAAGAGTATTAAATATTCTTTTTCATTTATTGTTCCTGTTATATAATATTAATTTAAATTAACTGTTGAAGTTGTTTTATAACTTGTTTTTTTTTATGAGCTTGATGATTTTGTGTTTTCATGAGCTATTCTTTTTGTTGTACTTATTCTGTCATTTATTATTTCTAAATCTTCTTCTATATTTATGTCTTTGTAACTATAATCATTATTATCAATTGTTTTTACAAAATGTTCAAAAGGACTTTCTATTTGTATTTTATTAATTTTATTTTTTCCTGTTATTTTATGTTTTGTTGTTAGTACATATAGATTTTTACATCTTGCTGTAAATATTTTACTTCTTGGGATTAGTTCTATTCCTGATATTTTCCAATATAATACTAATGATTTATCTATATTTTTATTTTTTATTGCTACTGAATAATTCACACTTATTATAAATTTAAATTTTTGGTATATTAAATTTTTTTTATGGCTGTTATTATACTTTTTTCTATAGGTTTTATAATTCTATCATCTGCTAAATATAATTCTATTGTTGTATCTATTCCTTCTCTAAAACATGCTTTTATTAATATCTCTGTTCCTCCAAGGTGTACATATTTTACTGGGTCTTTACTTTTTATATCGTTTATTTCTTTATTAATTATTCTTTTTGTCACTAGTGGTATACTAGCTTTTCTTTTTGCATATCTACAGTCTATTATATGTTCTTTTTTGTCTTACTACGTAGTATTCTTCCTTTTTTCTACTAAATATATTTTTTATTGTTGGTATTTTAAATATTTTTTCTACACTTAAGTCTAACTCTTTTCCTTTTATTTCGTCAACTATATTACTGTCAAATATTATTTTTTGATCTGTTCCTTCTTCATTTAAATATTTTTCCTTTGTTATTATTTTTATATCTTCTTTAGTTATTTGGTTCATTTTTATATCTTCTTCAGTCATTTGATTCATCTAATTCACTATCTATTTCATTATCTGTTTCATTCTTCGAAATTTCATATATACTATCTTCACTTTCTAATTCATAATCTATATAATCTATCTGTATATATTCTGTATTTTCTATTTTTATTTCTGATATTTATTTATTTTTTGATAATTTACAATCTCTAGCTAAATGTCCTAGTTTTCCACAATTTTAACAAGTACATTCTTTTATAGATTTCTTTTTTCTATATGGTCTTTTATGTTTATAATTTTTTACATAATATCTTTTTCTTGGTTTCTTATATTTATATTTTGATTTTTTGTATTTCTTATATTTCTTATGTCTTTTTCTTTTCTTATAATATCTTTCTTCACATCCAAATTGAGGTGTTATTTTATCTTTGCAACATGCTAAGTTTTTTATTAATGTTTTTTTTATTTTTATTTCTTCTCTATATTTTTCACATAGATTTCTATACCATTGTTGTAAAAATTTTATTCTTGCTCCTAGGGTATCTACTATTTTTGCTTCATCCCAACTCTTTATTATTTTTGAACTAAATGGTTCAGGTAATTTACTAAAATATAATCTTCTTATTTCTTTACTTTCTTCTATATTATATGTTCCTTTATAATAATATTCTTTAAATGAGCACGTATCCTCATTTATATAGCACATATTACATATTGCTAATTTTAACATTAAATTCCTATTCGTATCTTTCTCTTTATTTTGCTCTTCTTCTTCTTCTTCTGTTGTTATACTACTAAATTCTTCTCTTATAGTTATTTCATATTTTTTTAATATTTTTGTTGGTAGTATTTTAGTAGGTATTGATGTTCCTTCTGTTTTATTATCAGATCTTAGTACTTTTTTACTTGCTTCGGCTAGGTTTAAAAACCATAATTTTACTGTTCCTATTAATGTCTTTTCTATATATTCTGGTGTGTTTGTTGTATCTATTTTATTATCTAATAATTGTTTTGACATGTATCCTACCCATAGTTGTATTATTTTATTTGTATCTATTACACAGTCTAAATCTAAAAAGTTGTAATTAATTATTTGTTTTGGTGTCCATTTATTATATTCATCCTTTGGATTATATCTTTTAAACTTATTTTTATAATTATAGGTTGATTTTCTTATTTCTAATGTACTAGGTATTATATTTTTATTTAGAGTATTTACTTCTGTATTTATTAGTTCTAGATTTTCTTTATTAATTACTTCTTGTTTTTCATTAATTTCTAGTTTTCCTATGTTTTCTAGAATTTCTGTATATGTTTCACTATCTTCCGAATAATAATTATCTGTTTCTTCAGCATTTATTGTATTTATTTCTAATTCACTGTTTTCTAGTTCTTTATTTTTTATTTCTAATTTTTTTTTTAAATTGATTTATCTCGTTTAATAATTTTTGTTCTTTATCTTTTTCTTCTTTTTCTTTCTGTCTTTCTTCATATAAATCTTTTAGCATTTGTAGTTCCTTTTCTAATTCAACAATCTTACTATTTTTAGTTTCTTCTATTTTCCATATTTCTTCTGTGGTTTGTTGTTTTATTTTATCTATTTCCTTTTTTCTGTTTATCTCTTCGTTTTCTCTTTCTATTCTTACCATGACTGTCAACTTATCTTCTAATTTTAATTCTTCTTTTTCTAACATTAAATATAAATGTTCACCTATTTTCTTATATCTCTTTCCTAAATTAGAGAATACTATTTTTATTTTTAATCCTTTGTGATTTTCATCTATTATAAATTCTTCTTTGTTCATTTTATTTAAATGTATCTAGGTTGTGTTGATATATATATTCTAGACTATCTATTGTTTATTCTAAGTTTGATATTTCTTCTTTTTGTGCATTTATTGAGTTTTTACTAACTCCGGCAATTATGTTATACTGTAGTCTTTCTATTCTTATTTTTAATTCTTTACTTTTTTTAGATATTATTTATTTTAATTCTTTATATTGTTGTGGTTTTTGTACGTTATTCATCTAAACAAATATTATAAATATTGTTTTGGTGGATATCCAAATCTAATTTTATCATAACTAATAAATTAATCAAATAAATCCAAATATATACTACTTCCGTAACTTTAATTAGCATAGACTCTGATACCAATTGTAGGGAAGTGTGGATAACTTGGGTAATAAATAGATCCATTAGATAATGAAATCCTATAATGATATTAATTTTGGAATCCTAAATCTATTACTTTTTCATGTTAATAACTCAATGTTGTCGTCACACTAATTGCTAAATTATTTTTCTTACTTCTTTGAATCATTGAATTCTAAAATATATTTATTATTTGATCGCGGACATATTATTTAACATAATGTTAAATTAATTTATGAATGCATAAAGTGACAATTTGAAGGTGAATAGTTAGGAGTTGAATAATTATATCCTAACGTGACTTTGCTAAAAAAAAATTATTTTCTTTACAAATTTGGTATATTACATAATTTTCATTATTTGCCCATGAATTTTAGACTTGAAAGAATTCTTCACTTAAAAGGAAAATTAATTATTCTTCTACAGTAAAAAATAGGCATGTCAATATCTTCCTATAATTTCAATTTGTTCTTACATATTTAGATTTTAAATTTCTTATTTAAAAGAGGCAGACAAACAGATAGATACGTAAAAAACAAGTTGTTTTTCTCTTTCCCACTTATTTTTTCTTTTCTTAATTCTCCTAATATTAAATATAGACGTTTAATTTCTTTTCATATATTTATTTTATCATGATTTTTTCTATATATTTTGAAATCCATATTTAAAGGAATTATTAGATACTCAAAGATCTATATAAGGTAAAGTTGTAGATATAAATAAAATATTAAATGAAAGAATTGCACTTGTGAAAGAAGTTTTATGATCTTACCTTACTCAAGCTAAATAAAATAAGATTCTTACTCCATCTTTTGTTATTACATAAATTCTACGTGGTTATAAATATACAATTCCAAAATTTAGTATATAATTATAAGGTAAATCATAATTTTTATAGGTAAATTATAATTAATATTTGAAAAATAAAATTTGAGTTAAATTCGAAGCCTTAAATATTAGAAAAACAATTAAGATACTATTTTGTCAATGTAAAATCTTTCTTAATAGGATTAAAAAATATATATATATAAACAAAAAAATATATATAGAGAGAGACAAACTCAAACTCTTGGCATAATGTGCATAATATTTAAACAAACTTGCATAATGGGTAACAACTCACCTTTGTTAGAAAGCTATTAAACTCTAATATAGGACTTTCTAATACAAATTTGAATTTAATCGAACTTCAATATGAATATCGAACACCTGATAGAAAAAAAAGAATTGCACAATATATCTTTAATGCTAGGAAGTTGAATACCTCTTTTTAACATGAATTACATTATTTTGATCTCTAAATCCTTGAATGGCTCATCATATACAAATCTTTGTAAGGTAAATTTTCATACATTGAAAATAGAATTTAGGATGAACATATATTAAAAAAACTAAATGAAAAACAAAAGAAACCTACCTTTTGGTTATCTTGTGCTATCAATTTTCCAAGTTAAAAATTGTACTTTACGACCTACCATAAATTGTAATGCAAATAAGACAACTAAAAAAAGAAGGCATATATTTTGATCAATACAAAACGTAGAAAGATGAAGAATATAATATATGAAAATATCCTAAGGCGCCGCACTAATAAATTACATATTTTCATGTTTTTTTTATAAATAAATATTTGTGGTTACATATTATTACATACTTTCAAATATTACAAAGGTTCATTGATTCAATAAATCAACAATAATTGTACTCTCACTTTCTCAATTTATATGATACACTTTTCTTTTTAATCAGTTTGAAAAATAATACATTTTTTTATATTTAGCAAAAATTAAATTTAAAATGTCAATTTCACCCTTAATGGGGTGATTTATATCCACATAAATATGTATGACTTATTCTAGACTATTAGTTTAGAATACGTGTGTTGCAGATGTATTTTCGTTCAAATACAAAAAGATGAAAACTTTTCTCTTAGAGTATACTTGCTAATCTATTTATTATCACTTTCTTATGCATTTTTTGAAAATAATGTTCAATGTGAATTAAATGTATAGGAGCTAGTTGACTTTCAATCAACCTCCATTGATACTCTTGAACTTTCTTATTGTGAGTGCATGTAGCTTTTCCTTTATAATATAGATTATATAGCACCCCTTATTAACAGATTAAGCTAAACTTCTTTGTAAATAACAAAAAGGAATCAAAGAGCATGTTAATGATAAAATGTACTCACTAAATGTCCTCAAATAGAGGTGCTTGCCATCTTCTGTGTTGATGACGTCTGCTAAAGCGGAACCGGAAGAGGAGGATTTTTTATTTCTGTAACCAAAAAAAAAAAAAATTCATACTAAAATTGCCAACTTAGGCGTAGGTTTTTTTTTGCCCTTTGGTTAATGTCCTTTTTATAGAGAAAACCTATAGCTATTAGCGTAAATTTAGGATTTCTTAATTATGTAGAAATTCATTTTTAATACCATTAAAATTCTAATTTATTTAAAAATGTTAAATATTAAAGATTCCTACCTAAATAGAAAAAACCCCTAATTTTCAGAATTTATGGAAAGAACATTATCGTAGAAGTGTTGGGTTAATTGAAATTCGCTCGTTCCATTTATGTAGGAGTCTATTAATACTTATTCCCATATATATTTTTGGAGTATATTTAATATTATAAAAAATAATTAATAAATTATTTCACGCGATCATCACTTGGTATATACACTTATTTAATTGTTTTGCTATATTCTAGCTGTTAATCATCATGCAAGTGGTAATTGTAGTGGAAACTTGTAATGACAATTTTTTAATATATATTAAAGAAATGAAATTTTTCCTATCAATCAAGGACACGTTATAGTTGATTTTAATTTTTTAGTAGGATTCTATTACCTAGTTTAACTAAATTTCAGTTGATTTTAAATTTTGTCACGACCTAAAAATAAGGGTCATGATGGCACTTGTCGCGGCGTACCTTAACAAGTAAGCCTATCACCCAAACTGATACAAAAAGAAGAAAAGACAAAAATATCCCACGGTAAGGCTTCTAGAATAAAGCCGAACCATATAAGTAATTATAACAATGCAGAAAGAACTTATCCAAAACGCCAATCATGCCCAAAACCAGGTGTCAATGATGTAAGAACTATTAATACAGTCCAAGAGTCAAATGCATCGGAAAAATAACCACAAAGAAATAATAACTGTCTCTGAATACTAATAAAGACATAACAACTATAGAAAGATAGAGGTGAACTTCGGACGCATGAATGTCCAACCGCTACCTTGGAAGCTTCAACAATCGCCCGAGTCAATAATGCTGAGGCGCACTCGAGCAAAGATCTGCACCGAAAGGGCGCAGTAAGCATGAGTACGGTCCACTTGTACTCAGTAGGTATCATACGCCAATCAAGCAAAGTAGTAAATAAAGCATATAAAACATACACTAAGGGCACGTCACTTGCAATCAGAAAATGTCCCACAACGGTAGCCCACACCGCTTGCACTAACAGTTCTAATATATCTCACATATATTACAAAAACACACCAAAATATTAAACACAAGTATACATTATGTCACATATAAATAAAACAAGAGAAAACATGTAGATACACGATCATCAAATACAAGTAAAGGAAGGTAAGAAAAATACATAGATGACAAGTCAATAAGGCAATACAACACAACATAAACACAATAAAGTAAGTGCAATGTATATGATGATGATGGTGATGATGATGCACGAGGTCGTCGCACAACCTCTGGGATCGTCGCATAATCCCCGTATACACCTACGGAGCTAAAGCTTCCCGACGTAGAACCCATGGGGAGTTCGTCAACCCATATACAATCCACATATCTCATATCTCCTTCGACATATCCCTCAGAAATGGTTTTATAAGATGTTACAATATTTTCTTAAAAAGGTGTTGCCAGTGTTTCTTAGATGTTGCCACGGTGGTACCAATGTTTCATGAATAAGTATGATATGCGGATGTAATGCTCACAACCAATCACAATGAATATTTTCACAAACAACCACATGCTATATTTCCACAACCAACAACAATGCTACATTTCCACAACCACATACGTCAATATTCGCTCATTATTTTTGTATCATCCATGAATTTTCACATGTCTCATTTGCCAACAAAGTATGAATATAATCACAATACACCAATGGTACCACATTAGCATTTTAACAACACAACACAATTATTCATATGTATTCAAGGCTATCAATAGCACATAGGACCTCACACGGTCACACATATCACATAATATCTCAATTTCGACAATTACATCACATATAAGCCCCCACACGGGCACAACATATATATAACCATTTTTCATGATTAGTTCCTACCCTTAACATGTATTTTGCACCATCATTTACTATTCAGCCCAGTCTGAAAGAGTTAAGCCATAACCTATCTCGAAAGTTAAAATCGATCCGCTACACTTGAACTCGCGACCTTACTTTTCACGAACAATCCCGAATTCTACTAAAAACATCAAATATGAAATCTATGCATCAAAGCAAAACCAACGACACTCATATTGATTACTTTTGATTCGGGGTCAAAACGGACCCCCAACATGGGTTTCCGAAAAAAAGGGGCAAAATCAGAACTTTACTTCAAAAAAATATTTCCCATATTTTTAGGAACCTACAACTGAAAACTCAAGCTAAATTGAGTTAAAAACAGGGTTCAAATCGAAGAAAAACCATTTTTGAGCTTTATCGGGTAAAATCTTTGAAATCCGGATTAAAATCAAGAATCAGAGTTGTTTTGAAGGTTAAATTAATGAAAAACTAGTAATTATGAGATAAAAATATTATTCAAGTGAAAAGAGTGAAATTTTGGTTTAAAATCATGCCCTAAGATTTTTGGGGTTTTGAGGAATTTATCAAGAAATTATTAAGAAAAGAGTGAATTCTTACTTTAAATCCGTAGTAAAATCAAGAAATAGATGTTAATCTATCTTCCCAAGCAGCCACAAAATTCACTTTTAAGCTCCCAAACTATTTAGGGTTTAACTCTCAAAAGGCAAGATGAAAAATGAGCAAAATGACCCAAAAACTATTTATAAGTGCAGAAAAATCTGCGCTAAAATGAACCAAAAAACTGCAGTTTTTTTTTTAAAGTCAACTTCGACAGGGTGCCCAAAATTTGTTCGGAGTCCGATACATGCAAACAAACTATGCAACCACACTAAATTCGATGTTCCGGATGCGATGGCGATATCAGATTTTTAAAAAAACATCATTTTCACAAAGTTGACCCTCAAAACCCGAAATTATAATTTTTCAAATCGAGGGTCGAAATGAGATTTAAAAGCCGTAAAATCATAAAAAATATGCTAACACCCTAAAATCGATATTATGGATCTGCTGGCGAAGTTGAATTTTCCATCCAAGGTCGTTTCGATCAAATGTGGGTCTCACACCCATATTTCCAATTTTTCAACTTTCCAACCAATAGGTCGAAATGAGCTCGGGTGCACCGGGACCCGAACCAAAGGTCTACCTAGCCTAAAATCGATATTCCGGAGCTGCTGGCGCAATCCATTTGCCCATCCATCACACGGATCAAAAACTATTCACATAAATCCAAAGTAAGGCTCTCGAAGCAATCAAAAACCACAATATTGCATAAATGATACCAAAATGCATTAAAAATTGTGTCAATCACTCCCACACCTCAAAAATATCATAATGCAACTACAAAAAGGGGTAAAACAGTCAAATCATACAAAATCACAAATTTTATCTATTTCATCAAATTTTTAGGTCGTTACATCATCCACCACTAAAAATCTAGTTCGTCCTCGAACTAAGGCAAAGAAATACCTGAATAAGCTGGGGATAGGAACTACGCATATCAAACTCAACCTCCAAAGTAGATTCATCTACAGGTCGATGTCACCACAGGACCTTAACCACAGGGATCACTCTAGAGCGCAACCGCCTAACATCCCTAGCCAAAATGGAAACCGGTTCCTCAATAAAGGACAACTGCTCATCTAACCGAACCGAATCCCAATGAATGACATGAGACTCATCAGGGATATAACGATAAAGCATAGAAACATGAAAAGCTGGATGAACAGCTGATAGATCAGGGGGCAAAGCCAACTCATAAGGCACATCACCAACAGTCCGAAGAATCTCCAATGGACCAATATACCTGGGGCTAAGCTTGCCCCTCTTCCCAAATCTCATTACACCCTTCATGGGTGAAACTCGAACGAAAACACGATCACCAACACCAAATCTCAAGGCATGTACGATCAACATAACACCTCTACCTACTCTAGCCTCTCTAAGTCTATCCTAAATGATCCGAACCCTATCTAAAGACTCATGAAGCAAGTCCGTACCTCGAGGTCTCACCTCTGAAATATCAAGCCAACCTATTGGAGAGAGACACCACCTACCATACAATGCCTCAAAAGGAGTCATATCAATACTGGAATAGTAGCTATTATTATATGCAAACTCTGCTAAAGCCAAATACTACTCCTACTGGCCACCAAAATCTATTGCGCACGCGCGGAGCATATCCTCCAAAACTTGTATAGTCCGCTCTGACTGGCCATCAGTCTGAGGGTGAAACGCTGTACTAAGATCCACTCGAGTACCTAACTCATCCTGAAAAGCCTTCCAAAAGTGAGATATGAACACAGGACCTCGATCTGAAATAATAGACACCGACACATCATGCAGACACACAATCTCACGAATATAGATACAGGCCAACCTCTCAGCACTGAATGAGACTTGAACCGGAATAAAATGAGCTGACTTGGTCAATCGATCCACGATGACCCAAACAGTATCAAAACCATGAGATGTACGAGGCAAACCATTCACAAAGTCTTTAATGATGCGTTCCCACTTTCACTTAGGAATGGGTAACCTCTGAAGCAAACCACCAGGTATCGTATGCTCGGCCTTCACCTGCCGACAACATAGGAAACGGGCCACAAAATTTGCTATATCTCACCTCATACCACCCCACCAGTAGTGCTGTCTCAAATCACGATACATCTTAATCACACCTGGATAGATGAAATATCTGGAACAATGGGCTTCCTCCAAGATCAACCTAATCCAGTCACACACTTTCGGCACACAAACTTAGCCTCTAATCCGTAAAACTCCATCTGAATCAAGTGAGGTTTCCTTAGCCTCTCCACCCAATACCTTGTCTCAAATCGACCTCAATCCAACATCATCAAACTAATGAGCTCGGATCTGCTCCATCAAAGAAGATCTAGCATCCACGAATGCCAAAACATACCCCGACGTCGAAATATCAAGTCTAACCATCTGGTTAACTAAAGACTAAAACTCTAAGGCCAAAGTCCTCTCCTAGGTCAAAAGATGCGCCAAGCTACCCATGCTAGTCGTCTTTCAGCTCAAGGCATCTGCAACAACATTAGCCTTTCCCAGATGGTAGAGAATAGTCAAGTCATAATCCTTAAGAAACTCAAGCCAACGACGCTGCCTCATATTAAGATCTCGCTGATTAAAGAAGTACTGAAGGCTATGATGATCTGAAAAAATCTCACAACGGACTCCATACAAGTAGTGCCTCCACAACTTCAAGACAAACATAACTGCGCACAACTCTAAATCATGGGTAGGATAATTCCTCTCATGAGGCTTTAATTGACGAGATGCATAAGCAATTACCTTGCCTCTTGCATTAACATAGTACCTAACCCAACACCTGAAGCATCACAAAAGACAGTAAAGCCCACGCCTTCCTTGGGCAAAGCCAATATAGGAGTTGAAGTCAACAAATCCTTAAGCTTTTGAAAGCTCGCCTCACAATATCATACCACTGAAAATAAATCTTCTTCTGGGTCAACTTGGTCAATGGAGCTGCAATGGATGAAAATCCCTCAACAAAACGTCGATAATACCCGGCCAAGCCAACAAAACTCAGAATCTCAGTGGGCGAAGTAGGTCTAGCCCAGTCACGAACCGTTGCAACCTTGGCTGGATCAACCATAATACTTTCCTTAGTCACCACATGACCCAAGAAAGAAATAGACTCCAACCAAAACTTGCACTTAGAGAACTTAGCATACAACTTCTCATCCCTCAATCTCTGAAGCACAATTTACAAATGCTCCTCATGCTCAACCTCACTCTTGGAATAAACTAAGATATCATCTATAAATACAAGAACAAAGGAGTCAAGATACGATCAAAACATTTGGTTCATCAACTCCATGAATGCGACATGGGCATTGGTCAACCCGAAGGATATAACCAAGAACTCCTAATAACCATATCGATTCCGAAAAGTAGTTTTCAGAATATTTGAAGCTCTAATCCTCAACTGGTGATAACCAGACCTCACATCAATCTTCAAAAATAGCACAACACCCTGGAGCTGATCAAATAAATCATCAATGCGAGGAAGGGGATACTTATTCTTGATCGTCACCTTATTCAACTGCCGATAATCAATACACATCATAGACCTATTATTTTTCTTCACAAAAAAGACAGGTGCACCTCAAGGTGAAACACTAGGTCGAATAAATCCCTTATCCACCAATTTCTACAACTGATCCTTCAGTTTCTTTAACTTTATTGGGCCATCCTATTAAGAGAAATAGAAATGGGCTTGGTACCCGACTTAACATCAATAATAAAATCAATATCTCGATCCGAAGGCATACTAGGCAAGTCCGTAGGGACCACCTTCATAAACTCACAAAAAACACAAACAGAATCTAAGAAAGAAGACAAAACAACACTTGTGTCACGAATATGGGCCAAGTAATATAAACATCCCCCCTCAACCAATTTACGAGCCTGAACATAAGATATGACCCTCTTAGGACCCAAATAAAGTGCACCCTTCCAAGCTATCATTGGCACACCTGATGGAGCTAAAGTCATAGTCTTAGTAAAGTAATCTAAAACTGCATGATAAGGAGCCAACCAATCCATACCCAAAATAACATCAAAATCGATCATATCTAACACAAACAAGTCTATAAAAGTCTCACGCCCGGCAAAATTCACAACACAAGATCGATGAGCCTGATCCACCACTAAAGATTCACCTACCGGGGTGGATACACAAATAGACATAGCAAGAGGATCACTAACAGAATCAAAACCCGAAGCAAAATATACAGATACATAAGAGAAAGTTAACCCGAGATCAAATAATACAGATACAGGTCTGAAATAAACGGGGACAATACCTGTAATCACAACATCAGAAGCCTGTGCCTCAGGTCTGGCTGGTATAGCATAAGACTATCCACGACTGCCAACTAGCTGAGTAGCCCCACGACTACCACCACGGGCTCCATCATCTCTATATCTTACACCTTTGGTAGAACCCCTACCTCTTATAGCTGAAATAAGAGTAGCTCTAAAAACACGGCGAGAACAGTCCTTGTCTACATGGCCAATCCCATCATACACATAGCAACCTCTACGACCAGTCTCAACAAGAGAAAGTACAACTGAGCCCGAACGATCACCCTGAATTGCTGAACTAGAAGGTCTACCAGCTGAACTCTATAAAATCACCTGCACTGGCCTACCATGGTATCCACGAGAACCTCTAAAATCTCTACCTCGATAGGTCTGGCTCCTGAAATCACCAAAATGATGCACCTCTGGGCGCCTCCCTGAGATGCACTACTAATACCATCTGTCAACTTACCGTGATCCATAATACTTTAAAGAGGAGCTCCAAGCATAATCATCTGAGATGTATCCAACTAAAGAGAAATATCCAAACCCTTTACAAACTTTTAAATCTTTTCAAACTTGGTGGAAATGCTATCATAGGAATATCTGGACAGGACATGGAAGCATGCCTTATACTAAAAAGAACTCTCATGGAGCCTTGCTCCAAACGATCAAACTTATCCCGCATACGATCTCTCAAACTGAAAGGCACAAATCTCTCCAGAAAGGCATCAATAAACTGATCCGAAGACAACTCAGGAGCATCAACAAGACTATAACCGACAAATGATATCCACTAATTTCTCACAATATCTCTCAACTAATATGAGGTATAAACAACTCCATTCGCGTAGAAAGAGTGAAACACAACTCAGAACACAAGGTATAAAAGAATTCGCACGATAAAGAATGAAATAAAGAAAGTTTCCTAAAGATATCCTATAGCCTCTCAAAGATAGATACAGACGTCTACATACCGATCCGCGAGACTCTATTAGACATCTCGTTCTTACACCGTTGAGACCAATGAAACCTGTCTGCTTTGATACCAATTTGTCATGACCCCAAAGACGAAAGTCATGATGGCACTTGTCGCGGCGTACCTTGACAAGTAAGCCTATCACCCAAACTGATACGAAAAGAAGAAAAGACAGAAATATCTCATGGTAAGGCTTCTAGAATGAAGTCGAACCATATACGTAATTATAACAATGCGGAAAGAACTTATCCAAAACACCAATCATGCCCAAAACCAGGTATCAATAGTGTAAAAACTACTAATACAATTCAAGAGTCAAATGCATCGAAAAAGTAACCACAAAGGAATAATAACTGTCTCTGAATACTAATAAAGACATAACAACTATAGAAAGATAGAGGTCAACTTCGGATGCATGAATATCCAACCGCTACCTTGGAAGCTCCAACAATCGCCCGAGTCAATCACGCTGAGGCGCACTCGAGTTAAGACCTATACCGAAAGGGCACAGTAGGAATAAGTATGGTCCACTTGTACTCAGTAGGTATCATAGGCCGACCAAGCAAAGTAGTAAATAAAGCATACAAAATATACACTAAGGGCACGTCACTTGTAATCAGAAAATGTCCCACAACGGTAGCCTACACCGCTTGCACTAACAGTTCTAATATATCTCGCATATATTACAACAACACACCAAGATATTAAACACAAGTATACATTATGTCACATATAAATAAAACAAGAGAGAACATATAGATACAAGATTATCAAATACAAGTGAAAGAAGGTAAGACAAATACATAGATGATAAATCAATAAGGCAATACAACAAAACACAAACACAGTAAAGTAAGTGCAATGTATATGATGATGATGATGATGCATGAGGTCGTCGCACAACCTCCGGGATCGTTGTACAATTCCCATATACACCTACGGAGCTAAAGCTTGCTGACATAGGACCCATGGAGGGTTCTTCAACCCATATATAATTCATATATCTCATATCTCCTTACCGACATATCCTTCGGAAGTGGTTTTATAAGGTGTTACAATATTTTCTTAAAAAGGTATTTCCAGTGTTTCTCAGATGTTACCACAGTGGTACCAATGTTTCATGAATGAGTATGATATGAGGATGTAATGCTCACAACCAATCACAATGAATATTTTCACAAACAACCACATGATATATTTCCACAACCAACAACAATGATACATTTCCACAACCACATGCGTCAATATTCGCTCATTATTTTTGTATCATCCATGAATTTTCATGTCTCATTTGCCAACAAAGTATGAATATAATCACAATACACTAATGGTACCACATTAGCATTTTAACAACACAACACAATTATTCATATGTATTCAAGGCTATCAATATCACATAGGACCTCACACGGTCATACATATCACATGATATCTCAATTTCGACAATTACATCACATATAAGCCCCCACACGAGCACAACATATATATAGCCATTTTTCATGATTAGTTCCTACCCTTAACATGTATTTTTCACCATCATTTACTACTCAGCCCAGTCTGAAAGAGTTAAGCCATAACCTACCTCGAAAGTCAAAATCGATTCGCTACACTTGAACTCGCGATCTTACTTTTCAAGAACAATCCCGAACTCTACTTAAAACATCAAATATGAAATCTATGCATCAAAATAAAACCAACGACATCCATATTGACTACTTTTGATTCGGGGTCAAAACGGACCCCCAAAATGAGTTTCCGAAAAAGAAGGGCAAAATCAAAACTTTACTTCAAAAATATGTTCCCCATATTTTTAGGAACCTACAGCTGAAAACCCAAGTTAAATCGAGTCAAAAACGGGGTTCAAATTGAAGAAAAATCATTTTTGAGCTTTACCGGGTAAAATCATTGAAATTCGGGTTAAAATCAAGAATCAGAGTTGTTTTGAAGGTTAAATTGATGAAAAACTAGTAATTATGAGATAAAAATATTATTCAAGTGAAAAGAGTAAAATTTTGATTTAAAATCATGCTCTAAGATTTTTGGGATTTTGAGAAATTTATCAAGAAATTATTAAGAAAAGGGGTGAATTTTTACCTTAAATCCGTAACAAAATCAAGAAATAGATGTTAATCTATCTTCCCAAGCTCCCACAAGCTTCACTTTTAAGCTCCCAAACTATTTAGGGTTTAACTCTCAAGAGGCAAGATGAAAAATGAGCAAAATGACCCAAAAACTATTTTTAAGTGTAGAAAATCTGCACTAAAATGAACCAAAAAACTGCAGTTTTTTTTTGTTAAAGTCCACTCCGAACTTCGACAGAGTGCTCGAAATTCGTTCGGAGTTCGATACATGCAAATGAACTATGCAACCACACTAAATTCGTTGTTTCGAACGCAATATCAGATTTTCAAAACAACATCGTGTTCACAAAGTTGACCCCCGAAACCTGAAATTACAATTTTCGAAACTAAGGGTCGAAATGAGATTTAAAAGCCGTAAAATCATACCAAATATGCTAACACCCTAAAATTGACATTCTGGATTTGCTGGCGAAGTCGGATTTTCCATCCGAGGTCGTTTCGATCAAATGTGGGTCCCAGACTCATATTTCCAATTTTCCAACTTTCCAACCAATAGGTCGAAATGAGTTTGGGTGCACCGGGACCCGAACCAAAGGTCTACCTAGCCTAAAATTAATATTTCGGAGCTGCTGGCGCAGTCCATTTGCCCATCCGTCATACGGATCAAAATATATCCACATAAATTTAAAATAAGGCTCTCGAAGCCATAAAAACCCACGATATTGCATAAATGATATCAAAATATATCGAAAATCATGTCAATCACTCCCACACTCCAAAAATATCATAATGCAACTACGAAAAGGGGTAAAACAGTCAAATCACACAAAATCACAAATTTCACCTATTTTATTAAATTTTTAGGTCATTACAAATTTAGTTCAATAATAATAATTATTTAGGAAAAATAGGAAAAAGATCGTTTTGTATGTTGTGAAGTCTTTTAAGGAAGACAAAAAGTTCAAATCACTTTTCTAAAATATATTATAAATTATAGATAAACATATGCCTGATCAGTAGTTGCGTAAGAATCAATCCCCCCATGCCTGATCAGTAGTTGCGTAAGAATCAAATTAACTGGGGTCATATTCTCAAAATCCCAAATTGCAACACCACTATAAAAAATCAACATAAAAAAATCGTATATCCACAGGCCACATTTTTCATCATTAATATCTCAAAAAAATGAGACAAATCAATTCCTACGCAAGTAAAAAATCGTCACAGTAATTAAAAAACAATAATAAATATCTATCTTCAAAGTCTAATGCTTTTCCGTAAAGTGGTCATATTCATACCTCAAAAGAACAATCAATGGTGGTGACACCTTGCAGTAGTGAGATAAGAGTGGGTAATTTATTGGCATTTTCTTGTACCATTCTTTCAAATATGAATATTACAACTTATATTATGTTTTCTTATCGTTTTCTTTGTGCTTTTTACTTCTATATGTTTTTTAGTTACTCTCATGTTTACATTCGAGTTGAGGATTTTCTAGATACAACTTTTCTACCTCGTCAAGGTAGAAATAAAATTTGTGTATATTGTACCCTCCTCAAATATCACTTTTGAGACTATGTTGAGTTTTTTGAATGTTGTTGGCGGACGGAAAAAATGTAATAATGAAAACATGAGGCAGAACATAAAATTTGCAAAACAGAACTTTTGAAAAAGAAGCTTATGTTATTCTAGATTTTAACTTTATGAACTTGAGCAAATAAATGAAAGAAAAAATAGTCAAGGTCTTACTAGAGATCATTAATAAATAAATAAATCTAGTCAACACTACTTAATGTATTAGTTAAAATCAGTTAACAAAGAATAGAGGAAAAAGAATAATAACGTAACTAACGTACATTAACACAGGCATTTGATTCAATAAGCAAGAAAAATCAAATATAGCTAAAAACCGTAATTAATTTCACGGAGATACAAAACATAATACTCCTATAATTTGAAATTTCCCAAATTAAAAAAATATGATTTTTTAAATACACAATATTAAGAAAAGAGAACATGTAAGATCAATTCATGTTATGTTTTGTGCCAAATATATCTAAGTTAAAAGAAAAAGAAAAGTATCAAATTTACCTCTACCTTGGAGATATACGAACTCTGGCACAACAATTTTTTTGTCCATTAATCTTTGATGCTCCATTACTCTGCACCCATACGTAGTTTAGTTAGAAATCATTGTGGGGTTGGATACTCCCCATATTTATTTTTATATGAAAGAGAAATACGAAAAATTATATATCAAAAAAAGGATATTTCATTATCAATTGTTGATTATGTAATTAAAACTATTAATTAAAATAAATAAATAAATAAATAAATAAATAAATAAAACTGATCATAATGAATATATGAACAACTTGAATCAATGCATATAACCTTCGCTGGACAGAGTCGACAAGTAGAAGCAGAAGATATTCATAAAGTAAAATATTTAGTAGAAGTAGAAGAAGTCAGATACGTTATTTATTTGCAACTGTAAAAAATGTTTTTTATATAAGATAAAATTTTAATTGATTTACAAGTATTAAATATTATGATTTATTACCTAAATCAAATAAGGACTTTAAATAATATTTAAGTTTTCAGTATTAGGATATTAATTAAAGAAAATTATTTGAAGGAAAAAGTGAAAAGTCGGTCTTATCTACTGCGAAGACCTCTAATGAAGGGCAAAAAGTTCAAACAACATTTCTAAGACCCTATTAGAGATAAATGTTTGATGATACATGTTATACCCCATTTCAACACGGGTCAAACCGAGGTACAACATATTGAAAAACTTTTAAGTTAAATTAAGGAAGTCACCACCTAATTAGTTCTATGGTGAATTAGAACACCTTTTATAAACTAAGTGATTAAAAGAAATTAAAGACTTCATTTTAAGGTCTGCTTACATAAGCAATTCTTGGTAAGGGTTCTAATTATCCTAAAGAAAAGGGATTAGACACCCTAAAAGATCCGCTAACTACGGTTAACCGGCCAAACTTAGTGTTGAAACCTTGTGGGCTACACCATACAGTGAGGGACCAGGTCCCTCAACATTAGTCACAGGAAATAAAATAGTAAATCAACCAGGAACACAACACAATGCAGGAAACTTATAGAAAACAAAATTTAACGTGGAAATCTCCTTTCTCAAGGGAGGAAAACCCACGGCTTGCCCTCACAAGCACTCAAAAGTTACTATAATCAACCTCTTGATTACAGACTCGAACTTGAACCTAACTCTAGGCTCCTCCTGCTTGTAATAGCTCTACTACAAGCCTATCTTGACAACTCTGCCAAGAACACACTTTGATATTAATTAGCTCTAACCAATATCCACCTTAGGTAACTCTACCTAAGCTCACTCAAGAAAGCAAAGAAAACATTACTCTTATAACATGAGTAATTCAGTTACAATTCAGGACTCAACTCAAGAACACTCACTCTTGAACTATTCTCTCTCTACTAACGTTCTCTTTCTAACGTTTCCCTACTAACGTCCCTTTTCAACATTACTTTTGACCGACGCCAGCCGTGTAACATCTACGGCGACAGGTAAATGTACTACGCCCTTCCTCTCTCCCCCTTCTCTTTCTTGGTCCCTCTCTCTTCTCCCTCTATCTCTTTCCATGCTGCCAGCCGCTATGCCCTCACCGACAGTTTGGGTTTCGCCGTCTCCTACTCCGGCGATGGTAATAGAGGAAGCAACACTAGTAGTAATAAAAAAAAATATGGGAGGGGGGGGGGAGACGAGAAGAAAGCGTATCTTGGTGGTGACGGCTCAGGCGAACCGACTTGATGGTCGCCGGTGGTGACGGCGGCGGACCAGAACCCAAAACAGATTGGATCCGATGATCTTCCGGCGAATTTGCCAGGCGACGTGATTTCGGCGACACACTTCTACATATCCCGGTGAAGTCTAACATTAAACTTTATTTTTATTTTTAGCTTTATTTGTACTTTTATTTCTAATTTTATCACGTTATTTTTGGTATCTTGACTACCTGGAATTTGTGTAGATTAATCTTCCTGTTAATTTGGTGCCTAGTATCTGTTGTTCTTGTATTTTGGTGGTATCCTGTGCTTTGCGGGTGCCTTTTACTATGGTGTTGTTTTGTACTTTTATCCGGGGTTGAGTAGTGGCTTTGGTGGTAAATGGTAGAATAGGGTCATGTCCTGGGGGGTTGGGGTTGGGGTTGGGGTCGGGGTCCGGTGTTGTGTTTAGGTAGAGAGACGGTGGTCAAGGTATTAGGGGAGAGGTTTCGAGAGATGATAGGTTGAGGGTAGGGTCGTGGAACATAGGAACCCTTTAGGGTAAGTCGATAAAGTTGGTAAAGATCTTTAGGAAGAGAAGGATCAACATTGTGTGTGTCCAGGGGACTAAGTGGGTAGGTTCTAAGGCTAGGGATGTGGATGGAAAAAAGTTGTGGTACTCAGTTAGTGAGAGGCGTAGGAATGAAGTAGGTATCTTAGTGGATGAAGAGCTTAGGGAGCAGGTTGTGGAGGTTAATAATGTTAGTGATAGGGTGATGACTATTAAGGTAGTCATTGGGGAGTTTACTTTGAACATCTGTAGTGCTTATACGCCACAAGTGGGCCTGGACGAGGAGGAGAAGAGGAGATTTTGGGAGGTTTTAGATGAGGTGGTTCATGGCGTGCCTAGCTCGGAGAAGATTTTCATAGGAGGGGATTTCAATGGGCACATCGGGGCTTTACCGATTGGTTATGGTGATATGCATGAAGGCTTTGGTTTTGGGGATAGGAATGATGCAGGAGCTTCTCTTTTGGATTTTACGAGGGCCTTTGAGTTGGTGGTAGTGGATTCCTGCTTTTTGAAGAAGGAAAAACGTCTAGTTACTTTCCGTAGTAGGTTAGCCAAGACTCAGATTGACTTTTTGCTGCTTAGAAAGAGGGATAGGGCTTTGTGTAAGGATTGTAAGGTCTCTCCAAGTGAGAATCTTGCGACCCAGCATAGAATTCTGGTAATGGACTTGGTTATTAAGAAGGGAAAGAAAAGAAGGGGTAGGGAGGGTCTACCTAGAGTCAGGTGGAATGACTTGACCCCGGTTAGTGCTATGGAGATAGGGGAGAAGTTGGAGGGGATAGGGTCCTGGGAGTGTAGGGGGGACGTGGATAATATGTGGGACACGACTTCGGGTTGCATCAAGAAGACGGCTAGAGAGGTTTTGGGTATCTCAAGGGGCTGGTCTGGCCGGCGTCGGTGGGATTAGTGATGGAACGAAGAAGTTAAGAAGAAGGTAGAGTCGAAGAAGGCAACTTACGTTAAGTTGGTTGAGAGTAAGGATGAAGAGGAGAGACGGGTGAGCAGGGAGGAGTACAAGTTAGCTAAAAAGGAGGCTAAGTTAGAAGTCACCGCTGCTAAGACAACAACATTTGAGATATTATATGTGGGATTCGAGAAGAAAGACGGGGAAAAGAGGCTGTATAGGCTTTCCAGATCTAGGGAGTATAAGGGTTGGGATCTGGACTAAGTTAAGTGCATTAAGGGGGAAGATGGCAGAGTGTTGGTGGAAGACGTTCTTATTAAGAAAAGATGGCAATCGTATTTTCATAAGCTCCTGAATGATGAGGGGGACAGAGGCATTGTGTTAAGGAGTTGGAGCACACCGAATACTATCGCGACTTCGGCTATTATCGGTGCTTTAAGGTAGAGAAGGTTTGTGAGGCAATTCGCAAGATGCGAAGAGGCAGGGCGACGGGGCCCAATGAGATTTTGATGGATTTTTGGAAGTTTGCTAGTGGGGCAGGGTTGAGGTGGCTGACCGATTTGTTCAAAAACATTTTCAAGTCCTCTAAGATGCCCGAGGTATGTAGATGAAGCACAATAATTCCTTTATATAAGAACAAGGGTGACATTCACAGTTGCAACAACTACCATGGTATTAAGTTATTGAGTTATACGATGAAGATTTGGGAGAGGGTGGTGGAGCGAAGGTTGACAAAGATAGTGTCTATTTCGAATAATCAATTTAGATTTATGCCTGGTCACTTGACGACTGAGGCAATTCACCTAGTACGGAGACTGGTTGAGAAGTATAGAGAGAGGAAGAGAGATCTGCATATGGTGTTTATTGACTTGGAAAAAGCGTATGACAAAGTCCCTAGGGAGGTTCTTTGGAGATGCTTAGAGGTGAGGGGGGTCCCTGTGGCGTACATTCGTTCGATTAGGGACATGCACGAGGGGGCGAAGACTCGGGTAAGGACAGTGGGAAGGGATTCTGAGCATTTTCCAGTCTTGATGGTTTGCACCAGGGATTGACTCTTAGTCTATTTTTATTCGCCGTGGTTATGGATGTGTTGACACGGAGTATTAAGGTGAGGTGCCATGGTGTATGCTTTTTGCGGATGATGTAGTCTTGAGTGATGAGTCACGTCGAGGTGTTAATGATAAGTTGGAGTTTTGGAGACAAAACCTGGAAGCTAAAGGTTTCAGGTTAAGTAGGACCAAAACAGAGTACTTGGAGTGCAAGTTTAGTGAATCGAAGAAAGAAGATGAGGTGGTACTGAAATTAGAATCTCAGGTGGTTTGTAATAAGGATAGTTTTGTCACGCCTTAAATCCTATTGGGGCGGACTGGCACCCGTAATCGAGGAGGCCCGGGAGAACCAGCTCATAATCTTATACTTCCCATGCATACCTTTATGACAACTCGAAATTCGGAAAACATCATGTCACATATAAAAGGAAATAATCACCTATATAAGCTCGAGCACACATATATATGTATATACAATACTTGGCCATTAGAGCCATCACGTCTGTTAACAAAACACCACTTTGACTGTACATTAGGTCTACAAAGCCTCTAGACAATACACAAAGTTTAACTAAGGTCGGGACACACCCCGCCATATAACTAACTTCTATATAATACCAAAAGTGACTGGATATGACGCGGAAAGCCCTGAAGCAAACTGGAGCTCACCAAAAGCAGCTGGATATCCTGGCTCCTACTTGTGCGGTGTATGAGCTGAGGTACCTGTGCCTGCAGCATGAAATGAAGGTCCCCCGTGGGGGACGTCAGTACGAAATATGTACTGAGTATGTAAAGCTGTAGACAATCACATATGATATAGGAGCTCAATAGAAATCAGAAATAAGTGAATAAATCGTAATAGGAGTGGACCACACTTACTAGAACTTGTGACAACCTGTACATTGTATTTATTCAATCACTTTACCTTCGTTCTTATCATCTTTGTAATCATTACTGTACTGTACTGTGACCATTAGGCTGCCTCCAGTACATATCAACTGGGATCGACCCATGATAGGCTTATGCCCCTGGGATACCACCCATAAACACATAAATAGGGATCGACCCATAATAGGCTTATGCCCCTGGGATACCACCCGATAAGAGAGAACTTCCATCACTTAGTTCAATTAATCTTTGAGATTGTTATTTCGGTCGCCACCACATTTTTGATACTTTGAAACAATGATACATCAATAAGAGACATATAAATAGACCATCAATGCAATAACAATGAAGTAAGAACTCATTGGCACATCAATGAAGTGTTTTGGAGTCATCAATGCCATAACAATGAAGTAGGAACTTATTGGTATATCAATGAAACGTTTTGGAGTCATTAATAGCACATGGATCTTGTTTGAGTAACCGGATACCTTCTGACATTCATTAGTGCAATAAACATGTAAGATTTGGAAAACAAGTAAGTATTGGAATGTCTTGACATCTCTTAGGGTGGAAACAAGTTCATTGGTAACGTAGGACATCATACAAAACCATTATGGATCACATGTTATTGAATAACTTTGGAAACTTTCTTAATAGAACAATTGTTCACTTTCATGCCAAAGATATGTTATAGAGTATGCTTTACATACCTGACTGTCAACCTTCAATACTAGTCCCAAATGGACTTCCCGTCTTTTCGGATTACTTATCTACAATGAGCATATATAGCAATCTAGTATTAGCAACTAAACGTCACAATTTAATTATTTGAATTCACCAAACTAGTGGTTAAGTAGTAAGCCTTAATTACACCATAAAGGGTGTCACTTTAACCCTCTTATACTCCAATTACATTCACATGCCATGCATATTCATACAACATCCTCCAATATCAAGTTTGGATTTATTTATCCTTCCAACCAATCCATTAAACTAAATTGAGCCATAGACATAAATAATCATCAATTCAATAGTATATCACCATATCCACCTTACATAACTCAATTACCATATCCACCTTCCATAATTCAATACAACCAAACCATGCAAAATAGTCCATAACCCTATTTCCATCACCTTTCAATAACAACCAATACATATAATCCTCTATCACACATATACATATGGAAAAGAACAAAGGCAAACAATATTCATACCTTAGAATTCACCTCTTGATTATCCAATCCTGTTTTCACAAATAATTGGTGTCGTTCGAAGCTCTCGAGATGACAAACGCAGTTATCGGATTACTTTGGAATTTCTACGGTTGAATCAAAAGTAATTTAAAGGTCAAATTTGGCTAGGGTTTGTTCTTTCTCAATGATTGATGATGAAAATGAGTTTTTGAACTCATATACATGTATATATACACATATTACCGTCCATAATATAATAGGAAATGACCAAAATGCCTTTAAAATTTAAATAATGTCAAATCTGTCCTTTGGTAGACTGTTTTGATAAGCTAAAGTAGATTGACCATAACTCTTTTCTCCTATATCATATTTGAGTGAAATTGGTATAGTTGGAAAGATAATTCAAAGGGCTTTCATTTCATATAAAGTAGGCCACCCAATTCGTCTTGTACAAGGAGTTATGGTCGTTTGAAGTTGACCCTAAAAATCTGTTTTGATAGTCTGAAGTAAAACGGGTATAATTCCTTACTCAGACGTTGGATTTGGATGAAACCAATTGTATTGGAAAGAACACTCAAATATATTTATTTTAATAGGTAGAATCTCTCCCATTTTATTATATTAAGGGAGTTATGATTGTTTTAATTTGACCCAAAAATTCGGCTGGCCTCAGTAGTTTGTGTGCAGGAAATTTTCCTGCACATTTACTATTCCCAAATATCCCGACCATCGTTTTATAGTTTTGAACGTGCTCGATTATATCCGAAATCTATCCTTTTTTGGAAATCTTTATATCGTTGGAAAGCTTATTCAATAACCTTCGCATGGAACCATCGACGGGCAAATTCTGGTATAAATAAAATAAAAAATTAATTCCATATAAATAATACCAATACACATACTTGAATACGCCAATACACGTACTTGAATACGGGGTGTTACATCCTTCCCCCATTTAGGACATTCGTCCTCGAATGTTAGCGTAGTTATTCAACCAAAACAAGTTCAAGTCCATCATTAATATTCACATCATCACATAAATACTATGCATATATAAAAAAAACTTACTTGTTAATGTTCTAACTCCGTTTCTTGAACTTCCTCTTCATCTTTGAACAAATGAAGGTACTTAGATTTCATTGCTTCTCAGCTTCCCATGTAATCTCTTCCCTTTGATGATTTCTCCAACGTACTTTCACAGATGCTATCTCTTTATTTCTCATCTTCTTAACTTGGCGATCTAGAATAGCAATAGGCACTTCCTCATAGGTAAGATCTTCCGCAACTTGCACACCCTCAGTAGAAGTGATATGTGATGGATCTCCGATGCACTTTCGAAGCATTGATACATGAAATACCGGATGTACTGATGAGAGCTCTTGGGGTAGCTCTAATTCATATGCAACTTGTCCAAACCTTCGAGTGATCTTATACGGGCCTATATAATGTGGACTCAACTTTCCTTTCTTCCCAAATCTTATCACCCCTTTCATTGGTGATACCTTCAAAAATACCCAATCACCTATAGAAAACTCTAGTCCTCTCCTTCTACTATCCGCCTATGACTTGTGTCGACTTTGGGCTATTTTCAGTCGTTGCTGAATTACTTTAACCTTCTCTATGGCTTGATAAAGCAGATCCGGTACGAACAAAAGAGTTTCACCCGCTTCGAACCATCCTATTGGTAATCTACACTTCTTTCCATATAAAGATTCATATGGTGCCATTTTGATACTTGAATGATAACTATTATTGTAGGAAAACTCAATAAGAGGTAAATGATCATCCCAGTTGCCCTTAAAATCTATTACACAAGCTCTTAGCATATCTTCAAGTATTTGGATGGTACGTTCTGCTTGTCCATCTATTTGAGGGTGAAAATCTGTACTCAACTTCACTTGTGTTCCCAAACACCTCTGAAAAGACTTCCAAAAGTTTGCGATAAATTGGGTTCCCCGATCTGATATAATAGAGATTGGCACTCCATGTAATCGGACTATCTCTTTAATGTACAGCTTCGCATACTCTTTAACTGTGTAAGTGGTCCTAACTGGTAGGAAATGTGCGGATTTGGTAAGCCTATCAACAATCACCCATATAGAATCAAACTTCCGGGATGTACGAGGCAAACCAATAATGAAATCCATGTTTATCATGTCCCACTTCCAGCTTGGAAGATCAATGCATTCCATATAACCTCCGAGTTTTTGGTGCTCACCTTTAACTCTTTGACAATTTGGACATTCAGCTACAAATTCTGCAATGCTCTTCTTCATGTCATTCCACCAATACATATCTTTCAAATCTTGATACATTTTGGTTGATCTTGGATGAATGGAATACCTTGAACAATGTGCCTCTGTCATAATCTTCTTTCTTAGACCGTCTACATCCGGCACACACAATCGGTTTTGGCACTGAAGTACTCCTTCTCGCGTAAGCTCAAATGCCTTGGTCGCACCACTCTGAACGTTCTCCTTAAGCTGTAATAAAATAGGATCTGCATATTGCTTCTCTTTCACTTCAGCTACTAATGAAGATTCCGCAGCATTATGTACTATAAGCTCTTTATCCGGAGTTTCAAGAAGGCGAACTCCCAAACTAGCTAACTGGTGAAGATCTTTAATCATCCCTTTCCTTTCTATAGGTGCCATCATAGCCTTACGACTTAACGCATCAGCTACCATATTTGCTTTCCCTGGATGGTACAAGATATCAACATCATAGTCCTTTAATAATTCAAGCCATCTCCGCTGCCTTAAATTTAGATCCTTCTGATTAAAAATATATTGCAAGCTCTTATGGTCAGTATATATATCAACATGAACCCCATATAAGTAGTGGCACCATATCTTTAAAGCAAAAATAACTGCTGCCAGCTCAAGATCGTGTGTAGGATAATTTTTCTCATGTGACCGCAATTGTCTAGAAGCATATGCTATTACCTTACCATGCTGCATCAATACACATCCTAAACCAATTCTGGAAGCATCACAATACACTGTATACCCTTCGGTGCCTTCTAGAAGTACCAACACGGGTGTAGAAATCAACTTGTTCTTTAAATCTTGAAAACTCTTCTCACAGGCATCATTCCATTGGAATTTGGATGCTTTATGGGTTAGCTTGGTTAAGGGTACTGAAATGGAAGAAAAACCTTCAAAAAACCTTCTATAATAACCGGCCAATCCGAGAAAACTATGAATCTCCATAGGCGTTGTCGGCCTTGGCCAGTTCTTCACATCTTCTATCTTTTGAGCATCAACCTTTATCCCTTCACTAGATACAATATGACCCAAAAATGCCACCGCCTTTAACCAAAACTCACATTTAGAGAACTTTGCATAAAGCTTACAATCACGAAGAGTCTGCAATGCCTGTCGTAAGTGATTGGCATGGTCCTCTTCTGATCTAGAATAAACTAGAATATCATCTATAAAAACTATCACAAATACATCCAGGAATGGCTTAAACACCCTATTCATCAAATCCATAAAAGCTGCGGGTGCATTTGTTAGCCCAAATGACATAACTATAAACTCATAATGACCATACCGTGTTCGAAAAGCTGTCTAGGGTATATCCTTCTCTTTGACCCTTACTTGGTGGTAACCTGACCTCAAATCAATCTTAGAAAAGCACTTGACGCCCTGTAACTGATCAAATAAATCATCAATTCTTGGGAGAGGATATTTATTTTTAATAGTCACCTTATTCAATTGCCGATAATCAATACACATCCTCAGCGAGCCATCTTTTTTGCACACAAATAACACTGGTGCTCCCTAGGGGGACATACTAGGCCTTATGAATCTCTTTTCTAGCAAATCTTTCAATTGCTCTTTCAATTCTCGTAATTCTACTGGGGCCATTCTATACGGAGGAATGGAGATTGGTTGGGTGCCTGGTATTACATCAATACCAAACTCTACTTCTCGTTCAGGAGGCAAACCTGGAAAATCTTCAGGAAATACATCAGAAAATTCATTTACCACCGGAACAACGTGAAGAGTTGGTGGCTCCGCTTCTGTATCCCTTACTCTAACTAAATGATATATGTATCCCTTGGAAATCATTCTTCTTGCCTTAAAATAAGAAATAAATCTACCTCTTGGCGCGGAAATTTCACCTTTCCATTCAAGGACTGATTCATTTGGAAAATGGAAATATACCTTTTTCGTGCAACAATCAATTGTGGTATAACAAAAAGCCAACCAGTCCATACCCATCATAACATCAAAATCTACCATTTTTAACTCCACAAGATCAGCCATCGTATCACGACCATAAACAGTTACTATGCAGTTTCGGTAAACCCTTCTAGCTATAATAGATTCCCCAACCGGTGTGGACACTTCAAATGGCTTAACTAACAATTCGGGTATTCTTTCGAACTTTCCAGCAACCAATGGAGTAACATAAGATAATGTAGAATCGGGATAAATTAAGGTATATACATCGAATGAAAAGATAGACAACGTACCCATAACCATATCTGGGGAAGCCTCTAAATTCTGTCGATCCGCTAGAGCATACGTACGATTTTGAGCCCCACTAGAACTCGAGGCTCCTCTATCACCTCTAACATGACCCATTGGTTGTGCACCCCTTCCTGAATAAGGCATCGATGATGATGATGCAATAAATGACCCCGTAGGTCGTACCATACCCCCTATGCCCCTTCGTGGGCATTCTCTCATCATATGCCCCGACATACCGCACCAAAAGCAAACATTGGTCCCCAGCCGACATGCGCCCAAATAATACCTTCCACATTTATTGCATGGCTGTTGAGGAGGTCTCGATTGGTTCATATTCCCTTGCCCTTTGTACCCCACTGTCCGCGAACTCTGACTCTCACTTTTGTGCCCAAATTGATTTCCTCTGGACCCTTGGAACTGTGGTGGGGCACTAGCTACAGAATAAGAAGATAATGGCCTAGGTGGTCTAGCAGAAAACTGTGGTCTGAACCCTCCTTGGGATGCCATGAACTGCTCTGTAGATCTATACTTCTTGGAATATCCTCTTTCTAATTCCTGTGTTCTTCTCCTCTACCTCTAATCTTCCATTTTCTATGCAAAAGCTTGGATCCTCTCTATATCCATATCTTTGTTCAAAGCGGCAATAGTACAATCTCTAACCAGATATGGATCCAGCCTATCCACATATTGATGAACTCTGTCATCCATAGTAGCTACAACATTAGGAGCATATCTCGACAAGGAATTAAATCAGAGAGTGTACTCCCTCACGCTCATATTTCCCTAACGAAGATTTAAAAATTGATCTGCACGGGACTGACGAATCTCGAATGGAAGATAATGATCAAGAAATGCCTCTTTGAACTCTTTCCAAGTACCTGGGGGTGCATCAATACCCCTAGATCGTTTCCAGTCCTCGTACCAATATATAGCCTCCCCATTGAATCTATACGCCGCTAACTCCACTGTCTCTCTTCCCGTTACATGCATAACATCTAAGGCCCTTTGAATTTGATCAATAAAGTCCTGTGGGTCCTCGTTAAGATTTGATCCAGTAAAAATGGGAGGATCCATCTTAAGAAAATCCTGTGTTCGAAGGCTAGCCGCCCTATCTGTACCACTAGGACCCGTGGTAGGAATGACTTGCCCAGCAACTATATGAGTCAAAAGTTTCTCTACATTTCTAAGATCTTGATCAACAACATTAATAGGTGGCTCTGGGGATATAGTTCTCCTCCCCCTTATTTCTTCCAGAGTGGAAAAAGTTTCTGATGCATGCTTAGCTGGAGCCTCACTTTGATTAGCTGGTATAGTGGGTGACTTACTAGTCCCCTCTCCGGCAGCCACATCTACTTGCTTACCGGTATTCTTGCTTCTGGTAACCGGCATCATTACTATAATAAGAGAAACAAACGGATACAGTGGTCAACTATGACTACATATACAATATAGGCTCTATCGCACGATCTAAGACATGAAGAAAAGAGACAATTCCTAAATGTCCATAGCCTCCTATTTATAAATGCGGTGCATGACACACCGATAAACAAGACTCTACATAAACACGGCTTTGTAGACTCACTAGGATGAACTTCTCTGATACCACTTTTGTCATGCCTCAAATCCTATTGGGGCGGACTGGCACCCGTAACCGAGGAGGCCCGGGAGAACCAGCTCATAGCCTTATACTTCCCATGCATACCTCTATGACAACCCAAAATTCGGACAACATCATGTCGCATATAAAAGAAAATAATCACCTGTATAAGCTCGAGCACACATATATATGTATATACAATACTTGGCCATTAGAGCCATCACGTCTATTAACAAAACACCACCTTGACTGTACATTAGGTCTACAAAACCTCTAGATAATACACAGAGTTTAACTAAGGTCGGGACACACCCCGCCATATAACTAACTTCTATACAATTCCAAAAGTGACTGGATATGACACGAAAAGCCCCGAAGCAAAATAGAGCACACCAAAAGCAGCTGGATATCCTGGCTCCTACTTGTGCGGTGTATAAGCTGAGGTACCTGTGCCTGCAGCATGAAATGCAGGTCCCCCATGGGGGACGTCAGTACGAAATATGTACTGAGTATGTAAAGCTGTAGATAATCACATATGATATAGGAGCTCAATAAAAATCAGAAACAAGTGAATGAATCGTAATAGGAGTGGACCACACTTACTAGAACTTGTGACAACCTGTACATTGTATTTATTCAATCACTTTACCTTCGTTCTTATCATCTTTGTAATCATTACTATACTGTACTGTGACCATTAGGCTGCCTCCAGTATATATCAACTGAGATCGACCCATGATAGGCTTATGCCCTTGGGATACCACCCATAAACACATAAATAGGGATCGACCCATGATAGGATTATTCCCCTGGGATACCACCCGATAAGAGAGAACTTCCATCACTTAGTTCAATTAATCTTTGAGATTGTTATTTCGGTCGCCACCACATTTTTGATACTTTGAAACAATGATACATCAATAAGAGACATATAAATAGACCATCAATGCAATAACAATGAAGTAAGAACTCATTGGCACATCAATGAAGTGTTTTGGAGTCATCAATGCCATAACAATGAAGTAGGAACTTATTGGTATATCAATGAAACGTTTTGGAGTCATTAATAGCACATGGATCTTGTTTGAGTAACCGGATACCTTCTGACATTCATTAGTGCAATAAACATGTAAGATTTGGAAAACAAGTAAGTATTGGAATGTCTTGACATCTTGTAGGGTGGAAACAAGTTCATTGGTAACGTAGGACATCATACAAAACCATTATGGATCACATATTATTGAATAACTTTGGAAACTTTCTTAATAGAAAAATTGTTCACTTTCATGCCAAAGATATGGTATAGAGTATGCTTTACATACCTGACTGTCAACCTTTAATACTAGTCCCAAATGGACTTCCCGTCTTTTCGGATTACTTATCTACAATGAACATATATAGCAATCTAGTATTAGCAACCAAACATCACAATTCAATTATTTGAATTCACCAAACTAGTGGTTAAGTAGTAAGCCTTAATTACACCATAAAGGGTGTCACTTTAACCCTCTTATACTCCAATTACATTCACATGCCATGCATATTCATACAACATCCTCCAATATCAAGTTTGGATTTATTTATCCTTCCAACCAATCCATTAAACCAAATTGAGCCATAGACATAAATAATCATCAATTCAATAGTATATCACCATATCCACCTTCCATAACTCAATGACCATATCCAACTTCCATAATTCAATACAACCAAACCATGCAAAATAGTCCATAACCCTATTTCCACCACCTTTTAATAACAACCAATACATATAATCCTCTATCACACATATACATATGGAAAAGAACAAAGGTAAACAATATTCATACCTTAGAATTCACCTCTTGATTATGCAATCCTTTTTGCACAAATAATAGGTGCCGTTCGAAGTTCTCGAGATGACAAACGCAATTATCGGATTACTTTGGAATTTCTACGGTTGAATCAAAAGTAATTTAAAGTCAAATTTGGCTAGGGTTTGTTCTTTCTCAATGATTGATGATGAAAATGAGTTTTTGAACTCATATACATGTATATATACACATATTACCGTCCATAATATACTAGGAAATGACCAAAATGCCTTTAAAATTTAAATAATGTCAAATCTGTCCTTTGATGGACAATTTTGATAAGCTAAAGTAGATCGACCATAACTCTTTTCTCCGATATTGGATTTGGGTGAAATTGGTATCGTTGGAAAGATAATTCAAAGGTATTTCATTTCATATAAAGTAGGCCACCCAGTTCGTCCTGTACAAGAAGTTATGGTCGTTTGAAGTTGACCCTAAAAATCTATTTTGATAGGCTGAAGTAAAACGGGTATAACTCCTTACTCAGACGTTGGATTTGGATGAAACCAATTGCATTGGAAAGAAGACTCAAAGACATTTCTTTTCATAGGTCTCAGATCTCCCATTTCATTATATTAAGGGAGTTATGATCATTCGAAGTTGACCCAAAAATTCGGCTGGCCTCAGTAGTTTGTGTGCAGGAAATTTTCCTGTACATTTACTATTCCCAAATATCCCTGCCACCGTTTTATAGTTTCGAACATGCTCGATTATATTTGAAACCTATCCATTTTTGGAAATCTTTATATTGTTGGAAAGCTTATTCAATAACCTTCGCATGGAACCATCGACAAGTAAATTTTGGTATAAATAAAATAAAAAATTAATTCCATATAAATAAGACCAATACACGTACTTGAATACGGGGTGTTACAAGTTTTAAGTACCTTGGGTCCATGATTCAGGGGAATGGAGAGATTGATGAGGATGTATCTCACCGTATTGGGGCAGGTTGGTTGAAATGACGGCTTACCTCGGGAATTTTATGCGATAAGAAGGTGCCACCCAAGCTTAAAGGCAAATTCTACAAAGTTGCAGTTCGGACGGCTATGTTGTATGGAGCGTAGTGTTGGCCGATTAAGAATTCTCATGCCCAAAAGTTGAAGGTGGCGGAAATGAGGATGTTGCACTGGATGTGTGGTTTCATGAGGGCTGACAGTGTTAAGAATGAGATTATTCGGGAGAAGGTGGGAGTGACATCGGTGGAGGATAAGATTTAGGAAGTGAGGTTGGGATGGTTTGGGTATGTGATGAGAGGAGGCACGGATGCTCCAGTTCGTAGGTATGAGAGGTTTCCCTTAGATGGTTTCAAGTGGGGTAGGGGTAGACTGAAGAAATACTGGAGAGAAGTGATTAAACATGACATAGAGAAATTACGGCTCACTGAGGACATGACCCTCGATAGCAAGGTTTGGAGAAAGAGTATTAGGGTAGAGGGATAAGGGGTATGGTCAAGTCTTAGGCTGTAGTTAGAAGAGTTTGGTATAGCTTGGTTGGTAGTGCTAGGTTTGGGGGGAGTGGGGTGCCCTTTGTTGGTTAATGTACATTTTTTTATTGTTGTTGTATCACTATTTTTTTCATCATGTTGCATGCGTGCGATGTTTGAATACGATCCTTTGTCTCGAGCCGGGGGTCTTTTGTAAACCTCTTTACTTCTTTGGAGGTAGTGGTATGGACTGCGTACATTCTACCCTCTCTAGACCCCACTATGTGGGAATATACTGGGTTTGTTGTTGTTGTTGTCACTCTTCTATTCTGATTTGTGCAAAAAACTACTTCATTGATAAGAATCCTTTTCCTTTTATAATAAAGTAATGATTAGGGTTAAAATGCAATTGGACCAGGTGTCCTAAATAGTACAATCAAAACCTGTGCAAGTTGTTACACTACATAACAAAACTGTGCAGGCACGCGCCAACTGTACTTTAGTCTTGAAGATCCAGGGACCTGGTCCCTTGTAGTAAGATGCTCATCATCAAAACAAGATATAATAATTCCCCCCCTTTTTGATGATTAAAAACCATCCACAAAGCTTTTGAGCATCTATATTCATTCATCACATTTCATCAGAGTGATTACCACTACTAAAGATGAATGTTCCCCCTATCGTTCAATCATCATGCAACTTAGGGGCCTAGTCCCTTGTTGCCAATTGATATTAAAAATGTCATTTACTTCTCCTTGACACTTTGCCTTCATACCATCTAATTAGCACATCACATACTTCCCCCTATCCACATGTCCTACACATCTGCAATTCAACCAGTGATACACCTAGTACCTGGTACCTTCCCCATGAAATCACTCATACCTGGTCCCTTCCCCATGAA
Source organism: Capsicum pubescens (assembly GCA_030864215.1). Lineage (NCBI taxonomy): Eukaryota > Viridiplantae > Streptophyta > Magnoliopsida > Solanales > Solanaceae > Capsicum > Capsicum pubescens. Next base: position 90,715,656 of record CM061549.1, on the reverse strand, counting down.
ATCAGTATTCTTCCTTTTGACATCATTGAAAATTAAATAGAGTAAACCAAGAGTAAGATAAGCACAAATTAGTTAACTCATGGTCACTGGGGCAACACTATCACGAAGAACATCTTTAATAGAAAGATAAAATACACATAACACACAAAATAAGATTCATTCATATCTAGAGGATACGTATCATTGTAGTGCATAATTTAAATATTCTAGAGAAAAATCCACAGAAATCAAGATGGGTTAAATAGGGGAGGGACTTAAAAGGATGGTTTGAAGAAGTAGAGCCAGGTTATTGTTTTCTGTAGCATGACCGTGCAACAATTCCTTGGTTAAATGCCTTATCTCCGCATTTAAGATGAGAACCTCATCTATCAAGGTGGAGACATTTTTTTATTTAGGTCAGTATTCTTAGTTTTAAGCTCATCAGTGGCACTTGGACCCTCAATAGTCATATGATGAATTGTCATGTTCAAATTGTTGATATCTTCATCCTTAGAACCTATATTGAGCTATAACTCCTCTATATCTTTGCTGAACTCCCCTTGGAAGTTGGTACCTGATTTTTTTTCACACACTTATTTGACCAGTGTCTTCATACCAAGCATTTTCAATACAGTTCTGGGAGTTCCATTCTCACAGACAATACCAAAGTGATCAAATACTTTATTTAACCAATAACCATAAGGCATGCCATGTTTGACATTTTCTCCAAGAACCACTCTGTGTATGTGTTCCATCATTAATGCAGGTAAACTAATGAACTCAAAACTGCTAAGACATTCCATGACATACAAGTCAGTAGCTGAAGAAATGTTCCTTTTTGTGATTTGGGAAAAACTACTTTGTTTACAAAATCAATAACCAATTGTAACTCATTATTGAGTGATTTCCTATTCATCGCAGACACTGATTTACCTTTAACCTTCGATCCATTTCCCAAAAACTCTATTGATTGCTTTTACCTTGACAAAATTCTCACACTATAGATTGGAACATCCAAAATTTAGAAAATTCTCACACTATAGATTGGAACATCCGAAATTCTCCCAAGTAATGCAATATCAATATTTATCTTCTTCCCTTGAACTACAACAATCATCTTTATTTTGTCTTCAGAAAACTCCAATGTGGAATAGAATTTTCTGACTACCTCATCAAAGACTATAGGAATGGGTCCTTCCATAAGATGCATCCTGCCTTGATGTTTTACCACCTTAACTAATTCCAACATACCAAGTTCTGTTAACACACTTAAGTAAAAATCCTTCCAGTTAACACCTTTAGATTTCTCAAGAACCTATTTCTCACTTCTTTAGACACAACCTTCTCTCATATTTCTCCTTCTAGTATAAGTGATCAAAGATTCCCAAACAACCGCTCTTATCTTTCTGGGACCAGGTCCCTCAGGAGTCTCCTTCTTTTCAGTAAAACTTTCAAACTCTTCTCTAGAATATCTGAGTGTTTTACTAGCATTTTGTTTTTTGAGAACAAATATACCCTTTCCTGGGCTATTCGTAGCAATATGAGATTTTCAGCAACCCAAACATCATCTATCAATGTATTTTTAGAAAAAGTTTGAGGCTTCAGGAATGATTCTTCATCAACAATTTGAGTGAAGAAGGGGCTTTGGAAGAGTAGGAGACAAAGGGTGTTTTTCAAAAGGATTTGAGAAAGGACTTTTATTAATGCTAAGCTCAGGTTCCTTTAAAAGACATGAAAATGAGAAATTTGTAGACATTTGTAAATCCTTTCCACAGGAGGCCTATTTGTGACTAAACCTTTCTTTCTGATAAGAGAAGTAATGGGTATGCCTAGATATAAAGGAAGGAGTAAGCATAAGGAGGTTTTTTTGAAAGAATTGGATGTGATCAATTTCAATTCAGGGGTGACTCATACTTTTCTTCTTAGAATAAGACAATTTTTTGACATAAGAAGAGAGAGAGAGAATTCGGCTTTATCTGTTAGAACAAAAAAAAAGCACATCTATGATATTAACCGATGAGATGGGAATAGGTCCCTCTTTTTCTTTGAGTGAATCCTCGACTTTGTGGATATCACATTTTCCTTCTCCAAAGTTGTTCCCATGAGTGTATACCTGCAAAAGTATGATACTAAGTTAGACCAATATGCACCTATTTTATCAAGAATACCTATCTCCTAAACACAACCAATTTTGAGGAGTGAAATTTGATTCATCTAGTAGGTCAGGTTAATTTGATCAATCCCAGCCTCAGCTTATTTGGTTCAATACACCACTTCATACCAAAATTTGTTCTGGAAAAGGTTTGAGGACCAGGTTCCAGACCTAGCATTCTTCAAATATCCAAGGTTCCTTCTGCATTACTTTGAACCATCCAGCATCTTTCGGAATCTTTTTCACCCTTTTTAGCTCACTTTTGGAATAGTAATGTTGAAAAAACCAAGAAATTTCTGACCTAGGATTTTATTTGAACTCCTGTCTCTAAATATGAAGGTAAAATGTCCAAGGGAATGAGAAGATATGTGCTTCCAGTTTGACCTTTTGAGATGAAGTACACTGGGACCAGGTCCTTGTTAAGTTTCTTCTAGACACTTCTTAAGTTTCTTTTACTTAGATCTTGGATCACCATCACTGTTATCGCTCCCCTCTGTATCAAATTTTTCCTTGACCCTCATATTCATCAATATCATCTCTTTGACCTGTGATCAGATCTTCAAAAACTAAATCTTCACCACAACCTAGATTTACCATTCTTTCCAACTCTACTTGGGACTTATTACCTTGAAGTTTCAGCTTGGTTTTCCAAGGACTAGATCCCTTGAAATCAACTGGTTGAGTAAAAAGGAACTTATATTTCTCATGAATCACCATCTTTGCATTGAATCAACAAAGTAAGTTACTTCTTTCTAGGCACACATTTTTTAATCCTTTTTACCATTTCCACATGAGACACTTCAAAGAGAGAGAAAACAATCAAACCTTATTTTCATAAGCATTGAATAACTACTATCAGTGAATCTGTTCTAACTGCAAACCTTTTCTCCCTCCTGCAAATAAAATTATTTGTTAGATTTGAAAACCCACTTGAGTTTAAGTTCCCAATAGGAGGACAGAGGTGTGATCAAATACTTCTTTGCCCATCTAGGTAGTGAGAGATTCTTTATATTTTTCAAAGGTCTGAAACCTTTTTGATAGATATTCCCTTGATGGATGTATCCAACACTGATCATTCTTGCTCTTTTCCAACTTTGACAGTTTTCCTTTATGTTTCCAACTCTTCCATAGTGAGTGCATAAAAGTTTGTGAACTTTGTTTTGACATTTGGATTACCTTTTCTTGAGACCTAGGTGATTGATTTTTCTACTGATACCCAAGTCCTTTACCATTATTAACTCCTTGACTAGATAAATTAGAAAGAATCTGTGAGGATGAAGTCCATTGTAGAGATTTTTGAATTTCTTCCCTCAGACGGACCAGGTCCTTTTCTAACTTCTCATTCTTCTAGAGTGCAGTCATGAGATGCTTTTGGAAATACTTCAATTTTTCTTCAAGCTCGATCTGAAACTTTGCGGATTTTCTCTTCTCTTTATTATTTCTTTATCATCTGTATCATCTACTTTCTCAAGTTGACTCACCAAGCTCAGCATTTTTAGATTTAAACTTAGCAACTTTTTCCCCAGTTTCAAATATCTAAAGCGTCAAAGCTATCAACTCAAGCTTCTGACTTTCTATTTTTTCTTCTAGAGGATCACAACCATCATTTTTTTTCTCCAGTTGACTTACTAAATTCATATTCTTAGATTTTAGGTTTGTAACATATTCCTCAATTTTAGATATCTGAAGGATTAAAGCTATCAACTCAAGCTCTTGACTTTCAACCTTTTCTTCTAGAGTTTTTTTTCGAAAGTCACTGCACACATGGAATCAATCAACACATTAACAAGCTTTTTTATCTTTATAGCAGAGTAGTTCTCTAAGATTTCTTTAATGTCAGAAAGTGTTACCTTATTTTCTTCTTCATCTTCAGTGTTTGCCATAAAAGCAAACAAGGAATCATAGGTCACTTTCTTATTCTCCACTGCCATCATAGAAACATATTCATGCTTTCCAACTTCCTCAGATTTACTGGAGGAATCCCCCAGATAGCTAAGGCTTGCTTAACTGCAAACTCAACTGCAACCCTTCTGCTTAATTTTACAGGGACCTGGTCCCTATTTTTTCTTTGTCACCTCCAGTCTTAAGATATTCTTGATGGTCCATTTGTGCATTGGACAATCCTTAATGAAATGCTCAGGACTTCCACATTTGTGACAAACCTTCATAGTGCCTCCCATTTTGCTTCTACTTCCACTTTTTTTGAAACTATCCACTTTTGTTCATAGCTCTAACAATTCTTTTTGCCAAATAGGCAACATCAGTGTATTTTTCATTAGAGTTAGATTTTGATGCTTTTAGTGCTAGTAATTTTTCCCTTTTTTCTTCTTTGTTCTCTTGATCTTGCTGCTTTTTGAGTTCATGTGTTTTTAAATTACCAATAAGCTCATCCATAGTGAGAGTTTTCAGGTTTCTTGCCTCAGTAATAGCATCTACTTTTCTTTCCCAGGATTTTGGCAGAACCACAAGAATCTTTCTCACTTGCTTATACAATGGAATCACTTCTCCTAAGTAGTGTAGATCATTTGTGATAGAGGTGAATCTTGTATGCATCTCTTGGATTATTTCTCCTTGTTTCATTGTTAAGGTTTCATATTGAGTAGTCAGCATGTCTACTTTAGAATCCTTTACATCAGTAGTGCCTTCATGAGCAGTCTTCAAACAATCCCAGATTTCTTTTGCATTTTCACATGCAAAAATCCTGTTATATTCATCAGGCCCTATGCTACAAACTAGCAGTTTTTTGGCCTTATAATTTTTCTCAACTTTTCTTTTATCTTCATCATCATATTCTCTCCTGCTTTTTAAAACCATTCTTGTTATTTCTCTTTTTTTGACTTCTCTAACAGGAACACGAGGACCATTAAGAATTATGTCCATTAGCTCACTATACTCAGCCATAATGAACTCAAATATCTTGGTTTTCCACCAGCCATAATACTGCCCATTAAATCTAGGTGGCCTAGTGGTAGATTTCCCTTCTTCCAGGATAGGTGGAGCAACCATACTAACCAAATCACTTTAGGTATGAACTTTTTAGAGTGTTCTGTCTCTAATACCAATTGTTGAAACATTCGGTGTTGCACCACACAACGAGGGACCAGGTCCCTCAAAATCAATCACAAGCAATAAAATAGTAAATTAACCAGGAACACAACACAGTTCAGGAAACTTAAGGAACACAAGATTTAATGTGGAAACCTCCTTGCTCAAGGGAGGAAAAACCATGTCTTGCGCTCACAAGTACTCAAAAGTTTACTATAATCAACCTCTTGATTATAGTCTCGAACTTGAACCTAACTCTAGGCTCCTTCTTCTTGTAATAGCTCTACTACAAGCCTATCTTGACAACTACTCTACCAGGAACACACCTTGATATTGATTAACTCTAACCAATATCAACCTTAGGTAACTCTACTTAAGCTCACTCAAGAAAACAAAGAAAATATTACTCATATAACATGAGTAATTCAGTTACAATTAAGGACTCAATTCAATAACACTCATTCTTTTGTGCATTAAGAAATAATAACTTGAACTATACTTGTGCGATTCAGCTGGATTGAGTTTTTTTGCCTCTCTCACTCTTAAATTCTGATTTGTGCAAAAAACTACTTTGATAAGCATCCTTTTCCTTTTATAGTATAGTAATGATTAGGGTTAAAATGTAATTGGACCAGGCGTCCTAAAAGCAACACCTGTGCAGTTTGTTACACTAGATGACAAAATTGTGCAGGCGCTTGCCAGCTGTATTTAGCCTTGAAGATCCAGGGACTTCGTCCCTTGTAGTAAGATGCTTATCATGAAAACAAGATATAACACTTACGTTGATAAAGAAATTAAAATACTATTAAGAAAGATATAAGTATGGTATTAAATACATATGTTTATCTTTACAAAAGAATATATTCTAATTGTTTATTAGAAAAAGATTAGAAAACTTTAGTAGAACCTCGTCGTAAAATCTACCTTTTAAAAAATTATCGAAAATAAATTTTAAAGGATTTCTTAAAAATGATACAACCTTATTTTGTCAAAAATAAAGTTATTTAAAATCATTTCTTTTACAAAACCTTTCAATTAATACTTAAAAAAGTTAATTATGTTAAGAACTTCACATTCTAAAAAATGAATCTTGCTTTTTCCAATAAAATTTTATAAAAATAAGAGTAAATAAAATGGTTAATTACCTAAACTAAATGAATCATTAGAAAATATCTATAAAAATAAAAATAAATGTTTTGAATCCATAAAGGCTTGAGAATTTATTTATTACGAAAAGGCTCATGTTAATAAATATTTTCTTTTATTTGAAATCCTAAAAAAGGGTTTTCGGTATCAAATTGAAAAAATTATTATTTTTTGTTTAAAATTGATGAAAACAAAATTGATTTACCATATTCAAAGTAGTTAAAGCCAATTTTTGAGTCTAGCGATAATAAATTCATCTACCGCAAAATCTATATTCTTGTCTATTTCATTATTACTAAAGAGTGAGAAATTAACTTTGATTCTCGAGATAAAGTCATTATTCTATATTAAAAAAACGTTAAAGGACTCCAACAACTTGACCAATTATTCTAAAGGGTATGCTTTATACCTATAAAATTTTAACCTTTTAGCGATATAGATTAAATGCCAAAGCCTTTTGCTAAGTTTAAAATCTAAAGAGTAGAATGAAAACAATAAATTTGTATCTATTTAGGAAATCAAACTAATTCAAATAAGAATATATAAAACACAGATTTTAAATAATAATGTGTGTAATGCTAAATGATAAAAATAACAAGTATCTACAAAGAAAGAATGAAGCTAGCAAAAGGGAAAGAGGTACTAGACTGCTAAATAAAAACACGGATTTGGACAAAGGTGGAGTCAAGCCATGCGACTCTAAATTCGCTCCCGATTTCACATGAGACAAAAAAAAGATAAGGATTAGAAAAGAGCTAAATATAGGAATAGATCAATGAAAGCACATAAACACTCAAATATTTAAACATAAACTACAATGACTAGTGGCGGAATATTTGAATATATAAACACCCAAGTCATACCTTTGAACAATTGTAAGAAATAATCCTAAGAATATAAACATCTATAACCACATAAATGAATCTTGTATGGGGCAGCGAACTAGGACTTTTTCGTTGGAGATTTAACTCAAACTTGTTTTGGGCAGTGAACCTAAACCACGAGTTGATGAATGATTTTTTCACCAACTTCGAGCGTGAACGATGAAAAGCAACAAGAGTGGGGAGGAAGAGTAATGGAAATTATAAAATAGAGCAAGAAAACTAAGGGAGTGAACCAATATGGGCTCAAGATTTCTCAATTTTTATCACACTTTAACAATATCTCAGGGGGTGAAAAAAGATCTGTATTTATAGGTAGAAGAATGCAATGACTTCTTGAAAAACTTCAAAGTTGAAATTTTGATGTCCTTGAGAACACCAATTATAGGTAAAAAAATATAAGAAAAATGGTGAAGAGAAACAAGGAAGAGAAAAAAGTCACCTTTCAATTGATTTTAAGGGAAAGTGACAGATTGGAGGTTATAAGGCTTGAATCCATTGGTTTGAAGGGCTGAACGACCTTAAAACATGCAGGTCCTTTAATCTTCCCATATTTTCCAGAAAATGCAGAGCCTTGGGCTTCATTTTTCTTTAATAAGAAGTGACGGGAGAGGAGATAGAGTGGGAAAAGAGAGAAAAACATAGGAGAAACACTAAGACCACCGAATTTTCCATTATCTGGTGGTTTGAACATTGGTGTTGATATTATTGTCATTGGTATTATGCAGGTTAAAAGGAAAGGAGAAAGGGAGTATAGGCCGAGACTAGGTGTTTTATTTTGGGCCTTTGGTTCAATGTATTTAGGAATTAGGTACTTAATTTGGGCTAAAAATAAAAGAATAGCTGAAAAATTAGGATTTGTTGGGAACATGAACAAAATAGGCCCAATAGTAATAACTTGGTTGTTTGGAAAATCTCATCAAATTATTTTTCATTTATTTAATTTAACGATGCTTCTTTGGTCCTAATTCATTTTCCATAATATATATATATATATATATATATATATATATATGTACATATGCATATGAATTTATATAATGTAATCATTTTAGAAAATATTATAGAGATATGACAAAATTCGTTTAGAATTATAAGTAAAAGTTAACATACTAATTTTAAATCTTTGTTGCGATATCATAATATTTGTGACTTTGTGTGTGTGTGTATGAGATTAAAAATAAGAAAGTAAAACAAAACTATTTTATTTATGTCAAAATTACTGAAATTATTATGAAGGATAAAAACATCATTTTGATAAAGTATCCAGGACTAAGAAGCATAGAAAAATTAGTTATATGAAAACGAGAGCAAATATTTGGTGTCAACAACTTATCCCTCTTCGTCTGGAGATGATGTACGAATCTTTAGAAAAAGACATTGATGTAATAGCCAATTTTGTCTCTACTAGAAGAACCAAATTTGGATAAAATGAGAAGAGCGCACCCGGAAGGGGAAAATCTTCTAGAAAAAGGAGTAGATTGAACTTGTAGGATCGTGGTTATGAATTCGACCGAACTCTAGTTTTTGAGTCGCCTACATATCCTGGGCTTCACGAGAATCAGGTCGATGTAGTTCAAAGCTATGCTATGATAAAATTTTGAGAGGATCTCAAAATTTTATCCTAGTTTCAGATTTATGACGGCACTGTAATATAAGAACAAATTTGTGAATAGATTTAAAGTTATGCTAGAACTTACAAAAACTTAGTCGAGTTGAGCTTTGAATCGTCGAAGATGCTAGGGATGCTTGATATTTCACTAGCTTTACCCTAGTTCACTGCTTAGAAATAGTTCCATGTTTGTACTACGGTTTCAACAATCTTAAATCAGATAACACAATTAGTACATAAATTGTAAATAAATTTACTGAATTCATGAAAATAACACCTTCCGGGCATTAGTTTATGCAAATGTGGCGTTGTAAGCTGCAATGATTTAATGAAATGACATATTTAATAAATATTATGACAAGTGAAGTTTAGGCCAATGATTTATGAGAATGATGCCTTTCAGAGATAAAAATGAGCCCTTAAACCAAATAAATTATGAAGATGAGGCATTTTCAGCCTAATAATTGATGGATGAAGGCTTTTTCCTAAGCCAAGTATTTATGAAAAATAGATTTTGCAAGTAGTGGATTTCTATAAAGCATTTATTTGGTGTGTTCGTAAGTTTTTGTGAAGTTATCATAAAGCAATTGTGCAGTGCTATAGAAGAAATTAAAAGTCATGCATAGTGCTAAACAACTTAAAGCGATTGTGTAGTGCTTTAGAAGAAAATGAAAGTCATGCATAGTGAAAAATAACTTAAAGCGATTGTGCAATTCATTTGTGCTTATGCAGAGCCATTAAAGCCACGTGCAATGCATTTTAAAATATTTTAGAGAATTTTTGCAGTTCATGTGCGGTGCATTTTAGAACATTTATGCAAAGCAATTGAAAGTCATGTATTGTGCATTTTAAGAATTTGAAATATTTTTGCAGCATTTTGGAAGACATTAAATAGACTTACCAGAAGCCATGTGCAGTGTGTTTGAAATCTTTGTAAATCTTCAAAATCACTTAATTTATAATTTTAAAATCAATATCACTACAAAAGCATAATTTCTTCTAAATGTTTTAAAGAAATCCAAACCGTTCGAGGTGTAATCCTCACACGTCTGGAAATGTTGTTAACTTTTAATTTCTGGTAATCTTTAGAACCTGCATCTGAAGAAAAAAATGTAAGTTCGAGGGGGGGGAGGTTATGTGGTGGTGGTTGATTTGTGTTGACTTTGAAGGTATGACTCTTGATACTTCATACTTCCAACTTTGTTTGGACTCATAAGACCATCTATTCCAAATATTAGCCAATAGAAAATTAGAAAATATTTGATTGAAAATTATTTAAAATTAAATATAAACAAGAGTAATAAATAACTCGATAAATAAAAAATGTAAATATACATAGTGGTAAAAAATTCTCCCAAATTTTGAACTGGGACATATTATGAAACAATGCGAAAGTCCGTTATCCAAGTGAATGCCCCATTTTCAATTACTTGGTTGAACCCAGATTCTTCAATATCTCTTCACTTCTTCTTAACCGTTTTCTTGAAATGATGCCCTTAAAAACTATCCCAATTTTAACTTGAGAGAGATGCTGACATTCTATCACGAAGCGACTACGTATCCCGCCAAGGGAATCAGGCCAAGCGTAATTCATAAAATATATTTAGAAAATTAAAAACAAGAGGGTCGAACCCTCCGTGGTTTGCCTATGTATCCCGTGGGGATCAGACTAAACGTAGTTCATTACATATAAAAATAGGAAAGGGAAAATTTTGAATATTTCTTCTAATATGACCCAGGACGATGTGAGCCACCTACGTATCCGCCAAGGAAGTCAGGTCAACCATAGTTCTCGTTACAAGTAAACAGGGATTTTTGAGAAATTTCTCCTTATAAGAACAAACCCGATGTGGGTTTCCTACATATTTCCCCAAGGGAAATAGGTCATTTGTAGTTTTATTACGTAGAAAAAAATATTACATAAGAAATAGATAAAGTCTTCTAGATATAGTATCTGTTAACAACATATGTATTGATAGCTTTCAGCCACACTTCACCATCCAAATCTGCTAGGATCAATGCTCTGCTTGTCAGTACTCGATGAACCATGTAAGACCCTTAGAAGTTAGGTGCAAACTTTCCCTTAGCTTCATTCTGGTGCGAAAATATGTGCTTCAACACCAATTTTCCCAATTTAAATTATCTCGATCTTACCTTCTTATTGAATGATTTTGCCATTCTATATTGATAAAGTTGCCAATGAAAAACTACGTTCATCCTATTTTCACCAATTAACATCAATTGTTCATACCGATTTTGAATCCATTTGGCATCACTCAACTTAGCTTCCTATATGATTCTTAAAGACGGTATCTCTACTTCTGCGGATAACATTGCTTCCATTCCATACACCAAAATATAAGGTGTTGCTCGAATTCCTAATAGTGATGCGATAGCCAAAAAGGGAAAATGGAAAATTCTCGTGCCAATGCTTGTAGTTATCAGCCATCTTTCACAATATTCATTTGATGTTCTAATTGGCGGCCTCAACTAATCCATTCATCTATGGCGATAAGGAGTGAAATTACAATGAGTAATCTTAAACTTCTTACATATCTCATGCACCAATCCACTGTTGAGATTAGCTCCATTATCTGTTATAATTGACTCCCAAACTCCAATTCAATAAATAATATTATTGCGAACAAAATCTATAACTACTTTCTTTATTACAGACTTGTACGAAGAGGCTTCCACCTATTTAGTGAAATAATCAATGGCTACCAACATGAACCTATGTCCATTTGATACAGCTGGCTTAATAGGACTGATGATATAAATGCCCAAATCTGTAAACGACCAAGGAGAACTCGTCACATTGAGTTCATTTGGTAAAACATGAATCAAATCACCATGAATCTAACATTGATAAAATTTTTGCATAAAGCGAATACAATCTATTTCCATTGTCATCCAGAAGTAGCTAGCTCGAAGAATCTTCTTTGCCAAAATAAAACCATTCATATACGGTCCACACATGCCCCCATGTATTTCTTCAAATAACATGGTCACCTCATGAGCATCGATGCATCTTAACAACCCTAAATCTGGAGTCCTCCTATAAAGGATTTCTCTATTTAGGAAAAAATGATTTTCCAATCTACGAACTGCTCTCTTCTGAATACTAGTTGTGCTCTCTGGATAGTCTCTTTCCTTGATATACCTTTTAATGTCATAGTACGAGGGTTTGTCATCCATCTCTTTATCTACATGAAATAATATGTCAGTTGGTTTTGTACATTTACTTTGATAGTATCTATGAAATTCTTGTCAAGATGTTGAGTCATAGAGGACAAGGTTGCCAATGCATCTCCTAACTCATTTTGAGTTCTTGGGACATGTTTAAATTCAACCTTAATGAACTTTTCATGCAACTCTTTCACACACTCTTGGAAGCAACTTCATGTTCTTAACATTCCATTCACCTTTTACTTGATGAACCACTAAATATGAATCCCCTATAACTAATAATTCTTGTATGTTTATACCAATAACTATTCTAAGACCAATAATGCAAGCCTCGTACTCTGCCATATTGTTAGTGCATGGAAACTTGAGCTTTGCTGAGATCGGATAATGCTGGCCTGATTCTGAAATTAGTACTTCCTTAATATCGACTCCTTTGAAGTTTGCAGCCCTATAAAAGAACATTCTCCAACCTGGATATTCTTACAAAATATCTTCTACAATGAACAAGATTTCTTTATTTGGGAAATAAATTTAAGAGCCTTGCACTTTTCATCTATAGGGTTTTCAGTAAGATGGTCAGATAAAGCTTGTCCTTTGACTGCCTTTTGAGTAACATAAACAACGTAAAATTCATTTAGAAAATTTTCCACTTTGTTCGCTTCCCAGTCGGAATGGGCTTCTGAAAGATATACTTGAGCGGATCCATCCTAAATATGAGAAAAGTGGTACACACACATGTGATGCCTTAAATTTTGTGCAACCCAAGTCAAGGCACAACATGTACGTTCCAATAATGTATACCGGTATTTATAAGGCATGAACTTCTTGCTCAAGTAATAAATAGGTTGATCCTTCTCACTAATTTCATCATGTTTTCCTAAAACACATCTAAAATCACTATCCGCACAGATAAATATAGTTGTAAAGGCCTTTCGAGTTCTAGGGCACCAAAATAGGTGGGTTAGACAAATACTCCTTAATTCTCTCAAAAGCTTATTGGCAATCTTCTGTCCACTTAGTAGAAGCTTCCTTTCTCAATAGCTTGAATATCGGTTCACAAATAACCGTAGATTGTGTAATAAATGGACTGATATAATGAATCGACCTAGGAAACTTATCATATCTTTTCAACTTTTTGGAGAAGGCAAGTCTTGGATAGCCTTTATTTTTGAAGGATCCAATTTTATGCCTTTCCTACTCATGATGAAACCCAATAGCTTCCCAACAGGTACATCGAGTACACACTTTGTGGGATTCAATTTTAGATCGTACCGCCTTAACCAGTCAAAAAACTTATGCAAATCTGTCAAGTGATCTGAGCCCTTTCACGACTTGATAATGACATCATCTATATACACTTCAATATCCTTATGGATAATGTTATAAAAATGGTAGTCATGGCCCTCAAATAAGTTGCCCCTGCATTCTTGAAATAATATACTCCCCAAGGTATGATGAATGAAGTTTTCTCGGTATCTGTTTTGTTTATCAAGATTTGGTGGTACCCCACAGAGCAATCAATGAATGGCTACAACTCGTGCTTCGCACTATTAACAATGATTATATGAATATTTGGGAGAGTTAAATTATCTTTGGGCTAGCCTTGTTGACATTCCAATAATCCACGTATACGCTAATTCTTCCATCTTTCTTTGGCACGAGTACAATGTTGGCTAACCAAGTGGGATACTTTGTGACTTGAATGACATTGGCATCAAATTAATTAGACACTTCCTCCTTGATTTCAAACTCAAATCAGGCTTTATCTTTCTCGACTTTTGCTTTATGGGAGGACAAGATGGATCAGTTGGCAACCTATATGAAACAATGTCTGTGCTTAGACCCGACATATCATCAAAGGACCATGCAAACACATCTACATGTTTTTTCAAAAGATCAATCAATTCTTTCCTTTGGGATGGAGTCAAATGAACACTAATACTTTTTCTCTTATGAGTTGTGTATTCCCCAAGTTTATCATCTCAGTTTCATCTAAATTTGATTTTGTCTTATTTTTAAAATGTTTAAATTCTTTATTCAACTCTTCAGATAATAGATCTTTTTCATATTCTGCAAAGTCTTATTCGCTATTTGGAATTGTTTCACTTGTTTCATTATATGTCACATTCACAGTATTGACAGATTTGTTAGTTTGCTTGCTAAAAAGGGAAAAAGAGGAAATAAATTAATGAAGACGATTTGAATAAAAACAGAAAAACATAGTTTGAATTTGGCATTTAAGCTTTCAAAAGTGGAGGCAAAACACATAAGTTCATAAACACGATTTGAGCCTCAATTTTATGTCGTGTTGTTTTCATTAATACTAATACAATCATCTACCAAGATTTTTGGAGAACCATCGGTGGGGTACATGTCCAATTGTTCAAAGCATCTCCAAGCTTAGCATCCCAGATAGTCAGGGTCTCGATGCAATCCTCCAGAATCACATTGCACTCAGCTTCTTCTTCAGTATTGAATAAGTTTTTGAGTCCTTCCATGAGGTCTTCTTTATCATCTTACTTTGATACTTGGGCAACAAATACTTTGGAAAATGACTGATTCAAGAGTGGGATAGGCTTTGGTAGAAAAATGTCACATTTTCTTTTGATATTGGCTGATGAGACTTCTTAAGGAATGTGCTTATATCCAAGACCAAAAGTGCTCTTCTATCCAGACACATGAGCTGGCTCTAGTATTCCATTCAAGTTCACACCAAGACCTTGACAAGTCACAAAACCATTCTTTAATATTTCCAAGGCCACCATTATAAGTAACCATGGAAACTTTAACCTTTCTACCTGAGAAGTATACATAATATCCTTAACATGAAAAATGGTTCCATCTAGATTTTCCATATGTTTAATAATAGGGACTGAGTTTTCATAGTAGATAGAATTGTTTTTCTCTCCATGAATCACAATCTCATGATAATCCCAAACAAATTTCAAAGTTTAGTGCAGCATAAAAGGGACTGAGCCAGCACTATGAATCTATGCTCTTCCAAGTAACAAATTGTAACTAGCAAATATGTCCAATACTTGGAATTCCACCGTGAACTCTACAGGTTAAATTTGTAGTGCCAAATCAATTTCACCAATGACTCCTCTTTGAGTCCTATCAAATGATTTAACTCTCACATTACTTTCACAAAGTTTCCCAACGCCAATTCCTAAAGCCCGAAGAGTAGTATAAGGACAAATGTTAACAGTTGAGCTGTTGTCAATAAGAATTGTAGAAATAAACTTGTCCCTACACCTGACAGTGATTTTCAATGCTATATTATGCCTTAGGAACTCAAGCGGCAACTCATCTTCATGAAAAGAGGCTGTATTAGCTTCCAAAACTTGTCCCACCAATATTGGAAGATTCTCACTAGTTATCTCATTTGGCACATAAGCTTCATTCAACACCTTCACCAGTGCGCTCCTATGAGTTGTAGAATTCATCAATAATGAAAATAAGAATATTTTGATAGGGGTTTTCTTTAGCTATTCCATAACAAAATACTCCTTAGTCGGCATTTTTCTCAAAAAAATCCTCTACCTCAGTCTCTGTCACAACCCTTTTTGAGTATTCTCCTTATTTGATGCTTCTTGCACGACTCCTTAAGGGGAATAACATTGTCCAAATCTTGTCATTCTCGCAGCAGTACCTTCTACAACTAATTTTCCTTTTCCTTTGTCCCTTGGATCCGTCGAGTAATTCCAAGAAACTACTTTGGTATCTAAAAAAGGTGTTTGAGCAACTAAGGTTATGACCACAGGATTAGGAATAATAATTTCTATTTCAATTGGTATCCATATCTGGACTATAATTATTGGTACAATGAAAGTTGATATTTCAACATTTTCCTTATCACCGACTGATATAATAGTTCCTTCCAAATTACATTCTTCATCAATGGTGATCATGTTCACATGGACACCCCCATGATTTGGCAAGGGATTTTTTATTATATTTGAGGGAGCTTCTTTGAGATGAATAACTCTTTCTTTGATTAGTGCCTCAGTCTTATCCTTGAGAGTAAGAAAATTCTTAGTGTTATGCCCAGCAACCCCAGAGTTATAAGAACAATGCTTTGTCCCATTATACCATCCAGACAGGGGATTGCGAATTCTACCTTAGACCGGTTGGAGTACTCCTATAACTCTTAATCTTTTTTATAGTTGGGATAAAGGTTCAACTAGAGGTGTATAGGTTTTGATTGGCCTTTTCATAGTTTGGGTGAGGTTTGGGTGAATTTGAAGGACGATTTTATGGTTGGTAGTGGGTTTGAGGTGGATAGGTAGGTTGATATTATGGCGAGTTTTGATAGGTTGGTGCTCGAGATGGACAATATACTGGTTGGGTGGCATAAACTAGATATAAGGATTGTAGAGGATTGTAATATGTATGAGCAGTTTGGGGATATTGGCTATAGTAGGAATTCTGGAGTGGTGGATTTTGGTATGTTAATATTTGGTTTGGTCTTTTTCTTGAATGGTCATGACAATGAAAACTCCATCCTTCTTTTTTTTATTCACTCCCCTAGTTGGATCAGACTGCATTACCTTACTTGTTGCTTGTAAATCTGCTAGATTAGTGATTCTCCCAGTTTTATTACCTTCTTCAATTAATTCTCCTATCGTAACAACCTTAGAGAACTTCTGTGCAACCACGGTTATCAGCTTGTCATAATACGTCGTATTTTTTTGAGATTGCACAAAAGAGATAATTTATTTCATTTTTTGCCATCAGAGGTTGAACGTTTGCGGTATCCGCTCTCCATCGCATGTCATATTCTTTGAAAGACTCTATTAAATTCTTTTCCATTTTAATCAAATGGAACCTATCTGGGATGACTTCAGTGTTAAATCTAAATCTATCCATAAATTCTTGCACCAAGGCATTCCAACCATGCCATTTTTGTTGGTTTTGGCTCATATACCAATCTATAGCTTCTCCTGTCAAACTCCTTATAAAAAAATTTATTCTAATGGCCTCGTCCGTTCCTACTCCAACTAGCTTGTCACAATACAACCTTTAATGAGCTCAAGGATTCCCTTTTCCATCAAATACATTGAATTTTTGCACCTTATACCCTATCGGCAACTCACATCTGGATGAACTCGAAAATCTTTATACTCAAGTCATTTGCTTTCTTTGTATTGTTGGATGGTTTTAAATGCTTCCTTTAAATTATGAATCTCCTTTGCTACATTCTCATCTACTTTTGACCTTAATTCCCTTTCTATCTTCTCATAAGGATCAACTTCTTATATGGTTGGCATTAGGATAGTGAAAGGTTGAGCTCCCGCTGCATATACCTATGGCATATATTGCATATTAGGAATTGTAGAATATGCCACCGACATATGTGTGGCCGCATGGTGGTTTTAGATGACTAGGGTAGCTTAGGCAAGTGTAATAGTTTGGATATGTGGATCTTGGGTAAATAGAGTTTGGGTAAGTGGAGCTTGAGGACATATGGATTAGTGAAAGTTAATGGGTTTGTTTGTTGCGAGTTAACTTATTACGGGTTATTTTCTTATTGGTTTGTGGGAGATTTGGTAAAAATTGGGTTGTTTTGGTGGAGTGAAGTATTTGGTGGGAAGTGTTGGGACACATAAGAATAAACAGGTGGAAAAGAAGATGGGATAGTGGTATTTGTTCCATGTTTGGGAAGTGGAGTATTCATGCAAATGGACAATTTGGTGAGGTCTCAAAGTTGATCAATTTCACTTTTCATATCGTCCATTTGTTGCATCATATGGGCTATATGTTCATCATGAAGGGTTGCATCCTTCTCAGCCGAAGTCTCAGGTTCACCTCTTGGGATGATGAAAAGTCATAAGCCATCAGGTGTACCTGAATCAGTCATGTTGGAGTTTGCTCGTAATTTTGATCTCGTAAAGTATAGGTGATCAACCAATTCATAGTCAACATAAATGCCATCGGGGGAATAAATTAAAAGAAAGAAAACCTTTAAAAGAAAGAAATACTTCAGTATAGGCGAATAATTTGCATAAATAAAATAACTTGCAATTAAGAAACAACATTGGAAAAGCAAGAAATGCATGTATCATGTTGCAAACAAGAACATAATAAAAATAAACTTCAATAATAAAAAGCGCATCTTATTTTGCACGAGACCTCTGTTTTGCCAAGAGGTAGGCCTATGCGTCAAATAATTGAGATTATGATAAATTTATCCAAGTTTTAATAAATGACATTGCTCAAGTTTGGAGTTAGAAAATAATAAACAAACAACTTTATTTAAATAACATGATAAAACCATTACATTAAATTCAAAAACATAAAGAGAGTACATGATAATAAAAGGGAAATCCTAGCCACTAAACTAAGTCTTCATGCTCTGAAGTGTGCCAAAGATCCAGGCATGACTTGTTCCCACTTTTCAGGTGGAATGAGAAAGTGGTTAATTAGAATATCATGTGCCCACTCTATTTCTTCAAGATCTTCAAACCCAACAGTTTGTCCTTGACGGCTAAAGCCCACTCCTCCATATCTGCTGATAACCACACATAATACTCTAGAGTGCAGTATGCTTGCTCTTTAAGAACATATCTTGTCATTAGATTTTCCCACTCTCCAAGAAACTCCATTGCTCTAGGAATCTCATAGATTAGCCCTAAATTAACCTTAAGTCTACTCATATCGGAAGAAAGAGGAATGACTTGATGACGTCCAAATTATCAAAGCACTCGTGAGGGAGCATATGGTTGAATACCCTTCAAGGCAATGAGCTCAATGTAGAATATCGTACGACCCCTAATGATGGAAACATGAGGTGAAAACCATGGGTACCTCCATTGGATTTAATTTCCCGTGAGCTCTTATGTATGTATGCCAATCATTTGTATGTATGCATGCCAATCATTTGTACCAACAGGAGCTATAAATTTTGCAATCCTTTGTAGATGAGAGTCAATATTGTTGGATCTTCTAAAGAGCATGCCAACCATGGAGTTTCATCTACAAAAATGTTCTATAGCCCAAATCTGGAGAAGGAGATTGCAACCTTCAAAGAAACTTCTTCCTCTTGCACATTTGGATAGTTCTCTCATATTTTCTGCAACAATCATCAAAACTAGTGTAACTTAAATATTTTCATCCCCACAAAAAAATGCCCAAAACATGGAGCTAAGGCAAGTATAAATCCTTCCATGCTCTAAAAGAAAGACTAGAGTGCCTAGTAAAGTAATAGAGAAAGCAATAAAACGTTTCTTTCTCCAACTCTTAGAAGTGGAAGAGAATTCCCTGCTAAATACTTTGTGACCATCCTTGTGACCAAATATTTCATACAAGTAGTCAAGAGAAATCCAGTCACAGTCTAAACACGCAAGCTTGAGTTTGTTTCTGAGCCCAAGAAGATGCAAGAATTTTTTCCTGACTACTTGCGAGGTAAGATCATACCCCTTCCTTGATACTTCAAATTGGTAAATCCACCAATTTCTTCAATTGGGGGGGGGGGGATCAATTCAAAATCCTTGAATTTGAACATGACTCTAGTGGGATTCCAGAACTTGAGCAATGCTTTGATGATATGTCTGTCAGAAGAGATGTAAATCAATGATGCCAAGAAACCCAAACTTCTCTTCATGATCCATCTTGATGTTTTCCCACCATCTTCTTATCTTAAGCGGCAAATAAACTACCATTTGAGTGTTGGAAAAAATAGGCAAGTTGTCCATTCTAGCAGCATACAAGAATACAACATAAGTAAATGCTTTTCCAAACACTATTTGGTAAAATTTTAACTTGTATCAATTTATCATTATCTCTTCACATAATATGAGGATCGTCATTGGGTCGTGAAACCCATTAACATAAAAGGTGTTCTCTTATTTGTGGAATGACACGATGGGTCAAGCCATATAAGTTTTATGCTTGCATTGCCTAAATCAAGGGTGGTAATGATCTATCTTAAGTTTTTCTAAGATTTGGGTAGACACAGACTTGAATTTCCTATATGAGAAGGCACGTGGTCCCATGATAGTAAAACTCCCACTCACCCCAAGTATGCACCAACTCTCTAAAGTAAGGTGATTTGTAAAAAATTTAGGAAATTACAATGTACAATTTACATGTACAATGCGTGTGAGTGTCAGTTTTCCAAAGTTGAGGGAATATGAATGAAATGCCAATTTATATAAAGCGATAAACAAATAGGCAATTTATATAAAATAATAGCAAATGAATAATTTATGTCACACAAATATGATAAATCAAGACAATTAGGGTGAAACAAATAACAATATATAAAATTTTAGTTAATAACCTATGCTTGTTATGGTTAGAACCTATAATCCCTAGTAAAGTCGCCAAACTATTATACCCCACTTCAACACGGATCAAACCGAGGTACAAAATATTGAAAAATTTCTAAGTTAAATTAAGAAACTTGACACCTAATTAGTTCTACGATAAATTAGGACACCTATTATAAACTCAGTGATTAAAAGAGACTTTATTTTAAGGTATACTTACATAAGCGATTCTAGGAAAGGGTTCTAATTATCCTAAAGAAAAAGAATTAGGCACCCTAAAAGATCCGCTAACTATGATTAACCGGCCAAACTTAGGTTGATAAAGAAATTAAAATGATATTAAGAAATATATAAGTAAGGTATTAAAATACATATGTTTATCTTTACAAGAGAATATATGCTAATTGCTTATAAGAAAAGATTGAGTAAAGCATGTAGTACCCCCGTGAACTATGACCAAATTTGTACGACACACTCCAACTTCACGGGGGTCCTATTACCCCCCAGAACTAAATTTTAACATATTTTGGTTATCCTTTTAGTTGATGTGGCACCTTTTGTTGGCCTTTTTAGCTAACGTGACACCTTTGATGTGAGTTCATTTTATGTAATAAAGGTGCCACATCAGCATAAAAGGGTGATAAAAATACACTAAAATTTAGTTCAGGGGTAATAGGACTCATGTGAAGTTGGAGTGTGTCGTAGCAACTTTGTCCATATTTCAAGGGGTTATTGGATGTTTATCTCAAAAAGATTAGAAAACTCAAGAAGAACCTTATCGTAAAGTCTAAATTTTAAAAAATTACTGAAAATATTTTTTATAAGATCTCTTAAAAATGATGCAACCTTATTTTGTCAAAAATAAAGTTATTTTAAATTATTTCTTTTACAAAAGCTTTCAATTAATAATTAAAAAAAAATTAATTCTGTTAAGAACTTCACATTCTAAAAAATGACTCTTTTGCTTTTTTCAATCAAATTTTATAAAAATAGGAGTACATAAAATGGTTAATTACCTACACTAAGGCCTCATTTGTCACTTAATGAAGGTCTGAATCTGAATGATTCTGACTTTAGACTATTAAATACATTTGTTTTCCATTAAGATTTTGACTCTTAATAGGTCTGAATAGGTCTTAATCATTCAGATCTGGAATTAAGTCTTAATCATTAAGAGGTATTCTTATGTTAGATAATATTTACCACCAATCTATCCATAATCATCAGTCACCACCACTAACCACCTCCACTACTGTCAACCACCATCTAGCCATCAACTACCACCGTCGCCACCACCTCCACCATCACAACCACCATTCACAATCCTAATTGCTACTAATCACTATTTTCAGCCGCTACTATATCTACCGCCTCCATTATTTTAATTATATCTGCTGCTATCACCATCTTCAATGCTAATGCCAATGCCAACACCACCACCATCATTAACCACTATCAACCAATCCCAACTACTAATTAACTGATCTATCACAACTAGAGCCACCGCTAATTACCACTAACATATCTCAACAACCACACATTCTTCGATCACCACCACCACCACTATTGTCACCGGTGTCGCCACCTCTACTACCGTTTCAACCACCATCATCGCTACAGTAAATCTCTACTAATAATTATCTCCACCATCACAGCTAACAACATCTCCAACTAGCACCAACACATCGTCAACCATCATGCATTCATTTTTAAGCTATCACAATTATCACTTCCAACTACTAACATCAACAAACTTCACATCACTATCATCACCTCTACCAATCATCACCATCATAACAGTTCACTACAATACCATACATCTCTACCATCACAATTATCACCACCAACATTACTAATCACTAACATCAATCATTACCACTATTACAAACCATCTCCATTATCACTAACAAATATCAATATTTATTTTAAATCAAATAATAATTTTATTGTATTAAATCAAATATTTTTCTAATATATAATTAATTTTTATTTGAATTATATATTTTTTATTTATGAAAATATATAAATTTACATATTTAGATATTGAAAAATAAATAGTCTTAATCATTTAGTTTTTCGATCGGAAGACAACATCTTAATTATTTAGATATGCATTCAGCTTCAGACACCCGAATCTTAATAAAAACAAATGCAGCCTAAATGAATCATTAGAAAATAACTATAAAAATAAAAATAAATGTTTTGAATCCATATAGGCTTGAGAATTTATTTATTACGAAAAGGATCATGTTAATAAATATATTATTTTATTTTATTTGAAATCCTAAAATAGGCCTTGCGGAATCAAATTGGCAAAATTATAATTTCTTATTTAAAATTGATGAAAACGGAATTGATTTACCATATCCAAAGTAGTTAAAGCCAACTTTCGAGTCTAGCGATAATAAATTCGTCTACCGTGAAACCTATATTCTTATATATTTCAATATTACTAAGGAGTGAGAAACTAACTTTGATTCTAGAAATAAAGTCATTATTCTATATTAAAGAAAAGTTAAAGGACTCCAACAACTTGACCAATTATTCTAAAAAGTATGAATTTACCTATCAAATTTTAAACTTTTAGCGATATAGATTAAATACCGAAGGCTAGTGATTTTGCTAAATTTAAAATCTAAAGAGTAGAAAGGAAACAACAAATTTGCTATCTATTTAGGAATTCACACTAATTCAAATAAGAACATATAAATCACATATTTTAAATAATAATGTATGAAATATTAAATGACAATAATAACAAGTATCTACAAAGGAAGAATAACACTATCGAAAGGGAAAGAGGCACTAGACTGCTAGATGAAAACATATGATACATCTATTAGCGTTTCTCTGATATGGACAAAGATGAAGTCAATCCATGAGACCCCAAACGTGCTCCCGAGTTCACATGAGACCAAAAATATAAGGATTAGAAATGAGATAAATATAGGAATAGATCAATGAACACACATAAACACTAAAATATTGAATCATAAACTATTACGACTAGTGCTAGAACATTTGAATATTTAAACACCCAAGTCATACCTTTGAAAATTGTAAGAAATAATCCTAAGAATATAAAAATCTATAACCACATACATAAATATTTTGTGTGACAACGAACTAGGGCTTTCTCATCGGAGATTCAACTTGAACTAGTTTCGGGCAGTGAACCTAAACCAAGAGTCAATGAGTAATTTTTCCACCAACTTCGAGTGCGAGTGGTGAAAAGCAATAAGAGTTGGTAGGAAGAGTAAACGAAAACTCTAAAATAGAGCAAGAAAACTTAGGGAGTGAACCAGTATGGGACTTGAGATTTCTCAATTTTTCTCACACTTTAACCATATCTTAAGGGGTGAACAAAGACCCGTATTTATAGGAGGAAGAATGCAATGGATTCTTGAAAAACTTTAAAATTTGAAATTTTTATGTTCTTGAGAACACCAATTGCAGGAGAAAAACTCAGAGAAAAATGATGAAGAGAAACAAGGAAGAGAAAGGAGTCACCTTTTCAACTGATATTAAGGGAAAGTAACAGATTGGAGGTTATAAGGCTTGAATTCGTTGATTTGAAGGGCTGAACAACCTTAAAACATGCAAGTCCTTGAATCTCCCTATCTTTTCTAGAAAATACAGAGCCTTGAGCTTCGTTCTGCTTCAATAAAACATGATAGAGGAGGTGATAGAGAGGGCAAAAGAGAGAGAAGCGGTGGGAAAAGGATAAGACCACCAGATTTCCATTATCCGGTGGTTTGAACCTAAGTGTTGATATTATTATCGTTGGTAGTATGAATATTAATGTGGAAGAAGAAAAAGAGTTTGGGCCGGGTCTGAATGTCTGGTTTTGGGCCATTGGTTCAAGGTATTTAGGAATTGGATAGTTACTTTGGGCTGAAAATAAAGAAATGGCTGAAAAGATGGGATTTGTTGGGAACATGAATAAAATAGGCCCAATAGTAATAGCTTGTTTCATTGGAAAATCTCATCAAATTGTTTTTTCATTTAATTAATTTAACGACACTTCTTTCTTCCTAATTCATTTTTCATAACATGTGTGTGTGTGTGTATACATACATATATATATATATATATATATATATATATATATATATGTACGTATACATATAAATTTAAATAAATATAATCATTTTAGAAAATATTATAACGATACGATAAAATTCATTTAGAATTAAAAGTAAAAGTTAACGTACTAATATATATATATATATATGTATATATATATTGCGATATCAATAATATTTGTGTGTATTTATAAAACACTCTATAACACTTTCTAAAACTATTCTGTTTAGGGAAAAGGACACTCTATAACACTTTTTAAAACAAATAGCCCAAGTTTGATATCTTTCCAAAAAATGGTCAGTCGGGTATACTATTTCCACTTCATAGCCATTTCCTAATTTGGGTCATTTTGACCCACGTAGTTCGGATACAGTCTTTATATAATACTGATACAGTCCATATACAAAACTAATACAGTTTTTAACTTGGGCCATTCGGCCCTTTTAAAAATATTTTAATTTATTTTGCTATAAATCTTTTAACTGGAAAAGTATTCTGCTTTTTTTTAGAAATAATAATTAAGTATAATTATATAAAAATAATATAATTGTTATATAGAATATTTATCTGTATAAGATATATGTATCAAATATGTATAAAATAAATATAAAAATATATAGAAAGTGTATAAAAATTATATAATTGTTGTATAAAATGTGGAAACAAAATGTATAATTATTGTATAAATTGTATATCAAAACTGTATAATTTTCGTATGGAATATTTATAGGTATAAGATATGTATAGAAACTGTAAAGAAGGTGTGTAGAAACGGTATAGAATAGGCCAACAAATTGAAATGACTAGAAAGTTGAATTTAAATTTCATGGCTATTTTCGTAGAAATAGTTTAATTTGGAGTGTTGTTTCTGTCTTTCCTCTTCTGTTTATGACAAAATTACTGAAATTATTACGAAGGATAAAAGGCGTAATTTTGAGAAAGTATTCAGGATTAGGAAGGATAGAAAATTAATTATATAAAAAAGAGAGCCAAAATTGGGTGTCAACAATACATCCTATTAATCAACTACTATGCAATAATTATGGAAAGTAAAGAAAATTAACACAGTTAAGGAGTAATTAACTCTCCATATCTTCTAATTAATAGCTAATATCCCCCCCAATATGTAATTTCGTTAATAATGCTTTTTTTTTGAAGTGTTCATAGCCATATTCGATATCCAGAGTCATTCTTCTCAGCTTTTCTCTATTTTTTTGTGCAACTTTTTGTTTTTCAACAATTTGCAATGAATATATCAGTGTTATTGTGACATTCCGGTGTTTGGGTTACTGATGTCGAGTACGAAGGATATAAGAGTAATGGAATTATAATAGGTGAACATGTAACGTACAAAAGAATGATTTCTGCCATTGCAACAATACTTGAAATTGAATAAACAAGAAAAAAATTGAAGCTCGATACATTGATAATGGTAATTCGGCGCAATTGTTGATTCATAATGATATAGGGGTGAAGCTATATATCCAGGTTAAGAAAAGTGTGTCAGATTTTGGGATGTATCCACTACGCATAACTACAATCGATAAAGATGAAAGGGAGATGTTATTTGAGAGTGAAACTAGGGTAGTTATGTATTTAGAGTCTACTAATACGGAAGGTCCAACATTGGCTCTTGTTAATTCTAATATTTTAGAGCCTTCATCTTTGATCGACATTAAGGTGAACAAACTAATTTCAGATTGCAGGAATTCAAATGCTAAGGAAGGTCAAATATACAAGGACAAAAAACATTGGTTTTTGTGATGGCGAAGTATGCCATTGATCATTGATTCAATTTTAAAGCCAAAAGATCCGACAAAGAAAGGTATGTATCTGATGTTTGATGTATTAGAAGAAAATATGTATCTCATGTTTTATGTCATGACCTGAACTAGGGCTTGGCTATGACAGGCATCCCAAGTCCACCAAGGATCGAAGACCACCCCCTTTGCCTAGCCAAATGGATTAGAATACAACTAGCAGTGGATGGATTTCGACCATCTAACAAGATAGAATAAATGTAAGCTCAACGAAGTCTAAGAATACCAACAACAATACCTAATCCACAGTAGTCCACAATCCTCTACGACGAAACCAAATATAATCTCAGTCGGGACATGCCCTCGATGATAGCCAAAAATAAGTCCAAATAAAAGTATATGATAATAGGTAAATCAAGAAGTAACGAACCTCTGAAAGATGAAGGCTCACTACTTCAAGCTGACTCATGAACAATCCAAGAACCACCTAGCACTACACAAAAAAAGTAGAAGTATCTCCGTTCCCTATATCGCATGGGGATACAACATTTGGAGATAGTTAGCGGGTTAAGCTCTAGCATGCAACTCAGAGATAAGGGGATAAAGTAATGTCATCATTCCAAAACCAATCCAAAATCAATGCTGCATAGATTGACCGTTATAAAATTACCCATGGTCTATATGGGGCCAGTTGTCTCCCTCTAGTTGTGCCCCAATGCTTGTTAGCTACACGTACCGTAGATATCATATGAAACTGGGGATTCCTTGTACCCTATTCCATTCATGATACATGTATAGATAGTGTGACATAAGCATATGGTCTTCTAGACCAACCCTCACATTGGCAAATTTATGTCTCTAGTGTCGGCCCCTTGGGACTTCCACCTTCACGGCTAGATACACAACCCCTTTTAAGCCCAATTAAAACATTTATTACATAACTCATCAATTAATTCAAGGAGTCAATTAGTAAGGCATTAAGAAGTGGCATCATCATACCGACTAAAACTTGCAAGCAATGTCATTAAGCCAACACTTGGGGGAATCCTTGTACCTCGAACTCCATTATTAAATCAACTTGGGGGATTCCTTTTACCCCACAAGGTTTTCAAGAAAATCATTCACTTGGGGGAATCCTTGTACCCCACAAGGTTTTTCAAAGCCATTATTATCCACTTGGGGGAATCCTTGTACCCCACAAGATTTTCAAAGCCATCCATAACCATTTTTCCATTTATGCAATGGGTTATTTTTAAAGAAATAAGTCAAGCCAATTGATGAATCTTATTCCAAAACCAATTATACAAGTGGGTTGGGGTTCTTACTAATTTCAATACCAAAATTCAATTATTTAGGGAATCTTTGTACCTCTAATTACATTGTTCACAAGTTTGGGGGAATCCTTTTACCCCTAAATTCAATCACCATTCCCATGCACCCCAATGAGTGTACAAACCAACGATTCAATGCATAATATATCAATAGTAATCATGGGAAAACATTAAAACAATTTATATCCAAAACCCTCAACCCATAATTCAAAACCCAACATCGAAACCATGTGAATAATAAACCAATTTCATTCAATTAAGAAAATACAAATGTAATGAGAGAGATACTTGCCTTAATCACCAAGAAATTTGGGGAAGGAACCACCCTTAGAAGCCCTAATTAATCATCCTTGAGAAAACCTAAGTGTTTTGCTTAAGAGAATTTTGAGAGAGATTTTGGAGTTGTTTTTATTATGTTATGGATGATAACGGGGCCACCAATAGGGTTTTAAGTCGTGGGTTATTATTGGAGGAAGGGGAAATTACCAAGAGACCCTTACTAAAAAGGGAGAATTTTACCGCCCAGTCATTACGGGTCATCTCAAGACTCGTAACGACTGGCTAAGAGTTGTACCCTTGGCTTGTAGTCAAGACAGTGAACCAAGACACCTAAAATGTTAACCCTAAGAGTCTACTATATGACTCGTTAAGTGACCCTATGACTCGTAGGGTCCTAGTCATAGTCAACACAGAATCCATTCAGACATACACTAATCACCTTACAATTTCACCCAACGACCCATTAAGAGTCTTTACGACTCGTATAGTCCAATCGTACCTAGGACAAAAACTTTGGGTAACACACTGGAGACTCTACGTTTGGACACCATGACTCGTAATGGGTCTTTATGACCCATATCCTCTAGTCGTATTTAGAACAGTAGCATGGACACCACTTCACTGGTCAGACTATGATTTGCCCTCCACGTCTCGTAAGGACACCTTAAGACCCGTAAGGTGAGTCATATGTTGGACTCTAAGATCAAAGCTCAAGAAATTTTCAAGGACAAAAGTCTGGGAGTTACATTCCCCGCCCCTCCCCCAGGATCATTCATCCCCGAAATGAGATAAGGCATTCACTAGTTTGATTTTAACGCAGAACACAACCACACTTACCTTTAACAAAGACAGAAACCAAAGATATTAAGGAAAACACATACCATAAGAAAGATTACCTAAAATAGGTAACAAGACTAGATGTTTGGACTTCATGTCCTCTCCCGCTTCCTGAGCGGATTCTTCCACCCCAGGTAAAGCATTTACTAGCCCTTAAAAATAACTATGCTTCTCCACTATGCTTTCAGGTATGAACATAACACTCCAACATTTCAATCTCCTAATTCCCTTGCAAAATAGAGAAATATAAGTGCCTAAGTATAATTGCATTTTTCTTCCATTTCAAAGACTAACTCAGAGCTAAAGGTGCTAGTGTAAGATATGGGACCCTATACTTCACACCCCTCCGTAATACCACTCAATTTCATCACTATAACTAAAAAACCTTAGGTCTTAAATTGGGGAGTACTAGCCATGTATCACCACGGTTTGTATCTATCAACCATCGTTCACGCCCATATTTCCTACACTCACTTCATGGATTTCCCAACTTTGATCACTATCATAAAAGTTTCACCTATATCCCTTTCTTAATTATTTCACATAACAAAAGTCCATCTTACTCTTCCATCCTCATATATGGCCTTACATCCATTCCCTTATCTAAAATATTACTATATTTTCATAGCCACTACTATACTACCGAAATGAGGTCCACTATAGAACTAGAGTACAAGCATCAAAGATGGGAGGGTTACTTCTCAATCACGACTCCTACTAATCTAACTATTCAAAGTGAGACCCATGAAATAAGACACAATATAATATGCATGAAATACTTTGTAGAAACCACCTAGGTCATGAATAGAGAGTCATCTCGGCATAATCATAACATAACATGAGTTCCTCGGATTGGGCATAGTGAGAAACACAAGTGCAAAAAAAATCATGGGTCATGTAACATAGAGCTGAGACTTATAGATTCAAGAAATAAGACAGAAACTGCCACTTAAAACTATTGCCTCTCATTCTAAGAACTAAGGATTATCAGGAGTATGCATACATTGCATCACTTTGGGATAAGATATACCATAAGACGAATCAATGGCATATAGGACATATAGTTCCTTAGAAACAAGAACAAAGAGAGACATGAGTTAATGGATCATGAAGCGTCATCACATAGAGCTTGAATACTTCAAAGCGTAGATTTTTATGAATTGTTATTGCTTTTAGTTCAGGGTTTGGAGCATGGTCATAAGCTTCCTAGGGAACTCAGACCTTAGGCATAGGCAAAATTTAAATACGTAAGACATTGGTAGATGCCTTCTTGAACTGAAGTAGGAGAAATTTTCTAGAATAAGAGTAGATTTACCAGGACTCTTCCCTAAAACTCTCCATCACAATAAAATTTAAGATCAACCTCAGTTCACCATCTCCCTAATAACTATAATATAAAACACTACCCTCCAGAGGTACTAATCATAACCTTCGCTAGCCCCTATAGCTATCACCCTATGAATCACCCTCTCATGAGCACACACATCCACACTAAGACATTTACTAACATGAACTAGGTACACTTGATATTTGCATATTTAAAATCTTATCGAATAATACGCTGACTGGGGATCAACATAATCTTATAAACTTAACGCTCTTATCCACCGAATGACTTAGTCCCAATTCATTGTTTTAACACTAGACCTCTGGTATATATATCACATTTAGCTACTCTAATATTTCATAAGCTATCAACGCGATCTCTATCACATATTACATCAATCCTACTAATCTATTCCCACAAATCTTGCATCACTATCCTCGAGCTAACATTCTTATTACCACCATCAACACCTAAAGTTCAAACTTATGGTCTAGCAATAATCATGCACCACCAATGAAATATCCTGCATAACATACTAGACTATTCAATAGAGAAATCAACTTAAAATTCCTTATTTAACTTAGCTACGGCCCACAAGCACATTCTTCTTCACAATAACCTTATTTGATTACCAATAGTCTATACATATCCGAAGAGACCCATCTTTCTTATGCACAAAAAGAACAAGAGCACCCCACGGGGACACACTAGGATGGATGAAAACCTTATAGAGAAGATCCTATAACTTCTCCTTAAGTTCTTTCAACTCATCCAGAGCCATTCTGTATAGAGGGATAGAGATAAAATGGGTATCTAATAGAAGATCAATCCCAAAGTTGATTTCCCTATTGGGAGGAATACCAGGAAGATCATCAGAAAACACTTTGCGAAACTCATCAGCTATAGGGATAGATTTCAAAGGACTTTTAGAATCATAATCCAACTAAATGATGTAGACACCCCTTGGAAATAAATTTTAGGTCTCGTAGATAAGAAATAAACCTCCCCTTAGGTACTAAGGAACTCCCTTCCAACTCAATCATCATTTTATTTGGGAATCGAAAACTGACCCTTCGGGTCTGATAGTCTAGAGAAACATAGCATGAGTAAAGCCAATCCATCCTTAATATCATATCAAAATCTAATACATCCAACTCTATCAAGTCTACCAAGGTTTTCCTACCACAAATAGATACCACACAACCCCTATAGATCCTTCTAGCCACAGCAGAATCACCCATCAAGGTAGACACATAAAAGGGATCAGAAATGCACTCAGGATAGAAACCAAAATGAACAGTCATATTAAGGGTCCCATAAAAAAGAGTAGACCCCCAGATTAAGTAAATAATACACATCAAGAGAGAAGAGTTATAACATACTAGTAATAATATCAGGAGAAGCCTCAAATTCCTGATGGGTGGCAAGAGTATAAAGTCAATTCCGGCTAGTGCCAGTACCAAAAGTATCACCCTGTGATGCAGGAGCTAATGACATGGCAACTAGAACTTTATTATCCCTAGTAGCAACTATTGAAGGAAACTCCCACTACATGGGACCAAGATGACCACAGTTAAAGAGCTTATTCCTTCCCTCACTATAAAAACCATGATGCAACTAGCCACAAAATCAACAATGAGGATAGGGTGGGGCTGACTGAGCTATACTGGACAAAAATTGGGTCCCTTATGCCTCAAACCCACTTTTGACCCAAAAGCGATGACCACTAAAAGACCTAGGATAAGGAGAACTAACAGTCGCATGGGAACTCCACCAATTCCACTTCTTGTGCTCCTACCTTCCATCTCTACCACTATCTTTCTGACCCTTTTTCTACTCCGAATATCTAATTCTCTCACTCTGTTTATCTCTTACTTTTTCTTGATTCCTTCTCTCACTAACGGGATCGAACTTGTGTAACATAGAGGCCACTATATAGATCAATAGATAAATAAAATGGTGAAACGTGGAATTAGAAATATCTTCATGAGGTAACTGAGCATGAGTATCACTAGCTAGAGAAGGATCAGTGGAACCAGTGGAACTCCACGAGGGAAATCATAAATAGGGACCCTAGACTGGGTCTATACCCCATAAATAGAATGAGTTCCATCCACATTGCCTTCAAACGGGATAGAGAAACCTATACGAGCATCAAATCTTCAAGGAGGCATGATCTGAAATACGATTAGCTGGAGGTTAAAGAGTTTTCAAGACCTTATACTCTATAGCCCGAAAATAGAACAACGAGAAAGAAAAACATTCCAAAATGCCTTATAGTCTCTCTCTTATAAGTATGGTACACTACATACCCATAAAATAGACTCTACTTGACACAACTTTGTGGATTCCCAATTAACTATGAACATAGGCTTTGATACCAACTTTGTCATGACCCAAACCAGGGCCTAGTCGTGATGGGTATATCAAGTCCACTGAGGACTAGAGGCCATCCTCTTTGCCTAGATAAATCGATCACAATATAACTAGCAGCATATGAATTCAAAATATATAACAAGATAAATTAAATATAAGCTTAAAAGAGTCTAAGAATATCAATAAGAATATCTAATTCACTGTAATACATAAAGCCTCTACGATAAAATCGAATATAATCTTAATCAGGACATGCCCCCGATGATAGCCAAAAATAATTCCAAAGAAAAGTCTATGATAATAGGTAAATCAAGAAGTAACAGCTCTCTAAAATAAGGAGGCTCACTACTTCAAGTTGACTCACGAACAATCCAAGAACCACCTAGCACTGCACAGGGGGAACAAGGTTTAGTATGAACTTTAAAACATTAGCCTAGGTTGTATAGCTTGATTGTCATAAAACTACCCATGAACTATATAGGTACAGTTCTCTCCCCCTGGTCAGGCCCTAGTGCGTGTTAGCTGCATGTACCGAAGATATTATAGAAAGTCGGGGATTTATTGTACCCTACGCCATCCATGATATAGGTATATATAGTGTGAAATAAGCACACAGTCATCTAGACCAACCATCACATTGGCAAACGTGAGTTTCCAGTGTCGGCCTCTCGAGAGATCCACCTTCATGGATAGCTACACAACCCCCCTTTAAGCCCAATTAAAACATTTAACACATAACCAATCTATTAATTCAAGGAGTTAATTAGTGTGGCATTATGAAGTGGTATCTTCATACCGACTAAAACTTGCAAGCAATATCATTAAGCCAACACTCGGGGGAATCTTTGTACCCTCGAACTCCATTATTAAATCAACTTGGGGAATTCCTGGTACCCTACAAGGTTTTCAATAAAATCATTCACTTGGGGGAATACTTGTACTCCACATGGTTTTTCAAAGCCATTATTATCCACTTGGAGGAATCCTTGTACCCCACAAGATTTTCAAAGCAATCCTTAACCATTTTGTCATTTATGCAATGCATTAGTTTTTTTAAAAAATAAGTCAATACAATTGATGAATCACATACTAAAACCAATTATACAAGTGGGTTGGTGTTCTTACCAATTGCAATACAAAAATCCAATTATTTGGGAAATCCTTGTACCCCTAATTACATTATTCATAAGCTTAGGGAATCGTTGTACCCTTAAATTCATTCACTATTACCATGAATTAAGTGAGTGTACAAACCAATGATTTAATGCATAATAAATCAATAGTAATCTTGGGAAAAACATTCAAACAATTCATATCCAAAACCCTCAACCCATAATTCAAAATCCAGCATCAAAACCATATGCATAATAAACCAATTTCACGCTATTAAGAAAATACAAGTGTTAGGAGAGAGATAAATGCCTTAATTACCAAAAATTTTTAGGAAGGAACCACCCTTAGAAGCCCTAATTAATCACCCTTCAGAAACCCTAAGTGTTTTGCTTGAGAGAATTTTGAGAGAGCTTTTGGAGTTGTTTTGATTGTATTATGAATTATAATTAGGTCTCCAATAGGGTTTTAAGTCATTGGTTATTAATGGAGAAATTACTAAGATACCCTTAATAAAAAGGGAGAATTTTATCATCCAGTTGTTATGGGTCACCCCATGACTCATAACGACTGGCTACGAGTCATGCCCTTGAGTCATAGTCAATACAGTGTCCCAAGATACCCAAACTGTTGACCCTATAAGTCCACTATATAACTCATAAAGAGACCCTATGACTCGTAGGGTCCTAGTCGTAGTCAATACAGAACCTATTCAGACATACACTGATCACCTTATGATTTCATCCAATGACCTGTTAAGAGTCTTTACGACTCATATAGTCTAATCGTATTTAGGACAAAAACTTTGGGTAAGAAGAATTTGGAAGAAGCAAAGGAAAAAAGATATATGCTTTACTGTTATAGAACTTGCTAAAGCTTTAACTTAAGAAGATGCAGGATGTTTCAAAAGTTATAGCTAAACCTTTAGTCAAAGCCAAAGAAGATGTAAGCTCTACGTTGGAACTTATTCAACACTCTCACAATCCTAATTGTAGTTCAAAATACTCTATGCTTTAAAGTTAGAACTTGGGGAGAACTTACTAGAGCTTTAGTTACAGATGGATGCTTTAGAGTTAGAGCTTAGGGAATCTTTGTACCCTTAAATTCATTCACTATTACCATGAATTAAGTGAGTGTACAAACCAATGATTTAATGCATAATAAATCAATAGTAATCTTGGGAAAAACATTCAAACAATTCATATCCAAAACCCTCAACCCATAATTCAAAATCCAGCATCAAAACCATGTGCATAATAAACCAATTTCACGCTATTAAGAAAATACAAGTGTTAGGAGAGAGATAAATGCCTTAATTACCAAAAATTTTTAGGAAGGAACCACCCTTAGAAGCCCTAATTAATCACCCTTCAGAAACCCTAAGTGTTTTGCTTGAGAGAATTTTGAGAGAGCTTTTGGAGTTGTTTTGATTGTATTATGAATTATAATTAGGTCTCCAATAGGGTTTTAAGTCATTGGTTATTAATGGAGAAATTACTAAGATACCCTTAATAAAAAGGGATAATTTTATCGTCCAGTTGTTATGGGTCACCCCATGACTCATAACGACTGGCTACGAGTCATGCCCTTGAGTCATAGTCAATACAGTGTCCCAAGATACCCAAACTTTTGACCCTATAAGTCCACTATATAACTCATAAAGTGACCCTATGACTCGTAGGGTCCTAGTCGTAGTCAACACAGAACCTATTCAGACATACACTGATCACCTTATAATTTCATCCAATGACCTGTTAAGAGTCTTTACGACTCATATAGTCTAATCGTATTTAGGACAAAAACTTTGGGTAAGAAGAATTTGGAAGAAGCAAAGGAAAAAAGATATATGCTTTACTGTTATAGAACTTGCTAAAGCTTTAACTTAAGAAGATGCAGGATGTTTCAAAAGTTATAGCTAAACCTTTAGTCAAAGCCAAAGAAGATGTAATCTCTACGTTGGAACTTATTCAACACTCTCACAATCCTAATTGTAGTTCAAAATACTCTATGCTTTAAAGTTAGAACTTGGGGAGAACTTACTAGAGCTTTAGTTACAGATGCATGCTTTAGAGTTAGAGCTTAGGGAATCGTTGTACCCTTAAATTCATTCACTATTACCTTGAATTAAGTGAGTGTACAAACCAATGATTTAATGCATAATAAATCAATAGTAATCTTGGGAAAATCATTCAAACAATTCATATCCAAAACCCTCAACCCATAATTCAAAATCCAGCATCAAAACCATGTGCATAATAAACCAATTTCACGCTATTAAGAAAATACAAGTGTTAGGAGAGAGATAAATGCCTTAATTACCAAAAATTTTTAGGAAGGAACCACCCTTAGAAGCCCTAATTAATCACCCTTCAGAAACCCTAAGTGTTTTGCTTGAGAGAATTTTGAGAGAGCTTTTGGAGTTGTTTTGATTGTATTATGAATTATAATTAGGTCTCCAATAGGGTTTTAAGTCATTGGTTATTAATGGAGAAATTACTAAGATACCCTTAATAAAAAGGGAGAATTTTATCGTCCAGTTGTTATGGGTCACCCCATGACTCATAACGACTGGCTACGAGTCATGCCCTTGAGTCATAGTCAATACAGTGTCCCAAGATACCCAAACTGTTGACCCTATAAGTCCACTATATAACTCATAAAGTGACCCTATGACTCGTAGGGTCCTAGTCGTAGTCAACACAGAACCTATTCAGACATACACTGATCACCTTATGATTTCATCCAATGACCTGTTAAGAGTCTTTACGACTCATATAGTCTAATCGTATTTAGGACAAAAACTTTGGGTAATACACTGGACACCCTACGATTTGGAAACCATGACTTATAATGATTTTTTATGACCTATGTCCTCTAGTCATAATCAAAACAGTAGCATGGGCACCACTTTATTGGTCAGACTATAATTTCACACCTACAACTTGTAAGGACATCTTATGACTCATAAAGTAAGTCGTAAGTTGGGCAGTAAGCTCAAAGGTCAAGAAATATTCAAGGGTAAAAATTTGGGGTATTATATTTTGTTATTATGTATCTCGCGTGTTACATTGGCACCTTAAAATTCCAAAAAGTACTTTAGACAAAGTGCATTAAAATGACACAATTTGAATTATGTAACTCATGTTTAGTTATTATGTATCTCACGTTTAACATTAAATATGATGTTTAGGTACATACTTTAATAACTAAGATACATGTTATTTTGAAGTTACTAGTCTGAGATACATAATGAATTGGCTAGAGTATAGTTGGATACACAATTTATGTTAGTTATGGTTAAAAATATATGTGATACTATTATTGTTAAAGTAAACAGTATAAGTAATGTTAAATGTCATAAATAATCATCGCGTGTTCATTCATTAGTTATACATTTATTTATATATTTTTTGACCTAAATCTGGTTGTTCTATTATTTTTGCAGCTATGTCCTAAAATGTTATTCAGTGGATTATAGTTGGATTTTTAAGGCTTCATGTGGAAAGGGTTCAAAACACTTCAAAATAAGGGTTTTTCATGATTTTCACACAGGCTCTTTGAAATATAGAATGTTCACACAAGTTCAAGGTATGGTTTTGTTTGTTAGCAGTTTTACTGCTCTAAAACTAGTCAATCATAAGAGAATACACACGCCAAATGACATAACTAGAGATAGTAAAAATACTTTTGGTGCCAACATTAATTACCAGAAAGCATGAAGGGTGAAAGAATGTGCAGTTGAGATGCTAAGGGAAAAACTGATAGATGGTTATCATCAAATGCCTAGATACATATATATTCTTAATTCAGTGTATCCTGGATAGTATATTAGTATGCATAAATCCGAAGACAAAAAGTTTATGTACCTTTTCATAGCATTACAATCATTAATGAAAGAATTCTAGTTTTGCAGACCAGTAATTGTAGTAGATGGGGCGCATTTGAGAGGGGCATATAAAGAAACATTTCTCTCGGCAAGCACTCTGGATGGTGCAGGTACTTGATATGAGATATTTCAAATATAATCTCACAAACTAATTTTAAAACTCTATTTTTCTATTTTTGTTGGTATGCTCATTTGATTTCTTTCATGTAGAAATGGCATAATAGATTTATTTTCTAATTTTAGGATACATATTTTCAATTGTGTATGGTGTTGTAGACTAAAAAAATGATAATTCATGAACTTGGTTTTTTGAGCAGTTTAAATGTGCGTATGTAGAGCGTGAAAATATGTGTGTTGCATCTGATCGTAATGAAAGCATAATGAAGGCTGTTATTATTGTGTATCCTAACGTTATACATCTTGCATGCATTTGGCATCTATGAAAGAACATAAACACAAACTTCAGAAAGAGCAAAGACAAACTTAGAAGCACTTTCTGTGCAATGGCAAAGGTCTTAAGAAAAGAAGGTTTTAGTTTTTTATGGATCAGGTTAGCAAGGTGGATCATAGACTAAAGTCGTACCTTGAGATTGCAAGATATGAAAAGTGGGCACGAGTGTATGAACCAGTTAACCGAGGTAGAATGATGACTTCAAATATAGCTGAGTGTATAAATGAAAAACTAGTAGAGGCACGTGTGTTGCCTATATTAGATTTTCTAGAACAAACAAGAATACTCTTCGGATCTTGGAATTGCAAAAACAGAAAAAGAGCGTCCTATACAAAAACATCATTGGGTAAAAATATTTGAAAATACTCTATAGCTAAATACGTCGAAATGTTCTCGATTGAAGATTAACTATTTTGTTTACTTTTGTTAGGATATATATTTATTGGTATTGTGATATTATAGTACATTTTTATCATGGTATAAATGACTTTGAATCAATATGCTGTTTTTTTATTTGTGAAAGATATATAAATCCCTATAATTTTAAAATAAATACAAAACTATGCTAACAAGAGATACATATAACATCAGTTTAATACATTGTTTGTTTTTTTGGTAAGTTAATGCTTCATCACCGTATGTGTATTCTGTTATAATGATGGAAGAAAATACATTGTATGTCTAAATAAGAGAACTTGCAATTATGGAAGATTCCAGTTAGACGAGATAACATGTCAACACGTGATAGCAGTTCTAAAAAGCAAGCCTGTCATAGATATGAAGTATTTTTGCGCTGAGTATTACCATCTAGAAACTTTAGTGAAGGTGTATAAAGTTTTGATGCTTCCAATGCAAGAAAATAAAGATTGAATTATGCTACAAAAAATTCAAGAAGAAGTTGTGTTACCACTAAAATACAAAGACCACCAGGAAGGCCAAAGAAAGGGAGGCACAAGAAATCAAGTGAAACTCTTACATCGAAGAGTAATTGCTGCGGGAGATATGGTTGTGAAGATCACAACAGATGTATTTGTAATTTCTTTCCAATGGACGAGTGACCTTGCGATCTGCATAAGATTAAGATTAATTACTCTTCAGTAGTTTATTATTTTTGTTTGTTGATTAGACTTTATTATTTATGAAATTATTGGTAATTTTGAGACTTTGATGAATAATATTTATCGGAATAAAATGATTGTTACATCAAATATATTATTAGATACGTTCAATTTTTTTACATTACGATGATAATAAACCAAAATAATATATTAAACTAATTGTTTAAGGAGTTTAATTACTATTATCCAATATTTTTCACTGCTACTATTGTACTATAATGAAATTAACTAATTACTTGAATTGTAAGGAAATTAATTAGTTTCTTGAATTTGTCTATTAAAATCATATTTGTTTTACAATACAAGATAAATGTTTATTTGTATTTAAATATTTGGTATGATATGAAATATATGATATATTTGAGATACATAAATTAACTGATAAGATACACGTGACACATTACTATATTTGATTGTATAAAACTCATTGTACTTTATGTAGAATATGAATGTAGACATAGGAATTAAGTGTACATATACGTGTAACCATACATAAAAATACATTAATGAAGTTATATTTATATAGAAGATACATAATTTCATGATGAATGACATCTTACTAATGTATCTGATCCATACATTGTTAAATATGCCTTTGTCTCAAAAAAATTGAGAGAGAACTTAATCAATAAAAGGAATAAAATATGTAAATAGAACTCCTGAATTTGAAATACTTTATCACAAAACACTATGTATTTGTCTTTGTCAACAACCCAAAAACATAACCAAAGGTTTGTTAAAATTTAATAAGAAAGACAACTTCAAAGTTGGACATAACCAAGAAAGCTACAACTATTTAACATTAACCACGTGAAACGCCCTAAATTTTGGTCCTTGAAAATTTCTTGAGCTTTGAGCTCACTGCCTGTTGATGACTTATCATGAGAGTCGTATGGTGTGGTTATGGGTCTAGGAACCCAAGTCATAACAAAACCAGCGTGTAATCGGCTAGGTTCTACTCTGAGTATGAGTGACTCACCATGAGTTGTAAGACCATGTTACGAGTGGTAGGGTTGAGTCGTATGTTGTCTAGTGTCTAATCTCTTTGGTTTCTATCTTGGATACTACTAGACCATACGTGTCGTATGGTCAGGTCACGTATGGGATCATGGAGTTGTAAGATGAGTAGTGTATGGGTGCCTAACTCACTCTCTAGGATACAACTCATGGCTATAAATTATATAATGTAGTGACGAGTCACTAGGTTGACTTGTAACCAAGGATGACCTTTTTACAGTTTTAGTTAGGGGTACTTTCGACATTTCCAACTTAAAACCCTTAAGTCCCCACGTCCCTATAAAACTTTTTGGGAACTCATTCTACACTTTACAAGATTAAACATCCTCTCTACTTTCTCAAAATCCTCTCAAGCAAGATTGGCTAAGTTTTCTCCAAAGTGGCCATCTAAGTATTCAAGAGTCAATTTCTCTTCGTGAATCTTCATAATTGTAATTCCCCGAGTCTATACCCTGGGTGCAACACGGTGCTCATAATCTCGAGGGACCACAAGCTAACCCATGACTGGTACCTACTGCAATAATTGAATAATAATACTGTAATTATGCAGAAATTAGGCGGAAACTTGCCATAAGGTTTAAATTGAAAGTAAATACTGAAAACTAAATACTGAAAGTATAACTGAATAGAGTACATGCATGAATACATAAACTGTAACTAAGATCATGATAACACTGGATACTGAGTTTTGAATTACTGATATCTGAGTTTACTGATACTATGTATTTGATAACTGAGTGACTGTATCTTACAGTCCTGATTCTAAAGAGCTAGTTTGAGTTCTATACTGAGCTGAGTGACTGTATCTGACAGTCCTGAATATGTAGAACTGAACTGAGTTCTATACTAAGACTGAATCTGAAACTAAGACTGTAGGAGGTAATCATCTAACCGACATGCCCCTTTCTGGATGATTGGGGTCCAACATGTAACCCTAGTTGGAAGAGTGTCAGTACCGTGCCATGAGTAAAGACAAGCTATGAGTTAACCCTCTCTGACAGAAAGCTCTTTCGTCAACCCTCGCTGGCAGGAGAACTCATATGAGATGTATCAACCCTAGTCTGACAGGAAGATATCTCAACCTATGCTGGCTACGTAGTTCTATAACATAGGGATTGCTACTAAGGGTCAAACCCTCTGCTGGAAGAAATGCCCCCATCCCTGGGTTTACTCGATGCTGAATCCTACTCCCAACTGAATAGACACTGAACTGATTCCTTGTTCATACTAGGCTTGACTGAGCTATTACTGATTATACTGTCTAACTGAACTGAGTTCACTGAGTTCCATTGACTGATGAAATACTATTGAATTCTGTTAACTGACTAAGTTTACAAAGGTATAAACTGAATACTGAATTAGACCGGACTGATACTAAGTCTATTGAGTTTTTCTAAAGTTCTGTAACTGACTGAGAGTACTACTTATTGTGAAATGACTGAGATTATTCTGTAACTAGAACTGGCTCTAGGTAAACAGTAAAGTTGTCGGGTATTAAATACCCCCAGTACTCGATAGCATAAAAAGTAAAGCATCACATGACCTTTCATAGCATAGAAACGTACACTTGTTCATAATGCATCTATAGAGGCATTTTGTCAAACACTTGAATGGCATGAACTAGTATACATGCTAACATGATATAATCTCACTATTTAATTCACATAAACAACTCATCAAACACTTAGAAGGCATTGTATATACACATAGTACTAATCAACATATGAGCATCACAATTTCAAGGCTTTAACATGAATTCACATGATACTGCATACATAATAATTGTTTTTACATAAATCTTTTACTTAATCATGGAATAAAAACCCAATCAACATTATAATTATGAATACACTTGAATCCAAATCATGGAAATCATGAAATCAATTTACTAATAGTTTAAAAGAGTTTCTTGGACTCCAAGGGTGGAAGGGACCCTTGGATGAACACTTGACATACCTTAAAGCTTGAATTCTGAAAGATTGATGGATTTCCTTGAAACTTGGAATCTTGAATGTGATGAACTAGAGTTTGTTCTTAAAAAATTCTAGAGAGAATAAGTAAATTTTTCCTTTTGGATGAATTAATTACATGTTTTGGGGGCTGATATAAGATGGGAAAAGACCTATTTACCCCTCTGGATGCGGATTTTAATTACTGAAAACTGGACTAGCGACGCGCAGACCGACGCGCCGCATTATTGGCATCGATGCGATGGCCAACGTGTCGCATCGAGTCCGCATCGGTTCACTGGAATTTGCATTGGGAGTTGGATAAAAATATTCATCAACGTGATGGGCGACGTGGTGCATCGAGATTGCGTCGATCCACTGGTTTGAGCTTTCAAATATGATCCAAACGATTCCAAAAAATCCAAAACTTGTCTGAGAACACCCACTGACATTCCTGATCATGATTCAACCTAAAAATCATTACTTTAAGGTCATGAGGATCGTGAAATAGAGTTTCCAACCTA
This sequence comes from Capsicum pubescens, assembly GCA_030864215.1. NCBI lineage: Eukaryota > Viridiplantae > Streptophyta > Magnoliopsida > Solanales > Solanaceae > Capsicum > Capsicum pubescens. The sequence goes on along the minus strand of CM061549.1, from coordinate 90,673,331 downwards.
CAAAGGCTAAAATAACACTAAGTCTGAATACTTAGCTAAAATTTTCTAAGTTCGAGACCCCTTAACGAGCTTTAAAGGACTGAGTTAAGCTTAGAATTTTGTGGGGTCTTACAGTAATTCAGGTATGTGACTTCTCCCTTATTATTAGTTTACTAAGAACATTTGTTTAAACCATTGTTTATGAATCATTAATGGTAATTTTGAAACCAAGGTTGGGGGGTTTGAATGCATATCATTGAATATTGTTTTCTATGATTTAAATTATAATTGTGCATTTTTTAATTATGGTTTTGCACATATGGGGTGTATGGGAATGGTGATTTAATTGAGGGGTCATGGTTGAACCCCAAAATTTGATAATTTTGGCTTTAATAATGGTATGCCCTCAACCTATTTATCAAATTGCTAATAAGAATGATATTGTCACAAGTTGAATTATGTTTTGAACTAAAGCTTTGGCATAACCATGATAATGATTGATGAAGGACTTGGTAAAGGCTTTGATGGCCATAAATGGAGTTGAATTGAAACCTTAGGGGTTTGAGTCTCAAAGTGCCGAATTAATTTATGTTTCTTTTTTAACATTGGGTTCGAGTCCCAAACTGATGTAATAATTGTATTGGCATGTTGAACGCTTCTAAGTGGGGTTGGTATGACGATACCAATGGGATTCCTTTGGTAAGTAACTGGATTGATTATTATGATTGTGAAATAAATATTTTAAGTTAAGGTTAAGAGCGGGATGTGTAACTAGGCCATAAAAGTAGAGGTCCCAAAGGACTAACACTGGGAACCATGTTAGCTATTGCAGGTTCCTAAAGTATCGGGAGGTTTGAGTCCCCCGTATTGGTTATATGAATTTGAGGCCCGAGTTCCCCATATTGTATATATTGGTGCTTAAGTCACGTTGAATATGTCGGGAGGTTTGAGTCCCCATAAAGGTATATACGGATATAGATATTCTCTGATTCGTACAGCTACACGTACTAGATCCCTTCCAGATGGAGGAGATTTGGGCCTATATAGCCCGTGGGTGCTTTATTTTATGACAGCTATGCTACACAGCCTAGGCTAAGGTTTTTGAAGTTCATGCTAAGCCTTTCCCCCTATCCCAACATGTGGTATATTATGTGTATATGTATTTCATATGATATTATGCATTGAATGTTATATTTGTTTTGATTTATTATCATGGAATTATTTTTCCTTCTCTATTCTTGAGTTACATGCTAGTGCTCCAACCGCTAACCATCTTCAGATGCTGTATCCTCACGTGATGCAGGAATTGGCCATATTTCCATATCTCATGCTTAGTGACTTAGATTCAGGATCAGCTAGAGAGTCTGATTAAAGTGGTGAGCTTTCATTCTTTGAAAGACCTCATTTCATGTTGGGGTTTTCTTTTAATGTTTTGACTATTTTTTGGATACTGGTTTTGGCTAATATTAGGGGCATGTCTTGATATTTTATTAAACTTTAGTTTTACAGAGGCTTTGTTGGATTACTATAGACTTGGGTGGTTCGGTTGGTTGTTTGGTGAAGGACGGTTGTCCGGTTATCGATGGTTGGTATATATTTATCATGAATTATTGTTAATTTAAATTTATGTTATCTTTTTATATGTTCAGAATTCATCTGATATTTGAGGATGTTGTGTTTGTTTGGTTAGGTGAAGGGGGTAATTTCTGGTTCACGTGGGACTTAACATACCCATCACGGCCAGGCCTTAGTTTGGGTCATGACAAAGGTGGTATCAGAGCCTAGGTTCATGGTCAATTGGGTATCCACAAAGCTATTTTAAGTATAGTCACTTTTATGGGTATGTAGAATGACACACTTATAAGAGAGAGGCTATAAGACATTTAGGAATATTTTTCTTTTTTGTTGTCTTTATTTTTGGCTATAGAGTCTAAGGTTTTGGATCCCTCTGATTTTTGTCTATTCATTTTTCAGATCATACCCCCAAGAAGATCTGATGTCCGTGCAACTTGATCTATCCTGTATGAAAATAATATGGACGGAGCTCGTCCAACTTCTGGGGTCCAGAACCAGTCAAGGGTCGCTGCATCTGACTATTCTCGTGCAGTCCCACATGTCCCCATTGATCCTACTCCTAAGGGCGAGACTCATACTCAGTCGCCTCAAGGGGAGGTTACTAATGCTGAATTTTGATGCTCCATTAACCTATTGACCCAATTGGTGACATCTCAGTCACAATATTCAGTTTCTGCTGGTGCTGCTCTGGGTTTGTATGAGGATACTAGAGTTGGTCAATTTATGAGGTTGCATCCTCTGATGTTTACTGGTACTAAGATTGAGGAGGATCCTCAAAGTTTTATTGATGAGATGGAGAAGATCTTTTGGGTTATGCATGCTTCGAAGAGGCATACCAGTAGTATGAAGAGTGGGAATAGTTCAGAGGCAAAGATGTTGGTTTTGCCTAGTGGGATGATTTTTCTAGTGCGTTTTTGGATCTCTTCTTTCCTCGGGAGTTAAGGAAGGTGAAGGTAGAAGAATTTTTTAACTTAAAGTAAGGGAGAATATCAGTCAAGGAGTATGCCTTGAAATTTCATCAGTTGTCTTGGTATGCTCCGGAGTTGGTGTCTAGCATGAGGGCTAGAATACGTAAGTTTGCTTTTAGATTATCGCGTGAGTTGCTTCTTGAGAATAAGTCTACCTTGTTGAACTAGGACATGAATATCTCTATATTGGTTGTATATATATAACAGGTTAGGGATGAAAAGAAGAAGCAAGCTGAGACTGGTGAGAGGCAGAGTAAGAAATTCCAGTATTTAGAATAGGGTGGAGGCCAGCAACAGAGTGGAAAGTGATCCAAGAAGAAGAGTTAGGGGAGTTCTATCTCCTATTCAACGGGTAGTTCTCCTTACCCAAACTCATCTAGTGACCAATATTTTCAGGGTGGTGATACTTTTAGGACTTAAGGTGTCCAATCTCAGGCTATTAGGGCACAATTATCACCTTACTACCCTCTCTGTAGATTATATGGTCAGCACCACTGTGGTCAGTGTGAGAAGGGGAAGAATCGATGTTTTATGTGTGATCAGATAGGATATATGCATCAGGATTGTCCCTCTAGAGTTGCTTCTAAGGAAAACAAGGTTTCTGTTGCCTCTTCATCAGCTCCTGCACCAAAAGGTGCCACTTCTGGCTCTAGCACTGGTCAGAGCCGCCTTTATGCTCTCACTACTTGCCAGGAGTTTGAGGAAACTCCAGATATTATTACTGCTATGTTGATACTCTTTTTCCGTGATGTGTACTGTTTACTTGATCTGGGGTCCACTCTCTCTCATTTGACACCATTTGTGGTTGTGCATTTTGATTTCAATCCTGAGTGTATATCATATCCTATTTTTTATTTCTACCTTAGTTGTGACTCTATGGTTGGTAGAAGAGTATATAGAGGTTGTGTTGTATCTATTGGTAATAGATAAACTCTGGTGGACTTGATAGAGTTAATACATGGTTAATTTTGATGTTATTTTGAGGATGGATTGGCTGCACTCGTGCTATACTTCTCTAGACTGTCAGCCCATAAAGTCGGGTTTAAAATCTCTAATGAGCCAATTTTTTAATAGGAGGGAAGTTCCCTAGTGCATAAGGTAAGGTTCATATAATATCTTACAACCTAAAAGTTAATTTCCAAGGGTTGTCTCCATCATTTGGTTTGGGTTAAGGATTCTAACTCAGAGGGCTAGTCCTTACATTTTGTTCTTATGGTAAATAAGTTTCCTGAAGTCTTCCTTGATGATCTACTTGGTGTCCCTCCTGATAGGGAGATTGATTTTTGTATAGATCTTATTTCGGACACTCATCCTATCTCTATTCCCCCATATAAAATGGCTCCAGCTGAGTTGAGGGAACTCAAAGAGCAGTTAAAGGATCTCTTAGATAAGGGTTTCATTCATCCTAATGTGTCCCTATGGCGTGCACCTATTTTGTTTGTGCGTAAGAAGGATGGTTCCCTTCGGATGTGTATTGATTACCGACTATTGAACAAGGTGATGCTAAATAATAAGTATCCACTTTTGAGAATTGATGATCTCTTTGATCAGTTTCAGGGTGACAAATTTTTCTCTAAGATTGATCTTTGATTCGGGTATCATCAGTTAAAGCTTAGGGAGGTTGATATCCCTAAGATAGCTTTTCATACCCAATATGGGCATTTTAAGTTCTTGGTGATATCGTTTGGCTTGACTAATGCCCCTGCAGCATTCATAGACTTGATGAATAGGGTATTTCATCAGTTTCTAGATTCGTTCATGGTTGTCTTCATTGATGACATCTTAATGTACTCTAAGAGTAACGAGGATCATGCCGATCACCTTCGCCTTGTGTTGTAGTCATTCAAAGATTAGCAATTGTATGCTAATTTCTCTAAATATGAGTTTTGGTTAAATATTGTGACTTATCTGGGTTATATTATGTCTAGTGAGAGGATCGTGATGGATCCTCAGAAGGTTGCGGTGGTTAAGAAGTAGCCTAGACCCATGACTCCAACTAATATTCAAAGCTTCTTGGGTGTATCTGGTTATTACAGGAGGTTAGTAGAAAGTTTCTCTTCTATTGCTTCTTCATTGACCAAGTTGACTCAGAAGAAGGTGTAGTTCTTATGGTCTGATGCTTGCGAGGGTAGTTTTGAGAAACTGAAAGATAAGTTGACTTCAGCTCTGGTCTTCACTCTGCTTGAAGGAACCGAGGGTCTTTTCATCTATTGTGATGCATCCTGGGTTGGTTTGGGTTGTGTTTTGATGCATCATGGCAAGGTGGTTGCTTATGACTCTAGACAGTTGAAGGTTCATGAGAAGAACTACTCGATTCATGACTTAGAGTTGTTAGCTGTGGTGTTCGCATTAAAAATCTCATATCACTATATTTATGGGATCCATATTTAAATCTTTTTTTATCATAAGATCCTGCAATAAGTGTTCACCCAGAAAGAGCTTAATCTCAGGCAAAAGAGGTGTCTTGAGCTGCTCAAGGATTATGACATGAGCCTTCACTATCATTCAGGTAAAACTAACGTAGTTTTTTACGCTCTTAGCAGGTTATCCATAGAGAGTCTAGCTCATGTGGATAAGGATAAGCGGAAATTGGTGAAGGATGTTCACCATTTGTCTAGCCTTGGAGTTCGTCTCTTGGACTCAGGATGGTGGTATGTTTGTGCAACGAGTGGCACAATCATCTCGTGGGGCTGAATTAATGGAGAAAAAGGTATTAGACCCTCTCTTGATTTTGATAAAGGATGATGTGGGTAAGCAGAAGGTGATACCCTTCGATATTGGTGGTGATGGTATCTTAAGGTACCAAGGAAGGTTCTGTTTTCCCAATATTGATAGGTTACGAGGCAGGATCTTGGCCAAGGACCAAGAGTCGCGGTATACGGTTCATCCCAATTCAACAAAGATGTATCATGATCTTAAAGATATGTATTGGTGGAATAATATGAAGTGGGATGAATCCAAATTTCTAGCTAAGTGTATGGTGTGTCATCAATTAAAGGTGGAACACATGAGGCTCGGTGGGCTACTTTAAGAAATTGAATTGCCATTGTGGAAGTGGAGATAATTAATATGAATTTCATTACCGGCCTTCTACGGTCGCAGAATCAATGTGACTCTATTTGGGTCATCATGGATAGGATGACTAAGTCTGCTCACTTCTTGCTAGTGAGGACTAATTATTCTGCCGAAGAATATGCAAAGTTGTTCCTTCAGGAGGTCATAAAGTTTCATGGTGCGCCTATCTCGATTATATCAAATCGTGGTACTCAGTTATCATCATATTTCTAGTGCTCTTTGCAATATGGTTTTGGGACTAAAGTGAGCCTTAGCACCGCCTTTCACCCACAACAGATGGGAAAGCAGAAAGAACTATATAGACTTTGGAAGATATGCTGCGAGCTTGTGTAATCGACTTTGGTGGTAGTTGGTATGACCACTTACCTCTCATTGAATTTTCCAATACAATAGTTATCATTCTAGTATTGGTATGGCTCTGTTTGAGGGATTGTATGGTAGGAGGTGTATATCTCCTATTGGGTGGTTTGAGGTTGGTGAGGCGGAGATGTTTGGCCTGGATTTGGTTCACCAAGCTATGGAACTGGTGAAGGTTATCCGAGATAGGCTTAAGACCGCCCAAAGTTACCAAAAGTCCTTTATGGATGTAAGGCAAAGAGAGTTGGAGTTTGAGGTTGGAGACTGGGTATTCTTGAAAGTGTCTCCCATGAAGAGAGGAATATGGTTTGGAAAGAAGGGGAAGCTCAGTCCCCGATATGTTGGCACGTACTTGGTTTTGAGAAGGGTTGGTAATGTGGCACATACTTGGTTTTGAGAAGGGTTGGTAATGTTGCATATGAGTTGGATTTTCCCTCTTGCATGAGTTCCATTCATCCAGTATTCCATGTGTCCATGTTGCTGAAATACGTGAGTGACCCTTCTTTGGTTGTTCCCTTGGAGAACATTTGTATTTTGGATTTTTTGTCCTATGAGAAGGTCCCGGTGAGGATCTTGGATAGCAAGTTAGTCGGTTGTGGATGAAAGACGTAGATTTGGTAAAGTTCTATGGTGGAACCAAAAGTTCAAAGAAGCTACTTGGGAAGCCGAGAAGGACATGAATTCCAAGTATTCGTTTCTATTTCCTATTCCGGAAATCTATGCTTGAGGCATGAAGACCCCCCGAGTCCAAAACAGTGAAGTCTTCAACTTGTTATTCAAATTGCTAATGAGAATGATATTGTCACAAGTTAAATTGTGTTTTGAACTAATTCTTTGACAAAACTATGATAATGATTGATGAAGGACTTGGTAAGGGCTTTGATGGCCATAAATTTAATTGAATTGAAACTTTAGGGGTTTGGTGGGCTTAGAGGTTCAAGTCCCAAAGTTCTAGATTGATTTATGTTCCTTTTTGAACATTGGGTTTGAGTCCCAAACTGATGTAATAATTGTCTTGTCATGTTGAACGCTTGCAAGTAGGGTTGGTATGACGATACCAACGGGATGCCTTTGGTAAGTAATTGGATTAATGATCATTATTGTGAAATAAATGTTTTAAATTGGGTTTAAGAGCAGGATGTGTAGCTGGGATGTGAAAGTGGAGGTCCCGAAGGACTAACACTGGGAATCACACTAGCTGGTGTGGGTGTCTAAATGATCGGGAGGTTCGAGTCCCCTGTATTATTTATATAAATAGGGGGTTTGAGTCCCCTATACTATATACATTGGTGCTTAATTCACCTTGACTATGCTGAGAGGTTCGAGTCACCCATAAAGTCATATATCGATGTGGATATTCTCTGGTTCATGTGTCTACACACCCTGGGTCCCTTCCATCTAAGAGGGAGCTGGGACCATATAGCCCGTGGGTGTCTTATTTTATGACAGCTATGCTACACAACCTAGGTTAAGGTTTTCGATGTTCATAATAAGGCTTGCCTCCTACCCCAACATATGGTATATTATATGTACATGTATTTCATATGATATTATGCATTGAATGTCGTATTGGTTTTGAACTGTTATCATGGCATTATTTTTGCTCCTCTATCCCTGAGTTACATGCTAGCGCTCTAACTGCTAACCGTCTTCAGACGTTATACCCCCACGCGATGTACGAACTGGTCATACTTCTATATCTCCTGCTCAGTGACTTGGATTTAGGGTCAACTAGCGAGTCAAATTGAAGTGGTAAGCTTCCATCCTTTGGAAGACCCCATTTCATGTTATAGTTTCCTTTTAATGTTTTGACTATCTTTTCTATACTGATTTGGCTACTGTCGGGGGCATGTCCCGACATTTTATTGACCTTCAATTTTGTAGAGGCTTTGTTGGATTACTGTGGACTTGGGTGGTTCGGTTGGTTGTTTGGCAACGGACGGTTGTTCGATTACCGGTGGTTGGTATAGATTTATCATGAATTGTTATTAGTTTTAATTTATGTTATCTTATTATATGTTTGGAATTCATCCGACATTTGAGGGTGTTGCATTGGTTCGGTTAGGTGAAGGGGGTGATTTCCAATCCACGTGGGACTTGAGATACCCATCACGGTCAGGCCCTGGTTCAGTTCGTGACACCATGTTATTTTATTCTAATGGTATGAAGTTGCATTTTTGACTCGGTGGGTCTTCATTGTCACTAAAATATCCAATCTTCGCCTTAACAACTTCATAATTGCACAAAGGGGAGGCATATCTCAGTCAATGATATTGAGCAACAATCTCCGAAGATGGTATGTCTAATCCATCACTAAGATACTCGGCGAACACAACCACAAATACACCATTATCTCTGCATCGTGATTTACTAAAAAAATTGATAAACGAAAACAAATAAGGATTAAAGAAGGTGATACATACAAACTGACACTTTCTTGTTGTGCAATGCCAAAAAAATATTCAACTTGAAATGGATTAGTTTCGCTCTTTCCCTTGTATGATTCCAGTGCTCACTGGCCAGTGGGTATCTTTTGTTCAAGAAAATTATTGTACTGAAGGTAAGTTGGTAGCATTAAAGTCAACTTTTGGACCTTGCTTGACTGTTCACTATTTATTGAAAAGGACATCGAATCATACACACGAATACACTGCTCCTTAAGTTCAATGACAGTCAGGACCCAATAAAGCTCACCATCACAATTTATCGACACAAAGACCTCATCTACAAGGTGCCAAGGCAGACCAATGGGTGTACTTAATCCTTTGATTGTGTTAATTAGTGACTCCTCATACTGAGAAACAACACTACAACGTAAAAATGCATCTTGAGTTGGAAGAACCTTAAACCCAACCGCTAAATAGTAATTTTTATACGCCTTATCACTGTAGATTTTGAAAAAATAGTCCGCGGTGGTGTATTTGCATATTGGAAAATTCTGGTGCCTATAATTCTTCCACAAAAAGTGGAAAATGACATCCAGATGTTGTACAAGTTATAACCAAATGTATGAGATATAAGGAAATAGATATATAACATAATATAATAAGGTTAAAAAATAATAGATACAAGTGTTTGCATACATAAAAGATTTAAATGATAAGAGGTACAAAAACATCATATGTAAAAGAACGAAAAATAACAAGAGATACATAAATCTGCATATGTAATAGAACTAAAAGTAACAAGAGATGCATAATACTGCATATTTAATAGATTAAAATTAACGAGAGATAAAATTATGCGTACTAACTGACTTAAAATAATAAGAGATACATAATTATGCACTTGTAACTGACTTAAAAAATCACAAGAGATAGAAAATAATCGTAATTAACAGTGTCAAGGTAAAAAGAGATACAAGAACACTTCACTTAACATCCGAGAGATACAAACTTATCCTTACAAAACATAATCATGTAACAAGAGATATAAGAAAATTGCATAAGTAATATTGTTACATAACAAAATATACAAAAATCTGCATATGTATAGTCACAAATACCTAAACTTTATTACGTATTAGCATGATGTGATATGTAATCCAAAAATTAAGATAAATTTAATGGTTATACTACATCATTCAAGCATTTGTTTGATTAATACATAAGGCAGATCCAATTCTTCATTTTTGGAAATGCAGTTACAAAATCTAGTTGTCAAAATTCAAGACTTGCACATTTAACTTTATAGTGGTCATCCCTATCTTTCTTGTAAGTTTGAAATACAGAAAGTAACATCTTTACATTATTATTTAAAGTTTAATAAATAAATTTTCTACTTACTTGTGCACTTGTTGCTTGTAAAGACCATTTTTTTTCCACTCCTCAAATATTGTCATTAGATGAGTTGGAGACACTCTAGGAATGTTATAACCTTCAAAAGGATATTTTTGACGCACAATAGACATGGATTTTTCCTTCATTTTTGAACTAGAGCCAAAATCCATCAAAAATAAAGACTTGTATATCTTAGACGGTTGTCTAGTGTGCCGTGCATGTGTCATTGTGTCGTCATACATGACTTTTTCTGGAGTAGGAAACACAGACATAATGGTTGTATCTATAATGAAAAATTGGGATGAGGTAATTGGTTTAGGATTAAAAACTTTCATACGCATAGTAGACAGTGAACTATAGGAATTGATTCGACTGGTTCTACGTCTTCAACAAACTCATCATCCAGTGGATCAAAATCATCTACTTGAAGATTTTTTCTACATGTGCACATATTTTAATTCAGGTACATAATAGTAATAGGTACTGAAAATACTATTACAGTTGACCAATTTTTTTTTAAATTTCTCGTTGTGATACTTTATTACTGCATTATTAACAATTATATGACAAACCTATCATATTTTTCTTCTATACATAATTGTATCATATGGATCATGCAATAGTTTTTAAAGTATTTAATGCAATGTAGAATTTGCACATATTTGTATTGGAAGAATTTACTGCAGAATATCAATATAGAAGGGTAGTTTTAAGGTATTATGTATGTCAAGCATGTGATAAATTACCTTTGAGCATCTTGATATTTACTGGCAGTCGATAGTGCTTGATTGACGTTGATCCCTTCCATATCAATAAAATTGAGTGGACAACCCTTGGACTGTTTGATTTACTGGAACCTATAGTATCACCTTGATGTCACGACCCAAACCAGGGCTTGTCCATGACGGGTATCTCAAGTCCATCGAGGACCAGAGACCACCCTCTTTCCTAGTCAATAAATCACAATACATCTAGCAGTAGATGGAGCTAATTGGAGGATATGATCGAGCTGATTGGGCCCCACTGGCTTGATATTGAGCACTTGTTGCCCTAAACTTACTGTCATTCTGATATTGATGATCACTGGACTACTTAAGATATGGAGCACTAGCCTTCGACTAAGAACCAGAATTCCCCCAAGCCTTCTTCCTGCCCCACTGCTTACCACATGTACCACTATCTTTCTAACCTCCACCTAGCTTAGAATATTTAAACTTCTTACTCTGTCTTTCGCCTAACTCAACCTGATTCTTGTTTTCCTCCTCAACTTGTTGCATGTATACCACAAGTGTAGAAATATCCATGTCCTTATTCAATAAGGCAACCTTCCACTCCAAAATCCAATCAAGGGACAACCCAGAAGCGAATTTTCTTATCCTATCCCTCATAGAAGACAATAACTCAGGAGTATAGCGAGACAACTGATGAAACTTCAAGACATGCTCCTTTACAGTCATTCTACCTTGTTTCAAATTCACAAACTCCTCAGCTTTAACCTCTCTCAATCCCTGAGGAAAGAAACAATCCATAAAAGCACCAGAGAAGTCATTCCACAATGCCACCTCCTTCTCATCACCCCTAGACTGATCCCACTCTTCGCACCACTGATATGCCATATCTTTCAACTAATATGCAACAAATTCTACACCCTCAGAGTCAGAAGCATACATCACATAAAAAATCTTCCCCATCTCATCAATAAACCCTTGAAGATCCTCCTCAACCCTAGAGCCAGTAAAATTTAGATAATTTAGCCTCATGAACTGCCCAACCCGAGTAACCTCCAAATAACTCATAACAGTACTAGTAGGACCCAACTTACGTGGCTGAGATATTTCCAACTGGGTCAACAAATGAATAGAGAAACAAAACTCGACATTAGTAATATCTCCTTAAGGTGACTAAGAAGGAGTGTCACCAGCAGAAGAAGGATTAGTGGGAACTGGTGGAACTCCACAGGGGGCAGTACAATCATGAGATAGGACCCTAGATCGGGTATGTACCCCATAGGTAGGACGGGTTTCATCCACATTGTCCTTAAGCGAGATAAAAGAGTTTCCACGAGCGTCAGATCTTCCAGGAGGCATGATCTGAAATGTGAACAAATGGAAATTAGATAAGTTCGAGACCTTAGACTCTATAGCCCAAAATAAAAAAATAAAAAAAAGAAAACATTCCTAAATGTCTCATAGCCTCTCTCTTATAAGTGTGGCATACTACATACCCATAAAAGAGACTATAATTGACATGACTTTGTGGACACTCAATTGACCATGAACCTGCCTATGATACCAATTTTGTCATGAACTGAACTAGGGACTAGCCGTGACGGGTATCTCAAGTCCACCGTGGACCAGAGACCACCCCCTTGCCTAGTCAACAAATCATAGTACATCTAGCAGCGGATGAATTTCGAACATATAACAAGATAGAAAGTAATCAGCTTAAAACATCTAGGTATTCAACAAAATATTCCAAGTCCACAATTATTTACAAAGCCTCTAGACAAATAATACCAATCATCAATCTAAGTCAGGACATGCCCCCGACGATAGTAAGAAAAATAGTCTATGACATACTAAACAAAGAAGTAACGGGACTTCTGAAAGAAGGAGAATAACTACTTCAAGATGACACCCGAAAATTTTAGAATCACCTATCACTGTGCAGGAAAAGTAGAAGTGCCTTTGGACCCTGTATTGCATGGAGATATAGCATTCGTAGATGAATAGTGGGGTGAGCACTAGCTTGTTACTCAGGGATAAGGGACTAAATAATGTCAAGTCAAATCTAATTCAGAACCATATACACCATATCATATACATATATAAATAGCATGCTGGGATAGGAAACAGTGTTTAGCATGAACTAAAATATTATCATGGACTATGTAGCTCAACTTACATAAACCGACACCCATGAGCTATATGGGTTTAGCTCTCCCTGCTGAAAGGGCCTAGTGCGTGTTAGCCGCATGAATCAGAGGTATCAAGGAATACCAAGGAATTCACCACCCCCACATCAATCCTAGATACAAATATAGCAATAATATGAACCATACATATGGTCATCAAGACCAACCCTCACATCGGCAAACTAAAGTTTCCAGTATAAGTCATTCGAGACCCACACCTTTACGGCGTAGCTACATAACCCTCATTAAAAAAAGTTTCACATAACCCATTTATTAACAAAGGAATTATACATTAAGTCATACCACAAGTATCGCCATACCATTTCGCTTGCAAGCTCATAATTTTGCTATTACAATTCCATTAACTTGGGAGAATGCCTCGACCCCCTTTGTTCATTAAATCAAAACATAGCCAACAAGGCCTTCAAAATCCATGTTTATTATTTAACCATTTATGCAATGAAATAGTGTAGGTGAGTAAGTAAAACCAAGTGACAATTTCACAATTCAAGGTCATTCACACAAGTTGGTTGAGGGAACACAATTATTCAAAACTAATTCCAAGTTCAAAACATCAGTTTGGAGGAATACCTCGACCTCCATTCCAATTCACACACCCATACACCCCATTAGTTCAAGAACATTCAATTCAAAGCATAAACAACTTATAAAAACCATGGAAAAATAATTCAAGGATCAACCATTCTAAAACCCTCAACCCATATCAAAGACCGCATTCTAATCCATATAAACCAATCATTTAAACATATGATTTTTATAAAATAAGATTTAGGGAAGAGTAACATGCCTTAATCGCCAAGAAATTTGAAAAAAAAATCACCCTACGAAGCTCTAATTTACAACCTTAAGAAACCCTAAGTTCTTTTTTGCTTGAGAGAATTTGAGAGGTCCTTGAGAGTTGTAGGGTCCAAGTTGTACGACTCATCAAGTGAACCTACGACTCGTAGGGTCCAAGTCGTAACCAATACAAAACCATTTGGGTAACACATTGGTCACCCTACATTTAACACCTTACAACTCGTATATATTCACTAAAACTCATGACCCCCAACCGTACTCATAACATAAAGTTTAGGCTAGCACACTGGTCAGGCTACGATTGGGGCCTTATGACCCATATGGGGACTTTATGACTCGTAAGGAGAGGCGTAGGTTGGACGGTGAGCTCAAATCTTAAAAAAATTTCAAGCACCAAAATATGGGGTGTTACACTTGATCATCTGAAGGTTGATCTCTATTTGGGCTCTTTTTTTAATTTCTTCCTGTGAATAAATATGTGCAACATAATGATATTATAATCATTCTGAATTATGTTATGATTCAAATTATGTTACCTTCTCTTGATGAACATGCTTCAACTGTAAGGATTTCATAATCTCTATAAATTGATTAGTCACCAGAGTCTCCAGTTCATTAAATTTTAGATCCATCTAATAAATAAGTATAAATCATTAGCATACTTAACTAAATAATTTAACTAGTACGACCCAACTAAGGAGATACTTACATATGTCTTCACATAGGACTTTTTCTTCAACTTTAATGAATTTAAGTCCGTTTTAACCAAGTACTCATTCATAGTTATGTTGACAGATTCATCAACATCTTTCGCCTTTTGGTCAGATTTCAGGTGATGTGGGGATGTTCGATGACCATGAAAATCGCATAGTGAAGCATCTTTTTTAGGTTGAATAAAATGATCAATTGGAGTTTTTGATGTCCTTGGAACTATTTTTCTTTTGCAATGTGTCTCTCAGAATCTCCTTCACTGGATATGTTTTTTCCAACCTCAATAATTTTTCTTTTATTCGACGGAGGGGCAGAAACTGTGCTCAGGGGGTTTACATGGATTGCATTCTTTATGAAATGCTTAGGGGGTTTAGTACTGAAATAATCAAAATCATCTTGATCCATATGGACTGCTTCTTCATTGACTTTAGAATGTCTTTGGACTGCCATAGTAGTTGATGAAGAAGGTATCGAAGACGATGCAGGATCATATAATACAATACTCAGTGAAGGCAAATCGATCTTTTCCAACTCTTCCACAGTAGGAACAATGTTGGAATATAAATATTGTGCAAAAAATATATAAGAAATAAGAGTTAATTAAACGAAAATTAGTTTCACTAAGAAATCTTAGTGCTAAAAATAAATATACTGAGATATCATACACAAGTTTTAAATTTTAAAAATTAACTTAAATTGCCATATATATAATTAATGTACCTTGCTAAATAGGCCGACCATAAACTAATTATACTGGGTCTGTCTGCCTCAACTTTTCAATTTAAAATTCTTGGAATTTGATTGTTGTTGCGAATAGCCATTACTTTTTCAACTTCTGAACAGTTTTCAAACACCCAAACATTTAGAACATGTGGCATCCCGCACAACCATATAACTGCTTCTCAAAAAAATATTTTTGTCTTAAAGAAATCATCAACTTTGAGAAAACAAGTTTTCTCAAAAAAAAAATTCTATACTTGTCATCCTCAACCATCTTAAAATTTGCCAAAGGGACAAGTACATCCTTTAACTGTGAAAATAAGAAGGTGTGAATGAAATATAGAATGGTCATGTTGAGAGCATCTTGATTGTTGTCAAAATTTCCCATCAAGAACCTTTTCACCAATGTAAGTTTATCAACACCATTTGTTGATTGCAGGAAATACTTCTGCATCAGGATGCTTGGAGATGAATCAGAATATTTGAAATCTTCTATATTGTCGGTGCATTTCAAAATAGTTAGTAGGTCAAATTCAAAGATGAAAAATTTAAGAACATTGCCCTTGACGCATACATGAAGTTCATTTGGGTTGTTCTGTTGCACCTCGAGCATCAATAGACATTTAGTAATTTGTTTGATATAATTACACTTTGGAATCTTAAGGTAAACACGAAAGCATGTATCACTGAACATCTCAATTACCTCTTTTGACAGAATTTCTTCAAAATCATCTTTAAACTTGGAATTGCACGAGCTGCCAACTCTTACAGGATATTGCAGAATCCCATCAATTACATATTTAATACCCTGCAAAAGTGATACAAATATTGGTTACTCATTAAAAACGTATCATGGTAAGACATGATGTATCAACATTAAAAAGGACATTGAAATACATAACTATAAGAGATACATATTACAAATATGTATCGGGTGTAGATATACATACTTTTAAAAGAGATACATATAGAAACATTCTAACTATATACATATATATGAATACTAGATGTTGAAGGCCCGTACCAGCACAGACCCAATATATGTTATTTTTTAGTCTTAATTTATGTGACACAAATAGAATTTAGATAATCAATTATATTTTTAATATGCTTTAATTATTTTAAGTTGTTAACTATCGTAATTTATAAGATTTTTATTTAAGTTTCAAATAATATATGTTACTCTCCTTGTTCAAATTTTTGTGACATTAATAGTCAATTATATTTTTAAAATAATTTAAATTTTTTATTATTGATATTTATAATACCTCTTCTCTAATCCTATTTAAGTGGAACTAATATAATTTTGAGAGTCAATCAAATATTTTATATATTTAATAAATTTTAAGTTGTTAATTATTGTGATTTATAGTACTTTTTATTTTTGAAATGTATAGCAGATTAATTTTTTTAAAAAAGATATTTTAAGCAAGTAACTATTGTAATTATAGTACTTTTTATGTAATTTTCAAATAATACACGTTACTCTCCTTATCCAAACTTTTGTGGCACTGATAGTCAATTATACTTTTAGTTATTTTAATTTAAGTGGCACTGATATAATTTCGAGAATCAATCAAATATTTTAGATCTTTTAATTCTTTTAAGTTGAAAATTACTGTGATCTATAATATTTTTTAATATATAACAATTTTTTTTTTAGATATTTTAAGTTGTTAAATATTATAATTTATAATACTTTTTATGTACTTTTTAAATGATATATGTTACTCTCCCTATTCAAACTTTTGTGGCATTGATAGAGAATTATATTTTAAAAATAATTTAAGTTTTTAATTACTATAATTTATAATACTCTTTCTTCTATTTCAATTTAAGTGATACTGATATAATTTCGAGAGTCAGCGAAATATTTTATATATTTTAAATTTTTTAAGTTATTAATTATTATGTTTTATAGGATATTTTTTGTATTTTTTAAAAATATATACCATGTAAACAAAATAAGAGAAATAAATTAAAATTGATGAAAAAAATGAAAGCAAGGGAAAGGACCAATGAAGTTGTGCCAAAGTAGATAGATTGACCTTTAAATTTTTAAAGTTATTAATTATTGTTATTTATAGTAATTTTTTGAAATATATAACAGAGTAAAAATTTTTTTTAGATATTTTAAACTATTAACTATTGTAATTTATAATATTTTTTATGTAATTTCCACATAATATATGTTACTCTCCCTTTTCAAATATTTGTGTTATTGACAGTCAATTATACTTTTAAAATAATTTAATTTTTTAATTATTGTAATTTATAATACTTTTTCTTCTATTTCTATTTAAATGACACAATGTTTAGATGATCGTAATAATTAATTAGGGGTGATATAGTAAAATCATGATTGAAGCAGCGAAGTAGACATGTCTTAAATGACTTATAATAACTAATTAAAAGTGATATAGCAAAATTATTATAAAAAATACTTGTGAAAAAAATTAAGTGAATCATATATAAGACGTCAAGTTAATGTAATATTAAATATTATTAATTTTTTAATACTTAAAAGACTTTATAATAATTTTTTAATACTTAGATGACTTATAATAATTAATTAGGGATACTATAGTAAAATCACGATTGAAGCAGCTGAGCAGGCAGCACAAGTAGGCGCATTGACCTGTTGCCTGCTTATTCCCACTTATTATTAGTAGTAAAGTAAAGTAATAGTAACTAATTAAAAGTGATATAGCAAAATTATTATAAGCAATATTAAGTGAATCACATATAAGACGTCAAGTTAATTTAATATTAAATATTATTAATTTTTTAATACTTAAATGACTTTATAATAATTTTTTTAATACTTAGATGACTTATAATAATTAATTAGGGATGATATAGTAAAATCACGATTGAAGCAACTGAAGCAGGCAGCACAAGCAGGCGCGTCGACCTGTTGCCTGCTTATCCCCCCTTATTATTAGTAGTAAATATATCAGAAAATGTATTAGGCGTAAAGATACAAGAATATGCACATGCAATATGAATATAGAACTAAGCTAAATTATGTATCTTTAGTTAATGAACATATATCAAGAATTAAAATACTCAAATACAAAAATTGATAAACCTTTGGTAGGATGTCTCTCGATATGACTTCAACATCTTTTC
The DNA here is from genome assembly GCA_030864215.1 of Capsicum pubescens. Lineage (NCBI taxonomy): Eukaryota > Viridiplantae > Streptophyta > Magnoliopsida > Solanales > Solanaceae > Capsicum > Capsicum pubescens. The sequence continues at coordinate 90,655,302 of CM061549.1, read as the reverse complement.
ACACTACAACATAATGTATCTGTTGCTACGAACTCTAAGCTATGAATTGTAAAATCATAGCTATTACTTAGTAATAGCCACAAAAATTTGAATTCGGTAGCTATTTATAAATTTGTAAAATTTCATAGCCACGAAAATTAATCTGACAAAACTAATTTCTTATTTTAGCTACAATTACTAACAATCATAGTAATAGTTGCTTAAATAGCTACAACTTTACTGCTACGATAAAATTTGATAGCTGATCATAAGTTTTTGTCATGTGATAAAAATTATTGTAGCAATTGTGACTTTTTAGCCATAATAACTATCTGAAACAAGATATTATAGCTAAATATATTTTTTTTTGCTTAAAATTATAAAAATTGTGGAAATAGTTAAATGATATAGCCACGTCTTTATTACTAAGGAAAACATTTGTAGCCAATTATTAATTTTTTCCATGAGTTATAACGTAATAGTAATAATAACCTTTTAGCCACAATAAATTAGTTAAAATATAATTTTGTGGCTATTTTTTTTTTGCTTCATGTTAGTAAAGATTGTTGCAATAGTTAAATGATATAGCCATAGATTTTTTGTTATAATAAAATTTCGTAGAGAATATTTAATATTTGACATATGCTGAAACTTGTTGTGGCAATAGCGACCTTTTAGCGATAAAAAGATTATTTAAAATAAATTATTGAAGTTATAGCTATTTTTGCTTTGAGTACTAAAAATTCATGAAAATAGTTGACTTAATAATAACTAATTATTTTTCATGACGAAATAGTTAAGTCACAAATTTATTATTATGATTAAATTTTACAGCTAATAATTTTTTTAATCACAAGTTGAAATTTGTTGTAGTACTTATAATATAGAGGAACTGGATATGTTAATCATTTGATTTTATTCAATACTATATGTCTACGTGTGAATTTCAAATATAATTACAGTAAATATGTGATTATATCCAACTAATTTTGATTATCTAATTATATTGAACTTAAATATAACTTTGCGGCCTGACTGAAGCTTAAGAAATATTATATTAATCAATCTAATATGATTAGAGGTGTTAATCGTTCGATTTAATTTAATTTTACATTTTATAAATATGAAATATAATTTAAATAAATACTTGATTATATTTCTTTCGATTAACTAATCATGTCAAATTTGCTAAACTTCAATAAATTTCATTCAAACTTCTTCATGACTAACTGTTTTCATAATTATTATTTGTCTTGAATATATTTATCAATTCAGTATAACTAGAGGTGTTGGTTATTCTATCGATCGTTTCAAATTCAATTTTATAAGATCCAATTTATAAGTTTCAAATATAATTAAAATAAAAAGGTGATATATATATATATAGAAACAGCAGGTAATCTTCAACCATAAACAATTTATATAACAATTTATAATTTCAAACTTATCAACTAACTTCTTAAACTTATATGACATTGTATTTTATCTTGTTGTAACATGTTGTTTTTGAATGTTAATTGTACTTTTTTAAATATGTACAACTAATTTTTTCATTGAAAATTGTAAAGTTATTTTTGTATATTTGATACTTTATACTTTAAAATTAACACTTATTTTTTCTTATATGTAATCACTTTTTTCCTCCAAAAGTATTCATAAAAAACTTTACTAATTGTTGAGGTAGTATGTATACTAATATTTGTATTCGTGGGATATACAGAAATTATTAAATAACGTAACAATTAAATATTTTATAACTTATTTAACAAAGTAAATTGTATGTTTATTTGTTTTATTCAATAGAAGTTAATTCAAATTATAATCTCTACATTATTTATCTCCCTTTCTGTAATTTCTACACATGATATCTACATGAGTTTTCTAATTTAATTTTTAACCTTTAATTAATAGTTGTCACACTTTATTCAAAGATGCAATACAAATTAGTCTAGAATTTTTTTCTAACTAAATTATACCTTGGTGAAGTAATTAATATGCATATTCTAATAAAGATAGAGATACTAACAATTTTAATTTTGATTTTTTGAATTTTCTATTATAAACAATTTTTTTTGAATTTTTTTTAAACTTGATATATTAAGTCATACGGTTCAAATAATTTTTATATTTTTAACTCAAATTAAAAAAAAATCAAAATTTAAAATTCATATTCTGTTTAAATTCAAATTAAGATAATCGAACAATGTAGAAGTATGAACCTCCCTCCCCTTCCCCCCACCCCTACGACCCCGATAAGATAATTTAATTTGGATTTAAATTTTACGTTGTTGATATAAAAAATCTGAACCAACATTTTCTTTTATAATTTTAATTGTAAGATAATTTTCAAACGTAAGATTTTATGGTGATGATATTGTCATCACAATATTGTTTCTTTTCTCCTACCCCATATAAATAGGTTAATAGCCTTATTTTATTTTTAAAATTTTCATGAAATAGTTTAAATTGAATATTGAAGTCATATAATTCATTTAAAATTTATATAAGTTTGGTATTTTTACTTAAAAAATGTTAGTTAAAATTCATATGTATTTTAGATTTAAATTGAAGTAATCGAATATTGTGGAAGTATAATTTCACCAATAGAAATTAGGACACTTTAATATAAATTTAAATTCACATTATAGATACTAATAAACTAAATTGACATTTAATATTCCTACCTTAATAGAATTTTCAAACTTAAATTATATGGTAATTGACACTTGTCATTACAATATTATTTTGTTTCTCCTACTATGTATAGATAGATTATATAGATTTTGTAATATTAAAAATTTTTATTTGAAATTTCAATCTATATAAGTCATTTTAAATTCACATTTAAAAAAAAAAAAATCAATTGAAAAATAATAATTTAAACTTAAGAATAATAATAAATTCAATTATACACTATAAATTAATATTTTTCTTAAAATATGAAGTATATAACTAAACTAATAACAATATTATAGGGACGAAAAAAGTTTAAAAGTAATATATTTAATATTTATTTCATATAAATACCTGACTTTTCCCATTAACTTAAAGTAAAGTATACATAATTTTATTATGTATTTTATTACTATTTTCATTTGATAATTTTGTTCTTTATATTTTTTTATTAAATAATACTATTGGCATTTGTTTATAGAAAAAAGTAATTTTATAATAATAATTTTTTAAAAAAATAAAACACACACACACAGATTAATTGATCAAAACAAAAACTTTTGCTAACCTAAACCCTCCACCACCGCCTCACCCTTTTTCCATATTTCCCCCAAAACTTAAAAATTGTCAAAAATTAAAAGTTTCCCTCCCAAAATTTTGAAACCAAATAAATTAACCTAATCTCTCTTTTCATTAACAAACTTAATATCTCTTTCTTCTTTTCCATTCCTTCCATGTTTTCCACACTCCTTTCACCCCTCACCCTTTCATATTTTTATTTTTTTAATTTAATTCAAATTTTTTATATATTATGTTTGTCTAATTAATTTAATTTTCTTTTGTAGGTTTCAAACAAGAAATTCTTCAATTAAAAAGGATAAGTTTTTACAATATGAATTTTGCATTAAATTGTTTAGATTTTTTTTAATGTAAAGGTGATTTTCATGTGGGTATTAGAATTGATACTGAAATTTGAGATTTATATTTACAGATTTTGAAGAAGCTTACAGGTTTGTTTACTTATTTGGCTGTTTTATATTTTTTTGTTTGCTTTTTATTAGTTAAATTTTTGTAAAAAATTATCTAAGATATATTTTTCTCCTTGAATTCTATGTACACACACTTGAATGTAATGATACTTATTTTGTTGGTGTTAAAATACTTTACCATTATCAACAGGTGTAGTAGTGGAATAAAAGCAAATAAATGATAAATTAAGACGGGTATTGATCAAACTAAGGTGTTATTGAAGACCATGGAAGCAGAGACTATGTAGCATGGACTCAAGCAAGATGGTGTTTTAAAATAAAATGTAAAATGTAATTATATGTAACTTTTGATACTAACAAAGCTTGTGGAAGATTCTATAAATTATAATAATATAATTATTGAATCTATTTTGGATTTTTCTTTTAGTCTTAATTATATTATAGAGATTTTTGTGGTTAATAATGCTTATGTTAGTATTCTGTAATGAATATTTGTCATTATGGCTAAATCTAAATATAATTATAAAAAATTGACTAATATTCGCTTTCCATTTCTAATTCAAATGAGCTATAACATATGCATTTTATAGCAAAAAGAATATATTCTTAACCACGTCATAAAAATATTTGTGGCAAATACTTCAGTGTATAGCTATATATTTTTTATTTGGTAGCTAAAAAAAAGTATTGTTAACACGAGATTGAAATACGAATAGCCATAAATTTTAAATTATCATAGCAAATAAATCACATCTTTTGTCACAATAGAAGACATTGGGGCTATAATATAAAAATTACTACAAGTTTTATTTATCGTGACAAAAAAATAAAATTATTTTTCACAATTATATATTTCGTAGCAAGAATTTTCTTATCATCACTGCTACAACATAATATTTTTTGTAGTTGTAAGTATTAGCAGTTAGCCGCAGACTATGTAAAGTCCGTAGTCAACATTAGTTGCGCCACTTCTTGCTACGAATTCTACGGAAAAAAAATTGGTGGCTAAAGTGTTTAGCCATGGAACTTTTCACATTTAGCTATGATGTATTCTACCACCTTTTCGTTTAGAAGTTTCAGATTCTCTTTTCTTGGCATCATTAACTCCCCTTTACTTCGATTTTGCTGTCAACTTTTTCCTCAACTTCTTCATCTTCACTAGATCATTGTGATGTATAGATCTATTTTCATGAAAATGTTTAGAGACATAATAAAAAATATTAGAAACAAAATTAACAACATCTTCATTTAATTTGATGTTGTCTATTTGAGAAATTCCAAAGCTATAAGAAGGTACAAAATATAGATCCATTGTAAAATTTGAAATTGTAACCAAAAATTGAACCGATGAAGGTTCATATTTTTGAAGTATACAACGTATAAATACAAGTTTAACAAATTAAATTAGAGAAAAAATAAAGAGGGGAACTAATATTTTGCAGTTGTTCAACTCTGATGAGATGTTAATGCTGATGAAATTGAAGGGAACAAGAAAATGCATAATGTAGAGTAACCGTACAATGTAGTTGCTTGAATTGCACTGTTGTTGAAGCCGTTGCCACTTCACAAAGTTGTAGCCGTGAAATTAGAGATTGAAATGAATGTATCGGGTGTTTTGAGTGGAAAGAGAAAAAAAAGAGTTTTTTTTTTAATTTTAATAGATGGTAGAAATTTTATGTCGTTTAGTAAACTTAAGTTGTGGTTTTATGATTTTTTTTTTTTCTCTCATTTTTTTTTTTTGTAAAAAATTTATGGGTAGGGGAAGGGGAAATGTGGAACTACAAGGTGAGGGAATCAAACCCTCACTAAACGAGGTGAAAGTTTAGGATTTCAGATACCTAACCATCTGAGATCAATGAGACACAATAGAGATAAGTTGAAATATTTAGATTTGCATTTTTAAAGTTGGAATGTTAATTTACTACTAGTTGAGCTCAAATTAAAATATCTATCTATAAATTCATAAATTTCGATTATATGTTATTTTCATAAAATTGGCTACATTTGCACTTGCCCCTGTTTATATGAACATAAGATTACATTTGTCAAATTATCACACTTATGATTTAAATACAAGAGAAATGACCTTTTCAGATCAGCAAATGAAGATTTCTTATAGAAAGAATATAAAACTAAAAAAAAAAGTATGTAAATTGTAAAAGGCTACGATATCATTTCTTTCCGTCTAGTACACATTATAATGAAATAATTACTGCTAGCAAACTTGAAAAAAGAAAATTTTCAAGGAAAATCAAAAATACATCTACGTGCACAGGCAATCAAAATTATAAGATCATGTGTTAATTTTGGATGAGAAACAAGATAAAGTTAGTGGTTACTTATTGAAAAATATGTTCCATGAATGTAAATTTCACATATGATCTTTATGCAAGAAACGAATCATAATAATCACACAAGAAAATATAATTCTTAAAATTATCAAGCATTTGAATATCATCACAAGAATATTATCTATCTTAATATTTATGAAAATAAATTCATAGAAATCACAAGGACAGAAATTCACGAATAATGAAATAAATAATAAGTAGAATTAAGAAAATAAATCCCGATTTATTGCAACTTTCTCTTTAATATCACTTTGTAGATTTCCTCTTTTGCCATTCTATTATTGCCTAGCTTTCGGACCCAACTCTTTATTGTTGGAACCAAACACCTTTTAATATTCATTCTCTGGTTAAGTTTCTCACGACGTTTTCTCTCTGCAATGATGTGATCTTGATCTGACGAAGGAATTATTTTCCTAGCTTGATAATTATCTTTTGGTTATTCCATAGAAAGAAAATTCTACACTGTCAACGAAGAGATCCAAACCAACATCTTGACAATGTTATGTTACCGCACATTAAAATATTTTACACAGACAAACTTAAATTTCTCTTCAGAGCAATCCATCTCCACATGGCATAAGATATGGAATATTAGATTAATTTTAACAAAAGATCACTACTAAAAAAAAGACAGATTTCCGATCACAAATTGTGATCGAAAAAAATCGAGCACATGTGGTCGGTTTTTTATTTAAATTTTTTTTTTTTTTTAAAAAAAGCGACCACTTGCTATTTTAAAATTGCAAAATAGTAATTTTTATATTAATTATTATTCCCTTTACAAAAAAAAAAAAAACCGACCACTTGTGGAAATATGTTGTTGAAGTTGTAATAATGTAAGACAAGTATTACGAGGTACATATAAGGGGTGGGGGGGGGGGGGGGGGAGGAGGAAGGAAGTAGGGGAGAGAGACATAAATTTAAATCCTGAAATTGGCATATACTTACCATTTGCTTTGAATTTTGAATTTTGAATGACCGCTAAATTTTGGCGGTGAATTTGAGTTTTTTCGCTTAAAAATTTTGTATATGAGTGTATGTGAAATATGTTGTATATTATTATGGGGTAATAAAATCGTGTATGTGATATTTATAGTACGTATTTGATAGTTGATAGACAATTGAATATATGTATATATACGCATATCTCGTGTAGTACTGATGTATGCAGTACTCGAAAGCTAAATAACTGAATCTATATATCAAAATATTTTGAATGATACGTTGATATATATCATACTATTGAGGAAATAGATATACTATTTTGTATCATTGTAGACACGCATATGTTGTTGAAGTTGTAATAACGTAAGACAGGTATTACGAGGTATATATATATATATATCGTATTTAAAATATAATTAACAAAAAATTTATCATAATTTACAAAATTCATAGATATTATTATACGATTGAGGAAATATACTACTCCTGTTAATGTGTTGATAAAATAACCAACTATCGGATTTGTGCATATACGCATTGTGTTAATATGATGATAAAATAATTAATTATATGATTTAACTTTTTTATTAAAATTGACCACATGTGATCGTTTTCCAATAATAACTATTTTAAAACTAAATCAAACACTTATATTTTTTTTTGTGAATAATTTTGTAAAATTTTAATTAATTTATAGAAAACCGACCACATGTGGTCGATTTTCTATAAATGAATAAAAAAGATTATTTTATAAAATAAAGCCTACCTGACCCACCCCCACAAGACCCAACCTGACCCAACCGATTTTTAACACAAAAACACAAAAAAAAAAACAATCAAACACACACAATATCGACTTTTGTGACTCTGTTGCCGCCGACCACAGTGATTCCGGCGACCACAGTGACTCCGGTTAGTGCAAAAAACATCAACTCTTTTGAACTTTAAGGCAAAATTCTTTGTTTTTCTTGTTAGAAACTAGCATAAGGGTCAAGATTATTATGCATCTTTGTTTTTCAACTTCAATTTGGTTCTAAAGCATTTGTTCTAGTCATTATGCTTCATTACATAATCTTAGTTAGTTCAAACTAAAAAAAGTAATGGAAATTGCCTTTTAGTTAGTTCAAGATTCAATTTTTTTCTTCATTTTGATATTTTGTGCATTTTTGGTCACTTGGGGTTTATCAAGATTCCATTTGTTTCTTCATTATGACACTCTATGTGTGTATTTTGTCAAGTGAAGCTTATCAAGATCCCCCTCTTTGTCTATTTTTGTAAGTAAATTAGAGTTTACTTTTGTTGATACTCCATTATAGTTTTAGTATTTTGGTGATTTTAAGCTAAGAATATGAGAAAATAAGGATGCCAAGACTTTTGTTATTTTGTTTAATGATCAAGATTTTTTTATTCTACTTGCCTAATGGGTTGCTTGGAATTTGATGTTACTGTTTGACAGAATCCGAAATCAGGAAAAGGATTGCTTTGCTATTTTTTTGGTGGTCACTTATCTCTTTCTCGTTAATTTAGGCGAAGCAAAGGTAAGTTGATTTCTCTCTATTTTCTTATAATGAAGTCTTTAAATGTAGTTTAGTTTGGTATTGTCCGCTGTAGAAGGCTTTGAAAGCCATAAGAAGTTGGTGATGATTATATGGTGTGAGAGGGACATGCGACGCCTCTACTTATTTGCTTTGTTACACTTGTTCAATTATTTCACTTATTATACTATAAATGAATATGTTACTTGAAAGTGAATAAGTGTAGTTACTTAGCTTGAAGGTGAACTTTTATTTTAAATTTTGTTGAAGCGTACTTGAAATGTGAACTTTTTATTGTAAATTTTGCTATGCTTGATAAATTTGAATGTGGTTTAGTTTGGTGACTTGGGTGGTTACTTAGTGAGTTGAAATTGATTAAGTGTAGGTACTTGAAATGTGAATTCATCATTTTAAAGGTAGTTTAATTTGTTGTTTTAGGAGTTGACTTAGTGACTTCAAAATGTTAAAGTTTAGATACTTGAAATGGAAATTTTTATTTTGAATGTAGTTAAGTTTGGTGATTTGGTAGGTGTTTGAAATTGATTAAGTGTAGGTACTTTAAAGGTGAATTTTTATTTTGAATGTGGTTTAGTTTGGTGACTTGGTAGGTGACTTAGTCACTTGAAATTTACCAAGTGTAGGTACTTTAAAGGTGAATTTTTTGTTTTGAATGTGGTTTAGTTTGGTGACTTAGTCACTTGAAATTAATAAAGTGTAGGTACTTTAAAGGTGAATTTTTGTTGTGAATGTGGTTTAGTTTGATGACTTGGTGATGACTTAGTGAGTTAAAATTTATTAAGTGTAGGTACTTTAAAGGTGAATTTTTTGTTTTGAATGTAGTTAAGTTTGGTGACTTGGTAGGTGACTCAGTCACTTGAAATTGATAAAGTGTAGGTACTTTAAAAGTGATTTTTTATTTTGAATGTGGTTTAGTTTGGTGACTTGGTTGATGACTTAGTGAGTTGAAAATGTTAAAGTTTAGGTACTTGAAATGTGAATTTTTATTTTGAATGTGGTTTAGTTTGTTGTTTTAGGAGGTGACTTGGTCAATAGAAATTGATAAAGTGTAGGTACTTTAAAAGTGAATTTTTGTTTTGAATGTAGTTAAGTTTGGTGACTTGGTAGGTGACTCAGTCACTTGAAATTGATAAAGTGTAGGTACTTTAAAAGTGAATTTTTGTTTTGAATGTGGTTTAGTTTGGTGACTTGGTTGATGACGTAGTGAGTTGAAAATGTTGAATTTTAGGTTCTTGAAATGTGAATTTTTTTTTTGAATGTGGTTTAGTTTGTTGTTTTAGGAGGTGACTTGGTCACAAGAAATTGATAAAGTGTAGGTACTTTAAAAGTGAATTTTTGTTTTGAATGTGGTTTAGTTTGGTGACTTAGTCACTTGAAATTTACTAAGTGTAGGTACTTTAAAGGTGAATTTTTTGTTTTGAATGTGGTTTAGTTTGGTGACTTGGTAGGTGACTTAGTCACTTGCAATTGATAAAGTGTAGGTACTTTAAAGGTGAATTTTTGTTTTGAATGTGGTTTTGTTTGGTGACTTGGGTGATGACTTAGTGAGTTGAAAATGTTGAAGTTTAGGTACTTGAAATTTGAATTTTTGTTTTGAATGGGGTTTAGTTTGTTGTTTTAGGAGGTGACTTAGTCACTTGAAATTGATAAAGTGTAGGTACCTTAAAGATGTTTTTGTTTTGAATGTGGTTTAGTTTGGTCACTTGGGTGATGACTTAGTGAGTTAAAATTTACTAAGTGTAGGTACTTGAAATGTGAATTTTCATTTTGAATTTAGTTAAGTTTGGTGACTTGGTAGGTTACTTAGTCACTTGAAATTGATAAAATGTAGGTACTTTTAAGGTAAATTTTTGTTTTGAATGTGGTTTTGGTTGGTGGCTTGGGTGATGACTTAGTGAGTAGAAATTTAGTAAGTATAGGTACTTTAAAGGTGAATTTTTTATTTTGAATGTAGTTAAGTATGGTGACTTAGTCACTTGAAATTGATTAAGTGTAGGTACTTTAAAGGTGAATTTTTATTTTGAATGTGGTTTAGTTTGGTGACTTGGGTGATGACTTAGTGAGTTGAAATTTACTAAGTGTAGGTACTTTAAAGGTGAATTTTTTTATTTTGAATGTAGTTAAGTTTGGTGACTTGGTAGGTGACTTAGTCACTTGAAATTGATAAAGTGTAGGTACTTTAAAGGTGAATTTTTGTTTTGAATGTGATTTAGTTTGGTGACTTGGTAGGTGACTTAGTCACTTAAAATTTACTAAGTGTAGGTACTTTAAAGGTAATTTTTTTTTTGAATGTGGTTTAGTTTGGTGACTTGGTAGGTGACTTAGTCACTTGAAATTGATAAAGTGTGGGAATTTTAAAGGTGAATTTTTGTTTTGAATGTGGTTTAGTTTGGTGACTTGGGTGATGATTTAGTGAGTTGAAATTTACTAAGTGTAGGACTTTTGAAGGTGAATTTTTTATTTTGAATGTGTTTAAGTTTGGTGACTTGGTAGGTGACTTAGTCACTTGAAATTGATAAAGTGTAGGTATTTTAAAGGTGAATTTTTATTTTGAATGTGATTTAGTTTGGTGACTTGGTTGAGGACTTAGTGAGTTGAAAATGTTGAAGTTTAGGTACTTGAAATGTGAATTTTTCTTTTGAATGTGGTTTAGTTTGTTATTTTAGGAAGTGACTTAGTCACTTGAAATTGATAAAGTGTAGGTACTTTAAAAGTGAATTTTTGTTTTAAATGTGGTTTAGTTTGGTGACTTGGTAGGTGACTTAGTCACTTGAAATTTACTAAGTATAGCTACTTTAAAGGTGAATTTTTTGTTTAGAATGTGGTTTATTTTGGTGACTTGGTAGGTGACTTAGTCACTTAAAATTGATAAAGTGAAGGTACTTTAAAGATGATTTTTTGTTTTTAATGTGGTTTACTTTGGTGACTTGGGTGATGACTTAGTGAGTTGAAAATGTTGAAGTTTAGGTACTTGAAATGTGAATTTTTATTTTGAATGTGGTTTAGTTTGTCGTCTTAGAAGTTGATTTTGTTACTTGAAATTGATAAAGTGTTGGTACTTTAAAGGTGAATTTTTGTTTTGAATGTGGTTTAGTTTGGTGACTTGGGTGATGACTTAGTGTGTTGAAATTTACTAAGTGTAGGTACTTGAAATGTGAATTTTTGTTTTAAATGTAGTTTAGTTTGGTGACTTGGTAGGTGACTTAGTCACTTAAATTGATAAAGTATAGGTACTTTAAAGGTAAATTTTTGTTTTGAATGTGGTTTAGTTAGGTGGCTTGGGTGATGACTTAGTGAGTTGAAATTTACTAAGTGTAGTTACTTTAAAGATGAATCTTTTGTTTTGAATGTAGTTAAGTTTGGTGACTTGGTAGGTGACTTAGTCACTTGAAACTGATAAAGTGTAGGTACTTTAAAGGTGAATTTTTTTTTTGAATGTGGTTTAGTTTGGTGACTTGGGTGATGACTTAGTGAGTCGAAATTTACTAAGTGTAGGTACTTTAAAGGTGATTTTTTTTTTTTAATGTAGTTAAGTTTGGTGACTTGGTAGGTGACTTAGTCACTTGAAATTGATAAAGTGTAGGTACTTTAAAGGTGAATTTTTGTTTTGAATTTGGTTTAGTTTTGTGACTTGGTAGGTGACTTAGTCACTTGAAATTTACTAAATGTAGGTACTTTAAAGGTAATTTTTTTTGTTTTGAATGTGGTTTAGGTTGGTGACTTGGTAGGTGACTTAGTCACTTGAAATTGATAAAGTGTAGGTACTTTAAAGGTGAATTTTTGTTTTGAATGTGGTTTAGTTTGGTGACTTGGGTGATGACTTAGTGAGTTGAAATCACTAAGTGTAGATAATTTAAAGGTGAATTTTTTGTTTTGAATGTAGTTAAGTTTGGTGACTTGGTAGATGATTTAGTCACTTGAAATTGATAAAGTGTAGGTACTTTATAGGTGAATTTTTTTTTGAATGTGGTTTAGTTTGGTGACTTGGGTGATGACTTAGTGAGTTGAAAATGTTGAAGTTTAGGTACTTGAAATGCGAATTTTAGTTTTGAATGTGATTTAGTTTGTTGTTTAAGGAGGTGACTTAATCACTTGAAATTGATAAAGTGTAGGTAATTTAAAGGTGAATTTTTATTTTGGATGTTGTTTAGTTTGGTGACTTGGGTTATGACTTAGTGAGTTAAAATTTACTAAGTGTAGGTACTTTAAAGGTAAATTTTTTGTTTTGAATGTAGTTAAGTGTGGTTGACTTGGTAGGTGACTTAGTCATTTGAAATTGATAAAGTGTAGGTACTTTAAAGATGAATTTTAGTTTTAAATGTGGTTTAGTTTGGTGACTTGGGTGAAGACTTAGTGAGTTGAAAATGTTAAAGTTTAGGTACTTGAAATATGAATTTTAGTTTTGAATGTGGTTTAGTTTGTTGTTTTAGTAGGTGACTTAGTCATTTGAAATTGATTATGATGTAGGTACTTTTTCATTTCGAATTTAGGTACTTGAAATGTGAACTTTTTGTAACTTGATCTAATTAGTTGAATCTGATTTATTATGTAGATGAAACCTGATTTTAGGTGGATATATCAACGGAATAATGATAATAGAATAGGTCTTAAGGACGAATTTGTTGAAGGTGTCAGACGATTTGTTGAATATGCTAAGACACTTGATGTTTGGTCACGTTTTTGGGCTATTCGTTGTCCTTGTGTTAGATGTGATGGTATAAATCTTTTAAAGGAAGAAGTTGTGAAGGAACATCTTTATAGAAGGGGGTTTTACTAGGATTTTTTAAGATTGCGTACTATTGATGGTGATGTTCAGCAAAATAACTTTGTTGCCGGAGAAAGTAGTAGGTCTGCAGGGGATAATGAATATTAAGATACTAGGATGACAGAAATGGTGTACGATGCTTTTGGGATGCAACATTGGGGCGACTTTAGGGAAAATGTCGAAGATGTTCCTAATAGAGAAGCGGGCAAATTCAATGAACAATTGCATGTTGCTAGTTATCCTTTGTTTGACGGGTGTTCGCACTCTCATTTGTTTGTTGCTGTTAGATTATTAAGTATTAAATCTGACTGGAATACTACTGAAAAAGGAATGGACTCATTGATAGACCTTATTAAATAGTTAGTTGACCCCGGCTTAGAGGTTCCTGATTCTTTCTATAAGACAAAAATATTGGTGTCAAAGTTAGGTCTCTCCTCGGTTAGAATTGATTATTGTGAAAATGACTGCATGTTATACTTTAAGAAGATACTAACCTAGATTCCTGTAAGTTTTGTCAGAACCTTCGATATAAGCGTGGTTGTAGTGGAAATAAAATTTCTATTAAGGTGATGCATTATTTACCTTTAATACCAAGGTTAAAGAGGTTGTATGCTTCAAACAGCTCAACCTCTCATATGAGATGGCACAGTGAAAATAGAAGGTCCACTGGTGTTATGTGTCATCCATCTGATGGAGAGGCTTGGAAGCATTTTGATGTAACTTATCCAGATTTTGCAGCTGAGCCACGAAATATTCGTTTGGGATTATGTGTGGATGACTTCTCTCCTTTTTCAGTTGGTGCTGCGCCATATTCATATTGGCCTGTATTTATCACCCCACATAATCTTCCTCCTGAAATGTTGATGACTAGTCCATATATATTTCTGAATTATGTTGTTCCTGGCCCGCGTAATCCAAAAAGCCGAATAGATGTCTACTTGTAACCTTTGATCGATGAACTTCAAATTTTATGGCATGAGGGGGTTGAAACTTGGGACATCTCACTTAAACAGAATTTCAATCTGTGTGCATATCTAATGTGGACTGTTAATAATTTTCCTGCTTATGGAATGTTGTCTGGATGGATGACAGTTGAAAAGTTGGCTTGTCCATACTGCATGGAAAAAATAAAATCTTTCACATTTAGACATGGAAGGAAAAATTCATGGTTTGACTGTCATCGTTGTTTCTTACCACCTGACCATGAATTTAGGAGATTCAGGAATGCATTCAGAAGGAATAGAAGATAGCATGATGGTCCACCTCCAAGGCTATCTGGTAATGACTTCTGGGAGATAGTTCAGGATTTGCCTAAAGTCAGCGAGGAACCATTGTATAGGCTGGATGGATATGTCATTTTGCATAACTGGACTAAGCAAAGTATATTTTGGGAGTTAGAATATTGGACAAATAATTTACTTAGACATAATATTGATGTTATGCATACTGAGAAGAACTATTTTGACAACTTGTTCAACACAGTTGTGGATGTCACCAGAATAACAAAGGATAATCCTAAGGCTAGACTTAACTTACCAGAATATTGCAAATGCATAGAATTACACTTACAGGAGGGGCCCAATGGCAATGTTTTTACGCCCAAGGCTAGTTTTACATTCAAGTTAAACTAAAGACGTCAAATATCTGAGTGGGTCCAAAGTTTGAAGATGCCCAATGGATATGCCTCAAATTTGGGAAAGAGGGTTGATATGACACAAGGAATCTTACATGGAATGAAAATCCATGATTGTCATGTTTTCATGAAACAATTACTTCCAATTGTTTTTATTGGTTTACTTGAAAACATATGAAAACCAATAGCAGAGATTAGTTTGTTCTTCAAAGACTTATGTGCCACCACATTAAAAGAAGAAAATCTAGCGTGAATGGAAAGTAATATTGTTGTTATCACCAATAAGTTGGAGAAGATTTTTCCACTAGGCTTCTTCGATGTGATGGAACATTTTCCCATTCACCTTGTGCACGAAGTTCGGCTAGGCGGTCCAGTTCAAACTAGGTGGATGTATCCATTCGAACGGTAAACAATTGCAATATATTTAAATTCATACATATCTTTTTTTAATATAGTAAACATCTAATCTTAAGATTGTGCAGGGCAATTGGAAAATTGAAAAGGGGTCCTAAAAACAAACATAGGGTGGAAGGCTCTATAGTTGAGGCATATCTTGAAAGAGAAACATCTCAATTTTGTTCATACTACTTTCATGATGAAGTTGCTTGTTCAAGAAACCGACCAAATCGTTTTCAGGACGATGAGAATGAGCCTCATTTGTAATTAATATCAATTTTTAAGCAATCTAGTTGTAAGGCTAAAAACACGATATTTCGTTGGCTCACACCCACAGAGCGCAAATCAGCAACTTTGTATGTCTTGCTGAATTGCCGAAAGTTGAGCCCTTTCTGAAGTAAGGAGATTAAAATTTTAACATATCTTATTTATTTACTCATTCCATTAAGGAAACTAATTGTGTTTCGCATGTTGGATCTTCAGTTCATTTCCGACTCAATTTCATGAAAATTAAGTGTATGCATTCTTTGCAACATGGTTTACATATGAGGTTCGCAAGTGTATTAATATTTCTACAAATTTTAAACATTTACACATTTCTCAACTAACACACACACACACACATATATATAATAATTTTAGGTACACGAGTCACCAAATACAACCGCATACGATCAGTTCTTGAGAGATATTTCTTTAGGTCAAGTTGAAGCTCATGCAATGTCTTATTACACAGTAAATGGGTTTAAATTTTTCACCGAAGAACACTCCAGAACAAGGAAAACAAACAATAGTGATGTTTGGGTTAAGGGTGATGATGATGTTGATTACTTTAGAATCATACACGAGATCTTAGAACTCGAGTATGCTGGTTTTCTAATAAAAAAATTGTCCTCTTTCTATGTAAGTGGTTTGATCCAAGCACAAGAGGCACAAGAGTACATAAGGAGCATAACATTATTGAAGTGAAGCACAATATGTCATATCCTATTTACGATCCATTTGTTCTAGCACAAAATGCTGAACAAGTGTATTCTGCTCCTTATCCATTATGCAGTGACAAGTCTGATTGGTGGGATATAATCAAAACAAAGCCTATAGGACGGGTGGAAGTTGAGAATATGCTGGAGACTGCGTATCAAAATAAAATGCAGATTGATCACCAGTTAGTGGACATTGACTTAGTGGATAGTTTGAATCACCCGAAAAGTATATTTGAAGAAGTTAATATTGCGGAATAAGAGGCTGAGTGGGTAGGAGATGAGGAAACTTTCGAATAGGGTGAATGGTTTAGTCGAGAATTTTCAGGAGAGGAGGATTAGTTTGTGTAGGTTGTATTTATTATGTATTGATGTCTTTATGCTTTGTACTATATATTTACCTTTATGTTTCTTGTTTAAGATTGATATGTAATATACTGTTTAAGATTGTTGTTTTCACTTTTCCATAATTTATATAGTAATAAAAGTATTTTTGTCTATCTCGTGTTGTTGGAGCAATTTAAAATGTGAATTAGTAACTTGAAATTAGTTACTTGGAATGTTTTCTTATATATTCATTTTGTAGAAGCTAACTACTTGTTAACTTTACATAATTTAGATGTCAGGTAGAGGTGACAAAGGTAAGGGAAAAGTTGATCCTACAAAAACAAAAAAGAAAAAACAACCTCCGCCTTATAGACGACCGATAGATATTCTTATATCTAAGGGTAGATTTGCTGACGCGCCAGCACGACCCTCATATTCTAGGTCGTCTCAGCATTTGGTTCCTGCTCCTACTCATGTGGGGCCACTTCATGGGTCTACATCGACTCATTCTGCTCCTATCACCGTGCCACCGCCATCACAGTACTATCAGATGATCGCTGGCACATTCAAACATCTACCATCACTCCTGTAGCAGTCACCCACATTCATATAGTGATTCTGCTGGATGTATTGGATTGTCGGATCTTCATCTTGGAGGCACTTCGTCCGGTACTTTAGATCCTCCCATGCCAGTGTATCCACCAGCACTTGCTTCGCGGATCAAAGACAGAGATGATTATGGGAGGCGTTATCTTATTCTATATGGAACATGGTAAGATTTCTAAATATAATAACATTATTTATTTTTCATTTTTCATTATTATAGTATTATGCTCTGTGAAATTACTATTTGATATTGTGTTGTAGGTTTAAGCCGGATGCTGGAGTTGGAAAAATTGCGAGTAAATGCATTTGTCGGGACTTCAACGTCTACTGGACCAGTTGACAAAAGGTTTCAAAAAATGACAGAAAAAATGTTTAAGAATTTCAGGTAAGGATTTAACTTATCAACTACTTAACACATTGTTAGAACAAAAGATTGAATATTATATTTCTATTTTTGTTGTGGAAATATTACTGGTAGGATGATGCGAATGAATGTACTATAAGGAGGAATTTTTACAGAAGAGCTAGATCCAGATTTAACTGTCTGTTGGATTATGCCAGAACCAACATGGTACGACCAAGGTTTATACTCGAATCCAATTGGCAACAATATATTCTCTATTGGAATAACTAAGAATACCAATTGTTAAGAGACAAAGGAAAGAAAGCTCGGGCATCATCCAATGGTGGCTCTCTACATACTGCGGGTGTAGTTAGTATGATTACTGTGGAGGAAAAAATGGTATGTAGCTTTTACAGTTTTAATTGTTTGTTTCTATTTTAATTTTTAATTATTTGAAGATTAATAATTTTTTCATATGCATGAAAAAGAAAAGGGTAGGAAGATACCCTTCGATGAGCTATTCGAGGAGACATATGTGAAGAAGCAAAAGAACTCGATTGATGAAGATGTCTGAGTTGAGTCTCGTGCCAAAAGCTGCCCATGTAAGAATCAAATTTTGAATTTATGAATTTTTTTCTCAAAGTTGATATTAGTCAAGTATAAGTATTTTAATATTTTTTGACTATTAATTTTACCTTTACTTTGAATATAGGATAAATATATGCAGCTCCTTAGTGAGTTTTGTAGTACTCAGCCTCCTGAAAGTCAGGGTGACCCAATACCCGAACATGTAGAGGAGGAGTTATGGGAATTAACAAACTGTGGGTCCTGCAGTTAGAGGTCATTACTACGGATACCATAAAAATTATTTTGGCGATAATGTTAGGTCTTAGTTTGGCCCTACATCCTATACCTCGTCAGTTGATAGAGAAACTGTTGAATCACTAAAAAATATGGTTTCTAATCTAACTGAGGAGCTTGCTGCAGTGAGAGAGAGAGAGGGCGCAGAAGAAAGAGGAGGAAACATCATCACAAATCAGGATACTGTAGGAGCAGTTCAGCTCTTTTATTCAATCTGCAAGGATTATTCCTCCATGTTCTGGTGATGCAGTTCGGGATGCAAAAGGTCTAGCCCACTGGATGATATCAACACAGATGAGGAATCAGATCCTGCGTGTGCGGCTGAGGATGCAGAAGACGAAGACGATGATGATGAGTGGTAGTTTTTTGACTTTTGTATGCGTTGTAGTTTGGATTTGGAGATGACTTGTAGTTCTTACATTTTTGTATGTTTTTAGAGTTGTATTATATGTTAGTTGTGTGGAAATACACTTGGTTTGTTATTGTTGTTGTTGTTGTCGTCGTTGTATTGTATGTTGTTGTTTCATCTGTTCAGCTTGTTGCTTTTTATTTTTTATAAAAAATTCCCAGAAATTTTACAAAAATCAACCACAAGTGGTCGGTTTATTTTGAATTTTTTTATTTTTAAAATCATTTGTTTCTATTTTAATAAAATAATAATAAATTTTAAAAATATATATATATTTTTTAAAAATTGACCACGCATGGTCGGTTTTTAAAAAGCTACCACACTTTTATCGATCATGCATTTTGATCGATTTTGTGGTCGAAAATTCAGAAAAATCGACCACATGTGGTCGGTTTTTGTGGTCGATTTTTCTATTTTTTTAGTAGTGCATGAAGAACACAAAGATGAAGGCTTGACGTACAATATGAACAACGAACACAAATTTGAGGCTTGAAACACATGCGCAGAGGCAGAGTCAGGATTTCAACTAAGGGAGTTCAATATTTGAACAAAACCTAACCGAAGGGGGTTCAACACCTATTAAAAATAATTTTAATCATGTATAAATGATCTATTTTTTGTCGAAAGGGTTCGAATGAACCTCTACGAAAAGGCTAGCTCCGTCCCTGCACGTACGGAACGCTTTTCTAAAAATAATATTTGCTTCCTCCCTTTTGCAAGATTGCTATGAGATTATATATAAATAGTTTTAGTAAATATGATAAGCCTATGAAATTCTGCACTAAGTAAATAGTGAAAAAATTCTTTTGCAAAACAAGAACTTATTGAACTTTATCTTTTGGAAAAGAAAGAGAATTTTGGAGGATGTTATAAAGACACTTCTCAATAAAAGTTTCACTTAAAAGTTAAAAGTCACAATAAAAATTGGAAATCAAAGGGTGAAAGGACAAAACCTTTCAACCAATAAACACATTTTAACTTTACCCAATAACTATTTATTTCCTAGTAAAGTTACCGCGCCTAATCCGCACCCCCCTACAATTGGTATCAGAGTCTTGTTATTTAAAAAATACGAAAGTCGTATATATATGGATTTACTTGATTAATTATGATTTATTTAATAAAACTAGATTTAGATATTTCCCAAAATATTATTTAAATGAATAACGTACAAAAATATAAAGAATTAAAGCAAATAATATCTGAAAAATGTAAAGAATTAAAAATAAGGATAGAAAGACTACAATATAACATAATTGTTGGAGTTAGTAAAAACTCAATAAATGCACAAAAAGAAGAAATATCAAATTTAGAATCAACAATAGATAGTCTAGAATATACATACCAACATAATCTATTAACAATTAAATAAAAAATGAACAAAGAAGAATTTATAATAGACGAAAAAACATATGAAAATCACGAAGGATTAAAAATAAAAATAGTATTTTCTAATTTAGGTAGAAGGTATAAGAAAATAGGTGAACATTTATATTTAATGTTAGAAAAAGAAAAATTAAAATTAGAAGATAAATTGACAACTATGGTGAGAATAGAAAAAGAAAACGAAGAAATAGATAGAAAAAAGGAAATAGAAAAAATAAAACAACAAACTACAGAAGAAATACGAAAAATAGAAGAAACTAAAAATAGTAGGATTGCTGAATTAGAAAAAGAACTACAAATGCTAAAAGATTTGTATGAAAAAAGACAGAAAGACAAAAAAGAAAAAGATAAAGAACAAAAATTATTAAATGAGATAAATCAATTTAAAGAAAAATTAGAAATAAACAATAAAGAAATAGAAACAAAGGAATTAGAAATTAATACAATAGATGTTGAAGAAACAGATAATTATGATTCGGAAGATAGTGAAACATATACAAAAATATTAACAAATACAAAAAATTTAGGAATCAATGGAAAACAAGAAGTAATTAATGAAGAAAATTTAGAAAATATAAACACGAAAATAAACACTCTTGATAAAAAAGAAGATGAAAATATAATACTTAGAGCATCAGAAATAAGAAAACCTACATATTATAAGAATAAGTTTAAAAGATATAATCTAAAGAATGAATATGACAAATGGACACCAAAACAAATAGTTAATAAAAATTATAACTTTTTAGACTTAGATTGTGTAATAGATACAGAAAAAACAATACAATTATGGTTAGGATATATGACAAAACAATTATTAGATAATAATATAAATGTAATAGATGCACCAGAATATATAGAAAGAACACTAATAGGAACAGTGGAATTATGGTTTTTAAATCTAACTGAAAATAGTAAAAGAGTATTAAGAACTGACAAACCCACAGAAGGAACATCATCAACAACTACAACTAAATTAACATTATTAAAAAAATATGAAACAGCTATAAAAGACGAATTTAGTAGCATGACAACAACAGAAGAAGAACAAAATGAAGAGAAAGATACAAATAGGAATTTAATGTTAAAATTAGCAATATGTAATATGTGCTACATAGATGAATATACTTGCACATTTAAAGAATATTATTATAAAGGAGCATATAATACAGAAGAAAGTAAAGAAATAAGAAAACTATATTTTAGTAAATTACCTGAACCATTTAGTTCAAAAATAATAAAGAGTTGGGATGAAGCAAAAATAGTAGATACTCTAGGAGAAAGAACAAAATTTTTACAACAATGGTATAGAAATCTATGTGCAATATATAGAGAAGAAATAAAAATGAAAAAAACATTAATAAGAAATTTAGCATGTTGCAAAGATAAAATAACACCTCAATTTGGATGCGAAGAAAGATATTATAAGAAAAGAAATATAAGAAATACAAAAAATCAAAATATAAGTATAAGAAACCAAGAAAAAGATATTATGTAAAAAATTATAAACATAAAAGACCATATAGGAAAAAGAAATCTATAAAAGAATGTACTTGTTATAATTGCGAAAAATTAGGACATTTAGCTAGAGATTGTAAATTACCTAAAAACCCAAAAAATAAACAAATATCAAAAATAAAAATAGAAAATACAGAATATATGCAGATAGATTATATAGATTACGAATTAGAAAGTGAAGACACTATCTATGAAACTTCAGAGAATGAAACAGATAATAAAATAGAAGATAATGAAATAGATAGTGAATTAGACGAATTAAATGACTGAAGAAGATATACAAATAAACCAAATGACTGAAGAAGATATAAAAATAATAACAAAAGAAGAATATTTGAATGACGAAGGAACAGATCAAAAAATAATATTTGATAACAATGTATTTGATGAAATAAAAGGAAAAGAGTTAGACTTAAGTGTAGAAAAAATATTTAAAATACCAACAATAAAAAATATATTTACTAGGAAAAAGGAAGAATATTATGTAGTAAGCCAAAAAAAACATGTAATAGACTGCAAATATGCAAAAGGTAAAGCTAGTATACCACTAGTAACAAAGAGGATAATAAATAAAGAAATAAACGATATAAAAAGTAGAGACCCAATAAAATATGTACACCTTGGAGGTACAGAGATATTGATAAAAGCATGTTTTAGAGAAGGAATATATACACCAATAGAACTATATTTAGCAGATGATAGGATTATAAGACCTATAGAAAAAGTATAATAACTGTCATAAAAGGAAATTTAATATACCAAAAATTTAAATTTATAATAAGTGCAAATTATTCAGTAGCAATAACAGATAAAAATATACATAAATCATTGGTATTATATTGGAAAATATCAGGAATAGAACTAACCCCACGAAGTAAAATATTTACAGCAAGATGTAAAAATCTATATGTATTAACTATAAAACACAAAATAACAGGAAAAAATAAAATTAATAAAATACAAATAGAAAGTCCTTTTGAACAATTCGTAAGAATAATTGATAATAATGATTATAGTTACAAAAATATAGACATAGAAGAAGATTTAGAAATAATAAATGATAGAATAAGTACAACAAAAAGAATAGCTTATGAAAAAACAGAATCATCAAGTTCATCAAAAAGAACAAGTTATGAAACCAGTTCAATAGTTAATTTAAATCAATATTACATAACAGGAACAATAAATGAAAAGGAATATTTAATACTCTTAAATACAGGACAAGAAGAAATTATATAGCAAAATATCTAGTAAAAAATAAGGAAACAAAATCTGATAATAATATATGCCCAGATCTACCAAGAAGCTTAATAAACACTAAAAATATAGCAGAAAAAGAAACAACAATAGAAGTTAGAAAAATGAAAATAGAATTTGAAATAAAGGAAGAAATGCAAAAAACAGACATAATATTAGGAATTAAATGACTAGAACAAGTAAAACCATACAATATAGAACATACACAATTATCTATAACATATAATAGAGAAAAATTATTCTTAAGAAGAGCTCTAACATGATATGAAAATATATGTATTAATGAAGATAGTAGTACAAGGATATTATAGTAGATATTATACGCCTATGATAGATACAGGAGCAGAAGCTAATTTATGTAGATATAATTGTTTACCAAAAAGTAAATGGGATAAATTAAAAACACCAATAATAGTTAAAAGATTTAATAACGAAGGAAGCTTAATTACTTATAAAGCTAAGAATGTAAAAACACAAGTATGAGATAAAATATTAACAATAGAAGAAATCTATAATTATGAGCTAACATCAAAAGATATACTTTTAGGAATGCCATTTTTACATAAATTATACCCACATATAATAACTAGAACAGATTGGTGGTTTACAACACCATGTAAACAGAAAGTAAGAGCAAAAAGAGTTATTAATAAAATAAAAAAGAAAACTGATTGGATAAAAGGAAGTGAAAAAATTACACAAAAATTAAAAATATAAAAAATACTGAAGATACAATAGAACTGGTCGTATTTTCAATAAATAAAAAGGAAATAACTATATTTTCAATAAATAAGATAGAAATAATTAAGAAAAAATTAGAACAATTATATAGTGAAGATCCATTAAAAGGATGGAAAAAATATAAAACCACTATAAAAATTGAATTAATAGATAAAAATAGCATAATAACCCAGAAACCATTAACATATAATTTTGATGATTTAAAGGATGGAAAAAATATAAAACCACTATAAAAATTGAATTAATAGATAAAAATAGCATAATAACCCAGAAACCATTAACATATAATTTTGATGATTTAAAATAATTTTAAATGCATATAGAAGAATTATTAGAAAAACAATATATACAAAAAAGTAATCGTAAACATAATAGCCCAACATTTATAGTAAATAAACATAGTGAACAAAAAAGAGGAAAAAGTAGGATGGTTATTGATTATAGAAATTTAAATGCAAAAATAATGACTTATAATTACCCAATACCAAACAAGATATTAAAAATAAGACAACTACAAGGGTATAATTATTTTAGTGAATTTGATTGTAAATCAGGATTTTACCATTTAAAGTTAGAAGAAGAATCTAAGGAATTAACCACATTTACGGTACCACAAGGATTTTATGAATGGAATGTACTACCATTTGGATATAAAAATGCACCAGGTAGATATCAATATTTTATGGATAATTATTTTAAACAACTACCTAATTGTATAGTATACATAGATGATATACTATTATATACAAAAACTAACGAAGAACATTTAAAATTATTAGAACAGTTTACAGATATAATAGAAAAATCAGGAATAAGTTTAAGTGAGAAGAAAACAGAAATTATGAAAAATCAGATAGAATTTTTAGGAATACAAATAGATAAAAGTGGAGTCAAAATGCAACAACATATAGTCCAAAAACTAATAAATTCAGAAGAAAAATTAGATACAAAAAAGAAATTACAATCATTTTTAGGATTAGTAAACCAAGTAAGAGAATATATTCCAAAATTAGCAGAAAACTTAAAACCATTACAGAAAAAATTAAAAAAGGATGTAGAATATAGATATAATGAAGAAGACAAAAAACAGGTAAAGAAAATAAAATTACTTTGTAAAGAGTTACCAAAATTATAATTTCCAGATGAAAATAAAAAAATTGCATATATAGTAGAAGCTGATGCAAGTGAATATAGTTATGGAGGAGTACTCAAATATAGGTATGAAGAAGAAAAATTAGAATATCATTGTAGATATTATTCAGGAACGTTTAACGAGACAGAAATAAAATGGAAAATAAATAGAAAAGAATTATGTTCTTTATATAAATGTTTAATAGCATTTGAACCATATATCATGTATAACAAGTTTATTGTTAGAACAAATAATACACAGGTACGATGGTGGCTAACAAGAAAAATACAAAATTCAGTTACGACAAAGGAGATTTGGAGACTAGTATTAAATATACTGAATTTTACATTTACAATTAAAGTAATCAATACTAACAAAAATATCATTGCAGATTACTTATCAAGACAAAGCTACTTAAACTGATTTACCAATGGAAGAGGCTGATGCCAAAGATACCCAGACTGATTTATTGCTCCCAATGTTTAAACAAATGGAGTTATTACAAGAACGAGTTATTACACAAACTACAGAAGTTACAAATGTAAAAGTGCAAGTCGAGCACTATAAAAAACAAGATACTGTGCAGGAAGAGCACATTAAAAAACTAGACCTAGAAGGTGACGATGAGAAACACCTTAAAATTCAAATTACTGACGAAACTTCAATTACAGCTGTAGGCACATCTAAAGGAAAAAATATAGTCACTCAAAATAGACCTGGAATACCAAAGAAAAAGAATTATAACCTCAGCCAAATATTTTAAAAACCATATACACCAAATATACAAATTTTAGAAGCATTTGCACCTCCCCAGATACATACCTATTCTGAATCACTTAACCAAGAAAAACAGACATACAATTATTCTTCTCGTAAATACATTGACAACATACACACCTTACAAACCTTATTAAATACCAAACCTATTCAAAGTGAAGAGTTAGCCGCACAACAAAAAAGATATATTACCCAGAAATGCCAAAATTATAATAAACTTATTGTCTTACCAAGTACACGCCCAAATTTTATTAAATCATGTTACTATTATGGATTATTATCTACGATTTACACAACCGATGGAGAAGAGTTAGCAGGAATCCCAGAAATTCACAAAGAATTTATGACTTACAAGAGAATTATCAACGGACAATTATTCTATGTTCGATTTTATTCTGCACCAGCAGAAATATTATTTGACGAAATTAAACAGACTATTAATGTGGTCAAAATGGGTATGACCAGAGATTATATTATTCCGGAAGAAATATGTGAACAGACCGAGATACCAAAAATGCAGATACCAGCATTTTACCGCAATAAAAGAGTTATTGGAATAAGCAATATATTATCAGAGTTACTTAATAATTATTTAAATAAAAAGCCAGTTTGGATATATAATTCAAGGAACCAAGCATTGATTTATTCAACTTGCAAAGAAGTTAGAGACCATGACATAGAAGAACTTAGAAAATGGGGATTAACACTCCTCAGACCAGAAGAACAACCATTAACAAGATCTATCAGTAAATGAATTATTTCAGAAGAAGCTATGGATCAATTTTGTGAAAAAGTTGGCCGAAAATACAAACACCACATATGCAGTAGATGTAATGGCAAGCACAACTTTATTCCAGATGTGATGCTACACTAATAAGAAGATAGAAAAATAGCAGATACAACAAAAAAGAGAAAACTACGGAGCGAAATAATGGAGAAGACAAGCTATTAAATTGTGAAAGTGACATGTAGATAACTTTCACAATTTCCTTTACGTAAATTGTAAAAATTTGTATAGAAAAAGTCTTAGGTATTAACAATTTTTTGTCTTTTAGTAGTTTAAGATAAAGACTTTTTTGTTAAATAGCTATAGCCTATAGCCTAGCCTTTTTGACATTTTTGTTAAAGTTTTTTAGTCTTTAAAAAATAGACACGTGCATGTAAAGTTTGTTTACAACTTCAGCCTATAAATAAACGAGCATTTGCTCAGATGAAGGGTAAGCCTTCATGCGTTGAAGCAAAAACTCTCTCTCTTGTCCACAATAAATATTTTGCTTATTTATTTTAAAACAGGTATATTTCAATGGAAAAATCTATGGAGGAACAAAACTTAGGATTATCAAACTTACCAGAACAAGTATATTTATTCAGTATTATGAATAGCTAAATTCATAATTCCTAACAATCATGATATAATAAGATAAGTTCATGTTAGTTACTTTATAGTAGAATTATTCGAAGAATAACATGTTAAGAAGTTTATTAGCAAAGTGGAAACGGAGAAAAATCCCTAAGAACTATGTCATCCTAAAGGTGAAACCAATAAGGCAAAAAGCCGTGGTGGGGAGTAGCCAGAGTTGAGGCGCTGTTTAAGGAAAAAGTATCTGGATTACCATGCTAATAGTGACCGACGAACATGTTATTTAAGAATGATCTAGTATATAGTAATCTAATATGATCATATTTTGTTATGTGTATGATTGAAGGGAATATTTTGAAAATAACAATTTTATGAAAAATGAATAATTATTTATCTGACGAAATGGTAGATAAATTTAAAATACTTATTTTGTATTCACTTAAGGATATAAAAGTTGTAGATATAAGAAAAATCATATTAGAAAAAGCATTTGGTAAATATTATACGACTAGAATAAATTACATACCATGCCTACCTAACTACTCTTACAAATACTTACCATGATAAATTACATATATCTAGAATTTTGAAAAAAAAATGAGAAACATACAGTTAGTAGAAAAACAGATGAAAGTAAATTTAGACAAATACATGGAAAGTAAAGATATAAAATATATAGAATTTCTTAATAAAAATATGCAAGAACTACTTAGACTAAAACGAACAACTGAAAGATATTATGAAAAAGCATTTAATCAAGCTTAAATGACAGATGATATTAAAATACTTATTTTATATATACTTAGAGATATAGAAATCATAGACATAAAGAAAATAATATGGGAAAAATTACAAGATTATGAAGAGGAAGAATTATTAAACAGTATAGAAAACTTACTCATATATTATGAACATCAATACTATTTAGATTCAGAAGGATATTATACAGACTAAAAATGTCAGAATATATTAAGAAAATTAGAGAAAATCAAGAAGACCTACATAAAGAAATTGATTATAGAAAACAAATTAGAGAAATAATGGAAAATCTAATAGAAAAATTAAAATGGATAGATGAAACCTTGAAAAATTTAGAAAAAAGCAAAGATAAAAGTTTAGATAGTTTAAAAAATTCATTAAGAAGAGAACAAGAAAAAATAGTTAGTAGTATTAATAACCTCAAACAAGATATTAAATATAGTACAAGTAGAATAGATTATTATACATTTACTTTAGAAGAATAAAATGATAAACTACGAATATCTAAAATACTGGGAACAAGAAATGGAAGAAATAAGATTAACAGAAAACCTTATAAAAATGAATTTAATTGAATATTTTAAAACAAAAGATATAGAATACTTAGAATACCTTAAAAATAATATAGAAGACTTACAAAAACTAAGAGAAAAAACTAAAAAATATTATAGCAAATCATTTAATCAACTACCATTTAATCACCCCTCAAAATATGAATATCAGTAAAATTGAATATATTAATAAAATATATGAAAATAAAAAATACAAGAACAAAGAAAAACAGTTAATGAATATTACTACAAAGCATTTAACAATTACATAAATTAATGGATACATCTTACGAAAAGAATAAATCATTAAAAGAAATCGAAACTCAACTATATAGTTTATACCAAGAATACAAAAGATTACATAGTACTAACGAGGATCTTAGAACACTAGATAATTTAATTATGATAATATCTAATTTAGAATATGAATTAATAAAACATCTTAAGTCAAGAAGACAAAAATGAAAAATATTTCAATCGATAATATTCACAAAATACATTATATAAAAATAAATACTTATTGCCCAATAACTATTTATTTTCTAGTAAAGTTACCGCGCCTAATCCGCATAATATTCACAAAATACATTATATAAAAATAAATACTTATTGCCCAATAACTATTTATTTCCTAGTAAAGTTACCGCGCCTAATCCGCACCCCCCTATTATTAAAAATAAGAATAGGAAAAGTATAATAACTGCCATAAAAGGAAATTTAATATACCAAAAATTTAAATTTATAATAAGTGCAAATTATTCAGTAGCAATAACAGATAAAAATATACATAAATCATTGGTATTATATTGGAAAATATCAGGAATAGAACTAACCCCACGAAGTAAAATATTTACAGCAAGATGTAAAAATCTATATGTATTAACTATAAAACACAAAATAACAGGAAAAAATAAAATTAATAAAATACAAATAGAAAGTCCTTTTGAACAATTCGTAAGAATAATTGATAATAATGATTATAGTTACAAAAATATAGACATAGAAGAAAATCTAGAAATAATAAATGACAGAATAAGTACAACAAAAAGAACAGCTTATGATAAACCGGAATCATCAAGCTCATCAAAAAGAATAAGTTATGAAACAAGTTCAATGGATAATTCAAACCAATATTACATAACAGGAAAGGTAAATGAAAAAGAATATTTAATACTCTTAAATACAGGACAAGAAGAAAATTATATAGCAAAATATCTAGTAAAAAATAAGGAAATAAAAACCGACAATAATATATGCCCAGATCTACCAAGAAGTTTAATAAATACTAAAAATATAGCAGAAAAAGAAATAATAATAGGAATAAGAAAAATAAAAATAGAATTTGAAGTAAAAGAAGAAATGCAAAAAACAGACATAATATTAGGAATAAAATGGTTAGAACAAGTAAAACCATATAATATAGAACATACACAATTAACTATAACATATAACAGAGAAAAATTATTCTTAAGAAGAGCTTTAACATAAAATGAAAATATATGTATTAATGAAGATAGTAGTAGAAAGATATTACAGTAGATATTATACGCCTATGATAGATAAAGGAGCAGACGCTAATTTATGTAGATATAATTGCTTACCAGAAAGTAAATGAGATAAATTAAAAACACCAATTATAGTTAAAGGATTTAATAACGAAGGAAGCTTAATTACTTACAAAGCTAAGAATGTAAAAACACAAGTATGGGATAAAATATTAACAATAGAAGAAATTTATAATTATGAACTAACATCAAAAGATATACTTTTAGGAATGCCGTTTCTAGATAAATTATACCCACATATAATAACTAGAACAAATTGGTGGTTTACAACACCATGTAAACAGAAAGTAAGAGCAAAAAGAGTTAATAATAAAATAAGAAAGAAAACTGATTGGATAAAAGGAAGTGAAAAAATTACACAAAAGTTAGAAAATATAAAAAATACTGAAGATACAATAGAACTAGTCGTATTTTCGATAAATAAAACAAAAATAACTATATTTTCAATAAATAAGATAAAAATAATTAACAGAAAATTAGAACAATTATATAGTGAAGATCCATTAAAAGGATGGGAAAAACATAAAACCATTATAAAAATTGAATTAATAGACAAAAATAGCATAATAACCCAGAAACCATTAACATATAATTTTGATGATTTAAAATGCATATAGATGAATTATTAGAAAAACAATATATACAAAAAAGTAATAGTAAACATAATAGCCCAGCATTTATAGTAAATAAACATTGTGAACAAAAAAGAGGAAAAAGTAGAATGGTTATTGATTATAGAAATTTAAATGCAAAAACAATAACTTATAATTACCCAATACCAAATAAGATATTAAAAATAAGACAAATACAAGGATATAATTATTTTAGTAAACTTGATTGTAAATCAGGATTTTACTATCTAAAGTTAGAAGAAGAATCTAAGGAATTAACCGCATTTACGGTACCACAAGGATTTTATGAATGAAATGTATTACCATTTGGATATAAAAATGCACCAGGTAGATATCAACATTTTATGGATAGTTATTTTAAACAACTACCTAATTGTATAGTATATATAGACGATATACTATTATATACAAAGACCAAAGAAGAACATCTAAAATTATTGGAACAATTTACGGATATAATAGAAAAATCGGGAATAAGTTTAAGTAAAAAGAAAGCTGAAATTATGAAAAATCAGATAGAATTTTTAGGAATACAAATAGATAAAAGTGGAGTAAAAATGCAACAACATATAGTACAAAAAATAATAAATTCGAAAGAAGAATTAGATACGAAAAAGAAATTACAATCATTTTTAGGATTAGTAAACCAAGTAAGAGAATATATTCCAAAATTAGCAGAAAACTTAAAACCACTACAGAAAAAACTAAAAAAGGACATAGAATATAACTATAATGAAGAAGATAAAAAACAAGTTCAAAAAATAAAATTACTTTGTAAAGAATTACCAAAATTACAATTTCCAGATGAAAATAGAAAATTCATATATATAGTAGAAGCAGATGCTAGTGAATATAGTTACGGAGGAGTACTTAAATATAGATATGAAACAGAAAAAATAGAACACCATTGTAGATACTACTCAGGTACGTTCAACGAGACAAAAATAAAATGGGAAATAAATAGGAAAGAATTATGTTCATTATATAAATGTTTGTTAGCGTTTGAGCCATATATTGTATATAACAAATTTATTGTGCGAACAGATAATACACAAGTACGCTGGTGGCTAACAAAGAAAATACAAAATTCAGTTACAACGAAAAAGATTCGGAGACTAGTTTTAAATATATTAAATTTCACATTTACAATAGAAGTGATCAGCACTAACAAAAATGTTATTGCAGATTACATATCAAGACAAAGCTACACAGACTGATATAATAGAAAAAGATACTCTAGAAAAGATACTTAACACCCTAACTACGCTTTCAATGAAAGTGGACAGTATGGGTAATGAGATAGAAAAGCTAAAGACTAATGAAGATAAACTGAAGTCTATAGCTACAAATCAGCTAACTCAGCAGTGTGCAGAGCTATGTCGATCGGAAGACATTAAAATTCCAGAGCTAGAAGGAGACGTTGGGATACTCCATAAAACCCATAACATTTATCAATCTACTTCTGCAGGTACAAGCAAAGGAGTTAGGAGAAATACTACAAATATGAACCTAAACAAGCTATTTGATAAACCATTTATTTCAAATACACTAAAAGATCCTATGTTTATACCCCCACAAATTACCACATACCGAGAAAGTCTAAACCAAGACAAAAAGACCTACAACTATACAACCCGAACATACATAGAAAATATTTACAAAATACAAACCTTGTTAAATACCAACCCCAGAGCTATAAACATCCAAGAACCACATACAAATTACATAACCCAGAAGCTAACCGAATACAATAAGCTAATTGCTTTGCCCAAAACCAAACCTGGTCTAGTTAAAACATGTTACGAATATGGACTACTTAGCACCGTATATACCCAAGACGGATATGAAATATCCACTATACCAGAAATATATGATTCATTTAACATTTTTAAAAGAATAACCAAAGGTAACCTATTTTTTATAAAATTTTATACGGCACCAGCAGAGATATTGTATGATGAAGTTAAATCACCTATACAAGTTGTAAAGATAGGAATGATCCGAGATATGATTATACCAGAAGATATTACTCAACAACCAGAAATACCTAGAATTGAGATACCAAATTTTTATGCAAATAAAAGAATTATTGGACTATCTACGATTCTTCAAGAATTAGCAAACAATTATCGCAACAGAAATCCCATATGGAGCTATTATTCAAGAGGTAATGTAATAATATACTCGAATTCAAAGGAACTACGAGAAGCAGATATGGAAGACGTAAGGCAATGGATTTTAACCTTACTCAATCTAGAGAAAAAACCTATCGCCAGAGCTATCAAAGAAAAATTTATTTCGGAAGAACTATTAACCAGATATTGCAAGTTAATTGGACATAAATATCCAGACCATCAATGTTCAAAATGTAATGGAGAAGATAATATTGTACCAGAAGTTCAGCTAGAATAAAAGAATCATGAAGATAAACATGCCAGCTGGAAAGATAAGATCAGGAGCAATAATAGAGATACAGCAGATACGACAAAATAAACGAAAGACAAGATATCAAGATATTTAATCTTATTTTATAAATCTATTGTTTACGTAAAAAAAGATAGGATAGCATTTAATGTACATTAAATGTAGTTTATCTTTGTAAGACTTTTTAGACCCCTAGGTAACTTTTTAGCCATGTAGGCTTTTTGACTTTTATTTGTTTTTTGTAAACATTAGAAAAACGTGTACAAAAATGTAAACATTCATTCTTTCGTTTTATAAATAGAGAAGGCAGAAGGCATTGCAAAGCAAGCCTTCATGCGTTGAAGCAAATACTCTCTCAAGTCCACAAAAAAATATTTTGCTCAGTTAATTAAAAACAGGTATATTTCAATGGAAAAATCTATGGAGGAACAAAGCTCAGAAATATCAAACCTACCCGAACAGGTATATTTATTTATGATTATGAATAGCTAAATTCATAATTCCCAACAATCATGGTATGATAAAATAAATTCATGTTAGTTACTTCATAGTAGAATTATTCGAAGAATAATATGTTAAGAAGTTTATTAGCAAAGTGGAAAAGGAGAAAAATCCCTAAGAACTATGCCATCCTAAAGGTGAAACCAATAAGGCAAGAAGCCGTGGTGGGGAGTAACCAGAGTAGAGGCGCTGTTTAAGGGAAAATATCCAGATTACCATGCTAATAGTGACCGAAGAACATGTTATTTAAGAATAATCTAGTATATAGTAATCTAAGATGACCATATTTTGTTATGAACATGGTTGAAGGGAATATTTTGAAAAAAACAATTTTATGAAAATGAATAATTATTTATCTGATGTGATGGTAGATAAATTTAAAATACTTATTTTGTATGCACTTAAAGATATAAAAGTAGTAGATATAAGAAAGATCATATTAGAAAAAGCATTTGGTAAATATTACATGACTAGAGTAAATTATATACCATACCTACCTAACTATTCTTACAAATACTTAGCATGATAAATTACATAGAATTTTTAGAAAAAGATATGAGAAATATACAGTTACTAGAAAAACAGATGAAAATAAATATAGACAAATACATGGAAAATAATTTTTTTTTATATAAAATCTCTTAATAAAAATATGCAAGAACTACTAAGGCTAAAACAAACAATTATAAAATATCAATTTTAGAAAATAGATCATTTAGACAACCTTAAAGTTTTAATCTTATATATACTTAAAGACATAGAAATTATAGATATTAAGAAACTAATATTAGAAGAAGTAATAAACTACGAAATTGAAACAATAAATGCGTTAGAACAGATATACGAAGACATTTACCCAGAAGGATATTATTCAGATCAAGACTGTGGATGTTAGAATATATTAGAAAAACTAGGGAAAACCAAGATAGTCTAAATAATGAAATTAATTACAGAAACCGAATTAAAAAAATAATGGAGGATCTAAAAGAAAAGTTAATATGGATAGAAAAAACCTTAGAAAATTTAGAAAAAAGTACATGTGATAGTTTACATAATTTAAAAAACTCACTACGAGAAGAACAACACAAGATAATAAATGACATAGAAAATCTAGAATTAGATATATACTACAGTACAAATAGGATAAATTATTATACAGAAATTTGTAACTCTGCAGTTACTACAGGATAAAATAATAAACCAAATAAATTAATGAATACATCTCACGAAAAGAATAAATCATTAAAAGAAATAGAAACTCAACTATATAGTTTATACCTAGAATACAAAAGATTACATATAACTAACGAGGATCCTAAAACACTAGATAATCTAATCACGATAATATCTAATTTAGAATATGAATTAATAAAACATCTTAAGTCAAGAAGATAAAAATGAAAATTATTCCAATCGATAATATTCATTATAAAAATAAATACGTAGAAGTCATTGCACCCAGCTGAGAAAAACACACATCTAACCATACAATGGGTGCAAGAAACACTCTATGTTGTTGTAAGCAATAAAATTTTATGAAATTTAAATCCGTACAAAATTCGGATAATACTAAATTTAAAATATATTAATCCCAAATAAATATTGTGGATTAATGTAATTGGATCAATTATTTAAATCCAAACATGTGTGGGTTTAATTAAAGTCCAATTCTTTTAATTAGTCTAGTCCATTAATTTGGGTTAAAAATGATTAGCCCACTTTATCAAGCCCAAGATGTCATCATATTAATTTGGGCTACAAATGACTGATCCCACTTTAGCAAGCCCAATATGTCATCATATGCTAGAGGCCCAATTTGGTGCCACATGTCAAATGACTGTGGCATGCCAAGTCAAGTGAAGGAGCCAATGGGACCATGCCACGTGTCAAAATGATGCAGTAAATTAAAAGCCCATAAGAAATGCCATGTCACTTAAATCTGATTGGTCAAAGGAAGTTCATATTTATCAAAACCATGTCACTTAAATCTGATTGATCAAAGGAAGTTCATGTTTATCAAGACTCTTTACTTCCTACATCTATAAATAGGGGCCTCATAATTCAGAAAAGGGACCAACAAGTTTAACAAGAATCAAGAGAGAGCTCGTGGATCAAAGCAACAGATTTCTCTACAAATTCAAGAACAAGCTCAAGATTTCAAGATCAAGTGTTCAAGGTTCAAGAACAAGCTCAGGATTTCAAGATCAAGAGTTCAAGGTTCAAGAACAAGATCAAGTTTTCAAGATCAAGAGTTCAAGGTTCAAGAACAAACTCAAGATTTCAAGATCAAGAGTTCAAGATTCAAGAACAAGTTCAAGCTTCAAGATCAAGACTACAAGATTCAAGAACTAGCTCAAAGGCCCTTGAATTCAAGTACAAGGTGAGATCAAGTTCCTCAAGTCTTCAAAGCAAGTTCAAGTTCAAGACCGCAAGATTCAAGAACAAGCTACCAAGCCTTTGGATTCAAGCACAAGTCAAGATCAAATCCGCCAAGTTCAAGTTAAAGTTAAAGATCAAGATCGAAGCCCTTGAATTTATAGTTGAAAAGGCGAATCAGTGGAATCATAGAGATTGTAACACTCACTTATTGAAATAAATAAATCTATTGTTGAAGTATTTTTATTATCTCGATTATTTATTTTTCGGCCTCAAGAATTTTACTGTCTAAAAAATTCTGGCATGCCCAGTGGGACAATCTCTACCTCTCATCTCAACTTTTCATACTTCAAAGTTTAAGAACGATGAAATGACTTCCAAGAAGGTCAACTCTCAATCAACTACTGTCAAGGCTGTTGATTCAAAGTTCTCTGCTGAAGTAGAAAACATCCTTGGTGTTACTTTTGGAAGATTAGAAGCTGTCACAAGGAGCAAGGCAGGCTTGCTAGGATAACAAACACATCCAGTGTCATCCGAACCAACTACAATTTTTAGATCTTTAACCCTAAAAGGAAAGAAGTCTAATACAAGTGCTTCAGAAAGAGAAAGCAGTGTAGCGGAATCACTTAAGAAGACTCTAGCTTTACTTGAGCATTTTGGTTCCAAATACTCTGGCGCAAAGAGCGATGGTTGTTCAAGCAACTCATCATATCCGACTACACCGCATAAGTTGAGAATTTCAAAGATCAACTTATGAGATAATCCATGCTACTCTCCAACATCTCCAGTGATTATGCAAGCGGTGGTGACTGATGCCTCATCTATGAAAGAGCAGCTTGCGAATATAGCAAAGACAATTGAGGGCCTGACTAAATATGTTCAGAATCAAAATGCTTGAATTGATAAGATAGTGGACATGGTAGAAGGTATGATAGATGGAGAGTCTAGCCATGCACATGAAAAATCTCCAGAGGTTCATGAGACAGAAAATCCTGTGAAACAAACACCATCGACCAAAGAGGTGCAAGTTTCTTCTGAGGAATGATCCCAATTGGGCATTTGAGGGAATTCATTGAAGGGACCCTCAAAGACAAGTATGATGTTGTCACCAAATCTTTCCTTGCATATGCCAAGCCCTACAATGTGAGGATAGATAGCCTC
Source organism: Capsicum pubescens (assembly GCA_030864215.1). NCBI lineage: Eukaryota > Viridiplantae > Streptophyta > Magnoliopsida > Solanales > Solanaceae > Capsicum > Capsicum pubescens. Next base: position 90,618,352 of record CM061549.1, on the reverse strand, counting down.
AAAATGGCTGCCGGCTATCAGCCCCCCAAATTTTAACAATTTGAGGGCAAAGGGAACCCAAAACAACATATCACACACTTTGTTGAGACATGTAACAATACTGGAACTTATGGTGACTATCTTGTCAAATAGTTTGTTTGTTCTCTAAAGGGAAACACCTTTGATTGGTATACAAACCTTGGTCTTAATTCTATCGATAGTTGGGAGCAATTGGAGCACGAGTTCTTAAATTTCTTTTATAGCGCAAGGCGTACAATGAGCATGGTAGAGCTCATAAATAATCGGTAAAAAAAGGATGAAACAGTCATTGACTTCATCAATCGATGGAGAAATGCTAGCCTAAACTGCAAAGATAGGCTCAGCGAAGCTTCTGCAATAGAGATGTGCATCCAAGGAATGCACTGGGAGCTTCTCTACATCTTGCAAGGCATTAAGACTAAATCCTTTGAAGAGATAGCTACCCATGCCCACGATATGGAGTTGAGCATGTCTTCTACTAGAAAGGGTTCAACGCCTATCCATGGCCCTTGAAGGGGAAAGGATAAGAAGGACCCCAAAATATAGGGCAAGTTTGTCCCCAAAAATGACAACAAGGAGTCCATGAATGCCAATGTGTCTCCTGTGAAGGTCACCATAAAGGTGAGCAAGAAGCAAAGTGTGAAGACGACTTCTGGAGAACGTCTGAATCAGAAAACTTTAAAGGAAATGCAAGAAAAAAATATCCCTTCCTTGATTCTGCTGTTGCTGAGATTTTTGATGAACTCCTTGAGCATAAGCTCATTGAACTCCCAGAGATGAAGCATCACAATGAAGCTGAAAGGACCAATGACCCTAATTACTACAAATATCATAGGCTCGTAAGTCATCCTCTAGAAAAGTGCTTTGTCTTTAAAGATAAAGTAATGCAACTGGCAAAAGAGAAGAAGATTTTCTTCGACGATGAGACGACCAGTTCTCATCAAATCTCTATCACTTTTGGCTCACTCGACCCAGTCCAAATATGTATCGAAGAGCATAATAAGAAGATATTAGAGCCTGATAGGTCTTTAATTGATGAAGGTGATGATGAAGGTTGGACTCTAGTGACCAGGCGCAGACACAAGAAGATAAGTTTGCAAAACTAGTCATCCAAGCAACCAACCAAAAGGAGAATGGTGAAGAAACTAACGAAATCAAAGTTGGTTGAACTTTCAAAGAAGACGAGGGTGACAGAGCTTCACCACTAATAACCTCGGCGTCCGGTGAATTTAGAGGAATTCTTACCGAGTTGGTTTCGTATAAAGACTGCCCAAGTTAACCTTGAGGCATCCTATTTTAATACTTCCAAAGAAGGGGAAAATGGTGAAAATATACCCAGAGAAGTTCCTTTATCCTCTGAACCACTTGCTGAACCTCTTATCCAAGAGGCACATGTATGTGATACAAAAATCACATTCACAAATAACGATCTTCTACTTTGTGAGGCCCTACATAACCGTCCTTTATAAATGGTGGGTCAAATTCTAGGAAAGAAGATCAATAGAATCTTGATAGATGAGGGATCTAGAGTCAACATCCTTCCTATCCTCACGATAAAGAAACTTGGCATCGCTACTAGCAAACTGGACGAAAGCCGTATAATGATCCAAGGCTTCAACTAAGGGGGCCAGAGGGCCATGGGATCTATCAAGTTGGGGATTCGAATGGATGATTTTCAATCAAATGCATTGATGCATGTGATCGATGCCAAAACTTCATATAATATATTACTTAGTAGGCCTTGGGTGCACGAGAATAAAATTATCTCATCCTCTTACTATCAATACTTGAAGTACCTCGAAGGTGGAGTGGAAAGAAAGATAGTTGATGATGACAAGCCATTCACTGAAGCTGAGTCGTATTTTGCCGATGTAAAATTCTACTTAAAGAATCATGTTGTGGATAAGAAAAGGGTTGAAGATGTCACCAAGACCAAGTGTGATGATCTTGAATCTAAGAAGGTCGTAGTGACTGTCAAAAAAGTTTCCACCAAGAAGCCTCCCTCCACTTCAAATAAAGGAAGTGTTGCTCCTATGAAAAAGAAGGCAACTCCTGTTCTTCACTACGTACTGAAGGTAAAGAAAGAGAAAGATCACCCATTGGATTCCCAAGATAATGTGCTAAAGGGGATAACTTTACCTATTAGGAAGATTGATGCAATAAATCCATCTTCAAGACTACTTGAAGAGTCTGTGGCTCAAAATCCGCCACAAGATATGACACTCCCTACGAAGCATACAAAAGAAGGCTTTGAAGGATGGAAACAATCCTAATGAGCCATCAAGGTTGGGAAAACTTCTATTAAAGGGTACAACCAGGTAGGCACGTGAAGGCCTAGGATAAACGCAGCTACCTCCAATTCGCATCTCCATAAAAAGGGCAGTCAGTAATTACATCATCGTAGAAGAAGAATCCAATGCAACTAATAAAAGACCTTCTGTATTTGATTGAATTGGAGAATCAACCGTAAGAACTTCTGTGTTCGAAAGGTTGGTCCCTCTAAATAAGAAAAAAAAACAAGCATCGGAGAAGTCATCAAAGTAAAATAATGCACTCTTTGCCTAAGATCTAAAAGGATTTCCAAAGTCTGATTCTTTCTAGAAGGAGGCGGCAGACGAAACTGGTAGTTTCATGCAATGAGGTACTAAAAGCAAAGGCTCATACTATGGTTTAAACCAAGCAATGCAAAGAAGATGAAGAGAGTATTGTCTTCTCATATCATGTTATGACCTAGAATGAGAAAGATGTCTCATCTCAAATGGAGGTTGATGAAGAGATAGAAGATGCCTTCTGGTGTTATCATATATCCATCAATGATGATGATCCTCAATAGGAGGAAGATGCTAGAGATGCTCCATCATAACTTGAATAAGGAGTAAAGGCCACAATAGATCCCTTGAAGAAAGTTAATCTTGGAACCGATGAAGACCCAAGACCAACTTACCTGAGTGTATTTCTAGAAGTAGAGGAGGAAATCACTTATATGGACATACTCAAAGAATATATGGATATCTTCTCCTAGAGCTATAAGGAAATACTTGGCTTAGATAAAAAAGTAGAGGTCCATCAGTTGGCGATCAAGAATGGTGCCCGTCTTGTTAAGCAAGCCCAAAGACGCTTTAGGCCAGAGTTGGTTCCTTTGATTGAAAATGAAGTTAAAAGCTCATTGAATCTGGATTTATTCGTGAAGTCAAATATCCCACACGGATTTTAAGTATTGTTCTAGTACGGAAGAAGAATGGCCAAATTCGAGTTTGTGTTGACTTTTGAGATCTCAACAACGCCTTCCCTAAGGATGACTTTACAATCCCCATACTAGAGTTGATGATTGATGCCACCACTAGTTATGAGGCAAAGTACTTCATGGATGGTTTATCCGGCTACAACCAAATCCGTATGGTGCCAAAGGATGAAGAGCTCACTGCATTTTGTACGCCCAAAGGTATTTATCACTACAAGGTGATGCCTTTTGGTTTAAAGAATGCTGGAGCCACTTACTAAAGGTCTATGCAAAATATCTTTGATGGCTTACTCCACAAAAATGTTGAATGCTACGTGGATGATCTAGTGGTGAAGTCAAGAAAAAGAGACGACCACTTAAAAGACCTAAGAATGGTGTTCAAGTTACTTCGAAGATATCAACTTAGGATAAATCCATTGAAGTATGCCTTCGGAGTTACTTCCGGAAAGTTTCTTGGTTTCATTGTGCGACACCGAGGAATTGAAATTGATCAATCCAAGGTCGATGTAATTTTGAAGATGCCCGAGCCTAGAAACATTCATGAGTTAAAAAACCTTCAAGGAAGGCTAGCATATTTAAGGAGGTTCATCTCAAACTTGGCTGGAAAATGTCAACCATTTAGTCCTCTCATGAAGAAGGATACTCCCTTCGAATGGGACCAAGCTTGTAGTAACTCCTTTGAGAGTATCAAATCATACTTAATAAAGCCGCCGGTTATTGCGGCACCCATACCTGGAAAACTATTGATACTCTATATCGCAGCACAAGAGAGGTCAGTTGGAGCACTACTGGCTCAAGAAAATAGTGAAGGTAAAGAAAACTCACTTTACTAGCTGAGCAGAATGATAACACCAAATGAGCTAAAGTATTCTCCGATTGAAAAGTTATGCTTGGCATTGGATTTCTCTATCCAAAAGATAAAACACTACTTTCAAGCTCATGTTGTCCGTCTTGTGTCCAGGGCTAATCCCATCAAGTTAGTGATGTTGAAACCAGTCCTCAGTGACCGACTTGCAAGGTGGTACCTTCAATTTCAACAGTTTGAGATTGTGTATGTTCCCCAAAAAGCTGTAAAAGGACAAGCATTGGTTGACTTCTTGGCAGATCACCCAATACCTGATGACTGGGAGATGAGTGATGAACTTCCTGATGAAGATGTAATGTATATTGAAGTTAGATCCCCATGGAAGATGTACTTTGATGGTGCTGCACATCGAGATGGAGCTGGTGCTGGCGTAGTGTTTGTCACTCCACAAAAAGAAGTCATCCCCTACTCTTTTACCTTGACGAATCATTTCTCCAATAATGTTGCTAAATATTAAGCGCTCATACTCGTACTTGAGATGGCTGTTGACATGAAGCAACTATAATTACAAGTTTTTGGTAACTCTCAATTGGTGATCAATCAACTTTTGGGAAGCTATGAAGTTAGGAAGCCTGAGTTAAGACCATGTCATGATTATACACAGAAGTTGATGGGATAGCTTAGAGAAGTAACCTTCCAGCACATTTCAAGGAAATAAAATAAGCAAGCTGATGCCCTAGCCGCTTTGGCTTCAACTCTAACTCTTTCAAATTAGACACCAGTTACTATCCGCTAAAAATGGGTAGTACCGCCATCAAATGAGAATGAGGACATAAAAGGTAAGGTTGAGTACCTCGCCCCGTGTTCAAACCTATAAAGGAGTATTGGTGACAACCTATCATTGACTACTTGTGTTATGGGATACTTCCAGAAGATCCAAGGAGAAGAACTGACATTCATCATTGGGCACCTCGCTTTCTTTACAACAAAGACACACTATACAGAAGATCATTTGAAGGAGTACTCTTACAGTGTTTGGAAGAGGAAGAAACAATTCAAGCTTTGCAAGAAGCACACTCGGGAGTTTGTGGATTGCATCAGTCTGGACCGAAGCTTCATTTTCACATTAAAAGGATGGGATATTATTGGCCAACAATAGTGAAATATTGCTTGGACTATGATAGAAGATGCAAAGCTTTCCAATTTTGTGCAAATTTCATACATCAACCTCCAGAGATACTACACCCAACTGTAGCATCTTGGCCATTCAATGCTTGGGGAATGAATGTTGTTGGTCCACTACCAAAATCTTCTGGTGGATACTTATACATCTTGGACGCTACAGATTACTTCTTAAAATAGGCTAAAGCTGTTGCTCTCAAGAAAGTAAAGAAAGAAAATATCGCAAACTTTATCCGAGTGAATATCATCTACCACTTTGGAATTCCTCAGTGCATAATAATTGACAATCGGAAGCCATTTGATAACAAGCTGATGAACAAAATCTGTGACCTCTTTGGTTTCAAGCAACACAAGTCTTCTATGTACAACGCTGTCTCTAATGGCCTACCGAAACATTCAATAAAACTTTATGCAACTTGTTGAAGAAAGTGTCTCCAAATCCAAACGAAACTGGAATGAGTGAATGGAAGAAACTTTATGGGAGTATAGGACAACTTACCATACACCGACGCAAGCAACCCTATACTCACTTTCTTTTGGAGTTGAAGCAGTCCTGCTACTTGAGCGTCAAATACCTTCTTTGAGACTGGCTATTTAAGAAAGGCTCACCGATGAAGAAAATGCTAAGTTGCGTCTTACGGAGTTAGAAGATCTTGATGAGAAGAGGATGGAGGTTCAATAAAATCTTGAATATTATTAATCCCAGCTATCTCGTTCTTTCAACAAAAGGGTTCGCTTGAGGTGCTTCCAAGTTGGAGATCAAGTCTTTGCAGTAAGAAGGCCCATCATCACTTCTCATAAGTCTGAGGGAAAATTCACCCCGAAGTGGGATGGACCATATGTACAAGAGGCATATTAAAATAGTGCTTACAAGCTTGTCGATGTAGATGGCATGAGGATTGGCCCCATCAATGCCAAGTTCTTAAAGAAGTACTATCCTTGAAGGAAGATGACACTCCTTAAGGCACGAGTATAAATTGCATGTCTACTCCTGGCCCGCAAGAGTATAAACTATGAACGACTCAAAAAAAATATCCGCTAGGTTAAAAACCTCGAAAGAGGTGGCTTAGGCAAAAGTTAGGATGCAAAAAAAACACTTACCCCAGAACTACATTGTGTCTTGATCCTCTTTATTGAGGTACGAAGGCGCTTGAAATTTTATTCTGAGTTTAGTTGCATGAGTGTAAAAAAAATACATGTTCCCCCTCATATAAAAAAATACAGTCTTTAAGAGACTTCTAACTTCATCAATCTTCAGACTTGCACCAAGTGTTGGTAACTCAATGGGGGAAAATACCTATGAAGTATGAGCTTCTTGGATATAAGTTGAAGTCTTCAAATTCACTAAGTTTTTATGTTGGAGCTTTCAAGTTACCATATTAGAGCCTGCAAGTTCACAAAGTCTGATAGTTGAATTCTTCAAATGGTCTATGAATATAAGTTGAAGTCTTCAAATTCACCAAGTCTTCATGTTGGAGATTTCAAGTTACCATATTGGAGCCTGCAAGTTCATGAAGTCTTATAGTTGAAGTCTTCAAATGACCTATGCATATAAGTTAAAGTCTTCAAATTCACTAAGTCTTCATGTTGGACCTTTCAAGTTACCATATTGGAGCCTGCAAGTTCACAAAGTTTGATAGTTGAAGTCTTAAAATGACTTATACATATAATTTGAAGTCTTCAAATTCACTAAGTCTTTATGTTGGAGCTTTCAAGTTACCATATTGGAGCCTGCAATTTCATGAAGTCTGATAGTTGAAGTCTTCAAATGACCTATGCATATATGTTGAAGTCTTCAAATTCACTAAGTATTCATCTTGGAGCTTTCAAGTTACCATATTGAAGACTGCAAGTTCACGAAGTCTGATAGTTGGAGTCTTCAGATGACCTATGTCTATAAGTTAAAGTCTTCAAATTCACTAAGTCTTCATGTTATAGCTTTCAAGTTACCATATTGAAGCCTGCAAGTTCACGAAGTCTGATAGTTGGAGTCTTCAGATGACCTATGTCTATAAGTTAAAGTCTTCAAATTCACTAAGTTTTCAAATTGAAGCTTTCAAATTCACCATATTGGAGTCTGCAGGTGGGAGGCTTTAGATGACCTTTGGTATAAGTTGAAGTTTTAAAATTCACTAAGTCTTCATGTTGGAGATTTCAACTTCACCATATTTAAACCTGCAAGTTCACGAAGTCTGCAAGTTAAAGTCTACAAGTTAAAGTCTTCAGATGCTCTGCGACTATAAGTTGAAGTCTTCAAGTCTGAAATATTGAAGCTTTCAGAGTTTGAAAGTTGGAGTCATTAGGTTCTTTGATCTATAAGTTGAAGTCTTTAAATTTTTCAAACCTTCCTGAGTTTACCTTTCAATCTTTATGAAATTATCTTTTCTTATGGCGGAGACAAGTATATGCGCCGTAAGATTACCATAAAGTTACCTTTTCTTACGGCGGAGACGAGTAGCTATCCCTATGCGCCGTGAGATTATCATAAAATTATCTTTTCTTATGGAGGGGACGAGTAGTCATCCCTATGCGTCTAAGATTATCATAAAGTTACCTTTTCTTATGGAGGGACGAGTAGCCATCCCTACACGCCATAAGAATACCATGAAGTTACCTTTGTTATGGCGGGGGTGAGTAGTCATCCCTACGTACCATATAATTATCGTTCTTACATGAAAGGCAATATCTTGAGAAAGAAGTTTAATCATGCATGGCTGTTAAAAAAAAGAATAATAAAGATTTTTTTTAAAAAAAAAGAGGAAAGGAATACCTCGCTGTTGAAGCTCGAATACTGCATCAAAGAATGCTACAGAATATGTTGTAAATAACAAGGAGTGCAGGGTATTTATAACTGTTGAAAGGCGGTGAGAAGAATTTGACTCTAATGCAAATTGTACTAAGAAGTTGGTAGTCTAGTTGGAATCAAAATGTTAGGAAGCATATAACTTGCATGTCTCCCAATGGGAATTGGACTGCAATATCGGGTGACTGCATGGCTCCAATGAATTTGAATTGCAATGATGCAACTAATAAAAAGGGAGTAAACTATTGTCATGGCCGAATATTGGATTGGTGCATATTGCTGCCCACCAATAAATAATTCTGATGGAATTACGATTGTTTGTCATTATTATTATTATTATGGGTGGTCAAATTTTGTGAAATTAAATAGTGTTCCTTGGACATCATTCGATTTCAATTATATATGATGTAAAATTATATATATAAATTACCATTGATTTCGATTAAAGTATAAATTGTTACTTCAAGGCTAGTCTTCGAAAAGAAAATTAAATATCTTGACAAGTCTTGAAGTAGGGGGCACTTTGTAAGCAATAAAATTTTATTAAATTTAAATACGTACAAAATTCGGATAATATTAAATTTAAAATATATTAATCCCAAATAAATATTATGGATTAATGTAATTGGATCAATAATTTAAATCCAAACATGTGTGGATTTAATTAAAGTCCAATTCTTTTAATTGGGCTAGTCCATTAATTTGGGTTAAAAATGATTAGCCCATTTTATCAAGCCCAAGATGTCATCATATTAATTTAGGCTACAAATGACTGAGCCCACTTTAGCAAGCCCAAGATGTCATCATATGCTAGAGGCCCAATTTGGTTCCACATGTCAAATGACGTGGCATGCCAAGTCAAGTGAAGGAGCCAATGGGACCATGCCACGTGTCAAAATGATGCAGTAAATTAAAAACCCATAAGAAATGCCATGTTACTTAAATCTGATTGGCCAAAAAAGGTTCATATTTATCAAGACCATGTCAGTTAAATCTGATTGGTTAAAGAAAGTTCATGTTTATCAGGACTCTTTACTTTCTACAACTATAAATAGGGGCTTCATAGTTCAGAAAAGGGACCAATAAGCTTAACAAGAATCAAGAGAGAGCTCGTGGATCAAAGCAGTAAATCTCTCTACAAATTCAAGAACAAGCTCAAGATTTCAAGATCAAGAGTTCAAGGTTTAAGAACAAGCTCAAGATTTCAATATCAAGAGTTCAAGATTCAAGAACAAGTTCAAGCTTCAAGATCAAGACTACAAGATTCAAGAACAAGCTCAAATGCCCTTGAATTCAAGTACAAGGTGAGATCAAGTTCATCAAGTCTTCAAATCAAGTTCAAGTTCAAGATCAAGACCGCAAGATTCAAGAACAAGCTACCAAGCCCTTGGATTCAAGCACAAGTCAAGATCAACTCCGTCAAGTTCAAGTTAAAGATCAAGATCTAGCTCGAAGCCTTTGAATTTAAAATTGAAAAGGAGAATTAGAGGAATCATAGAGATTGTAACACTCACTTATTGAAATCAATAAATCGATCGTTGCAGTATTTTTCTTGTCTCGATTATTATTTACGGTCTCAAGAATTTTATTGTCCAACAGTTGTATTAGTTATTTTTAGCGGTAAATTCTTTTTGGATATTATAGCATGATCCGATTCAATTGGAAACTGTTTGATCATCTTTCTCTGAAAAACAAGACAAAATAGAATCAATGTTTGCTAGTCAACCTCCTCCATACAACTATTTGTTGGTGCAAATTTGAACATAGTGAAAAAGAAGCTTTTATTAGTTTAATCATTTTAAAATTAATTAAATTATAAAAGAACAAATATGGACAAAATATTTATTGAAACATTAAACAAAGAAGAAAAGAAAGAGGCAAACCTTTGATTTTTTGGCCACTTTATGCGGCGCCCGACTGCGACATGTTTTGTTTTCATTTTTTCATTCGGAATTTTCAACTGAAAGATAAACATAAGAAATTATCTAATAAAGATAATTTCTTGTCCATTGTTGGTTTTGTATAGTTCATATATAATCGTCAAAGCTATTAATTAAAACAAATAAAGAAGGACAAAAAGGATGATGATAATGAATGAAAGAAAATGAATTAAATTAAAATCAAATTAAGAAGAAATAAAAGTAGAAGAAGGTATGCTTCTACTTAAATTAGAATCAAAATAAGAAGAAATAAAAGTAGAAGAAGGTATGTTTCTTGTAAACTTTGATTTAAAATATTAGTAAAATAAAATTGTAGCATTTTTCAATGTAAGGCATGCAGTGAAATTATATCACAACCAAACACACCACTTGTTAATTTCTCTTTTACGAAGGTAAAAGAATGATACATACGATTCCAACAATAAAGTTACCTTGTATAAACATGGTAATGCAAGATACTCAATAAAAATATACATGCAATTAAACAAAATACAACCGCACTATATCACAACCAATCTACACAACATAGGTAAAAGAGTGGTACATACAATTTAAAGAATAAAAAATTTGATCTTGTCCCAATTCATCAGTAATGAAGTGCATTAGAATAATAATAATAACATACCTAGTGTAATTTCATGAAGTAGGATTTTGAGAGGAATGTATTCAAACCTTACCCTACCTCAAATGTAGAAAGGTTGTTTAGAATAGACCCTCTGCTCAAGATATATTATGCAGCATGCAAGACCTTTTGCTTGTTTCTGGAATTTTGCAACTCTAAGTTTAAAAAAGTCTTCACCAGAGTGAAGTGAAAATCAGAAAAATAATCTATCTTTTGCAAAATAAAAGGTAAAAAATCATATGAAAGATCAAACATAGCATGACCGAAATAGAAAATACCAAGTAAACATAAAAGAAATAATTATATAAATATTAAAGAAAAAGAGAGATATACCTATTGAGATAAACAATATGAACAAAGTTAAAATCTCTCTTAGGGAAAATCATAAGAAAAAAACAACCAAAAATTTAAATCAGGCTACACATACATACTGATTTGGTTATGCAAGAAATTGAGGGAATCAACTCATAAAAACTCACAATGATTTAAAAGAGAAAAATCAATCTATTTTTTTGATAACACCTTTCATACCCGCTCACCTCCATATCGCCCACACCCCTGAATCCTTGCAACACACCAATATTCATGAATATTTTTTTGTTTTACTATATATAAAGATCCCTAATCCTAAACCTAATTTTCTATATATACGTCATATCACAAAAAGCAAATAAGAAAAAATTACTAAAAGAGCAGCTTAAGTTACAAAACTACTAACAATTCCTTCACTTTAAAAATATTATAAATATCCCAACATTTACTATTTTTACTAAAATTTGAGATACATGTTAAAGACCCCTCATCCTATGCCCTTACTTTACTAAATTAAAAACGGTTTCCTCCTCATTTTAGGCCATTATTTCAGCAGCGGTTTTAATCACATTTTTTTTCTCTAATTCAAACTTTTGAATTAGGGTAGATTTTTCTGCTAAAATCATATAAATTTCCTCTAATCTCATCTGGCGATTTTTTTTTCAAAAAGCAATAATTTGACACTATTTTTACAAAGTAATTTTTCGGTGATATTGTTGAACAAAGTCTTTATGTCCCTTTTTTCAGTCTATATTGTTTGAATTAACATAATGAATAGAGATTTGAGAGCATCTTTTATTCTTGGGATCTCTCAATTAGACATTAGCAAATAATATGAAGAAATTGTAAACTTTATTCCTGATAGTTTTGACTATGAATCTAATGATTTTAATGAAAATAGGTCCAAGCATAGAAATGATCCACATACTATGAAGAAATTCTAAAAAAGCATGCCAAGAAGGATAAGAAAAAAGAAGTTTTCTAAGAAAAGAGGATCTAACAATTCTGGAGGTAAAGTTCTAGCTAAAAGAAGAAGAGTTGTTGAAGTTATTTCTAGAGATGAGCTTCTAAAGGTATTTGTATGTTCAGATCTGGGAAATGTTAGGTCGAGATACATATTTATACATACATGATATGTTTTTCAATTTCTTGTATATCTGGTTCTTTGTTTATGATTTTATATGTATCTCATATTTTTGAAAGTATTATTGAAATTAACATAACAAAATATAGATGTTTATAAGCTTATAGATACATATTGTATTATCTTGTATCACGAGTTTACTGTTTATGCATTATGTTTATCTCGTGTTGTTTAACTTTTATTGAAATAAACATACAAATAGATACATGTTATTTCAACCAAGATACATATTGTACTATCTTGTCTATATGATTACCTGAGTATTCCTTTAAATGTATCTAGTATTTTTTAAGTATTATTAAAATAAGCAAACAAAAGATACATGTTTGTAAGCTTAAAGATGCATATTGTATTATCTTGTATAACTGATTCTCTATTTATTCATTTATACATATCTTTTATTTTTTATGATTTAATGAAAAACTCATACAAAAGATTCATATTATTAAGATTAAGGATACATATTGTATTATCTTGTATCTCTGGTACTATGTTCTTACATTTTTGTATCTCTTGTTCTGTGTTGTTTTAGATCTATATATCTCATGTTATTTTAGTATTTTGATGTTTTTTTGTAGGGATTAAGTTACGTTATAAAGAAAATTCTACTGCATCTTCTAAGATTTGACGTTCTTGCAATTTAAAGTTTAAAGATGAGATTAAAGAAGTTGTCGGTCAAGAAGTTATCGACTTATTTGCAAAGAAAATTTTTGGATGTTATCTCAATATCTCACTATCCAATTATATTGGACAAACTACCAAATGTCTTCTTATGCTTGAGATCGAGCAAGAAAATCAAGAAGAGATGAATGTGTTTGTCAAAGGCAACATTCTTAGATTTTTCATCTATGAATTTGCCTTGATAACTGGTTTGAAGTGTTATGGAAATGTTGAAGATTTCAGATATGATGATTCTTCTCCAAGTAGGTTTATGAGAAGGTATTTTTCCCAATCAATGAATGGGCTTGATAAGGAGGCATTGATTGGACATTTTCTCAAGGAAAATTTTGACACCATAGAGGATGCTCTCCAGATGACAATTCTATACTTTATCCACCCATTTATCTACTCACAACTAAATGCTTCTCCCATTCCATTTTATGATTTTAAGATGGTGAAAGATAGAAAATATAAATTCTTTCCTTGAGGTAAAGTTGCTTTCTCCAAGTTGATGGCCTCATAGAACAAAAGAGAAAAGATGTTGATGAATCAAACTGCACAGATAGTAAGGAGCAATTGGTTAAAGCGAACTTAGATTTGTTAAATTCGAAGATAAAGACATATGTGAAGACATACGTAAGGATTGATTTATTTAAGCCGTATTAATTTTCTCTTTGTACAAATTTTATCCAATTATCTATGCTTGTTTATTATATGGATTTTAAATTTAATGATTTAGAGTGTGTTCTGAATGAAAAATTCTTTGAAGTCTTGAAGTCTTTGTAGTCAAAGAATGAGACTGTGGAGAAGGTAACATACTTTAAAACATAACACAATTATTAACGACTATAATGGCTTTAACTTTGTTGCTCATATTTTTTTGCAGGAAGACATTGCAAAACAGAGCCCAAAAGAGGGTGAACATTCAGCTGATGTAGCTGATGTTGCAGGACATAGTAATCCTATCAGTCCACATATTAACTCAGACAAATCAGTGAAAATGGAAGTGGCCAAAGTCAACCAAGAACCATCACCTGTAATAAAAGGTCCACATTCTGAAATGGTAATTTCATAAGCAATACAAAATACATATTTACTATTTTGTGTCTCATTTAATATTTATGTATCTCACTTTAAACTATCTTTACTTAAGTTTTTATTATCTTGTATCTCATATTTTTCACTAATGTTGTATTGAAGATTCTTATTCACTGAACAAATTTTTTTAGAAAAATATTAAAAAATAGAGCTGGCGAGAAGGTGATCGTTCAGATGATGTTGCAGGACCTACTAATGCAGATAGTCCACAGAAAGACTCAAACAAATCAGTTGAAATATAGGGGGCCAAAGTCAACCAAGCACCATCACCTGTCAAATATGGTGAACATGAAATGGTAATTTCTCATTACATTTATATACATATTGAATCAAGCATTCAATATGTTTTTTCTAATTAACATGACATTTTTACATGTTTAAGATGAAAAAATATTAACTAGGACATACATGTAATATGTTTGTGACTGTCTTATGTTATTCAATATGAGATACATATTAATTATTATGTATCAAATACATCTTTTATGTATCTTGTTTAATAACTTATTAACTTAAGTGTTTATTATTTTATATCTCGTACATTTTAAATAACATAGTAGTAAATAATCTGATTCACTTAAAATATAAATATGGACAGTTAATTAATTATAATTTTGAGATTTAAACATAGATTTTTTGTAACTATTTCATAGCATATTCAGGATGCTGGTATTGAGCAAATGAATAACATCATTGTTGAAGAAATGAAATCGCTTGACACTATTGTTCCAGTTCCAGTAAATGATATGACTTTGGCAGTTTATAAGCCTCCACCAACAACTCCAAACGAGTATTTTATTACTGATACAACAATTTTGCTTGCCTACCCTACACCAAAAAGGTCGTGTCTGAAGAAAGAAAGATACCTGCACAATGCAATCAAAAGCCATATAAGATATACCGTTATCCTTTTTAACGCATTTTGGATCAAGTTCTAAAGGAGAGGAAAAGCTGGTTTCTACAGAGCGAAAAAATACTCATTTGAAGATTATGACATTTCCGAGGATTCACCAAATGAACTGATGGAAGTTTTTGAGAATTGGATAAAAGAAGGCCTTTATAGGCAACACATGAACAAGTAAGTTCACAAATTACTAATTCTAAATTCAAATATAATCTACAGTTTATTACTTTTTTTATAAAATCTACTGTACTGTTATGTTACAGAAAAGATAAGGACGATCACTGCAAGGTTAAATGTGCAAATCTTGAATTTTAACAACTGGATTTCGTAGTTGATTGTACGAAATCTATGAACTGGTTCTACCTGATGTATCAACAAAATAAATGCTGGAATGATGAGGTATTTTCATAATGAATATCCAGAATTTCAAATGGTGACATCATAAAACTACATTTTCCTTAGTATATGTATTTCTGATTGTGTGATATTTTTGGTAATGTATTGAAGTGTATAACATGAGGTAGTTACGTTGACTGTATAATTTAGATGAATTTTTTAAACTAGTGAGCATTCAAAGGAATATTTTTCTATCAAATTTGTAGACTTGATGCAGTATAAATCTTGTGTTGTTATATCTGATAGTGTCATAATTTTATGTTGTATTAGATACATAATAACAAATATGTATCTAAATATATTAATATGTATCTTATTTATTTATTTCTCTTTCAATTACCTGTGCTATTCCTTTAATTATTTTAGATACATAAATAATTTTATTTGTATCTCATCTTAAATCATTACAGTAATACGTTGTAACATATATTATATTTGTTTACACTTTGAACAATATTTGGATGTCATTTTCTATTACTTGAGGAAGAATTTCAAGCACAAGAATTTTCCAATCAACAGATACACTATCACTGATTGTCTTTTCAAAGTGTACATTGATAAGGCCTATATGAATTACTACCATGTGGACATTGGCAAGGAACTTCCAACTAAAGATTCATTTGCAAGGACTGATGAAGTTACTCAAATGGAGATGTCATTGATTAACACCATCAAGGGATTGAGTACACCGTAGGTCATCCTTGGCACCTGGTTAATGTGATCTTTGTCCCTATTAACTATGATGATACCTTTCACTAGGTATTGCTAGTCATTTCTTTAAAGGAGCGATGCATTCATGTGTATGGTTCAATGTACTCATCATAGAACAGAGCACAAACAAGTGAGATTCAAAAGTTGGCTATAATCCTTCCGACTTACCTTTATTACAGTAAGTTTTTTGAGCCAAAGATACCCACTGACTGGGCTGCACTTGAATTCTACTAGGGAAAGACCGAAAGTGATCCATTTCAAGTAGAATATGTTAGTGGGATAGCATAACAAGATAGTGGAAGTTTGTATGTAGTACATTACTTTTTTGTTGTTTTCATTATCGTATACAAGTATAGATGTGTTTTTAGTTTAATTAGTAATCGCTATGTAAGGATTGTGGTATATTTGTAGCTTTTTTTGTGAGTATATGAGTGAGGATTAGGCATTCCATCTTCAGGTATTGATGGTCAATACCATTGTCTGAGATATGCAACTCTTTTGTGTAAGTATGGATCTAAAAAGGCGGAGAATGGATACTTTACTGAGAATGACGATCCACCGAGGCCAAGGAACAACTTCACACCAAAAGAAAAAGACCATGTTTTGCATATTGAGTAGTTGTTTATTTGTTGGCTAGTTGGCAATTAAATACTTTGATGATGTTAGTAAATGTTTTGAGTCTTGAATGTTCACATAAACATACATTATGTATCTTTGATGATAAAATAGTTCTACTTTATCACCAATAATAACATATGGTTATTGCAGTTTATGATATATTATTGTTTTGCTATACGTTTTAGTTACACTTTACAAAGACATGATATGTAACATTTTTTGTCACATTGTATTAGATACATATTTATAACTATATGTATCTAGTTTAATGAAGCATATATAACTAAATAAAGTAATGATAGTAACCGATACCACATTACATTATGCAACATAATTGTGTATCATATAATTAAATCTTATATTAAATCATAACATAATTTTGTATCTCTTACCATTTTTTGTTCTTTGCAAGACATTTTATCTCTAAACTGAATAACAATTTTGAGCATAACATAATAGTACATAGGCTTCATACTATTCACAAAATATATTTTACTAGAGATACAAAATTTTTAAGCTTGTATCTATTGTGAATTTCATAAAAATAGATGTGTGCAATATGTAAGCAATTTATCAATGCACGTTCAGATAACTCTTTTTGTATCATTTAGTTACTGTGAAATAAATATTAAATACACATATTCTTAAAAAATTACATAAGCTTTTTAATGTGAACAATTCATATTTTTCAAGAGACACATTCTATAAATTTGAATCACTTTTCAACCCTTTACTGTAGCAGAATTATTCGTTTACAATTTAATAACATTATTATTCACATATCTTAATTTCTGTTTGTATATGTTATTAGTGGTGGATTTATTAACAATAAGTTCTATACACACTTTTATATGATACGTCATGGAAAAATAAAATATGAAAACATATGTAACTAATTAACCAACGAACGAAAACAATGATTTATTTCACTAATTGTTATTCATGAAATTCTGAAAAACAGCAATAACATCATACAAAATGAGTTTCAAAGAGCTAAAAAATCCATCAAACTACTAGACATTATTCAACATTATTTATTAGTCTACTACATAGTCACTCCTTCTTTGGAAAGAAATTACAATTACGCTTGTTGTGACCTTCATAACCACATCTCCCACAACAGTTACTGCTCAATGTCATAGTTTCACTTGATTTCTTGTGCCTGGATTTCTTTGACCTTCCAAATGGACGTTTGGCATTGAAAACATTGATTCTTCATACGTCTTCCTTAATGTTTCAGGATAGTAATACAAGCAATAAATCTTCATATCAACTACATCCTTTCGTTTTAGAACTGCTATTGTGTGTTGACATGTTATCTCATCCAATTGGAATCTCACGCAACTGCAAGTCCTCCCGTCAAGACATACTATGTACTTCCTACCGTCATCGCAAACAAAATACACATATGCTGATAACACACTAACCTACAAGATTAATCATAATATGTTAACATATAGATACATATAGATCTTCTTTATAATCATTTTGTATCTCTTTAAAAAACTTAATTGATGAATTTACTGTAAAATGTTTCAAAATAAATTCTTCAATTAAATAGTGTCCTATTATATCAAACAAACATTACATAATATGAAAAACAAAAGTAAACATCTAAATTGACCTTCAACTGTCAATATTTTGAAGTATTTAGCTGAAGAATTCCTTCGAATCTACTACCCAGTGATGTGTTTGCATACGATGCTCTTTCTCTATTCTTGCAATTTCACTTTCCAAATAATTTTCTGGCCTGTTCCAGAAATTCTATTATCGGCAACTCACATGCTAGCTTTAGTTTTTCATTTATGCACTCTGCTATATTTGAAGTCATCATTCTACCTTGGTTAACAGGTGCATACACGCGTGCCCACTTTTCAAATCCAGCATCCTCAAGATAAGACTTTACCCTCTGATCAATCTTGCCAACTTGATTTTAAATAAATTCAAAATCATCTTTTCGGTATGACTTAGCCATAGCATAGAAAATATCGCTAAGTCTATCTTTACTCTTCCTGAAGTTTGTACACACATTCTTCTACAAGTGAAAAATGCATGCAAGGTGCGACACATTCGGATATACAACACTGACAACCTTTATTTTGCTTTCATGATGGCCGGACACCACGCATATACCATCGCGCTCTCCAAAAGCAATTCTAAAATTCTTGAAAAACCAGGTCCATAAATTGTCATTTTCACTGTCAACAACATCATACGCAAGAGGCAGAATGCATCATACAATTTTGATAAAGAAAATCTAATGACGCTGATACAAGTAAACTATTTATGAAATATAACAGAAAACAACAACTAATACAAAGTAGAATATCAATAACATCACAAAATAAGTATACATAACAATTAATATTACATACCTGCGCTATCAAGAGTTCTTGCAGAAACAAATATCCTTTTATATGCTCCACTCAAATGCGCACCATCAACCACAACTACAGGCCTGCAAAATTGGAATCCACTCTTTAATGGTTGTAATGCAATGAATAGTTACATGAATTTATTATCCTCAGATTTATACATTCTAATATATGACCCTGGATAAACATAATTTAGCATGTGTATGTATTTATCCATTTGACGATTATCGTCAGCAGGTTTTCCCCTTAACATCTCAACTGCACGTTCTTTAGCCCTCTAAGCCTTCTGATAATTAATGTCTACACCAAAAGTATTTTTAATATCTTTGATTAGATCACTTAATGTATGTATTCTCTTATAATTGACAAGTTTTGGAGAAACAAAGCCACTAACAAACCCAACCGTAGCTTGAAGTTGTGTAAAAACTCTATCTTTCAATGGGCTTATGTGGACATCTTGAAAAAATCTAACTTTAAAGAGGTCAGTCTCCCACCGACATGATGCTTTAAGTATCAAAATACAATACTCTGAATGACATTTTAGGACATAGTTGCAATCATGCAAACAAAGCTTCAGATATGTTACAAAAATAAGACGTTTCTCGACGTACTAAAAAAAAGAGAGATACATACACTGCATAATCCTGTACAATAAGTATCTTTAACAATACTCATATATTTATTTCGTATGCTTATAAATCTAAAAATAAAACAACACGAGATACATAATTATACATAAATATGGAACCACCGATACAAGAATACGAAAAATATATCATGTACAAAAAAATATGTATCTCAGCAGGATTAACATAACTAAAAAGAAATACGTAAAATAATAATCAATTTAACTTTAGATACATAAATTATTAAACTAGAGATAATTAACAACAATTGATACGTTAAAGAAGATACATACCTTTTCTTGTCCGATCTTTTCGCATAGAAATTGAAGGAATGTTCAATTGCGTTTTTCCCTTTTTTTGTTTTACCCTATTTTTTTAATGTTCTAATAATAAATGACTTTATAATAATACTCCACATACTAATAAAACAGTTTTATTATTTCTGCCACTTAGATTCCTTATTTATGGACAAAAAGGAATTGAAAAAGTCTTTAGCAATTAGAAGAATAAAATCACAAATAGCTATATCCCTATATATATTTATTTATTTATTTAGTGACTTAATGATGTGGCATGGAAACACGACACTTTTGATGCTTAAAACCGTGAATTTATGTGTGAACTTAGGGTGTCTTGTTAGATATGATGCGCTTTGGTGTATAGTGCAGGTAAAATAGGTCTACAACATTGTTTTACTGAAAAGAGAAGAAAAAAACCTAAAAAACATCAAACTGATCAAGATACAAGTCAACTCATGAGTCGTAATCTAAACATACAACTTGTAGGAGAGATCGTACCTATAACAGAAGCAAGCACCCAGGCCAAATACCAAGTGAGGGTAAGATATGACTCATGTATATGAGTCATAAGATGAGTATACGAGTTGTGTAAACCAATCGTAAGTATCTAGAATCAAAGCCCCAAATAAAAGACCAAGTGAAGAAAAGATACGACTCATTCATACGAGCCGTACACTGAGGATACAAGATGTATAGAGAAGCCGTAAGCATAACGAAACCTAAGATATTGTTCGAAGATTAAAGTGTCAAGAGTATACGAGTTGAAAGTCTGAGTATGACTTGTATAGGGATGTCGTATACAAACCAGTGTTCAATACTAGGGAGGACAAAAGTCCCAGCTAGATATGGATGGAGGACGCGACTCATAAGAAGAAGCCATATAATGAATAGGAAGTTGAAGATGTGGGAATATCAGACATTGGAATAGATACAACCAGGCAGGGTACGACTCATATGATGCCAATACGAGTGAAGACCGAATCGTGCCGACTATCGATTTAACTTTAACTTTCTCATTTTTATTAGGATTTTAAGGTTATTTTGAGATACTATAAATATCTTAGGGTTCATATTTTATTAGGTTACATTCTTTTACGTTCTTTTACATCCTCTTACATATTATTACAATACTTTCACAATTGTTCTTGAGATTTTAGGATTTATTCAATTAAAGACTTTGGAGTTTAATCATCTTATTCTTGTGCAATTGATTTTATGTGTTATTCATTGATAATCATGGTTTCTTGTACAAATATGAGCGGTAATCTCCTCTACTAGGGTTGTGGGAGCCTTGGTAAATTAGCTACGTAGAAGAAGTGTGAGATTCAACTGTTATTGGGTTTCTGCCTGTATCTTAATCTTCTTTATAATAATTAATGTCAAGTACCTTGAGATAGCCTGTATTCACATCTATCCCTACCAAGGTGCTTGCAATTGGGAAAAAAAGATTAGGACAGTGATTTGGAATTAATATTCACCTTTTAGTTCCCAGCATCTCATCTAATCACTCGATCCTACCTAGATGAGTGAAATGAGGTCGTAGTAAGGGCAATAAGGAGACACCCTGAGACTTACCTAGTAAAGGGTCAAATTTATCTTCTAGCTTACATGACAGTTAATAATACCTATCTTGTAGACTTTGCAGGCAGAATAACAGAACAATTAGGTTGATCATGAGAAATTTATGGATTTGAGAGGACAGGGGGAACACAAACCTAGTGTTTATATCTTATTAATTACAACTCAAAAGAACTCAAGATTTGGTTACTACTTATAATTGATACTACAAATCCCCCTATTTACTTTCCTGTACTGCTCGTGGTTTACATCAAGCTAAGCAACTATTCATGTTTTCCCTGTGGGATCGACCCCAACCTAGTTGGGTTATTATATTTGAAATCAACCATATTATACTTATAAGAAGAGTGTAGTTTTGGGTGAAATCAAATTTTAGCACCATTGTCGAAGAAAGATGGTTTGAGTAGTGAATTGAATTGGTAAAGTTTGAGGGTTTTTAATATTTTTGTTTTTGCTTTGGCATATGCCGGTGTATTCCAAGTACTAGGAGTAGTGGAAATCCCTTACTCCCTTTTGATCCAAAACCATAGAGAATCCTTCAAACGCCGAGAAGAATGTCAGGACAAGTTTGTGAAGGGGTTAAGAATCCCCCACCAGTGGATCCAAATGCGGCGCTCCCACGTGTTCCTTTATATCCACAGAATATTATAGACTTACAGACACAATAACTGTTGGAACAAGAACGTAGAGAAAGAGAAGAGGCTAGACTTGCTGCAGAGGCGGAAATAGCTCAGCAAGGTGGACTAGTAAGGCTGAGACAGGTTGTTGATCGTCGAGTTTAGAGAGGCAGAGCTCTAGTTATTCCAGCATATCAACACTTAGACCTATATGGGGAAAATGATGAAGATCTGGTTTATTTTGACCCTACTGAGTCTGGAGCCATTATTTTTCCTGCTTTAGCTCCTAATATGAAGTTTGATATCATAAGTGCTATGATCCAATTGTTGAATCTTAAGGGTGTATTTTTAGGTGTAGATAAAGATGATGCAAACATGCACTTTACACATTTTCTCGGGATCTGCATAAATTATAATATTCCAGGGGTTAATCAGCAAGCATTGAGATTGAGGTTGTTCCCATTCTCTTTGATAGGTGAAGCATCACTATGGTTAGGGGAACTTCTAAGAGGATCTATCACTACTTGGCACTAGTTGAATACATAGTTTTTGAGCAAATTCTTTCCTCCTATATGGATGTTACAGTTGAAGAATAAAATTTATAATTTCAGACAGCTACCTGTAGAGTCTATGTATGAGGCATGGTTTTGATTTAAGAAAAAGTTGAGCATAGTACCAAATCACAAAATCAGAAGATCTAACTTGTCTTAGATCTTCAAGAGCTATGATAGATACTATTTTAGAAGGAGCATTTATGTATTTTCGCTGGAAAACTATACAGGAAATGCTAGATGATTATTGCAGTTACCAATAGAGGATGACATACTCGAGATTCAGAACGCGGTGGTGGTACATATGATATTGGAGAAACAAATAATTATGGAGAAATGAATGACATGGTAGAACAAGAGGTTGTACAACTTCGTACAGATATTGGGTTGCTTAAAAATAATTTGCATTAATAAGTGCTGAGAAGGTGAATGCAGTTATGGCACAGAGGTATACTTCCAAACCATTTGAGATCGAATCTGAAGAAGAGGCAAAGTATATTGATCTTAGATTGGTGGATTTCTGATCTCAAGGGCAAAGAAATCAAGGTCGGAGCTATTATAATGATAGATATAGAGATATGAGTAGAGGTAGAAATGGTGATTGGCAGCATAAAAATGACTATAAAGAGAAGAGTGACAAGTATATCCCACCAGGTAGTCAAAATACAGAGTCCATAATGAAGTCCCTTTTTTCTAAGTTGGTCAAAGGGAAAGAAAGTCAAGAGAACTACCTGAAGGATATCAAAGCTGATTTGTCAGGATTGAACCAGAAAGTTAAGTCACATGCTATAACAATCAAGCAATTAGAGCAACAATTTGGTCATCCACCAGCCACAGTAAATCAAAGACAACCTGGAACTCTTTCGAGTAATACAATGGTAAATCCTAGAAATGATAGTCAATGTCATGCCATTATCACTTGGAGTGGTAAGGTTTCTTCAAATCCACTTGTACCCATAGTTGATAAGCAGAAGAGTAAGGATAAGCTGGTTGATGTTGGGAGTAACATAAAGCAGAATAGAGGAGAAGAGAAGGCTACAAAGCCTGTCCTTAAGCCTATTCCAAGACCCCTTCCTCTCTATCCATAAAGAATAAAAAAGAAATAAGAAGATGGTAAGTATAAAATTATTTTGTCTATGTTAAAAGAGTTGAATGTCAACATACCACTTGTAGAGGTATTGAGAAAGATGCCAGGATATGCACAATTCATGAAAGATTTGATCACCACGAAAAGGTCAGTCAGTTATGAGCCAGTCGACAATATTCATCATTGCAGTATTCATCATTGCAGTATTGTAGTTACTCTGATGGTATCGAGAGGTATGAGGAGATAGTAAGTGTACTGCATGAGAGTGGTTATAATTTTACACCAAAAAAGCTTGATTTAGATTTAAAGAAGAGAACTACTCTACCTGCTCTCCCATCTATTGAGAAACCACTAGTGTTAGAGTTGAAGGCCCTCCCATCTCGTTTGCGGTATGCATTTTTATGGGACAATAACACTTTATCAGTTATTATTGCAGCTGATGTGAGACAGTCATAAGTTGAAGCATTATTATCAGTATTGCAGAGATTCAAGAGGTCCATTGGATGGTCAATTACAGATATTGTGGGTATTTTTCTTGGTTAGTGTACTCACAAAATACAACTTGAACCAGATTGTGTTCTATCTATTGAACTTCAGTGTCGACTTAATCCTCCTATGCAGGAGGTGGTGAATAAAAAAATAATTAAGTAGTTGGATGTTGGTTTAGTATATCCCATTGCTGATAGCAAGTGGGTCAGTCTGGTATAATGTATTTCGATGAAAGGTGGAATTACTGTGCTGCCTAATGAGAAGAATTAGCTAGTGCCTATGAGTCCAGCCAATGGATATAGAGTATGCATGGACTACAGAAAATTGAATGCATGGACTCAAAAGGACCATTTTCCCATGTCTTTCATGGATTAGATGTTAGATAGGTTAGCAGACAGAGGATGACATTGTTTTCTTAATGGGTATTCAGTCTACAATTAGATCACTATTTCACCTTAGGACTAAGAGAAGACTACTTTTACATGTCCTTATGGAACCTTTGCATTCAAGCTAATGCCATTCAGGCTATGCAACGCCCCAGCCATATTTTAGAGATGTATGGTGTCTATTTTCTTTGATATGGTCGAAGACCACATTGAAGTTTTTATGAATGATTTTTCATTTAATGGTGATTCTTTTGAAGATTGCCTAAAGAACTTGGCAAATTCTCTACAAAGGTGTGAAGAATGCAACTTGTTACTTAATTTGGAAAAGTTCCATTTTATGGTGAAAGAAGGAATTGTGCTTGGGCACAAGATTTCAAAGAGAGGCATAGAGGTTGATTGAGCAAAGATTGAGGTGATTGAGAAATTACCTTACCCAATTTCTGTGAAGGGAATTTGGAGTTTTCTAGGGCGTGTAGGTTTTTATAGGTGATTTATCAAGGATTTATCAAATATTGTTAATCCTCTTTGAAAGCTTCTTGAGAAATAGGTAAAATTTAATTTTGATGATGCATGTAAGAAGTATTTTGAAAGCCTAAAGGAGAAGTTGGTGACTGCTCCAATCATTGTGTCTCCCGATTGGTCTTTACCTTTCGAGATTATGTGTGATGCTAGTGGATTGTCCTTAGGGGCTATACTAGGCCAACGGAAAAAAAGTTCATTCATTACCTATACTATGCTATTAAGGCACTAAATCCTACTCAAAAGAACTATACTATGATGGAGCAAGAGTTACTGGCAGTGGTTTTTGCCTTTGAAAAATTTAGATCTTACCTGATTGGGGCAAAGGTGATTGTGGATATTGATCATATAGCATTGCAGTACCTAATAGATATAAAAGATGCAAAGACTAGACTTATTCGGTGGGTACAATTGATGCAAGAATTTGACTTTGAGGTGAAGGACAGAAAAGACACAGAAAATCAAGTTGCAGATCACTTGTCTAGAGTAGAGGAGGAAGCTATGCAGAAGTTTGCTTCTGGGTTGGAGTTTAATGATAGCTTTCCAGACAAGTAGATATTAGCAACTTCCTAAGATCTAATCCCATGGTTTGTAGAATATCTAAATTACTTAGCCAATGATCTAGTTCCAGAAGATCTTTCATATCAGCAAAGGAAGAAGTTCATGCATGAGGTAAGAAGATTTTTTGGGGATGAATCTTACTTATTTAAAATTTGTGCAGATGGAATCATTCCCAGATGCATACTTGAGGTGGAGATGATTAGCATACTTGAAGTATGTCATTCATCGCCAGTTGGGGGTCATCATGAAGGGGCCCGCACAACTCACAAAATCCTGCAATGCGGCTAATATTGGCCAACCAGATATAAAGATGCTCATGATTTTGCATCTTCTTGTGATCAATGTCAGCGATAAGGTATTAAATCTAGAAGACATGAACTACCTATGACTCCTATTTTAGAATAAAAGTGCTTGATGTATGAGACATAGATTTCTTGGGACCTTTTGTGAGTTTGTGTGGCATGAAATACATACTTGTAGTTGTAGACTATGTGTCAAAATGGGTGGAAGAAAATACGCTTTCTAATAATGAAGCTCGTAGTGTCACAATATTTTTGAGAAAAAACATCTTTTCTTGATCTGGTATGCCACATTCTATCATTAGTGACGGTGGGTCACACTTTTGCAACTACCTATTTAAAAGTCTTCTTGAAAAATATGGAGTGAAACATAGGGTGGCAACAACCTATCATCCGCAAACTAGTGGACAGGTTGAAGTATCTAATAGAGAAATCAAGTTCATATTGATGAACTCTGTTATTGCCAATAGGACTGATTGGGCAAGAAAGTTAGATGATGTATTGTGGGCTTATCACACAGCTTACAAGACTCCCATAGGTGCTTCACCTTATAAGATTGTGTATGGCAAAGATTTTCATTTACCATTGAGCTTGAACACAAAGCACTATGGGCATTAAAGAAGATGAATCTAGAATGGAAGGATGCAGCAAAGTTAAGGATGAATAGAATCAATGAGTTGGATGAATTTCGGCTCTGAGCATATGAAAGTTCAGAACTTTACAAAGAGAAGATGAAGTTGCATTATGACCGCAAGATTGAAAAAAGGGTGTTTGAGAAAGGTGACCAGGTGCTACTATACAACTCCAAGCTTTATTTGTTTTCGGGTAAGCTAAGGTCGAGGTGGCATGGTACATTCACAGTTATAAAGGTTTATCACTATGGTGCTTTAGAACTTAAGAGGGATGGTGATCGCCCATTCAAGGTAAACGGACAAAGAGTAAAACACTACATGGGAAATATAGAAGAGGTGAATGAAGTGCTGAGATTGACCTGGATGAAGTCTGAGTAATCAAAGCAATTGCGTCGTACCACGATATTAAATCAAGCATTGTCTAGGAGGAAACCCATGGGCTAGTTGGAAAAATCTGAGTACCCAACTTAGCCACATCGTGCCGTGATGTTAAATCAAGCGCTGCATGTTAGGCAACCCATATTTTTGTACTTATTTCATTTATAGGGTAATGTGTTTGTTCAATGTGCAGGACTAAGGAATGTATAAAAAACCAATAGAAGGGGAAAAGTAGTAATACAGATTCTTTACGAGTCGTATCTATACGGTATAACTCGTGAGTAGGAGTCATATTGACTTGGGAGAAAAATCACAATCAGGCAAAAGTTTCTTAAATAGATACGATTCTCAAAACAAGTCATACCCTCAAGGTACGATTCTTCACCTTGAGTAGTACCCACTCCAGACACCCAGGTAAGTCTCAGGGCTATACGAGTAAAAAAAATACCTGTAAGCTTGGGTACGAGTCATATGAACAATTTGTACCCATGCTTTCTAGGTCGAATCTTGGGTTGACCCGACCTAGTCCTTCAATTAAAAAGAAGAATTGGTCATCCGATTGAACAACCCGTACACACTCTATTTTTCACCCAATTTTCAACCATTAATTTGAAAAATTAATGTGAATTCAACTTGATTTAACTACCAACAACTTCAGATCTTCTAATTTGTGTGATTTAAAATTGAATTTTGGTGTAATAGGATCCGAAACTGAGAATTCAACTTCTTCAAGCACCAAATAAGTTTTTAAACTTCTTTACTTTAGTTGGCAAGTAGAAATGATAAATGTTTGATGTTGTGAACTTGGTTTGAGTAAGTTATATGCAAATGTTGATTTGTGTGTACCCTAGATTAGTTATTTTTGTTGAAAATAGGAACTTGGGGGAGAACTAGGGTTTGGAAATGGAGTTGATATGTTTGTGTGGGTTGAAATGATTATTATAGCTGAAACTAGTTTTGGGTATTTTTGGAATTTGCATTAGAGTCAAACTTTGAAGTTGGACTTTTATGTTGCAGTAGATACGAGACTTCTTACGAGTCATACCCACCAGTACAAATGTCGAAATGGGACTCGTACCCACTGACAACATAGAAGCTTAACAAATTGAAAGTTCTGGAATGGATACGACTTGACCGTACGAGTTGTATCCAAACCATACGACTCGTACACTCTTAGTCGTACCCACCTGGGAAGACTTAAAGTAGAATAAATATTTCTAATCAACTTACGACTATTGGTAATGAGTCGTACCCATTCGGTATGACTGGTTAGGAGGAGTTATAAGCTGGCCAGTGAATAAAGGTCATGCACTAAACTAGATACGACTCGAGTATACGAGTCGTAACCATTTGGTACGACTAGTACACACCACTCGTACCCGAATCAGAACAAGCACATTGAATTTTAGTTTTGAATTTTATTTACTTAGTTACTAATAATGGTGTGTTTGCAGGAGCCATGCCTCCAAAGAACCCTTCCTCATCCAAGAAAGCTATGAAGAGAATGCTAAGCCATCACCAGCTGCTAGCATAGAATCTAGTGAGTCCGAATATGAGACTATATCTGAAAGAAGTGTTGAAATATATGAAGGAACCACCACAAATATAGTTGCACATAAAGGAAAGATAGTTGCTAAAGCAAAAGGAAAAAAAGGTGGTGCCCCAGGAGTCCGGGTCGCCTCCAAAAGTCCAATGAAGAAAGAATTTGACTACCTATCCTCCTCACATACCTTAAATACCCTACGAAGATAATAATAATGATAATTATAAAGATGATATTGACGATGAAGATAAATCCATTTTGGAAGAGGTAAATTCTGAGCATGCTGAAGATGCGAGAGATGTGATTGAAGTGGCACCAATAGCCTGGGGGTAACCCAAAATATAGGATACATACAACAGTGGGTTGTTCAGGATTCCAGGTGGCAAGATAAAAAGGGTTCAATATTCGAGGAGAAGAATGACCACCACAAGGATGTCACAGCTGCCTAGATTTTAGGAACTCTTCAGATTTTATGGGTTTGATTGGATGGCATGGGCACCAGGAAAATATAATGAAGTACTGGTCCATGAATTTTATGCCTCATATAAAGGAGAACTTCAGAGGCAATATCCACAAGGTTAATTATGGAAGAGTGGTGATCCGATTGAGTCACTGATGGTTCGAGGAGTTTGGGTAAATATCTCTTCTTGTGCCATTGGGAGATTTTTATATAGACCAGAGTACCAGGTTTCGGTCAACACATAAGAGATGGATTAACAGATGACAGAGATGAGAAAAGTTACATAGAGGTCATTGGGTTCGGATGACAAGATGGTAATGTTTAGATGAATTGTAGAATGGATTGCCATACATGAAGAAAATATTATTTGGGTAGTGGGAGTCCCCGGGAGGGGGGTGGGGGGTCTCAAAAGATTAATAAGAGTACCCTCAACTTTGAGGAAAAAACATGGTGGACATTGGCTTAGCACCAGCTGTGCCCTACTATATGATATGACATATTGAGACCAGTCTGAGAAGCCATGATAACCGATTTCATAGCTGGTTATGAGTTTAATGTTGGTGAGTTTTTTCCTCGGGAACTGGCGAGATAGGGTAGTAGGGGATCAAAAGGCATTACTGGCCTACCCCTTCATGATTACTTAGATTTGTCTTGCTGCACAAGTGCTAAAACTCCCTGGGATTAATGAAATGATCGAGGTACGGATGACGTTTGATATAGGTTTTATTAGAGATGCTTCTAACCCTTTGGCCCAACCTATAAGACAAGCAATAGAGGTTATGGCGGGATTGTTCCCGCAAGATAATCAGACAGACTCTCCTACTATAGATGAGGCTACTAAGGTAAGAGCACAGACAAAGAGCACATATGCAGATGTAATGGCTACTTCTAGTGCCCCACCACCAGTCCAGTTCGTTCCGCCAAGACCTCAAGGTATTTCACCTAGTTTTATGCTGATTTCACAAGCCCTCTTGACAGAGAATATGACTAGGTTAGCCACATTGGAGGATAGAGTAGGCCACATGGAAGGTGGTGTGCGGTCATGGAGAGATTAGAAGTTTGAGTAGAAGGATAGGCGATTCTAGACCAGATTAGATCCGTTTGAGTCGAGGATGACTTGATAGTTTAGACACGAACATACACCTAATGTTATGGAGCTAAATACAGAGATGGCAGAGATTAAGAAGATAATGCATAAGCTATATGATCAATCGGTGATTCAAAAATTGGTGGTTGAGACAGTGATGCCCACTATCTATGTATCAAATATTTAGGCCATCCCAGAGCAGAGAATTAAGAATACAGATGAAGAAGGAAGAGATAAGAAGAGAAAGAGGAAATAGGATTGAATAATTGAGTAAAGGGACCGTGCTGAGAGTATTCATGATAAGCGGGACCATAAGACTAGGGTCTATGAGATGACCATGAGAGCTGGTGGATTGATTGCTCCAGTTCTTGATGCTGCAAGGGTTGATGTTGTTCCCCCGTCTACATTTGATTTAGTCTTGGTTGATGGCATGGTAGCTGATGGTAATGGGATCTAATCTACGAGTCCTCGTATGACTGATGATGCACCGGTGCCTTGAGCACCTAGGTATGACCCTTTTTCCTTTCTTTATTTTTATTTTTGTAGCACTGGGGATAGTGCAACAGTTTTTAGTTAGGGGTGGGGGTTATAACGAAAAATTTAGGAGTAGCTAAAAAGATGTAGCTAAAAACTGAAAGTCTTTTCTAACTTGCAGTTTTGATACAGGCAATTGAGATATGGAGTAGATCTACCCACCTATAGAAGCGAACTATTTTTGATTATGATTGTTTTTGAAGATTTTGAATAATTAAATTTGGATTGTATTAAAAGATTTTGTTTTGATTTTTGATTTTTGATTGATGGAACATTGCTGATTTGAAATGCTATTGTGGAAAGTTATGTTTGAGCCCATCTTTGAAAATTTTTGTCTAAATAATTGCATGATTGGTATACTTGTGTGATATTGTTGTGAATTTGAAAATGGCATTAGGATTATGGATAAAACAGTGAGGGGAAAAGTAGTTGCATAGTTGGATAACTAGTACGTAGTAATATAGCCCTGTGCTAGTACTTGTGAGATATACTGAGTTTCTGGTGTGTTGGAATCTAGAACTTGCCCGGTTGCTTTTAACTAGGTCTAGGAAAGTTAGGTAGGAAAGGATTATAGGCCATTTTTGATATTAGTCTAATTTTAGCCAAATTGACCTTCCATGCATGAATGATATCCCGTGATCCCGATTTTAAGCCTGTACGCCTATTTTTCTTGTTACACGTATCACCTTCCCATTTGTATTAAAATGAACCTGTTTTGGTCCTATTCCTCCTTGGCCATGGTGTACTTCAACTCAGGCAAATCGCCTACGTTGAGGGTGGCTATCATAGGGTACATGATGTGAAATAGGTATGAAAAAGGGTAAAATAAGAGAAAAGAAAGTAAGGATGGGTGTGGTAGAAAAAGAAAAGAAAAATAAATTTTGTGAAAAATTTGAAAAAAATAAAGACTATAAGACCACACGCAACTTGAATATGCTTTAAAATAAAAAGGGAGAAATAAGGATAGAAATAAATAAAGCGAAAAATTGGTTAAGTGTGAACCCCAAAAGTTAGTGTAGTGCCAAGGAGGGTTAGTCACTTTAAATGTCTATACGTACCATGCCAACCCCCAAGCCTACATTACAAATCGGATAAAGTCCTATAATGATCCTAGTACAACAGTCTGAAAACATAGGAAAAGAGCATAAGGGAAAGCCTATGGTATTCTGTACACACTGATGTTACTTCTTTATGAGTGATAGAGTCATTTGTTAGATCCCTGAATAGATTGATTTATCAAAAAAGAGAGTGAATGGGATTTCTTTGACTGTGAGCGCATATGTTGCTAGAATGTTTGATTATGTAATCTATGGCTATGCCCAAGTGTCTATTGCTAATGTAATTCCATCATCGGATTCCCTCATGTTTCTATGTGTGCTAAATTGTTATACACATCTGAGTTTTGAAAGTTAGAATTAAAGTTAGAATTAGAATTAAAGTTCAAAATCACTGCCATGGGTTGCTTGAGAACTTCCTATTTAAGCATCGTCTTAGTACTAGAGAATACTTGTTTGGTTTTGTTTGCCTGAGGACATGCAAAAGTTTAAGTTGAGGGTGTTGTGTGGCGAAGAAACACGACACTTTTGCTGCTTAAAATCGAGAATTTATGCGTGAACTTAGGGTGTTTTGTTAGATATGATGCACTTTGGTGTATATTGTAGGTAAAATAGGTCTACAATAGTATTTGAATTAAAAAAGAAGAAAAATACCTAAAAAACATCAAACTAATCAAGATGCGAGTCAGCTCACAAGTCGTATACTCAATATACGACTTGTACGAGGGATCGTACCCATAACAGAAGAAAACACCCTGGCAAAATACCAAGTGAGGGTAAGATATGACTCATGTATATGAGTAGTAAGATGAGTATATGAGTTGTGTAAACCAATCCTAAGCATCCAGAATCAAAGACCCCAAAAAAAGACCAAGTGAAGAAAAGATACGACTCATTCATACGATCCGTACATTGAGGATATGACACGTACAGATAAACCGTAAGAATAATGAAACCTAAGATACTATTCAAAAGATTGAAGTGTCAGAAGTATACGAGTCGGAAGTCTAAGTACGACTCGTATAGGGATGTCGTATACAAACCAGTGTTCAAGACTAGGGAGGACAAAAGTTTCAGGTGGATACAGATGGAGGACACGAGTCAGACAATCAGGTACGACTCATAAGAAAAAGTCGTATGATGAATAGAAAGTTGAACCTGTGGGAAAATTAGACACTGGAACGGATACGACAAGGAAGGGGACGACTCGTATAATACTGATACGAGTGAAGACCAAATCGTACTGACTTCTGACTTAACTTTACCTTTCCCATTTTTATTGTGATTTAAGGTTATTTTGAGATTTTATAAATACCTTAGGGTTCATGTTTTATTAGGTTACATTCTTTTACGTTCTTTTACATCTTTTTACATATTATTACAATACATTCACAATTGTTCTTGAGATTTTAGTATTTATTCAATTAAAGACTTTGGAGTTTAATCATCTTATTCTTGTGCAATTGATTTTATGTGTTCTTCATTGATAATCATGATTTCTTACACAAACATGAATGGGTAATCTCCTCTACTAGGGTTGGGGGAACCCCGGTAGATTAGCTACGTAGAGGAAGTGTGAGATTCAATTATTGTAGGGTTTCTTCATGTATCTTAATCTTCTTCATAATAATTAATCTCAAGTATCTGAAGTATCTTGAGATAACCTGTATTCACATCCATCCCTACCAAGGATCTTGCGATTGGGAAAAAAAGATTAGGACAGTAATTTGGGATTAATCTCCACCTTTTAGTTCTTGCCATCTAATCTAATCACTCGATCGTACCTAAAAAAGTGAACTGAGGTCGTAGCAAGAGGTAACAAGGAAACACCCAGAGACTTACTTGGTAAAGGGTGAAATTTATCTTCTAGCTTACCCGGCAGTTGATAATACCTATCTTGTAGACTTTGTATGCAGAACAACAGAACAATTGGGTTGATTACGATAAATTTATGGAGTTGAGAAGCCAGGGGGAACACAAACCTAGTGTTCGTTTCTTATTGATTACAACTCAAAAGCACTCAAGATTTGGTTACTACTTACAATTGATACTACAAATCCCACCATTTACTTTACTTTACTACTCGTGAATTACATCAAGCCAAACAACTATTCATGTTTTCCCTGTAGGATTGACCCCAACCTTGTTGGGTTATTATATTTGCAATCAACCATATTATTCTTCTGAGAGTAGTGTAGTTTTGGGTGACATCACTTAAAATAACTAATCATAACTCATACCTTTTCACCTTATACTCTTAATAATATTTATAACTCCCACGTTTAATCTTCATAACCTCCCAAAATTCAATTTGTAAGTTTATGAAAACCTTGTGAAATTCCTCCACTTTGCCTATATAAGCTCATGTTTTGTTTCAAAAAATTCTCATTCAAAGGCTTAATTTTTCTTCTTCATTACTTTACCATGCATAAGGGTAAGGAAGAACATGAAAAAATGTTAATCATCACATCATATGGTTACTTTCATATGAAGAATCATGATTGGCAAAGCTGTGCAAAGAATTTATGGGTAGAAATATTTCTTTTAATTTTCTAAATTATACTCCTCTCATTTTACTTTATACAATATTTTTTTAGAGAAAATTTATTTGACTATTTTTTGAAACTAAATTTCATTAGATGAACTGTGACACCCCTTACATTGCATGTACTTTCCCTATTTATAGGTAACTTGGTATAGTCTTGTGTTATAGGTAACAGATGAGATTTATTATTCAAGTATTAATGGTGTAGATGAAATTATAGATGCTGCCCGTACGTTTTTATGTGATGCGATCAAGTTAACATCGATACAACTATTTAAACTTGGGATTGTAAGCTGGTATTTGGATCTAAAGTTTAAAGTGATCAAGTGTGTACAAGTTGAAGGTTAGATTAAAGGAATTAGGAGCAGGAAATGGAATGAAATATTGAGGTGCTTGCTTGACTTAATTAAGCTAGCAGGTGAGTCACCTACTTAAGCTTTTTGGACCAAATTAATGGACCCATGGGCATGGACCAGATTTGGCCTAAACTAATGTACTCAATTAGGCCAAATTGAAGAAAAAAGGAAAAAAATGGAGAAATGGCCCAACACTTAAATCTGCCAAAGGACCAAGTTAATTGATCCCAAAATAATAATTTAAGCAAGTAGGTGCATCACCTACTTTGAAATTTTGAGCAGCTTGAACCCTTAAGTAGGTGCATCACCTACTTGACTAATTTATGGCTGGAAATGAGGTCAATAATAAGGGATCAATATAATATCAATATAGCTGGCCATTTTGCTCATTTTAACCATAATATTCCCTTTTAAATTTCAGCTTTCTCCCTTTCTTAATAAGGATAACAACAGCAGCCCTAAAATTCCTTCTAGAGTTCTTGAAGAAACCTCATCTCTGCAAGCTAAGGTAAGCGAAAACACTCAAGATTTAGATTAATTATCTCATGGAAGATTAGGAAAATATGCTATAGGTGTCTAATTATAAATACATGGCAGAATATAGAACAACTACTTGCTTTCTTTTTCTTTGTTATTAAGAGAACTCTTTTCTTCTTTGATTTAAAGTGTGAAGAAAAATGAAAGTTGAAGTTCTTGAGGAGTTCAAATGTAAGTATAAGTTACAGAATTAAGGTAAGGTGACTGCTCCATTTTGTTCTCCTTATATATTAATTTGAGAGAGAATTATGAATGTGTTGTTATTGAGAACTTAAGAGATGATGAGTTCAATAAGTGATTGCTACAATAAAAGGGATTTGGGACTGTTTTATGGAATGTTTTTGTATGTATATATTGTGGGTTTTTAGGTTGATCTTGGAGAAAGGTATGATTAGTTTGTAACGAAATATAGAAGAAATGTGTGGCGACATACCACCAAACTAATTACTGCATTTATTTACTGCCCAATCTATTTTGTGTATTATTTGGAATGTGTAATGAGGCAAAGGTGGTTTCGGTGAAATTTATAAGTACATGTATGGTATATGGGTGTAATTGGAAGAGAAAAGGGTTAAAATAACACCCTTAATTTATAGATTAAGTGCATACTGCCCGGTTACTATTTTGGTGAAGTTAAATAGCCCAAACGTGTCGGTTGGTTGATAATATTAGTTTACCATATCTTCTATTATACATAAGTAATCTGAAAGGCGGGAATTCAAGTTTGGTTAGTTTCGGAGTTATATAATCAGGTATGTAAGGCATACTCTATTTTGCTCTCTTTGGCATGAAATCGGACATTAGGTCTATCAAGTAAGATTCCAAGGTTATCCTATAAAAAGTGATACATAATGGTACCATATTATATCCCATGTAGTCAATGACCTTGTTACCACTCTCTAACATGTTAAAACACCTCAATTCATGCTTATTATTAAACCTGCATGCCTATTTTCACTAGAGAATTTTAGGAGTTCTCCGTTTAATCAAATAAAACCCATGTGTTATTTTCAGCTCCTAAACACTTCATTTGTGTGCCAACAGCTCCCTACCTCTTTGTTTTTGCATTAAGTTCCCATTTACATGTATCTTATTGGTAGATTACTGTTTCAAGGTACCATATTTTTATGACCACCAAAGTAACAATCTCTAAGCTTAAATAAACTAAGTAATGTAAATCTGTAAAATAAGTGGCATCTCAGGGGCATAAGACTAGAATGGGCTGATATCGATACCTTTATATGTGGGTGGAAGCTCAGGGGCATAAGCCTAGCATGGGACGATCCCAACATTTATTTATGGGTGGCAGCTCAGAGACGTAAGCCTAGCATGGGCCGATCTCGATTTGTTTATTTACCACTGATCAATTGGTCATTTGTATTATATGACTTACAAAGATTATGAAGTAATAAAGGTAAAATGAATAAAGGAATATAATGTACCTAATCCTACAAATGTATAAAGGTGGTCTACTAGAACTATTTATTCACCGTTATCTGATTTCTATTGAGCTCTTGTATCACGTGTTATTACCTTCAGCCTTACATATTCAGTACATATTTTGTACTGACATCCCTCACGGAGGACCTGTATTTAATGCTGCAGGTACAAGTACTTAACTAATACATCTCTTTAGTAGAAACACAGGCTATTCAATGACTATTGGTGAGCTCCAGGTTGATTCAGGGCTTTCATAGTTTGTCCCATATATTTTGGTATTGTGCAGTAGTCAAGAGTAGGGCGGGGGTTTGTCTCGACCCTAGCTAAGTCCATGTATCTTTTAGAGGATTTGTAGACTAATGTAAAGTTAAACATGGTAGTGTCTTGTCTTTTAGATGTGGTGGCCCCAACGGCCAAGTGTTGCATATATAATTTTGTGCTTGCCAATGTAGATATTGTCATAAATGCATAATAGCATGTTTTTCATTACCTTTGGTTGTCATAGTTACATGCATGAGAAGTACAAGGTTATGGATTGGTTTTTTCGGTCCTTTATGGCTACGGGTGCCTGTCCTCCCCAATAGGATTTGAGGCATGACAAAAGTGGTTTCAAAGCAGGTCGTCCTAGGGAGTCTACAAAGATGTGTCTACTTAGAGTCTCTCTTATAGGTGCGTTGTGCACCACATCTATAAACAAGATGCTATGGGCATTTAGGGTTTTTTTTTTTCACATCTTAGATCGTGCAATAGAGCCCAAGTTGTAGGTGAAGTCATATTTAACCACTAAACCAATTTTTTCTCTCATTATAATAAAGATGTCGGGTATAAGAAAGAGTAAGAATATAGGTAAGCGAGTAGACATGGCTGCCGAACAAGGGACTAGCAAGTCACCACCTAGACAAGCTAATCAAAGTGAGGCTCAAGCTGAGTTTGCATTACAAACTTCTTCTACTCCTCCATCTCTAGAAGAACTAAGGAGGAGAAGAACCGCATCCTCAGAACCATCTATTAATGCTACTGACCAAGATCTAAGAAGTACGGTGCAATTGTTGTCTCGTATAGTTACTGGACAGGTTTAATGACAAACTATTCCAACCACAGGTTCTAGTGGTGCAGAGAGGGCAGCTAGCCTACGAACACAGGATTTTCTTAAATTGGATCCTCGCACATTCAACGGATCAGATATCAATGAAGACCCACAGGACTTTATTGTTCAAATCCAAAGGGCTCTATATGTCATGCATGTATCGGGTAATGAGACAGTTGAGCTAGCAGCATATAGATTCAAAGGGGGGGATATATTTTGGTATGAAGACTGGAAATGATCTAGGGGTATCAATGCACCTTCAGCTACTTGAAAAGAGTTTAAAGAGGCATTTCTTGATCATTATCTTCCATTTGAGATTCGAGAGCCTCGTGCAGATCAGTTCCTGAATCTTCACCACGGGAATATGAGCGTGAGGGAGTACAACCTCTAGTTTAACTCTTTGACTAGGTATGCTCCTAATGTAGTGGCTACTATGGACGATAGAGTTCATCGATATGTGGATAGATTGGACCTATATCTGGTTAGAGATTGTACTATTGCTGCTTTGAACAAAGACATGGACATAGCAATGATACAAGCTTTTGCACAAAAAATAAAGGATCAGAGGGAAAAAAGAAGAACACAACAATTAGAAAGAGGGTATCCTACGATAGCCAGATCTACGATGCAGTTTATGGGATCCCAAGGTAAGTTTAGGCCTCGGTTTTCTAATAGATCATCTAGGACATTATCTTTTTATCCTACAGCTAGTGCTTCACCATAGTTTCAAGGGTCCAAAGGCAACCAGTTTGGACAAAGAAGTGAAAGTCAGAGTTCACGAACAACGGGGTATCAAGAGCAAGGGAGTATGAGCCAGTTAAGGCTTCCTCGAAAGCCATGTAAGCAATGTGGAAAGATTCATTTAGGTGCATATCGTTTTAGGACAAATTCCTACTTTTGGTGTGGTACGTCGGGGCATATGATGAGAAAATGCCCACAAAGAGGCATGGGTGGTATGGTACGACCTACTGCATCAGTCGTTGCATATTCATCATCAGTTCCTTATTCAGGTAGAGGTGTATAGCCTATGAGTCATTGTAGAGGTGATAAAGGAGTAGCTAGCTCTAGTGGAGTTCGGAATCGTACATATGCATTATCGAATAGACAAAATTTATAGGCTTCTCCAGATATGGTTAATGGTACATTGTCCATCTTTTCACATGATGTATATGCATTAATTGATCTGGGTTCTACATTATCATATGTCACTCCATTGGTTACTGGGAAGTTCAAAAGAACACCAGAATTTCTAGTTAAGCCATTTGAAGTATCTACACCGGTTGGTGAATCTATTATTTCAATAAGAGTGTATCGAAATTGTATAATAACTATTTGTGGTCGTGATACAATGTCTGACTTGGTTGAGTTAGAAATGGTAGATTTTAATGCTATAATGGTTATGGATTGGTTGGCTTCTTGTTATACCGCAGTAGATTGCCAAACTAAGAGGGTGTATTTCCATTTTCCAAGGGAGGCAGTCCTTGAATGAAGGGGTAATATTGGTGTGCCAAGAGGTAAATTTATTTCTTATTTTAAGGCAAAAAGTATGATTTCCAAGGGTTACATATATCATCTAGTTAAAGTGAAAGATACAGATGTGGAGCCACCAACTCATCAAACTATTCCAGTGGTAAA
Source organism: Capsicum pubescens (assembly GCA_030864215.1). NCBI lineage: Eukaryota > Viridiplantae > Streptophyta > Magnoliopsida > Solanales > Solanaceae > Capsicum > Capsicum pubescens. The sequence continues at coordinate 90,579,222 of CM061549.1, read as the reverse complement.
TGAATTTCCCGATGTATTTCCAGAAGATCTTCCAGGTTTGCCACCAGAACGAGAAGTGGAGTTGGTATTGATGTAATTCCAGGTACTCAACCAATCTCAATTCCTCCGTATAGAATGGCCTCGGCAGAATTATGGGAGTTAAAAGAGCAATTAAAAGACATGCTAGAAAAAGGATTCATAAGGCCTAGTATGTCCCCTTGGGGCGCACCAGTGTTATTTGTGGGTAAGAAATATGGCACATTGAGAATGTGTATTGACTACTGACAACTTAATAAGGTGACTATTAAGAAAAAATATCCCCTTTTGAGAATTGATGACTTATTCGACCAGTTGCAAGGAGCCAAGTGATTTTCAAAGATTGATTTGAGGTCAGGTTACTACTAAGTGAGGTTCAAAGAGAATGATATACCTAAGACAGCTTTTCGAACACGGTATCGTCATTATGAGTTTCTAGTCATGTCCTTTGGACTAACTAATGCACCCGCAACTTTTATGGATTTAATGAATAGGGTGTTCAAGCCATTCTTAGATGTGTTCATGAAAGTTTGTATAGATGATATTCTGGTTTATTCGAGATCAAAGGAGGACCATACCAGTCACTTACGACAGGTGTTACAGATTCTTCGTAATTGTAAGCTATATGCGAAGTTCTCTAAATGTGAGTTTTGGTTAAAATCTGTGGAATTTTTGGGTCATATTGTATCTGATGAAGGGATAATGGTTGATACTCAAAAGATAGAAGCCGTGAAGAACTGAAAAAGACCTATAATACCTACAGAGGTTCGTAGTTTCCTGGGATGGACAGGTTATTATAGGAGGTTCTTTAAAGGGTTTTCTTCAATTTTTGCACCTTTAACAAAGCTAACACATAAAGATAACACACAAAGCTAACACATAAAGCTTCCAAGTTTCAATGGAATGATGCATGTTAAAGGAGTTTTCAAGATCTGAAGAATAAGTTGACTTCTACACCCATATTGGTGCTTCCAGAAGGCACAGAGGGGTATGCAGTGTATTGTGATGCTTCACGAGTTAGATTAGGATGTGTATTGATACAGCATGGTAAAGTCATAGCATATGCCTCAAGACAATTGAGGCCACATTAAAAGAATTATCCGACACATGATCTGTAACTAGCAACGGTTATATTTTCCTTAAAGATATGGAATCACTACTTGTATGGGATTCATGTTGATATATCTACCGACCACAATAGTTTGCAATATATCTTTAATCAGAAGGACCTAAATTTGAGGCAACGAAGATGGCTTGAATTATTAAAAGATTATGACGTTGATATCTTGTATCATCCGGGGAAAGAAAATGTGATAAAAGATGTGTTATGTTAGAAGACCATGACACCATCTATAGAAAGACAAGGGATGACTAAAGATCTGTACCAACTTACCAATTTGGGAGTTTGCCTTCTCGAAACTCCAGATGAAGGGCTTATTGTTTATAATGCAGAAGAATCTTCATTAGTAGCTGAAATGAAAGAGAAGCAATATGCAGATCCCATTCTATTACAACTTAAGGAGAATGTACAATGTGGTATGCCAAAGTCATTTGGGCTAATGCAAGAGGGAGTACTTTAATGCCAAAACAGATTATGTGTGCCTAATGTAGATGGGCTAAAAAAGAGAATTATGATAGAGGCACATCATTCAAGGTATTCCATCCACCCGGGGTCAACTAAAATGTATCATAATTTGAAAGAAATGTATTGGTGGGGTGACATGAAGAAGAACATTGCAAAATTTGTAGCCGAATGTCCAAATTGTCAAAGAGTTAAAGTAGAGCATCAAAATCCCGGGGGTTATATGCAATGTATAGATCTTCCAATCTGGAAGTGGGACATAATAAACATTGATTTCGTCACTGTTTTGCCTCATACATCTCAAAAGTTTGATTCCATATAGGTGATAGTTGATAGGCTTACCAAATTAGCACACTTCCTACCGATTAGGACGACTTATACAGTTGAAGAGTATGCAAAATTGTATATCAAAGAGATAGTTAAACTACACGGAGTACCAATCTCTATTATATTAGATTGAGCAGCTTAATTTACTGTAAATTTTTGGAAGTCTTTTTAGAGAAATTTGGGGACACAAGTGAATCTAAGTACAACTTTTCACCCTCAAACAGATGGACAAGAAGAACGTACCATTCAAACAGTTGAAGATATTCTACGAGCTTGTGTATTGGACTTTAAAGGTAGTTGGGATGATCATTTACCTCTCATCGAGTTCGCCTACAACAATAGATATCATTCAAGTATCAAAATGGCACCATATGAAGCTTTGTATGGAAGAAAGTGTAGATCACCAATTGGATGGTTTGAAGTGGGTAAAACTGCCTTATTCAGGCCAGATCTTGTTCATCAAGCTATGGAAAAGGTTAAAGTGATCCAACAACGACTGGAGACAGCCCAAAGTCGACACAAGTCATATACAGATATTAGAAGAAGGGGGGCTAGAGTTTTCTATAGGTGATTGGGTATTCTTAAAGGTGTCATCAATGAAAGGGGTTATGAGATTTTGTAAGAAAGGAAAATTAAGTTCACGTTATATAGTCCCATACAAGATTACTCGGAGGTTTGGCCAAGTTGCTTATGAATTAGAGCTACCCCAAGAGCTCTCAACTGTTCATCCAGTATTTCACGTCTCAATGCTTTGAAAGTGCATGGGTGATCCATCTTATATTACTCCCACTGAAGATATACAAGTTACGAAAGATCTCACCTATGAAGAAATACCTATTACTATCCTAGATACACAAGTTAAAAAGTTAAGGAATAAAGAAATAGTTTCGGTAAAAGTTCTTTGGAGAAACCAACAAGTAGAAGAGATAACATGGGAATTTGAAGAAGCGATGAAATATAAGTACCCCCATTTGTCCAAATACAAAGAAAAAGTCCAAGATTCTGAATTGGAGCAATAACAAGTAAGTATAATATATAAGTACTATGTGATAATAGGGATGTTTAACTTAGGCTTGAACTTGTTTTGGTTGGATAGTTATACTAACATTCGAGGACGAATGTTTCTAAGAAGGGGAGGATGTGACACCCCTTACATTGCATGTACTTTCCCTATTTATAGGTAACTTGGTATAGTCTTATGATATAGGTAACGGATGAGATTTTTTATGCAAGTATTAATGGTGTAGATGAAATTATAGATGCTGCCCGTATGATTTTATGTGACACAATCAAGTTAACATCGATACAACTATTTAAACTTGGGATTGTAAGCTGGTATTTGGATCTAAAGTTTAAAGTGACCAACTGTGTACAAGTTGAATGTTAGATTAAAGGAATTAGGAGCTGGAAATAGAATGAAATATTTAGGTGCTTGCTTGACTTAATTAAGCTAGTAGGTGAGTCACTTACTTGAGCTTTTTGGACCAAATTAATGGACCCATAACTATGGATCAGATTTGGGCCTAAACTAATGTACTCATTTGGGCCAAATTGAAGAAAAGAGGAAGAAAATAGAGAAATTTCCCAACACTTAAATCTGCCAAAGACCCAAGTTAATTGAGCCCAAAATAAGAATTTAAGCAAGTAGGTGCATCACCTACTTTGAAATTTTGAGCATCTTGAACCCTTAAGTAGGTGTATCACCTACTTCACTAATTTGTGGATAGAAATGAGGTCAATAATAAGGATCAATATAAGATCAATATAGCTAGAAATTTTGCTCATTTTAACCACAATATTCCCTTTTAAATTTCAGCTTTCTCCCTTTGTTAACAAGGATAACAACAACAGTCCTAAAATTCCTTCTAGGGTTCTTGAAGAAACCCTCATCTTTGCAAGCTAAGGTAAGTGAAAAAACTCAAGTTTTAGCTTAATTATCTCATGGAAGATTAGGAAAACATGCTATAGGTGTCTAATTATAAATACATGGAAGAATATAGATTAACTACTTGCTCACTTTTTCTTTGTTATTAAAAGATCTTTTTTCTTCTTTGGTTTAAAGTGTGAAGGAAAGTGAAAGTTGAAGTTCTTGAGGAGTTCAAATTTAAGTATAAGTTAAAGAATTAAGTTAAGGTGACTGCTCCATTTTGTTCTCCTTATATATGAATTTGAGAGAGAGTTATGAATGTGTTGTTATTGAGAACTCAAGAGATGATGAGTTCAATAAGTGATTGCTACAATAAAAGGGATTTGGGACTATTTTATGGAATGTTTTTGTACGTATATATTGTGGGCTACCAGGTTGATGTTGGAGAAAGGTGTGATTAGTTTGTATTGAAATATAGAAGAAAGGTGTGGCAACCACCGAACTAATTATTGCATTTGTTTACTGCCCAATCTATTTTGCATATTGTTTGGAATATGTAATAAAGACAAGGTGGTTTCGGTGAACCTTATAAGGACATGTATGGTATGTGGGTGTAATTGGAAGAGAAAATGGTTAAAATAACACCCTTAATTGATAGATTAAGAGCTTACTGCCCGATTACTATTTGGTGAAGTTAAATAGCCCAAACTTGTCGGTTGGTTGCTACTATTAGTTTACCATATCTTTTATTATTGATAAGTAATTTGAAAGATGAGAAGTCAAGTTTGGTTAGTTTCAGAGTTATATAATCAGGTATGTAAGGCATACTCTATTTTGCACTCTTTGGCATGAAATCGGACATTTGGTCCATCAAGTAAGATTCCAAGGTTATCCTATAACAAATGATACATAATGGCAGCGTATTATATCCCATGTAGTCAATGACCTTGTTCCCACTCTTTAACATGTTAAAACACCTCAATACATGCTTATTATTAAACCAGCACGTCTATTTTCATTAGAGAATTTCAGATGTTCTCCGTATACTCAAATAAGACCCATGTGTTATTTTCAGCTCCTAAGCACTTCATCTATGTGCCAATAACTCCCAACCACATTTTTGTTGCATTAAGTTCCCATTTACATGTCTCTTATTGGTAGATTACTGTTTCAAGGTACCATAATTTTATGACCACCAAAGTAACAATCTCAAAGGTTAAATAAACTAAGTAATGCAGATCTGTAAAACGAGTGGCAGCTTAGGGGCATAACCCTAGAATGGGTCGATCTCGATACCTTTATATGTGAGTGGCATCTCAGGGGCATAAGCCTAGCATGGGCCGATCCTGATTTATCTATTTACCACTGATCAGTTGGTCATTTGTATTATATGACTTACAAAGATTATGAATTAAGAAAGGTAAAATGAATAAAAGAATTTAATGTACCTGATCCTACAAATATATAAAGGTGGTATACTAGCACTATTTATTCACTGGTATCTGATTTCTATTGAGCTCTTGTATGATGTGTTGTTACCTTCAGCCTTACATATTCAGTACATATTTTCATGCTGACGTCCCTCAAAAGGGACCTGTATTTCATGCTATAGGCACAGTTGCTTCAGCTAATACACCTTGCTAGTAGAAGCACAGGCTATTCAGTGACTATTGGTGAGCTCCAGGTTGATTCGAGGCTTTTCGAGTTTGTCCCATATGTTTTGGTATTGTGCAGTAGTAAAGAGTAGGGAGGGGGTTTGTACCGACCCTAGCTAAGTCCATGTATCTTGTAGAGTCTTTGTAAACTAATGTAAAGTTCAACACGGTAGTGTCTTGTCTTTTAGATGTGGTGGCCCCAACGGCCAAGTGTTGCATATATAATTTTGTGCTTGCCAATGTAGATATTCTCATCAATACATAATATCATGTTTGTCAGAACCTTTGGTTGTCATAGTTACATGCATGAGAAGTACAAGGTAATAGATTGGTTCTCTTGGGCCTTTACGGCTACGGGTGCCTGTCAGCCCCAATAGGATTTAAGGCGTGGCATGAACTCAAGACCAACCAAATCAAAGTGATAAAATATCAATCAAGTTACGAGTTCTTAAGTGGTAAGAATATTTTTTAATTTCTTTATTTTAATTTTGATCACTTAAAAGTTACAAATTCTAATTTAGGTATTTAAGATTGAAAAAATTCATTTAAGTCTTTTTAGAGTAACTAACAATATCGTATAAGTATATTCTTAATTTCTTCTTGTAGGAATGAAGAAAACAGATGAACAAGATAGAATAGTTGAGAAAAATGAAAAGCCAATGAAGTTATGGTGGTTATAGAGATAAACAATGCAATCCTTTTATCATCTTTGAGAAAAGTGCAATAGTGTCACCAATGACAAAAGAGAGTTCCTTAAAATTTTCATGTTGATACTTGACCCGTGTATTCACAAACATATATAAATATTATTCAACGAAAGTAATTTCAGTTTTTTCAACCTTATGGATAAATTGATATAAATTTTTTTACTTGAATGAGATTTATTTTTATTATAATGTTCTTTGTGGCTAGAATTAATTAAGTTCAAGAATATTATTTGCAGAGACTTATGATTATTTATTCTTATTATGAAGTATTTTTGTTATTATAAAATCTTCTCTTCGATTGATATTTTTATATATTTTGAAACATATTTTAATTAAATATATAACTTTTTAAAAGTTAAATTATATGCATGATTGAAATTTTTTTTGCAGTGTGCGAATTCTTAATATATATCTACATAATCTAAGAAAACAAATTTAAAGCATTTAATTAAATTTAATTGCATTTGAATTTTTTTTTTTTTTTAAATTTTAAAACACATTATTTACACTTGAATATTAAAATTTTTACATATTTAATAAAAAAATTTATTACCGCGCGAAGCGCAACTCATTTCACTAGTTACAAATATGACAAGCCTTTGTGTGTCATGCATATGATGGAGGCTAAGGTAAATAAATATTTTATTAGGTAATTTTTATTTTGAAATAATTTTCTCTTCTTTTAATCTAGACTTTGTTATTCTTTTTCGGTTAAAATTTCACTTTCTTAGAAATTTTGTTGTTCACATTGTAATCTTTTGCATTACTATAATCTTTTATGTTATTGTTAATTTGTTACAAATAGTTATGTTATATTATTAATTATGATCTCATATTAATGTCTTTCATTATTTTTTTAATATTTATATGTTTGAAATTAACTGAAAAATAGTTACTTAAAATTTAATTTTAAATAATCAAAGGTTACACTTATGAGACACATATGATTAAACTAGTAGAAAAGAGCCTCTCTATGACATTCGATAAAAGAGCCTCTCTATTACATTCATTCTCATTTATCTTTTTTCTACTTTTTTCTGAATTACTTTTTCCATTTTTGTACATACCTACGAACTAGGGCAATTTAGTTAAAAGTAACAAAAGAGTTTGAAATAAGGTGTAGGTGACACAAGTTTTAATAATTGAGTGTAGGTGACAATTACTTTATTAGTGATTAAGAAAGTTGAAAAAGTTTGAGAATAGCCCACAAGCTTTTTAATTTATATTTTGATCCAAATGTTGACCTAATGTAACTAGAAATGGAGGGAATAAAATGCGCGTTTTCTCTCTCTTCTCATTATTGTTGTGTTCTCTCTCTTCTCCATTTTTGTTGTTCATTGTTGTTGTTGCTTTATTCTTCATCTTGTGATTCATTATCTTGTTTATCATTGTTGTTGTTGTTACGGCTACTGCTGCTACTTGACCAATTTTTTAGGTCAAATTTAGTTTCGTACATCACTTTGGCATTACTTCATAGGCGATGTTGGTAAGTAAAATTATAATTTTTAATTGAATCTGTCATCTAGGTATACTACTACTATTGTTTTGGATAGAACCATAAATATGAACCCAACCAAATATTCATCTATTTCAATAGATGACTCATCCACTACGACAGATGACTCATCTGTTGAAACGGAAAACTCATATGTTGGATTCATGTAACAATTGAAAATTTAATGAAATATATAAAATTTGTGATTTAACTATTTTACCTCTCCCCGTAGTTGCATTATGGTATTTCTGGGGTGTGGGGGTGATTGACATGGTTTTCAATGCATTTTGGTACCATTTATGCGATATTGTGGTTTTTGATGGATTCAAGAGCCTTATTTTGGACTTATGTAGATATCTTTTAATTCGTACAATGGATGGAGGAACGAACTGTGCTAGCAGCTCTGGAATATCAATTTTAGGCTAGGTAGACCTGTGGTTCGGATCCAGATGTACCCGAGCTCATATCGACCTATTGGTCGGAAAGTTGAAAGATTGAAAATATGGGTGTGGGACCCACATTTGATCGAAACGACCTCAGATGAAAAATTTGACTTCGCCAATAGATTCGAAATGTCTACTTTATGGTGGTAACATGTTTGGTGTAATTTTACGGCTTTTAAATCTCATTTCGATCCTCCATTTGGAAAATTGTGATTTTAGATTTCGGGGGTCAACTATGTGAAATGATGTTTTTTTTAAATCTAACTTCTCCAACGTATCCAGGATACAAATTTAGTGTGGTTTCCTAGTTTTTTTGTGTATATCAGACTCTAAACAAATTTCGAGCACCTTGTCGAAATTCGGATTGACTTTTAAAAAAATAGCTTTTTAGCAAAAGTTGTGCAGAAAAATCTGCAATAATAAATAGCAGTTTTTGGCCTATTTTGCTAATTTTTCATCTTGCCTCTTGAGAGTTAAATCCTAAAATAGTGTGGAAGCTTAAAAGTGAAGCTTGTGGGAGCTTGTATAGCTAGATTAACATCTATTTCTTGATTCTATTACGGATTTAAGGTAAGAATTCACCATTTTCTTAATAATTCTTAATTAATTTATCAAAACTCCAAAAATCTAAGGCTTGATTTTAAACCCAAATTTTACACTTTTTCACTTGAATAATATTTTTATCTTATAATTACTATTTTTTCATCAATTTAAAACCTTCAAAACAACTCTGATTCTTGATTTTAACCTAGATTTCAAAGATTTTATCTGGTAATGCTTACAAATGGTTTTTCTTTGATGTGAACCTCATTTTGACTCGATTTGACTTGAGTTTTCAAATGTAGATTCCTAGAAATATGGGGAATACGTTTTTGATGTAAAGTTATGGTTTTTTTCTCTTTTTTCGAAAACCCATTTTGGGGGTCTGTTTTGATCCCAAACTAAAAGTAGTCAATATGGGTGTCGTTGATTTTGTTTTGATGCATAGATTCCATATTTGATATTTTTAATGGAGTTTGAGATCATTTTTAAAAAGTAAGGTCGCGGGTTCAAAGTATAGCAAACCGATTTTGGTTTTTGAGGTAGGTTATGACTTAACTCTGTCAGACTAGGTTGGGTAGTAAATGATGATACAAAATGCATGTTAATGATGGGAACTTATCATGAAAAATATCTATCTATGTTTTGTGGCAGTGTGGGGGCCTATATGTGATGTAATTGTCGAAATTGAGATATTTTATGATGTGTGACCGTGTGGGGTTCTATATGACATTGATAGCCTTGAATACATGTGAATAATTGTATTGTGTTGTTAAAATGCTTAATGTGGTACCACTGGCATATTTTGATTATATTAATACTTTATTTGCATATGAGATATGTGAAAATTCATGGATGAAACAAAAATAATGAGTGAATATTGGCTAATGTGATTGTGAAAAAGTATCATTGTGGTTGGTTATGGAAATATATAATGTGGTTGGTTGTGCAAATACTCTTTGTGATTGGTTGTGAGTATTACATCTTCATATCATAATCATTTATGAAACATTGGTACACTGTGGCAACATCTGAGAAACACTGGCAATACCTGAAAACACCTTTCCAAGAGATGTGCTAGAATGAAGATATGATATATATGGATTATATACGGGTTGATGAACCACACATGGGTCTTACATTGGGAGGTTTGCTTTTTTAGGTGTATACGGGGATTGTGCGACGATCCCGGAGGTTGTGCGATGACCTCGTACATCATCATCATTATATATGTTGCACTTACTTTATTATATTTATATTGTGTTGTATTGTCATATTGACTTGTCATTTATGTAGTTGTCTTATCTTCTTTTACTTGTATTTGATGATCTTATATATGCATATTCCCTCTTATTCTACTTATATGTGATATAAGGCATATTTGTGTTTTATCTTGTTGTGATGTTGCAATATATGTGATATATTAGAACTGTTAGTGCAAGTGGTGTGGGCTACTGTTGTGGGATATTTTTGATTGCAGGTGACGTGCCCTTAGTGTATATTTTGTTTTCTTTATTTACCACTTTGCTTGGTCGGCCTATGATACCTACTGAGTACAAGTGGACCGTACTCATGCCTACTTTGCCTTTTGGTGCAGGTCCTAGCTCGAGTGCACCTCAGCTTACTTGACTCGGGCGATTGTTGGAGCTTTTAAGGTAGCGGTTAGACATTCATGTATCTGAAGTTCACCTCTATCTTTCTATAGTAGTTATGTCTTTATTATTATTAGGATATAAATATTATTACTTTATGGTTATTTTTTGACGTATTTGACTCTTAGATTGTATTTGTAGTTCTTACACTATTTGACACCTTATTTTGGGCATGATTGGTATTTTGGATAAGTTCTTTCCACATTGTTATGATTACTTGTATGTTTGGCTTCATTCTAGAAGCCTTACCTTAGGTATTTCTGTCTTTTTTTTTTTTTTTTTTGTATCAGTTTGGGTGATAGGCTTACTTGTCATGGTACGGCACGACAAGTGCCGTCATGACCTTTTTTTTGGGGTCACGACAAATTGGTATCAGAGAAGCCAGGTTCATTGATCTCAACAGTGTAAGAACGGGATGTCTAATAGAATCTCGTAGATTGGTATGTAAACGCCCATATCTATTTTTGAGAGGCTATAGGATGTCCTTAGGAAACTTTCCTCATTTTATTCTTTATCGTGCTAAGTTCTTCCATAACTTGTGTTCTGAGTTACTTTTCACTGTTTCTGCTCAGATGGTGTGGCTTATACTACATCTTATCAGTTGAGAGATGCAACAATAGATTGGTGGAGAACATTTGTTTGTTGTAGACCTAGTGATACTCTTGAGATGACTTGGGATCTGTTCATCGAGGTTTTCCTAGAGAGATATGTGCCTTTCAGTTTAAGAGACCGTATGTGGGACGAGTTTGATCATTTAGAGCAAGGCTCCATGATAGTTGTTGAGTATAAGGAAAACTTTTATACCCTGTCCAAATATTCCTATGATAGTATTTCTACTAGTCTAAGAAGATTCTGAATTTTGTGAAAGGTTTGAATATCTCCCTTCAGTTGGCTACATCTAAGATGGTTGTATTTGGGGCTACTTTTCAGAGTATTATGGATCATGCTAAGATGGCAGAGGGTATTCTTAGTGTATTTCAGGGAGGCACCTAGAAGGCGCGACATTTTGGTGAGTTTAGGAGTCAGACCTCTCGAGGAAGAGATTTTAGAGGTTCTCGTAGATGCCATAGTAGGCAAGTTCTGGTGGCTATATAGAGTTCAGGTGGTGGACCTTCTAGTTTAGCAATTCAGGGTGGTCGTTCGATCCTAGTTGTACCTTCTCTTATTAAGACTGGTCGTAGAAGTTGCTATCTATATGATGAGATTAGCTATGTGGCCAGGGACTATCCCCGCCAGGTGATTTTGAGCAACTTCTATTTTATCTTTGAGGGGTAGATGTTCTACCATAGGTGCGAGGGGCAGAGATAGTGGAGCTTATAGGTGTGGCCGTAGGGCCACTCAGGAAGTTGGTGGTTGTGGGGCTACCCAGGAAACTGGTGGTCGTAGTCAGTGTTATGCTATGCCAGCCAGACCCAGGGAAGAGGCTTCTGATGTTGTGATTATAGGTACCATCCCTATTTGTTTCAGACCTGCATCTGTATTATTTGATTTCGGATGAACTTTTTCCTATATGTCTGTGTATTTTACTTTGGGTTGTAATTTTGTTAGTGAGCCTCTTACCATGCCTATTCGTGTATCTACCTCGATAGGTGATTCTTTAGTGGTGGATTGAGTGCGCCGATCTTGTGTTGTGACTTTTGCCAGGCGTGAGACTTTGGTAGACTTGCTTATGTTAGATATGGTCAATTTTGATGTTATTTTGTGTATGAATTAGTTAGGTCCTTATTATGTTGTCTTTGATTGTTTTGCTAAGACTGTGACTTTAGCTTCGCTGGGTATGCCAAGGATATCTTGGAAAGTTGTACTTCATTCGGGTCCTAAAAGGATTATATCTTATGTTCAGGCTCATAATTTAGTTGAGAGGGGATGTTTATCTTACTTAGCTCATATTTGTGACATCAGTGTTGTTTTGCCTCTTTCATTGGATTCTGTCCGTGTTGTCCGTGAGTTTATGAATGTGTTTCTTACAGACTTGCCTGGTATGCCTCTAGATTGAGATATTGATTTTTCTATTGATGTTGAGATGGGCACCAAGCCCATTTCTGTTCCTCTTTATAGGATGGACCCAACAGAGTTGAAGGAACTGAAGGATCAGTTGCAGGAGTCTTTGGATAAGGGATTTATCTGACATAGTGTTTAACCTTGGGGGTGCCTATCTTATTTGTGAAGAAAAAAGATGGGTCTATGTGGATGTGTATTGATTATCGACAGTTGTATAAGGTGACAGTTAAGAATAAGTATACTCTTCCTTGCATTGATGATTTATTTGATCAACTTCAGGGTGCTGCGGTGTTTTCAAAGATTGATTTAAGGTTTGGTTAGCACTAGTTGAGGATTAGAGCTTTGGATATTCCGAAAAGAACTTTTTGGACTCGATATGGTCATTACTAGTTCTTGGTCATGTTTTTTGGGTTGACTAATGCCCCTACCACATTCATGGAGTTTATAAACTGGGTGTTTCTACCGTATCTCAACTCCTTTATTATTGTGTTTATAAATGATATCTGTGTTTATTCCAAGAGTGAGATTGAGCATGATGAGCATTTGCGTATTGTGCTTTAGAGATTGAAGGATCAGAAGTTGTATGCGAAGTTTTCTAAGTTTGAGTTTTGGTTAGAGTCTGTTTCTTTCTTGGGTCGTGTGGTGACTAAGGATGATGTTATGTGTAATGTCCCGACAATACACCCTGACTGCCACACAATGCTTACAGCCCCGAGGGACCATAAGCTAACCAATGAGATGGTACCTACTGTGAACACTGAATAATATGATGATGATAGAAGTCATATGCGGAATTTAACTGAAAAATGCCATAAGATTTTAAATTATAGTTCTGATTATGTCCGTAAAACAATACTGAATAAATGCTGATAATAACAACCGAAAATTGACTGATTATCTGTACTAGTCTGAAAGCCTCTGAAATATCTGACTGTGGAGTTGAAGGGATAAGCACCCAACTAACTCCGACAGACTAAATAGCTGAACTACTGACATAATGAATATAAGGTAACTCATTCTCGAAGGATGAGGACTCAGCATGGCTGCTGCTGCTGATGCACTGGGAAGTCTAAGGACGATTGGAAATCCGAGCGTCCGAACCTATGATATAAGATATTATAATGCAAGAAACAAGTATGCGATCAGTACTTTGAATCTACTGGTATGCTAAATAAGGTTAGGATGATATGTATGGTTTCATGTACAGGAGTAATAACTCACTGAATGAATAGCATGAAGTGCTGAATAGAATGCATGAAATCTGTAAGGACTGAGAATGCATGACCAAGCATATAATGTGATTCTAAAATAGTCTGTAAGATGAAAATACTAGAATATTGATAGCTGAATAACTTATAAACTATATGCTATGGTCAAGAAAGACTGAACTGAATTCTGAACTGAGTACTGAAACTGAAACTGTGGAAGATATCATCTAACCGACATCCCCCAGTCTGAGCTGATCGAGGTCCAACCTGTGACCCTAGTTGGAAGGGTGCTAGTACCATGCCACGGGTACTAACAATAGCTGTGGAGTCAATCCTAATTTGGAGGGTAACCCCTGAGATCAGTCCTAAGTTGGTAGGTGATCCCTGAGAGTGTCAGTCTTAAACTGGAGGGTGATATCTCATAACCTACACTGGATACGTTGTTATGGAACAGAGGTATTGCTTCTAAGGACTCAGTCCTAACTGATGAGTAAGCCCTCATCCCTAGGTTCACTCGGTGCTGAATCCTACTCCCAATTGAACTAACACTGATTACGAGAGTGAACTAAGCTTAACTGGATAAGTAACTGATCCTAATGGCTAATTGGCTGAATATGCTTATGGTTTATCTAAACTATTCTATAACCTAAATTTCTGTAAACAACTAAGATTTTGGGTATTTAAACCCCCAGGACTCGATAAAAATAACCACAAGATTGCACTTAAATTGGAGGACACGACATGTAGTCATCCTTCAAAACTCATTCTTTGAGACATTTCATCAAACACTTGTAAAGCAGGGCTTAAGCATGAGAATATTTGTAAACATGTAGTAATAGCATGATTTCAATACTAAAATCACCAATTAAGTCTTAAATCAGCGAACATCACCATTCAAATGTGTAGGGTTTAATAACAACAACAATTACGTGTAAACATGATATAAAATAAAAATTGATGAAGTTTCATGGATGTAATTCATAAAAAAACATGTAAAAATCATAACTTTGATCTTGAAAACGGGTTCTTGAACTCCATGGGTGAAAAGGAACTATGGATGAACATCTCACATACTTTGACTGAAGAATTCGTGAAGGTTCTTGGTGGTTTTCTTGAAACTTGAGCTTGAATCTTGAAGGGCTAGTGTTTTTTTCTTCAGAGAGGATTATTTTCTTGGAGAGAATTTATGAATAATGGGGCACATAATTGCCTTTTAGGGTTTTAATTTCGTGTTTTGGACGGATTTGGGGCCATGGAAAAAGGATAAACTATCCCTAAAAATTAAAAGTTTCAGAAAAATCCCTATTTTTCCCTTCGGCACGATGCGGAGCCATCTCTGATACCAAACGGTATCTAAGAAGGCCCAAAATAGTCCACAAACACACAAAAATAGTCAACACAGACAAGACACCAAACGGCAACAACGAACACAAACTAACTTAAGAGATAATGGATAAATAACTTGACATAGAGAGAGCATGTAAGATAAGAACTAATGAGTATATTAAACTCAAAAGACCCTACAAACATGTAAACTAACACCAAGTTCTTACGTTGAACCCAAGAGGAACTCGGTTCACTCAAGAACTCACGTTTCTTTCCAATACACAACACAAGTGGAACCTTCACTTGTGAAGTCAAGTTTCGGTTTGCCTCAAGTAAGGAGAGGAGTTTGGTGTTTCAAAGTGTTTCAAGAACTTACAACCATAATCAACTAAGTAAAAATAAGACTAAAGGGCCTATTTATAATCTATTACAACATAAAGTGTCCAAAATGCCCTTAATGAGGGTGGGGCGGCCATGGAGTGTATTTTTAGCATGTGAAGTCCCCCAAACACCCCTTAGTGAGAAAAGGCACCTTTCACTAAGTCCTACACTCCAAGACCGTGGTCCTTCAATCTTCACAACTTCCGCAAGCCTAGCCACCTTCCACACACAGCTTTTCCTCATGGAATGTACAAAATGGTCTCCCCATTCATGCTCTCTTCTCCTCAATGTGACCACACTGGGGTTCTTCATGAGTTGGCCTTGGATGATGTATTCGAAGTCTATAATTTCCATTTGGCTCATATCATCCTTCCCTTCTTGAAAAGGATTCGACCTCGAATCCATACCTTGGAAAATCAAAGAGAAGACAAACAAGCGCAACATCTCATGGCATGAGGGTTAGGGTTAGTGAAACAAATACCATATTCATGCCAAGGTGGAACACACTTGAAGTATAGACAAGGATCCTTTGTGTTAATCATTAGCACTCTATGGAAAAAGGCACAAAGGATCCGGCTATGGAAATCATCATCTTTACACACAAATAGAAAAAGGGTATCACACAAATGGAATTTATCCAAAGTAGTTTCAAGAGAAGACTCTCTTCTTGACCTACAAGTGATTAAACCTTGGTCAATAATGTAAATGCACAATGGTGAACTCTCTTGGAGCTATTCATGGATCCCCTTCTTTAAAGACCCTTCATCTTGGTTGGAGTTCTTTCCCTTGAATAATGTTGGTTCCTCAAGTGGATTGTGAATCCCCAAGAAAAATGTTCCATTATAGGGAAGGATGCCAACACCCTCATTCACACCTTTCTTGTCGTTTTGACCAAGCATCAAGTCGGACGTATAACATCTCTACATCCCAAAAGGTTACTGGGGTCAAATGGGTGAAATAGCTAAGGACATAGGTTTCGGCTATTCCTTTTTGTCCCTGTAGCACCATCCCAAAACTTAGGCATACTCTCTTTATCTCCATTGTAATTATCATGAGAAAAAACAGGGTTGAGAAAGGTGCTCCACAAGTCAACTTCAAATATAGGGTTCTCATATATGCATTTACTACTAGTTTCAAGATCTTTACTAGGAGTATGCCCAATATAAGAAACACATAAGGAAGAAGTAGATGGAATTTCTAGACATGCACCACTTTCTGTTTCAAGAGAGCAATACCCACCTAGATATAAATCACCATGGGAAGCAAAGGGATCACACACAAAAACATTATCACAAGAACAATCACAACTAGGTTTCCCAAGCAATTTAAGGTCACCTTCACCCAATTGTTTCCTTTCTCGGCTTCCTTGAGTAAGGCTATCAATAGGGCCTTCATCATACAACATGATCAAACAATCATATCCAACCTCATGATCAAATCGATCAACACCAAGAGTATCACTATGGGAAGGCTCATGCAACTCCTTAGGCAAACCACCAACCACACCCACTTGGCTACTACTATCCATATCACGATATTCCAAGTTCATAGAAGTGTAGGAAAGAGAATATTTATCTTGTAGCTCACATGAACTACGACCTTCATTATGACATGGGTCCGGGCAGCCCACTTTCTACCTTGGAACTCCCATATGATCCAACATTTCATTTATCAATTCCCATTGATAGGCATGGCTTCAAGTTTAGCCAAAATAGCACTTGTGGCATCATTGACCAAGGTTTTGAGAGGCTGACATCGTGGGTTCCATTGCAATTATACCTAAAGAAAAACAAACTTACAAAACAAAAGAGAAGAAAACAATTAGTTCACAAAATCCTGACCACACTCTCACACACTTTGATCGTCTCACACTTGGTCCTTCAAGTGTTGTAAACTGGATAACAACTCGTGAGAGCTTGGGAGTGAGTCCACTCTTTGGTTTACAATGGATTTTTGTTTTGAAGACTCAAAGAAGTTTTGTACGTACTTGAACCAAGAACGATTACAAATTATAAATGAATAAAGCACTACAAGTAAAGCTAACACGAAAGAAGTACTCAAAAACTAGTTCACAACTTAGTAGATTCTTACTAGTTGCCAACTAGTATAAGAGTCAATAAAATGAAACTAATGGAGACAAACAAAGAAATAAGGAATTCCAAGGACTTGAGTCTTGTTGATGATGTGGCCTACAATGATTGGCCATTGATTAATGTTGTTGAAGTTGAAGAATACTAATTCATACACTTTAGTTGTTCAATCTCACTCCTTTGATGAAGAAGATTTAGCTATGGTGTAGGTGGACAAGATTTGAGACTCTCTTTTCAAGAGTCAAAAAGTCTTCTATCAAATTTTCACCAACTTGCACTCTTTTGGTAAAACAACTTTTTAGAGTAACCTTGTCTCTTTCCTCTTTGGTCTATTCTTGAAAAGTGTTTTACCCTCTTTTGGTAACTATGCTTTTTGAATGACTTTTTCTTTTTCCACTTTGGTGTTGTCTTGAAATTGATTTCAAGACAAATAAAAAGTATTTCTCTTCTTTTTTATCTTTAAAGATCAAACAACACTTTTTCTTTGAACACCACTTCAAGAACAATAAGAACAACAACAACTTCTAGTCGGCCACAACCTTCAACAACAACTTGTCTAGAACTCAAAACTTGGATATAGACTCAAAAAGTGTTAGCGAACAAGAAAATAACACAAGAAACTACTAATAAAACAAACATACACCTATAACTAGACTCTATTCTTGGCCAACAACACAAGAACACTTTGGCCAAGAACAAGAACGACTTTAACTACTTTTTTTTATATTCGACTAAGAGAGCCCATGATTGGTAGTGTAGGAACACAACCAGCCTTGTTCTGATACCAAATGATACCAAACGGTATCTAAGAAGGATCAAGACAGTCTACAAACACACTAAAGTAGTCAACACAGACAAGACACCAAACGACAACAACAAATACAAACTAACTTAAGAGATAATGGATAAATAACTTGACATAGAGAGAACATGTAAGATAAGAAATAAAGAGTATATTAATTCAAAATCAGATAAAAACATGTAAAATAACACCAAGTTCTTACGTTGAACCCAAGAGGAACTTGGTTCACTCAAGAACTCACATTTCTAGCCAATACACAACACAAGTGGAACCTTCACTTGTGAAGTCAAGTTTTGGTTTGCCTCAAGTAGGGAGAGGACTTTAGTGTTTTAAAGTGTTTAAAGAACTTACAACCATAATCAACTAAGTAAAAATAAGACTAAAGGGACTATTTATAATCTATTACAACATAAAGTGTCCAAAATGCCCTTAATGAGGGTGGGGTAGCCATGGAGTGTATTTTTAGCATGTGAAATCCCTCAAAAACCCCTTAGTGAGAATAGGTACCTTTCAATAAGTCCTAAACTCTAAGACTGGTTCTTTAAGTTTCACAACTTCCGTAAACCACGCCACCTTCCACACACGGCTTTGCCTCATGGAATGTCCAAAATGGTCTCCCTATGCATTCTCTCTTCTCCTCAATGTGACCACAATTGGGTTATTCATGAATTGGACTCGCATGATGTCTTAGATACCAAAATGTATCTAAGAAGGCTCAAAACAGTCCACAAATACACAAAAATAGTCAACACGGACATGACACCAAATGGTAACAACAAACACAAACTAACTTAAGAGATAATGGATAAATAACTTGACATAGAGAGAACATGTAAGATAAGAAATAAAGAGTATATTAAACTCAAAAGCCCCTAAAACATGTAAACTAACACCAAGTTCTTACGTTGAACCCAAGAGGAACTTGGTTCACTCAAGAACTCACGTTTCTAGCCAATACACAACACAAATGGAACCTTCACTTGTGAAGTCAAGTTTCGATTTTCCTCAAGTAGGGAGAGGAATTTGGTGTTTTAAAGTGTTTAAAGAACTTACAGCCATGATCAACTAAGTAAAAATAAGACTAAAGGGCCTATTTATAATCTATTACAACATAAAATGTCCAAAATGCCCTTAATGAGGGTGGGGCAGCTATGGAATGTATTTTTAGCATGTGAAATCTCCCAAACTCTCCTTAGTGAGAAAAGGCACCTTTCACTAATTCCTACACTCCAAGACTGTGGTACTTTAGGTTTCACAACTTCTGCAAGCCAAGCCACTTTCCATACACGGCTTTGCCTCATGGAATGTCCAAAATGGTGTCCTCATGCATGCTCTCTTCTCCTCAATGTAACCACAATCGGGTTCTTTATGATTTGGAATAACATGATGTACATTTGACTTGTATCAATCACAGTGGCTTCCTGGAAAAAGGACGAGTGCAATTTTGTACCTTGGCGCGACGCGACACCATCGCGGTGTTTCACTGGAAAAGAACAAGTGCGATTTTGTACTCCAATACGACATGGGGACTATTATACCGCGATTTATTTCATGATACTATCCAATCATAGCGACATACTGGAAAAGGAAGAACATGATTTTGGAAATCACTGCGACGCGACATAATCGCGGTGTGTTACTGCCTCACACTAAAAGTGTCGTAACTTCTCACCCGAGTATCGAATTTAGGAAAAATTGGTATTGTTAGAAATATTACTCAATTATATACAATTCAGTGGTTATTGAGCTGGAAAATTCTTAGTAGAACGAATGATATGTTCGTTAGAAGTTGACTATAGCAACATTCTTCTCAAGAACTCAATCGGTAAGGGATATTTTGATTCGTCTAATAACTAGGAGTTATTTGAGGCCTTAATATACGTTAAACTCATTCATAAAATACCAAAGAACTATAATTTATTTTGCACAATCTTGAAGCATGGTTCTAATATTTGTCTAGATTTTTGGGGTGTTACAATATCTCCCCTTTGGGAACATTCGTCCTCAAATGAGATTGGTTAGACTGAGAGTACTATTCTGATGTAAATAAGATCATGTACTGAACATGAATGAATTGGAACATGATTGCATAACTGATTAAACATGATACATGAACTGAATTAATTTCACAAATACATGCAATGACATGAGAATAGTTATAAGGCTGAGATAGAAACGAGAAGGTCAACTTATGAGTACTCATTACTTTAAGTTGGATCTTATTACGTGAAGAGAAGATGGAAGGTTTAGGACATGAGAGCTTGGGTATTACTATATCTCCCCTATTAGGATATTTCAGCCTTAGAATGATACCGATTTGTTGGAAATACTAAGGAAAGACTGAGATGATGCACGAGACACTTATTAACTAAATCATGACTGAGTATCTGGGATATGAAACTAAGGACTGAGAAATAGAGGGTCAATGAAATGAATTCATCAAAGAGGTTTGGACTTAGGATATGCATGACATGAATCTTAATTTCGCTGATCATTAAGAGTATTGTATGAGTACTGGAACTGAACACACTGTAAAACATGAATACATGTGTCATGAGCTGCATGACCTGAGTTTGGAGTTTCTAAATCTATGGAACATAGTTCTTACTGCTGAGAAAATTGGAACTCCTTATACTAGGGACTAAAAGCATACATGATTCTTTATGATGTGCATGAACATGAACTATGATCATGGAGCTGACATGTAAGGAATGAGTAGATATCATGATGAGTGAAAACCTTGCAATAAGATAAGAATGGATTGGGCATCACCCTCTCCTGTTGCTTCTCTTCCCATCCTAACATCACTACTAGGATATGAGAGACTAACTTAGTTACTTGCTCTATCATCTTCCCATTAGCTTAAAGTCATTATTATAAGTATGGGAACCACTTAATCAATATCTCTAAACTGAATTACCACCACTTTACTCTGGAATCTGGGGGATAATAATACGCAGAATGGGTAAACTCACCGTGAATGACTTGCTTGATAATGTAAAACTTGTTGCTAGTAATTTCTTCTGAGATACACTCTTCACTTTCTATAGCCCCACTAATCATCACATAACAACTTAAACACTAACTAACTTAGAATTCTCAACTCTTCTTTCTATTAGCTTAATTTTCAAAGATTCAAACTTAGATTCTAACACATATCCTGGATATCCCCAAATCTGCAATAACCATACTACTTTCATCATAGCCTACCAATATCACATCCACAACATATGTTTGGAATAAAAAAACTTAAATTCTTGAATACACTGCTTCAATCCTACTGATTCACCTTTCGTCTAACTAGCCCTATGAACTATGTTCTACTCAAATTGAGATAACACTATCCCAACTCTACTACTATTTCTAAACTCCTGGGTTCATGATTCTAATTCTAGATTATATGCTGTCATAGGATTTTGAGAGGGGACTGAAAACACATCTGACCCCTAAGTACTGAGGTACTTCTCTCCCTCTGATGACTATTTTATTGGGAAACTGAAACTAAATGACTCTATTGCTAAGATTAACTGAAGTAGTTTTCAAGGATACTAAAATTGAGCAGTTTCATATACCCGTCTAGCTAAGACAGATTTACCCATTGAGGTAGACACTGAGAAGGGATCTACTAATATTTTAGGTATGATACCAAAGTTGATAGCTATACGAGGAGGGGGGTGGTACAAGAGAAGGTGAAGCTCCGTGGTCTAGTAAAATATACACAAGAATATGAAAGGCCTGTAACATACCCGTAACCACATCAGAAGAACTTTCCTAATTATGTCGGGACTGAAGTGTATATATCCTGTTCTGACGCTGGCCACTGGTTGCGCTGGAAGTGGCACCTTGCTGAGTTGGGTGACCGAGTGGGACTGAAGGACGGTTGGACTGACCTTGTTACTGCAAATCCTTTCACCTCTGAGCCATTAATCTACACTCTCGTATCCTATGGCCTGGATTACCACTCCAAAACATACATCACTGCCATATCTACACACACCTAGGTGATTTCTACCCCATTCTCTACAAAGTGGATAAGTATGACTATTGCTCACACTACCCTAGGTTTTGGAGCTTGCCACCTCATCCCAACTGTCATTCCTGAACTTTGGTACTGGCAAACAAGATGAAGATGGAGATAAGGCTAAAAACTTTTGACTAAACTGAGAATATTTACCACCCTCTGACCATGGCTGAGTAAAAATAAAGCTACCCATTCTGGTTCTCTTATTCTCTCTCTCTCCTTCTTCTTAAGCTTCTTCTCCTTAATCTATTGAGCTTGGAACATAAGACTGGATGTGTCAATCTCCTTAATTAACATCATAGTCCTACACTTCTTAACCAAACTATCAGATACCTCAGAGACAAATTTTCTCATCCTAGACGTGTTATTAGCCACCACATGAGGAGCATACCTAGCTAACTGAGTAAACTTGAGGGAATTCTCTTTCACACTCATGTTGCCCTGCTTTAAATTGATAAACTCTAACATCTTTGCTTCCCTTAGATACAATGGGAAGAATCTATCTAAGAAGGCTATAGCAAATTTCTCCCATTCTATAGGCTCTACATCTGCGCCTCTATCCCCTTTCCACTACTTAAACCAGGTATGGGCTACATCTTACAACTAGTAAGCAGCCAATTCAGCACTCTTACTAGAAGTCACAACCATAATGTTAGTCACCTTCTGAATCATGTCAAGGTATTTTTGTAGATTCTCTTTAGATTTGGATCTCAAAAACAAAGAAGGATTCATTTGGGTAAAGTACCGAATCCTAGCTGTGGTAGTATTAGCCACTAGGTTGGCTAAGATTGCAGTTGGTTGAACATTCTAAGCTACTACAGAGTGAGCTAGAGAAGTGAATGCAGTTATGAACTTTGCATAAGAAATAGGCTATAAGACCCCACAAAATTATCTCATAGTCTGAGCCTTAGAGCGTGTTCAGTAAAGTGTTAATCTGGCCCTAAAAGGTTGAAAAGTGTCTTCCCAAGTGAGAAGTATTTTAAACCATGTAGAATTTCCCTAATATCAACTTTTTTTCATATAGTTCATTAAATAAGCTTTCCATCTATACCAATTTCGTCAAAATTTGACATCGAACGAGGAAGTTATGACCATTTTACTAAGAGCTATCGGAACCGCCCAGGTGCGATGGACGGGTTGAAGGACCGTCGAGCTTGCGATGGACCATCATTCAAACCATCACAACCAAGGTAGAGAATGGTCCAAGTGGGATGGCCAGGATGATGGACCGTCGCTAGGATCGTTGCCACTGATGTAGTATGGTATCATCCTAGCCAACGTACGATGGACGGTCCGACGGACCGTCGGGTTTGCGATGGATCATTGCTGAGACCGTCGCATCGAGGCAGTGTGTTATTTTTCTGAACGATGTGCGACGGATGATACGACGGACCACCAGACTAAGCGACGGACTGTCGCAGCCCCCATTCAGCATTTTAAACTCATTTTAAAAAGGACTTTTTGGTCTTTTTCCACTCTTTTCAACCCTTATTTTATCCGATCAAGGCTCACAACTTCATTTCTCATCTTCAACATCAAAATCTAGGGTTTTTACAAAATCAAAAACCTTCTTTCTTCTTCAAGATAAATCAAGAAATCAAGAATCTCTCCAAGAGCCTTCAAGAAAGAGTTTCCTAAGGTATTCAGATGTTGATTCTTGGGTCTCTTTCACCCAAAAAGCTCAAGAATCCTTTTCAAAATTCAAATATTCTTATGTTTAGGAGTTTTCATGATTCATGTGAATTTAAATTGAAGTTCTTGCTATTAGTGAGTTTTAATTCATGTTTGTTTACAAGGTTTTCAAGCTTTGACCCTAGTATGTGATATTCATGTGATGTTCATGATAAACCCTATTCAAGTACCTTGTTACATGATGTGTTCATGTTAATTAAGTGTAGAAATTGTTGAATAAGAAAAGCATGCTCCCTAAATGTTTGATGAAATGCTTATGTGAAGAAATTAGAGCCATTATGCATGCCAAGTGTTTGTTGAAAAGCCTTAGTGAATGAATTGTGGTATGATAGCATGAAATCCCCCAATTAGGTGTTCTTTAATACATTCTAAGAGTTTGATACAAGACATTATTGAATGGAGTATGAGTCAATAGCATGTCTCTCTATACTATTGATAACGCTCAATCTACAGCTCTCGTAGGAGTGTAAAGCGGTCGTTAGCAAATATAGAACCCAACTTGGGTTAGGTATCGATCCCACAGGGAATAGCTTGGTCAACAAGTAAGCAACGATTACTAGACTTTTAGTGCAAGTCTCGTAAGAAGGGGGTTTGTAATGTGTAACCAAATTAGTAGAGAAAAAACGGCAATAGCAAAGTAAAAAGAAAAAGAATGTTTTAGTGAGATGTAAACAATGAGAATTAAGGAGTTGGGGTTATGTCCACCTTCTGAGTTATACGTCTCTATTGGCTATGAGTGTGCGGAATTTAGACATGCATGTGCTTATAGAGAATTGTATTTGATGGTAAATCCAGGCGTCTTTCGACCTATTCGAGGATTATTTCACTTTAACTCTTTCGAGCTTAAAGCGTGTCTAACGGTACGAATTCTCCAAGAGGTTAATCCAGTTATGGCACTAACTTTTTAATAGGGGATGGGACCCTACTACCTTGACATTATCTCTTTTCCAGACAGATAACCTTTCTTTCGAACAAGTTAAATGTTATACTGGCGTATTCTTGTGTTTGCAACCACAAAGAATTTGGATTAAGATGAAGAGAATAATGATATAAGCAACATACGTGTCACGAACTCACAAACTCACAGCAATAGATAGTATCTCATTCGGCTTCCATAACCCCAACAGAGAAGTTTAGTTACCCATGAGTGCGAAGGAAATCACAATTGACATTATTGTTATACCACAATAAAGATTTCACGTTTGTAATGGTGTGGTAGGCGTTAGGAGTGAATCCCTTAGCAAAGTAACGTTTCTCTTGTTGTGGAATTTAAGAATAGATGAATAGAAGAAGAAAAATAGAATTGAATGTTAGAAGTTTAGAAGATGTAAGAAGATTTAAGAAGAAGATGATAGATGGAGATGTTCTAAAATCTCTAGCAAGATAGGGTATTTATAATACCCATATCCTATTCCTACTAAGCTAATGAAATGCTTAACCAAATCCTACTAAGCTAATAAAATACTTAACCCAATTGTACTAGGTTAATGTATCATTATCCTAATCCTAATAAGCTAATGAAATACTTAACCCAATTGTACTAGGTTAATGTATCATTATCCTAATCCTAATAAATTACTGCTAGTCCCCAAAGTCTTCAGAAATGCTGTTTTAGCCCGGGACAGATTTTCCATGCGCCATCTTTAGTCCTTGGCGTCCAAGATTGGCTTTTCTCCTTTCGTGAAGCTTTCTTTGGCGTCAAGTTATCCATAAAATGCTGAATTCTGCATCATTTATACCTGAAACTTTGCTAATCATGTTCGTTAGCTCACTTACAGGAAAAAGGACTAAAAGTGCATGAAATATATAATTTGTTCTCAAAACTAGGCTAAAATATGGGCAAAATATAGTGCTATAGGCGTGTAAATTCGCCTGTCATCAACACCCCACACTTAAAGCTTTGTTCGTCCTCGAACAAAATATCATGTCCTTCTAAACATCAACTTAGGGTTTCACAGCAACAACATAAAATATTCGTCAAGACAAGCACAACAATTATCAACAAAGAGTAGTTTTTCGATCATTAGTAGAAACAGTTTAACCTCTAGCATAGACTCGTGATGGTGGTCAACTCATATTCAAAGGTTAAGGCACAAAGAATCATACACGACTACCCAAAACTCATCAACCATGTGTGTCTCACAATATATTACCCATAATCACTCACAAGTATAGCATATTTTTCAAACATGGGTATCAAAATATCCTTGCTCTCGCTCTCACAAAGAATTCATATGAAGCAACTGATGAACATAGGCTTGCCCTTAGTGTAATGCTCCACTAAATGTCAGAATGCTAAGCTTAGAATCAAATAGGTCTTTTGATGGTTGTAATGTAGGCTAAGGGACGGGTATGACTATTTTGGCCAGAAATAGTGACTATGTTCCTAAGCTCTTTAATACATCACATTGTGTCATTAACACTTTTCTTTCTAACAACCTTTCTTTCATTTATTCTACCACCCTTTTTCTCCTCTTTTGTTTTTCGATTTTAAACATGACTAACTTTTCAGTTTTTTTCTTCCCTTTTCTTTTCATAACATACCTCTTATGATAGCACTTCTTTTTCATAGCAATTTCAAGCACCAATGCATTCTAAAGCATCATACTCACCCAATTTCCTCTTATTTTGTCACATGACTTTACACTTTAAATCACTTAGGAATTTGGATCAAATTATGGTCTTGAAAAAAAATGGATTAGGCTTACATATAAGGTTGTCAAAGAAAATAGGCTAAAGGCTCAAAAGGGTTAACTAGGATAATGTCCATGGGTAGGTAAAAATGAAGGTAAACAAATATAGGTTGCCAAAGAAATGCCTAAATCATCTCCTAAACTTACACTCCTTATTTTCGCTTTACATACATACCAGGCAAGTTCTAGCATCAGCCACAAGCACAGAATATACTATTAGCTCACACACACAAGGCACATGGTCGACTTTATTGAGAGTAGTATAGAATCTTGTCCCAACAGGTGAAGGAATTGAACCACACAATATCACATAGTGAGTCACAATTAGAGCCTAAATGTCTCAATAGTCATGATTTTAGCACAAACTCTTGTCATAATCTCATGCTGCCTATCAAAATAATTTCATGTGAAGCTAAAAAAAATAAAATTTACTACTAAAAAATCTTAAAAAAAAATGAAACAAATCAAAGCAAACAAACATAGATGCGAGTAGAGAAGTATAGCATGCAATACCACCACCCCACACTTAGTCGGGACACTGTCCTCAGTGGAAAATAAATACGAAGAACCTGGTCAGTCGGACTCCTCCTCAATGTCGGGGGTCATACCCCCTTCGTCGGAGTCGTCGTCATCAGAATTCTCCTCCATGTCGGAGTCTGGCATTCGTCGATCATCATCGGTCGGCACGTCGTCATCAAGAGGTTCCTCAAAGTAGGTACCTACTTCACACATCTCCCGTGCATGAATATTCATTGGATAGTCATGGTCCAGCTGTTGGAGCTCTGCAGCAGTTGGAACATGACCTCCGCTCATCATTGTAAACCTCATCATGCCGTACATATGGCGGGAGAAACTCTCATCCCGAGCATGTCTCTCTACCGTAGTAAGGTTGATGCCATGTGTTGATTCAGCATCTTTGACCTTTGTGAGGTCAACCTTCTTCGGATTGTGTGGGAGTTTATGATCAGCTGGTTCCTCTTCGATGTCTTCTTTCCTCAAGATTGCGGTCAACAGATTGCCGAAGCTGAAATGGGACCGCTTGTATAGCCTAGCCTTCCGCATTATAGATCGGATGATTACCCCAATGTTGATAGGGACATTCGTCATCAATGCGTATACCAAACACACTCTATCTCTTGTTATTTTTGTGTATTGCGTCCCTGGAATGAGGCAAGAGTTGACCATGCGCAACCATATCCTTGCTTCCCTATTCAAAGAAGCATATGGAAAAGTGTTGTGTCGACCAGTGTCCTTGTGTCTACTCCAGCGTGCCATGGATCTTGTTCCACAGAGTGTGTGTCGAATAGCTCTATAAGGAGGTCTGCTGTACAGCTCTTTGAATGGTGCTGGATCGACTGAAGGCAAGCCAAGAAAGGAGTTGAAGAAATCCGCATTGAGTTGTAAAACTTGGCCCCAAATCTTGACTTCACTGCCTGTGGTTTTCGGTGACCAGTTGGCATAAAATTCTCTTGTCAAATCAAGATTACATTCTCCCATGTCGCGGAAGATGAAATCCAGATTTAATGCCATGATCTTCGCCAACATGCGCGGCTCCTTCTTCGCTAGGCTTTCCTTGTTTATCAAGTCGACATGAACATATTTTCTTTCCTTGTTGTTCCTATACCATTCTTTGGCTTCCTCCTCAAGAACCCATTTTATTCCAAACATACGGCGTGGTAATTGCATTGAGGATGATTCTCCTTGCTCCTTGCGGCCTCTTTTCTTGCCCTTTTGGGAAGTGGTAGCCTTTTCCTTGCCTTGTCTCTCTTTGGGTGCCATTGTACCTGAGACTTGAAATAGAGTTCACGTTAGCACAATCTCAATGGATACAATCTATACCTAAGCAGTAGGGGTACCACCCCACACTTAGTTTGTTGATACAAATTAGTGAAGTAAAAGTGGTCGATTACTTAGACTTCATCGACATACGTTGTAGGAGCTATATTCCAACAAGAAAATCAGATTTGTATCACTTCTTGCAACCTTTGCAATATTGTCATGTTAGATATATCAAGACTACTACATAGGGATTACATCATGGTATTGTTTTTATCAATAATCACAACCTCCTATGTCGGTAGGCAACTATAAGTCTTATTCCGATGAACGAGACATCCCAACATGTAAGTATTCAAGTGACAAGAGTATGCAATGTTCATGACTATAGCAATTCCGCAAGTAGTATAACAATGCATCAAAATCAAATTCAAGTCAGAAACAAGTTAAGAGTATCCTAACGTTCATGTTCACTCACTTGGTTTTGTATCAACAATTCAAACACATTAACATCACCAATATTTCTTCAAGATGTAGCAATTCATAATAGACATAGCAACGTAGTACTTATGAAAAATAGATGAAGAACAAAAGAGTACTTACGTGATTGAAGCCTTTGGAGATGTTCTTGTGAAGTGGGAGAGCAAAAAGAAAAGTTTTGAGATGATTTGGAGAGTATGTGCGGCGCCTAGGTCAAGTTTTCAATGTGTTTATGTTTCAAGACTAAGTCTCCTTTATATAGGAAAAGAATGGGTCGGGTTTTGACCTATTTAAAATCGGTTTTGGAGACAAAAAGTGACCATAGGCGGCGCCTTTAGCTTTGCCTATGCTTGGCATAGGCGGCGCCTAATGGAAAGCCTATGGTGAGCATAGGCGGCGCCTAGTGCAATGCCTTTAGTGACCATAGGCGGCGCCTAGTGCATGGCATATGAGATTCAGAGACCAAATGCTTTAGCATAGGCGCCGCCTATGCTATGGCATACTTGAGCATGGGCGGCGCCTATGCTATAGCACACTAGATTCCGAGACTTTGGGCTATAGTATAGGCCATGCCTTATTCGTGGCCTAGTTTTACCTAGGCCTAGCCTTGCTCGATGCCTATTTTGTCATAAGAAATGCTCAATCCATAGCTTTATGCATCTTAATTCCTAACTTACCACCTTTACCATGCCATACGTCCAAATCGCATCTGAAATCGATCTCCTCATTTTATACCTCTTGCACCTACATTTGCTCAAAACCCATGAAAACGATTAGTACGATGGGTTGCCTCCCATCAAGCGCCTTAGTTTTGGTCGTGGCACGACTCTTATTTTTGGATTTTTTTATTTATCAAAAACGAAACACGTACTAGAATGAGAGAAAAAACAAAAAAATGTAAAACTATAAACGATAAACGATAAACGATAAACGATGGGTTGCCTCCCATCTAGCGCCTTATTTATTGTCGTGGCTCGACATAGTTACCTCGAGTACTTAGACTTCGTCGAGATAAGTGATGGCCATAAATTTTATTGAATCAAGAGGACCGATATAAGATTTCACACGTTGGCCATTCACTTTGAAGACAACACCATTATTATCTTCCAATTCAACTACTCCAGACGAGTAGACTTGGATAACTTTGTATGGACCAGACCACTTGTACTTTAACTTACCTGGGAATAGTTTCAATCTGGAGTTGAAGAGAAGTACCATATCATCCTTTTGAAAGTTTCGACGAACAATCCGCTGATCATGATACTTTTTCATCCGCTCCTTGTATAGGTCTGATCTTTCATAAGCATATAGACGGAATTCATCCATCTCGTTCAGTTTCTCCATCCTCAGCTTCATTGCATCATCCCAATTCAAATTCAATCACTTCAGCGCCCACAATGCCTTGTGCTCGAGCTCAATGGGTAAGTGACAAGCATTTCCATAAACTAGTTGATAAGGCGACATGCCAATTGGCATTTTGAATGCAGTCCTGTACGCCCATAGTGCATCGTCCATCTTTCGAGACCAATCCTTCCTATTAGCATTTATCGTCTTCGCAAGGATTTGCTTGATCTCTCGATTGGAAACCTCTACCTGTCCACTAGTTTATGGGTGATAAGGCGTGGCTACCTTATGTTGCTTGACACCATATTTTGCCAACACGGATTTGAATAGCTTGTTGCAAAAGTGAGATCCTCCATCGCTTATGATAGTACGTGGTACTCCAAAGCGAGAGAAGATATTCCTCTTCAAGAACGCTACAACACGCTTTCCCTCATTGTCGGCCAACGCTACAGCTTCAACCCATTTCGAGACATAATCCACAGCAACTAAGATGTACTTCATTCCGAATGAATTTACGAATGGACCCATGAAATCAATACCCCATACGTCAAAGAGCTCTACTTCAAGGATTTTCGACATGGGCATCTCATGGTGTTTTGAAATAGCACCTTGTCGCTGACATTGGTCGCATCTTCTAACAAAGTCGTAGGCATCTCTAAATATCGAAGTCCAATAGTATCCGCTTTGCAATACCTTTTTTGCTGTCCAATTACCTGCGTGATGTCCCCCCCACTTGGGAAGTGTGGCATGCTTCCAATATATTTGGCACCTCTTCATGGGATATACATCGTCGGATAACACCATCCGCGCATCGTCGAAACAAATATGGCTCATCCCAAAAGTAGTGTTGTACATCATGCATAAACTTCCTCTTTTGGTGGTAAGATAAATTTGTAGGTATCATATTACTCACCACAAAGTTTGCAAAGTCGGCATACCATGGTAACTCTTCTATTATCGTGGCTAAGATCTCCTCATCAGGGAATGCATCATCAATGTTGATTTCAGGTTGCGCCACATGCTCGTTTTCGAGTCTAGAGAGATGGTCGGCCACTTGGTTCTCGCAACCTCTTCTATCTTTAACTTTGAAATCAAACTCTTGCAGCAGCAATAACCATCGAATTAGTCTTGGTTTTGCATCCTTCTTTGTCATTAGATACCTAAGAGCTGCATGGTCTGTATGTACGATCACCTTAGTACCCAATAGGTAAGCACGAAACTTCTCAAACGCATACACAACCGCTAAGAGCTCTTGTTCAGTAACAGTGTAGTTCCTTTGGGCTTCATTTAGGACCTTACTCTCATAGTAGATAGGATGAAATATCTTCTCCTTTCTCTGACCAAGTACAGCACCAACGGCTACACCACTAGCATCACACATGACTTCGAACGGGAGAGACCAATCTGGTGCTACCAAGATAGGGGCTTCAATGAGTTTTCCTTTGAGGCATTAGAATGCCTTCAAGCAATCATCATTGAAGTCAAACTTCGCATCTTTCTCCAAGAGTTTGCACAATGGACTAGCAATTTTGGAGAAGTCTTTGATGAACCGACGATAGAAACCTGCATGGCCGAGAAAACTACGAACACCCTTCACCGAAATTGGAGGCGGTAGCTTCTCAATGACTTCAATTTTTGCTCGATCAACCTCAATTCCTCTTTCGGAGATTTTGTGCCCAAGAACAATACCTTCTTTTACCATGAAGTGGCACTTTTCCCAATTCAGCACTAGGTTGAATTCTTCACATCTTTGCAACGCCATACTTAGGTTTGTCAATCACGCTTCAAAAGTCTCACCAACAACTGAAAAATCATCCATGAATACCTCCAAAGTGTCTTCAACCATATCAAAAAAATTGGACATCATACAGCGTTGAAAGGTGGCTGGTGCGTTACATAGCCCGAATGGCATACGCTTGAAGGAAAACGTACCATATGGGCATGTAAACGTTGTCTTCTCTTGGTCTTCGGGAGCAATACAAATCTGATTGTAGCCTGAATAACCGTCTAAGAAACAAAACCATCCTTTCCCCGCTAATCGATCTAGCATTTGGTCCATAAATGGCATTGGAAAGTGATCTTTGAGCATCCAAGAATTCAGCTTCCGGTAATCCATGCATACTCTCCATCCAGTGACGGGTCTGAGTGGAATAAGTTCATTTTTCTCATTTGCGACCACCGTCATGCCTCATTTCTTGGGAACACATTGTACCGGGCTTACCCATGTACTATCAGAGATTGGATACACAACCCCTGCGTCTAACCACTTGATAATTTCTTTCTTCACCACTTCTTGCATAGGTGGGTTTAGACGTCTTTGATGCTCAATGGTTGGTTTGCAATTTTCTTGAAGCTGAATCTTGTGAGTACAAATCCCAGGTGGAATACCAATAATATCCGCAATGGTCCATCCAATGGCTCTAGTATACTTCTGTAGAATAGCAATAAGAGCTGCAACTTGTTGCTCACCCAAATCTGCTGCCACAATGACTGGAAGTGTGCTTCCGCTTCCTAAGAATGCATACTTTAAATGACTTGGCAGCTCCTTCAATTCTAACGTGGGTGGCTCTTCAATAGATGGCTTAGCTGGTGGTGTGGGTCGATTTTTGAGATCAAGGTCCAGCTTCTTGGGAGCATAGAGATATGTTCCTAATCCTGATAGAGCACAAATAGCTTCTTTGTAATTTTCAGCATCCTTACTCTCTCCATTTATGAGCACAACTGCCAAAGGGTCAGCAATAATTTGCTCTTCTTTAAGTAATTCTTTCGGATCATCAAAGAAAACATCATCCACCGAAAATACACTTGGATCTTTGGGTTGCTTCATTGATTTGCAAACATCAAAGCGAACCACTTCGTCATTTATTCGGAATGAAAGCTCATTAGCTCTCAAATCAATGAGCACACTTCCTGTAGCAAGGAAAGGGCGTCCCAAGATTATGGGAACCTCTGAGTCCGCTTCACAATCCAAAATAACAAAGTCTGCTGGAAATATGAATGAAGAAACCTTTACCAAGACACCACATAGGATACCAACAGGTCGTTTTACCGACCTATCCGCCATGACGAGCCTCATATTGGTTGGAGTAGGATCACCCAACCCCAACTTTTTATAGATAGATAATGGCATCAAATTAATGCTGGCTCCTAAATCACATAATGCTTTGGCAAAATTCAAAGATCCAACGGTGCAAGGAATAGTGAAAGCTCCGGGGTCAGCCTTCTTCTGAGCTATTGATTGGGTAGCGATTGCGCTGCAGTGATGGACATCATCTTTCAACTCATAACTTGCTGCCCGCTTCTTTGTCAAAAGATCCTTCATAAATTTTGCATACCCAGGCATTTGTTCAAGTGCTTCCACCAATGGAACATTAATGGTCAGCTGCTTTAACATAGTCATGAATTTACTGAACTTCGTATCATCCGCCACCTTCTTCAATCTTTGGGGAAAAGGTGGTGGTGGGTATGGAATTGTTCTCTCCACGGCTTTCTTCTCCTCTTGCTTCCATTTTTCAACTTTTCCAGGCTGCATGTCGTGAGGAGTGACGTTAAGGACGGTAGGATCGGCTGCTGCGTCATCTTTCCCTTTCACCTTATCATCAATTTCCGCTTCTTCGTCAACCACTTGCTTGCCTTTTTCTGAAGTTTCCAGCACCTTACCACTTCGGGTAGTGATGGCCATGCATGACCCATCATTCCTTGGGTTTTGCACAGTATCGCTTGGTAATGTGCCAGCCTTTCTTTGATTGAGTGCTGCTGAAAGTTGGCTCAATTGCTTCTCTATTTGCTTGATTGAAGTGGAATGAGAATCAACTAATTGCTTCATAGAGGACAAATCATTTATTACCTCCATTACTCCTGCGCTCGTTGCTTCCACTCCTTTCAGTAGTTTAGCCATCATGTCTTCCATACTTCCAGAACTAGATGTGGTGGTGTCACGTCTTCCAGGGGGAACATACAAACCACTTTTGTCATTCTTGTTCTTCCAACAACCTTGGTCCTTGTTTCCATATTTATCATAATAGTTCCGACCTTGGTTTCCTTGGGTATTACCTCGGAAACCCCCCTGATTGTTCAAGTAGTTGGCTTCCTCTTCCGAATCAGATTCGTCTCTTCCTTTTGACGCAATAGCTTTCACTTTTTTGGTCTTCCCTGATAATAAATGCTTTGTAAGAAGATCCACTTGTGTTTTCATGTGCGCCATATCTTGATCACGTTCTTCTTGTCTTCTTCTTTGGTCTGCAGTCATGCCAATAGATAAAGTGGGGCTTGCTACCTCAGAATCCCTGGTATGCCAAGCTCTACTTTGTTTCATCATACGATCTAGCATATTTCTTGCTTGACCAAAGGTGAGATCCATAAAGGATCCTCCAGCCGCATTATCCACCACTGGTTTAGTTATTGAATTCAGGGCTCTATATAATATCTCCATTAGGTGAACATTAGTCATATGATGGTTTGGGCACCTCGCTAGCTTTGTCTTGAACCTCTCCCATGTTTCATGAAGAGCTTCAATGGGAAGCTGACGAAAGTTGCTGATTTCATCTCTCAATTGTGCTCTTTTGGATGGCGGAAAGAATCTTTCTAGGAAAGCGTCTATCAATTGCCTCCAATTTGTAATAGAATCAGGAGTCAGCCCATTCAACCATAGAGTTGCCTCCCCAGACAGAGACAATGGAAATAGACGTAATCGAATTGCATTCTGACCAACACCAGGATTGTCAAATGACTTGCATGTAGAAATAAAGTTGATGAGATGCATATTCGGATCATCTCCTGCTAGTCCATCAAATAATCCCTTGAGTTGCAATAACTGAATCATGGTGCTTGTGATGTTGAACTTGGCTCCGGGCGCTAATGGTGGGGGAATAATAGCTCCTGTGGCTCCGGCTCCATCAAGATCATCATCATCATCGTCGAAAGCTGGTTGCATGGGTTGGCGATCATACCTAAACCGAGCTTGTCGACCTCTTCTGTTGGCAGGTGTTGTGATTTCAGCATCATGCCTTGGGTTTAGTAACTCGTCATCACCTAAATCTTCATCGTCAGGATTTGTTGCTCGCCCAGGGTTATCAATATTCTGTTGATGCACTTGAGCGGCGGCTAGTGCAACTAGTCTCGCCTGTTCCTGTTGAGCAGCCATCCTTTCAATTGCGTGTTGTGCCTCCATTCTGCGAATACGTTGTGGTTCAGGATTGATAGGTAATAACGGTTGACCAGAACTTCGGGTTTGGGGCATACACTGAATAAAAACCTGTAGTAAACAAAAACAAAAACTGAAAGTAAAAGTACGAGAATCTTTGACCAAAGGGTCTAGTAATTTTCATGAACTTAATTGACACTTGTATTCCCCGGCAACGGTGCCAATTTTTGATAACGCTCAATCTACAGCTCTCGTAGGAGTGTAAAGCGGTCGTTAGCAAATATAGAACCCAAACTGGGTTAGGTATCGATCCCACAGGGAATAGCTTGGTCAACAAGTAAGCAACGATTACTAGACTTTTAGTGCAAGTCTCGTAAGAAGGGGGTTTGTAATGTGTAACCAAATTAGTAGAGAAAAAACGGCAATAGCAAAGTAAAAAGAAAAAGAATGTTTTAGTGAGATGTAAACAATGAGAATTGAGGAGTTGGGGTTATGTCCACCTTCTGAGTTATACGTCTCTATTGGCTATGAGTGTGCGGAATTTAGACATGCATGTGCTTATAGAGAATTGTATTCGATGGTAAATCCAGGCGTCTTTCGACCTATTCGAGGATTATTTCACTTTAACTCTTTCGAGCTTAAAGCGTGTCTAACGGTACGAATTCTCCAAGAGGTTAATCCAGTTACGGCGCTAACTTTTTAATAGGGGATGTGACCCTACTACCTTGACATTATCTCTTTTCCAGACAGATAACCTTTCTTTCGAACAAGTTAAATGTTATACTGGCGTATTCTTGTGTTTGCAACCACAAAGAATTTGGATTAAGATGAAGAGAATAATGATATAAGCAACATACATGTCACGAACTCACAAACTCACAGCAATAGATAATATCTCATTCGGCTTCCATAACCCCAACAGAGAAGTTTAGTTACCCATGAGTGCGAAGGAAATCACAATTGACATTGTTGTTATACCACGATAAAGATTTCACGTTTGTAATGGTGTGGTAGGCGTTAGGCGTGAATCCCTTAGCAAAGTAACGTTTCTCTTGTTGTGGAATTTAAGAATAGATGAATAGAAGAAGAAAAATAGAATTGAATGTAAGAAGTTTAGAAGATGTAAGAAGATTTAAGAAGAAGATGATAGATGGAGATGTTCTAAAATCTCTAGCAAGATAGGGTATTTATACTACCCATATCCTATTCCTACTAAGCTAATGAAATGCTTAACCAAATCCTACTAAGCTAATGAAATACTTAACCCAATTGTACTAGGTTAATGTATCATTATCCTAATCCTAATAAGCTAATGAAATACTTAACCCAATTGTACTAGGTTAATGTATCATTATCCTAATCCTAATAAATTACTGCTAGTCCCCAAAGTCTTCAGAAATGCTGTTTTAGCCCGGGACAGATTTTCCATGCGCCATCTTTAGTCCTTGGCGTCCAAGATTGTCTTTTCTCCTTTCGTGAAGCTTTCTTTGGCGTCAAGTTATCCATAAAATGCTGAATTCTGCATCATTTATACCTGAAACTTTGCTAATCATGTTCGTTAGCTCACTTACAGGAAAAAGGACTAAAAGTGCATGAAATATATAATTTGTTCTCAAAACTAGGCTAAAATATGGGCAAAATATAGTGCTATAGGCGTGTAAATTCGCCTGTCATCAACTATCACATGTTTATGATTCCTAAATGCTTGAAGAGATGCTTTAGTGATTGTGATGGTGAATGAATGTCCATGGTCTTGATTATTCAAGAGTGGTTATGTTTTACTTTTATGTTATTGAGTCCTGGAGGTATTTATACCCGACAATTTAGCTACAGTCTAGAGACAGTGTTAGTTTTCACGATAATCTCAATCAAGCCACGATTCTCAGAACTCAGTGAGTTAGAGAACTCTGTACTCTCAGACAGCAACAGAACTTAAGTAATCTCAGTATTCTTAGTATCGCTAGTATTCTAGTCTCAATTCAGTACTCAGCTCAGATCTAGTAGTATTCAAGTGTTCAGTTTGGAACTCAGTATCATGTAGTCAGATAACAAGATTAAGTAGTATTCCGTCAGACACAAAACCAAGTGAATTCATCGCAACTCAGTTAGGTCATTCGAGAAATATGATCAGTAATAGATTTAGCTCAGTTTAAGTTTAGTTAAGAATCAGTTTAGAGTCTTTCAATTGGGAGTTGGAGCTAGCACCGAGTGAGTGCAGGGATAGAGGCTCCCCGTTAGAGAGGCTGAATCGTTAAGAGCAATCCCTGAACTCCAAAACTGCATAGCCAGCGTAGGAGCAGGAGTCACCCGTTAGAATAAGGCTTGACTATTATACTTCCTTAGGCTTTACTTCTTATGAGGGTTATCCGTTAGAGAGGATTGACCAGAGTAGAGATCTTTACCCGTGGCACGATATTGATACCTTTCCAACTGGGGTTAGAGGTTGGACCTCACCAGTTCAGATTCGGGGCATGTCGGTGAAGCGAGAACTCCCACAGTTACAGTTTCAGTCTTCAGAGTATAACTCAGAAATTAGGACTATCAGATACAATCACCTATCTCAGCAAGGAACTCAGATAGTTCCATTGATTCATGGACCACCTACTAGATAGGCATGGTCTCACATAAAGATATTCAGTATCAGTATTATCAGATCAAGAGATCTCCTATTAGATAGGCTTGATCTCAGTCTCAGATTTAGTTGAGTAATATCATTATTAGATGTAGAGATCATCCATTAGATAGGCTTGATCTCAGTATTAGATTCAGTTGAGTGTTCTCATTATTAGATTCAGAGATCCTCTGCTAGATAGGTTCGATCTCAAATAAAATCTCTTCTTATCATTGATAGTAGATTTAGGGATTATCCATTAGAGAGGTTTGATCTCGAATTCAGTCAGCTGAGAGTAGCAAGTTCAGAGTTCAGTCATTGATATAAGTAGATTTAGTTAATTTGCTTCAGTATCATCCATTTTTGAGATCACTCGCTAGATAAGACTGATCTCAACTTCAGTACTCAGTTATCAATATCAGCAGATTCAGTTATTTAGTATCTCAGTATCAGTAGTGAGTTCAGATAATAGTAAAGCAGTATCCGAGTTTCAATATTTTGAGTTGCGATGTCTTTAGTTATGGTTTGTACATTCATGCATATATCCTCATTCAGTATTCTCATGATTATTTAGTTAAGTAATTGTTCATGCATAAGCCCTTGTATTTAGACTTACCTTATCTTCATACTCAGTACATTCCTGTACTGACGTATTTGCGCTATGGTGTTTTATTTGACACAATAAGTTCAGAGGCATGAGATCCAGAGTACCCCTAGTAGCTCAGTCCCAATCAGCAGCAGTAGACGTAGCAGTGAGTCCTTTTTATTTGAGGATGATCCTTATTTTATTATCATATCAGATTTAGTTTATTTTTAGTAGACGAAGTTAGTTGGGGACATGTCCCATCAACTCCACAGTTCAGACAGTTTAGAGGCTTTTCGGATAGATGTATCAGTATTCAATTTTCAGTTTTGAGTATTATCAGATATTTTGAAACTTATGGCCAGTTTTTGCATTTATTATCTATAATATGCAGTGCTCAGGTACAGATATCAGTAGATGGTTAGCTTGTGGTCCTTCGAGATCATGAGCACCATGTGACGTTCCAGTTCCAGAAAAAAATTAGGTCGTTACTAACTTGGTATCAGAGCCTAAGGTTCAATAGTTTCCTAGGAGTCTAAAAAGTCGCATCTAGTAGATTCTTGTGCATGGGTGTATTTCACACCACATTTATGTACGAGAGGCTATAAGATGTTTTTAGGAGCAGTTTCCCTTCTTTCAGTGTTCATGTCGTGCGAGTGAGCATGAGCTCAAGTTGATCCTTAGCCTAATACACCTCTTTCTTCAATTTATAGAGTATACCTCCTCGTAGAGATAGTTCCCATAGGGTTGATGACCATCCACCTCATCCAGTAGATCATGAGAATGAGAGTATGTCACACGCCGAGTTTTGGGCAGCTTTTCATGCGTCAGCCCAAGTTGTGACGACTAATATTCAGGAGAATCATTAGGCTATGGCCCCACCTCAGTAAGATAAGGGTTTAGACATATCCAGAATTAGAGAATTTTTAAGAATGAGCCCGCCAGAATTCTTTGGGTCAGTAGCAGGTGAGGACCCATAACTTTATCTTAAGGAGGTGGGGAAGATTACCCAGATTATGCATGTTTTTGAGGAGGAGAGTGTAGATTTAGTTTCCTATAGGCTAAAAGATATTTCTCATGATTGGGTAGTAATATGAAAGAAGGGTAGAGGGGAGGATGCAACTCCCGTGACTTGGCAGGAGTTTCAGGATTCCGTTTTAGACAAGTTTTTCCTGCTAGAGATGAGGAAAAATAAGGTAGAAGAGTTCATTAACCTAAGGCAAGGCTCCATGATAGTGAAAGAGTATTGTCTTAAGTTTAACCAGTTAGCTAAGTATGCCCCTAACTTGATATCTGACCTTAGAGCGAGTATGAGTAAGTTTGTGACTGGTGTATCTGGGTTAGTGTTGAAAGAGTGTAGGGTTGCTATGCTTAATAGAGATATGGACCTTGCTAGAATAATGATGCATGCACATTATATTGAAGTAGATAAGACGAAAGAGATAGAGATAGAGTAAGTAAGAGATCCAGAATAGGTAGTCATGGTTTCTCTCAGGCAGGGTCCTAGGGTGGTAGCCGTTCTCAGCATAGCCAGAGATTTTTAGTCCCATATCCATCCTCAGCTAGTGTACTTGCACCAAAGTTAGGGGATGTCAGTCATGATAGAGCGCCAGGCTCCAAAGCCCAAAGTAGTGCTAGCGGTGTTCGTACCTATCCACTTTGTGGAGAGTGTGGCAAGATCCACCTAGGTGTGTGTAGAGCCGGCGGTGATGTGTGCTTTGGGTATAGTGAGCCACGATACATAATGCAAGAATGTAGAGTGCTAGCTCATAGGGGTAGAGTGTTTCATCAGCGGGGTACCCCTTCTGGTGCCTGTAGTGGTCAGCGTTAGAATAGACTTCATGTGCTTCAAACCCACCATGATCAGGAAAGGTTCCCTGATATAGATTCAGGTATGTTATGAGTCCTTCATCTTTATGATATGCATTGTTAGATCCTTTTCTCCCATTTTGAGCTTATATGTCAGCATGAGTCATGTATTAGTTTTAGATCTCAGTTGGTCAATATGACCCAGTTTGTAGGTGCCCCGTTCACCACCTCAATATTTCAGCGAAGTGTGTTTAGAGGGACATAGAGTCCCAAGGGGGAGATACCCCATGATATTGTAATTCTTTCATGTCCTTAGACTCATTCATTTACATGTTCAGACTCTCCTTATGAAGTTAACATCGGTTATCATTACATAGACAATCATGCTTTGGAGAGTCAATACAGTCAGACATTCATGCATTAGATATGCATGTTCAGTAGAAAGAGTTTAGTTTTTCTGTGTATTCAGTCATGCATTCATGAGAGAAACTCAGTTACGGATCCATGCATCAGATATGCATGTCTATTATGAGAATTCAGCTTATGAGTAGCTTCAGTCTAGTATTCCATGCATTAGATATGCGTGTCCACTATGAGAGCTTAGTATATCGGTAGTTCTAGTTGCATGATCATGTTTCAGATGATCTCATTCCTTGAGTAAGTTCAGCTGATCAGTATTCTTATCCTATCAAGCGACATTTGAGTATGAATGTTTCCAAGGGGGAGATATTGTAAGACCCCATAAAATTCTCTTGTAGTCTGAGCCTTAGAGCGGGTTCAGTAAAGTGTTAATTCAACCCTAAAAGGTTGAGAAGTGTCTTCCCAAGTGATAAGTATTTTAAACCATGTATAATTTCCCTAATATCAACTTTTTTTCATGTAGAGAATTTAATAAGATTTCCATCGATACCAATTTCGTCAAAATCCGACATCGAACGAGGAAGTTATAACCATTTTACTAAGAGCTATCGAAACCGCCCAGGTGCGACGGACGGGTTGACGGACCGTTGAGCTTGGGACAGACCATCGCCAAGACCGTTGAAACCAAGGAAGTGAATGGCCCAAGTATGATGGCCAGGATGACGGACCATCGCTAGGACCGTTGCCGCTGAGGCAGTGTGGCCTCATCCTGGCCAATGTGCGACGGATGATCCGATGGACCATCAGGTTTCCAAAGGACCATCGCTGAGATCGTCGCATCAAGGCAGTGTATTTTTTTGCTAACCGATGTGCGATGGATGATCCGAAGGACCGTCATACTAACCGATGGACCATCGCTTCGACCGTCGCAGCCCCCGTTCAGCATTTTAAACTCATTTTAAAAAGGACTTTTTGGTCTTTTTCCACTTTTTTCAGCCCCTATTTATACCCGATCAAGGCTCACAACTTCATTTCTCATATTCAACATCAATAGCTAGGGTTTCTACAAAATCAAAAACCTTCTTTCTTCTTCAAGAGAAATCAATAAATCAAGAATCTCTCCAAGAGCCTTCAAGAAAAAGTTTCCTAAGGTATGCAGATGTTGAGTCTTGGGTCCCTTTCACCCAAGAAACTTAAGAATCCTTTTCAAAATTCAAAGCTTCTTATGTTTAGGAGTTTTTATGATTCATGTGAATTGAAATTAAAGTTCATGTTATTAGTGAGTTTTAATTCATGTTTGTTTACAAGGTTTTCAAGCTTTGACCTTAGTATGTGATATTCATGTGAAGTTCAAGATAAACCCACTTCAAGTTGCTTGTTAAGTGATGTGTTCATGTCAATTAAGTGTAGAAATTGTTGAATAAGCAAAGCATGCTCCCCATATGTTCGATGAAATGCTTATGTGAAGAAATTAGAGTCATTATAGCATGATGACTAGAAATCCCCAATTGTGTGCAAGCCCATGCATGACAAGTGTTTGTTGAAAAGCCTTAGTAAATGAATTATGGCATGATAGCATGAAATCCCCCAATTATGTATTATTTAATGCATGCTAAGTGTTTGATGCAAAAAATTGTTGAATGGAGTATGAGTCAATAGCATGTCTCCCTATATTATCACATGTTTATGATTCCTAAATGCTTGAAGAGATGCTTTAGTGATTGTGATGGTGAATGAATGTCCATGTTCTTGATTATTCAAGAATGGTTATGTTTTAATTTTATGTTATCGAGTCTTGAGGGTATTTATACCCGACAATATAGCTGCAGTCTAGAGCCAGTATTATTTTTCACTATAATCTCAGTCAAGCCACGATACTCAGAACTCAGTGAGTTATAGAACTCAGTACTCTCAGACAATACAAAACTTAAGTAATCTCAGTAATCTCAGTATCGTTAGTATTCTAGACTCAGTTCAGTACTCAGCTCAGATCTAGTAGTATTCAAGTGTTCAGTTCAGAACTCAATATCATGCAGTCAAATAACGAGATTAAGTAGTATTCCGTCAGATACGAAACCAAGTGAATTTAGCGTAACTCAGTCAGGTCATTTGAGAAATATGATCAGTAACAGATTTAACTCAGTTTAAGTTCAGTTAAGAATCAGTTAGGAG
This sequence comes from Capsicum pubescens, assembly GCA_030864215.1. Taxonomy (NCBI): domain Eukaryota; kingdom Viridiplantae; phylum Streptophyta; class Magnoliopsida; order Solanales; family Solanaceae; genus Capsicum; species Capsicum pubescens. The sequence goes on along the minus strand of CM061549.1, from coordinate 90,536,447 downwards.
TTTTTCAGCTAGGAGTAGGAGCTAGCACCAAGAGAGTGCAGGGATGGCGGCTCCCCGTTAGAGAGGAAGAGTCGTTAGGAGAAATCCCTACACTCCAGAACTACGTAGCTAGCGCAGGAGCTGGAGCCACCCGTTAGAATAAGGCTTGACTAGTATACTGCCTTAGGCTTGACTTTCTATGAGGGTCACCCGTTAGAGAGGCTTGACCAAAGTAGAGGTCTTTACTTGTGGCACGGTATTGACACCCTTCCAACTAGGGTTATAGGTTGGACCCCACTAGTTCAGATATGAGGCATGTCAGTTAAGCGAGAACTCCCATAGTTACAGTTTTAGTATCAGTCTTCAGAGTAGAACTCAAAAATTAGGATTGTCAGATACAGTCACCTATCTCAGTAAGGAACTTAGATATTTCCATTGATTTATGGACCACCCACTAGATTGGCATAGTCTCACATAAAGATATTCAGTATCAGTATTATCAGATCCAGAGATCACCCATTAGATAGGCTTGATCTCTGTCTCAGATTTAATTGAGTAATGTCATTATCAGATCCAGATATCACCCAATAGATAGGCTTGATCTCAGTCTCAGATTCAGTTGGGTATTCTCATTATCAGATTCAGAGATCCTCTACTAGATAGGTTCGATCTTAGATAAAATCTCTTCTTGTCATTGATAGTAGATTCAGGGATCATCCGTTAGAGAGGTTTGATATCCGATTCAGTTAGATGAGAGTAGCAAGTTCTGAGTTCAGTTATTGATATGAGTAGATTCATTTAATCAGCTTCAATATCATTAGTTTCTGAGATCACTCGCTAGATAAAACTAATCTTAACTTCAGTACTCAGTTATGGATATTAGAAGATTCAGTTATTTAGTATCTCAGTATCAGTAGTGAGTTTAGATGATAGTAAAGCAATATCCGAGTTTAAGTATTTCGAGTTGCGATATTTTCAGTTATGGTTTGTGTATTCATGCATATGTCCTTATTCAGTATTCTCATGATTATTCAATTAAGTAATTGTTCATGCATACGCCCTTGAATTTAGCCTTACCTCATTTTCATACTCAGTATATTCCCGTACTGACGTATTTGCGCTATGGTGTTTTATTTGACACCACAGGTTCAGAGGCATGAGATCCAGAGTACCCCTAGTAGCTCAGTCCTAATCAGCAACAGTAGACGTAGCAGTGAGTCCTCTTTATTTGAGGATGATCCATATTTTATTATCATATTAGATTTAATTTATTTTCAGTAGATCAAGTTAGTTGGGGACATGTCCCATCAACTCCACAGTTTAGAAAGTTTGGAGGCTTTTCGGACAGATGTATCAGTATTCTGTTTTCAGTTTTGAGTATTTTTAGATGTTTTAAATCTTATGGTCAGTTTTTGTATTTATTATCTGTATTATGCAGTGCTCAGGTACAAATATCAGTAGAGGGTTAGCTTGTGATCCTTCAGGATCATGAGCACCGTGTGACATTTCGGTTCTAAAAAAAAATTGGGTCATTACACATGCTCATTTAGGGGATCTTCCCGAATAGGCGAAGGTAATAGCTGGTTTTCATTTTTTCTTCTGTTAGTCTTTCTGGGAGGCATATTCTTTAAATAGATGGAAGAATTGAATTAGATAGAGATTTCAACGAGCTCATACTCATTCATACGATATGAACACTGAAAGAAGAGAAGCTTTTCCTAAACACGTCTTGTAGCCTCTTGTCCATAAGTATGGCATGCTTCACACCTATGTACAAGCCTCTACTTGACGTGGATTTCAGACTCCCTAGGACACTTTAAAACCTTAGGCTATGATACCAGGTTTGTAATGCCCCGAGAGTACATCCTGGATGCCACACGGTGCTTATAGTCCTGAGGGACCAGAAGCTAACCCATAATCTAGTACCTGCTGTGAGCACTGAATAATATGATGATGATAGAAGTCATATGCAGAATTTAACTGAAAAACACCATAAGGTTTTAAATCATAATTCTGGTTATGTTTGTAAAACAATACTGATAATACTGATAAAATGGCTGATAATAACAACTGAAAACTGACTAGCTGTCTGTATTAGTCTGAAAGCCTCTAAATTGTCTGACTGTGGAGTTGATAGGACAAGCCCCCAAATAACTCCAACTGACTAAATAGCTGAACTACTAACATAACTGAATATACGGTAACTCATCCTTGAAGGATGAAGCCTTACCACGGCTGCTGCTGCTGATGAACTGGGAAGTCTAAGTACGAACAAAAATCTGAGCGTTTGAACCTATGATATAAGACATCATAACACCAAAAACGAGTATGCGACCATTACTTTGAATATACTGGTATGCTAAATGAGGTTAGGCTGATAGGCATGGTTTCATGTTCAGGAGTAATAGCTGACTGAATGAATAGAATGAAGTACTGAATAGAATACATGAAATCTGTAAAGACAGTGAATGCATGAACAAACATATAACATGATTTTGAAATAGTCTGTAAGCTGAAAATACTAGAATACTGATAACTAAATAACTGATAAACTGTATGCTATGGTCAAGTAAGATTGAACTGAATTTTGAACTAAGTACTGAAAGTGAAACTGTGGGAGGTATCATCCAACCGACATGTCCATTCTGAGCTGATCGGGGTCCAACCTGTAACCCCAGTTGGAAGGGTGTTAGTACAGTTCAGTGGGTACTAAAGGCCTGTGGAGTCAGTCCTAATCTGGCGATTGACCCCTGAGATCAGTCGTAAGCTGGCGGGTGATCCCTGAGAGTGTCATTCCTAAACTGGATGGTGACATCTCATAACCTATGTTGGCTACGTAGTTCTATAACTTGGGGATTACTTCTAAGGACCCAGTCCTATCTGACGGGTGAGCCCCCATCCCTAGTTTCATTCGGTGCTGAATCCTACTCCTAATTGAACTCACACTGATTACGGGACTGAACTAAGCTTAACTGGACAAGTAGCTGATCCTGATGGCTAAGTGGATGAATATGCTCATGGTTTATCTAAACTATTTTGTAACATACTAAAATTTTGTAAACATCTAAGTTTTTGGGTTTCAAATCCCCAGGACTCGATTACAATAACCACAAGATTGTACTAAAACTTGAGGACACAACATATAGTCATTATTCAAAACTCATTCTTTGAGGCATTTCAACAAACACTTGTAAAGAAGGCCTTAAGCATAGGAATAGTTTTAAACATGTAGTAATAGCATGATTTCAATACTAAAATCACTAATTAAGGCTTAAATCAGCGAACATCACCATTAAAATATGTAGAGTTTAATAACAATAACAATTACGTGTAAACATGATACAAAATCAAAATTGATGAAGTTTCATGGATGTAATTCATAAAAAAACATGTAAAAATCATAACGTTGATCTTGAAAATAGGTTCTTGGACTCCATGGGTTAAAAGGACCCATGGATGAAAATCTCACATACCTTGACAGAAGAATTTGCGAAGGTTCTTGGTGGTTTTCTTGAAACTTGAGCTTGAATCTGGAAGTTCTAGGGTTTGTTCTTGAGAGAGGATTATTTTCTTGGAGAGAATTTATGAATAATGGGGCACATAATACCCCTTTAGGGTTTTAATTTCGTGTTTTGGATGGATTTGGGGCCATGGGAAAAGGCAAAACTGTCCCTACAAAATTAAAAGTTTTAGAAAAATCCTAATTTTCCCCTTCGCCACGATACGACACCATCGCGGTGGCCTACTGGAGAAAGGACAAGTGCAATTTTGTACCTTGGCGCGATGCATCATCATCGCGGTGCTTCACTGGAAAAGGGCAAGTGCGATTTTGCACTCCAACGTGATGCGAGGCCTGTTCCACCATAATTTCTTGCACAATACTGGCCAATTATGGTGACATATTGGAAAAGGATGAACGTGATTTTTGGAATAACCGCGACGCGATATAGTTGCAGTGAGTTACTGCCTCACACTAAAACTGTCGTAACTTCACACCCGGGTATTGAATTTAGGAAAAATTCGTATCATTAGAAAGCTGACTCAATTATCTATAATTTTTGGATCTTGATCTTGAAAATTCTTAGGAGAACAAATGATATGTTAATTTGAAGTTGACTATAGCAATATTCTTCTCAAGAACTCAATCGGTAAGGGATATTTTGATTTTTCTAATAGATAGGAATTATTTGAGGCCTTAATATACATCAAACTCATTCATAAACTACCAAAGAACTATAATTTATTTTGCATGAGATTGAAGCATGGTTCTAATTTTGGTTTGGATTTTTGGGATATTATATTATGGTTGATCCAGCCAAGATTGTAGCAGTTCGTGATTGGGCTAAACCTGTTTTGCCCACTGAGATTTGGAGTTTTGTTGGTTTAGTAGGCTATTATCAGTGTTTTGTTGAGGGTTTCTCTTCTATTGTAGGTCCGTTGACCAAGTTGATTCAGAAGAAGATTTTATTCCAGTGGTCTGATGCTTATGAGGTGAGCTTCCAAAATTTTAAGGATTTGTTGAGTTTAGCTCCTATCTTGACTTTCCCTAGAGTGGTTATGGGTTTTACTATCTTTTCTGATGCTTCAGGTGTTGAGTTACTTGCTATATTGATGCAAGATGGCAAGGTGATTGATTATACGTCTCGTCAGTTGAAGCCATATGAGAGGAATTATCTTACCCATGATTTAGATTTGTGCGCAATCATTTTTTCCTTGAAGTTGTAGAGGCACTACTTGTATGGAGTCCATTGTGAGATCTTCTCAGATCATCGTAGCCTTCATTATTTCTTCACCCAGTGAAATCTTAATATGAGGAAGCGTCGTTGGCTTGAGTTTATTAAGGATTATGACTTGACTGTTGTCAACCATCCGATCAAGGCTAATATGGTTACATATGCCTTGAGCCGAAAGTCAACTAGCATGGGTATCTTGGTGCATCTTTTGACCCAAGAGAGGCATTTATCCTTAGAGGTTCAGTCTCTAGCTAACCAGATAGTTAGACTTGATATTTCGACACATAGCATATTTTTTTTTTTGGAGGCTAGATCTTCTTTAATGGAGCATATTTGAGCTTATTAGTTTGACATTGTTGTATTGATATTGATTTGAGATAAGATATTGAGTGGGGAGGCTAAGGAAGCCTCACTTGATTCAGATAGAGTTTTGAGGATTGAGGGCTGAGTTTGTGTATTGAGAGTGGGTGATTGGATTAGGTTGATCTTGGAGGAGGCCAATTGTTCTAAATATTCTATCCACCTAGGTGTGACTAAGATGTATTATGATTTGAGGCAACAATACTGGTGGGCTGGTATGAGGCAAAATATAGCATATTTTATGGATCGTTACCTATGTTGTCAGTAGGTGAAGGCCGATCATACGAGACCTGGTGGATTGCTTCAAAGGTTACCTATTCCCGAGTAGAAGTGGGAATAGATCACCATGGACTTTGTGACTGGTTTGCCTCGTATATTTCATGGTTCTGACAGGGTTTGGGTCATCGTTGATCAATTAACCAAGTTAGCTTATTTTTTTTCAGGTCTCATTCAGTGTCGAGAGGTTGGACCGTATCTACATTCATGAGATTGTGCATCTTCATGGTATACTGGTGTCCATTATTTCAGATCGAGGTCCTGTGTTCACAACTCACTTTTGGAAGACTTTTCAGGATAAGTTGGGTACTTGGGTTGATCTTAGCACAGTGTTTCACCCACAGACTAATGTCCAGCCAGAGCGGACTATCCAGGTTTTGGAGGATATGCTCCACACATGAGTGATGGATTTTGGTGGACCATGGGAGAAAATTTGGCTTTAGCAGAGTTTGCATATAACAATATCTACCATTCCAGTATTGATATAGCTCCTTTTGAGGCATTGTATGGTAGGCATTGACGCTTCCTAGTTATTTAGTTTAATGTTTCAGAGGTGAGACCTTGAGGTATGAACTTGCTTCGTGAGTCTTTGAATAGAGTCCAGGTCATTCAGGATAGGCTTAGAGAGACTCAGAGTAGGCAAAAGTGTTATCCTAATCGTAGACTTTATTCCTTGAGATTTGGTGTTAGTGATCGTGTCTTCCTTCGAGTTTCACCCATTAAGGGTGTGATAAGGTTTGTATAGAGGGGAAAGCTTAGACCCAGGTATATTGGTTTATTTGAGATTCTTAAGATTGTTGGTGATATAGCTTATGAATTGGTTTTTCCCCTTGATCTATCAAATGTTCATCCAGTTTTCATGTTTCTATGCTTTGCCTCTATATTCCTGATGAGTCTCATGTCATTCGTTGGTAGTCGGTTCAGTTAGATGAGTGATTGTCCTTTGTTGAGGAGCTAGTCTCTATTTTGGCTAGGGATGTTAGGCGGTTGCGCTCTAGAGCTATCCCTGTGGTTAAGTTTAGTGGCGATATCAACCTGTAGATGAGGATTCTTGGGAGGTTGAGACTGATGCGCATAGCTCTTATCCTTAGCTCTTCATTGATTCAGGAATTTCTTTATCTTAGTTCGAGGATGAACTAAATTTTTAATGGTGGATGATGTAATGACCTAAAAATTTGATGAAATATGTGAAATTTGTGATTTTGTGTAATTTGACTATTTTACCCCTCTCCATAGTTGCATTATAGTATTTTTGGGATGTGGGGGTGATTGGTATAGTTTTTGATGCATTTTGGTACCATTTATGCGATATTCTAGTTTTTGATGGCTTCGAGAGCCTAATTTAGGACTTATGTGGATATCTTTTGATCCGTGCGATGTATGGCTGAAGGACTGCGCTAGTAGCTTCAGAATATCTATTTTAGGCTAGGTAAACCTTTGGTTCGGGTCTCGGTGCACCCAAGCTTATTTTGACCTATTGCTCAGAAAGTTGGAAAACTAGAAATATGGGTGTGGGATCCACATTTGGCTGAAACAACCTCAGATGGAAATCTAACTTTGCCAGCAGATCCAAAATCTCAATTCTAGGGTGGTAACTGATTGGTGTGATTTTACGGATTTTAAATATCATTTCGACCCTCGATTTGAAAAGTTGTGATTTCGAGTTTTGGGAGTCAACTTTATGAAAATGATGTTCTTTTGAAAATCAGACTTTGCCAATGCATCTGAAATGGGAATTTAGTGAGATTGCATAGTTTATTTATGTATATCAGACTCCGAATTAATCTCGAGCACCCCATCAAAGTCTGAATTGACTTTAAAAAAACTCATCTTTTTAGCAAAAGCTATGCATAAAAATTTGTAATAATAAATAGCAGTTTTGGCCTATTTTACTAATTTTATATCTTGCCTCTTGAGAGTTAAACCCTAAAAATAGTATGGAAGATTAAAAATGAAGTTTCTGGGAGCTTGAATAGCTAGATTAACATCAATTTCTTGATTCTATTACGGATTTAAGGTAAGAATTCACCCTTGTCTTAGTAATTTCTTAATTAATTTATCAAAACCTCAAAAATCTTAGGGCTTGATTTTAAACCCAAATTTCACTCATTTTCACTTGAATAATATTTTTATCTTATAATTACTAGTTTTCATCAATTTAACATGTAAAACAACTCTGATTCTTGATTTTAACCCAGATTTCAAAGATTTTACCCGGTAAAGCTTAAAAATGGCTCTTCTTCAATTTGAACCTCATTTTTTACTTGATTTGACTTGGGTTTTAAGCTGTAGATTCCTAAAAATATGGAGAACACATTTTTGAAGTAAAGTTACAATTTTGACCTTCTTTTTTGAAAACCCATTTTAGGGGTCTGTTTTGACCCCGAACCAAAAGTAGTCAATATAGGTGTCGTTGGTTTTGTTTTGATGCGTATCTTCAATATTTATGTTTTTAGTAGAGTCTGGGATTTTTCATGAAAAGTAAGGTCACTGGTTCAAAGAGTAGCAGACCGATTTTGGCTTTCGAGGTAGGATATGGCTTAACTTTTTCATACTAGGCTAGGTAGTAAATGATGGTATAAAATGCATTTTGACGGTGGGAACTAATCAAGAAAAATATCTATCTATGTGTTGTGCCTGTGTGGGGGCCTATATGTGATGTAATTGTCAAAATTAAGATATTATGTGATATGTGTGACCCTATGGGGTTTAATGTAATATTGATAACCTTGAATACAGGTGAATAATTGTATTGTGTTGTTAAAATGCTAAATGTGGTACCATTGGTGTATTGTGATTATATTCATACATTATTGACATATAAAACATGTGGAAATTCATGGATGAAACTAAAATAATGAGTGGATATTGGCTCACATGATTGTGGAAATGTATCATTGTAGTTGGTTGTGGAAATATATCATGTGGTTGGTTGTGGAAATATATCATGTGGTTGATTGTGGAAATACTCATTGTGATTGGTTGTGAGCATTACATCTTCATATCATAATCATTTATGAAACATTGGTACCACCATGGAAACAAATGAGAAACACTGGCAACACTTGATAACACCTTTCTAAGGGATGTGCCAAATAGAAGATATGATATATGAGGATTGTATACGGGTTGACAAACCCCCCATGGGTCCTGCATTGGGAGAATTACTTTCGTAGGTGTATATGGGGATTGTGTGATGATTCCGGAGGTTGTGCGATAACCTCGTGTATCATCATCATCATATACATCGTACTTACTTTATTATATTTATATTATGTTGTATTTCCATATTAACTTGTCATTTATGTAATTGTCTTATCTTCTTTTACTTGTATTTGATGATCTTGTGTATGAATGTTCCCTCTTGTTCTACTTATATATGATATAATGCATACTTGTGTTCTTTCTTATTGTGATGTTACAATATATAGGATACATTAGAACTGTTAGTGCAAGTGGTGTGGACTACCATTGTGGGACATTTTTTGATTGCAGGTGACGTGCCCTTAGTGTATATTTTGTATGCTTTATTTACTACTTTGCTTGGTCACCTATGATACCTACTGAGTATAAGTGGACTGTACTCATGCCTACTACTCCCTTTTGGTACAGGTCCTAGCTCGTGTGCGCCTTAGCTTGCTTGACTCGGGCGATTGTTGGAGCTTCCAAGGTAGCGGTTGGACATTCATGTGTCCGAATTTCACCTCTATCTTTTTATAGTAGTTATGTCTTTATTATTATTTGGAGACAACTATTATTCCTTTGTGGTTATTTTTCTGATGTATTTTATTAGTAGTTCTTACACTATTTGACACTTGGTTTTGGGCTTGATTGGTATTTTTGATAAGTTCTTTCCGTATTGTTATGATTACTTGTATGGTTTGTCTTTGTTCTAGAAGTCTTACCTTTGGTATTTGTATAATTTCTTTTTTCTTTTTGTATCAGTTTGGGTGATAGGCTTACTTTTCAAGGTACGCCGCGACAAATGCCATCATGGCCCCTGTTTTGAGGTTGTGACAATTCATATTTATGGTTCTATAGTGCTTTAACATAAATCAAACAGGTGGGTCATATGTTAGAACAGATAAGTTCTCTGTTGCAACAGATGAGTTATCTATTGACACAGATTACTCACCTGTTGCAATAGAACCTGAACTCGGTTCCAACAGACAAGACGTCTTTTGCAACCGGTAAATAATTTATTGCAACAAGTTTTGTATCTGTTGCAACATGTCACTCATCTGTTGGAATCAGCTTTAAAGGTTCTGTAGTAATCCCAACATGTGATTCATCTGTTGTAACAGATGTATAATCTGTTGCAACATGGGAATCAACTTTTCCAATAGATAACTCATCTGTTGGAATAAGCTTCAGGTTCTATAGAACTGTAACATGAAATACCAATAGGTGATTCATCTGTTGCAACATATAACTAACTTTTTGCAACATATTATTCATCAATTGCAACAAATTATTCATCTGTTAGGGTTCATGTTACGGCACTATAAAATTACTATTAATTTTATTATGTTGTCATTATTAACTTTTTTTTGACAAATGTCTTTATTTAGGTACCACTAATGGAGGGATCAATAACAAGTGTCTTTATTTAGGTACCACAAGATGTAATAGCAAAACTTGTGTTGTTGTTTGTTATGGATTTTGATATTTTTTACTCATTGTTGTGAATGTAAATATTATTATTTATTATATTAAACATTTTTTTATTAACTTGTGCATCAATAAAATGAGTTAAAACAGTAACTAAATACCACATACCACAAAATTATTTTCAGCAGACTACTCATTTGTTGCAACAGATGGACATTTGCTAGAAGAACACAATACAATTCATCAAACTAGAATGTTTATAGGTTCTTCCCACTAGAGTTGAGGGAAGCAAAGGTTTTGGAGTTTAATAATCAGAAGTAGGGAAACATGACAGTGAAAGAGTATTTTCTCAAGTTTACTCAGTCAGCTAGATACACTCCTCATGTAGTAGCAGATAGCAAGTCTAATATGAGAATGCTTATGTCGGGTATGTCTAGCAGTGTGGTAAATGAGTGTAAGATCGAAATATTGATTAAGAAGATGGAAATATGAAGGTTTATAGTCCATGCTCAGCAGATAAAAGAGGCTAAGACTAAGGAGAGGGAAAGGAAGAATAAGAGAGCTAGAATAGGTAGCTTCAACTTCACTCAGCCTTAGTCAGAGGGTGGAAATCGCTCCTAGTTCCACCCGAAATCTTCAGTTCTATCTTCTTCCTCATCCAGTGCCCTAGTGCCAAAATTCAGATATGGCAATAAAGATAGGGAACTGATACGCCCAAATTACAACTCTCGTTAGAAAGTGTAAGCGGTAGCTATCAAATATAGAACCCAACTGGGTTGGGTGTCGAATCCCACAGGGAATACTCTGGTCACTAAGTGTTGCAATTATTAGTAGACTGTTGGTCGAAAATTCTAAGGAAAAAGGGGGGTTTGGTTTAGGCGTGAATTAATATTATCAAAGTAACAATGGAACGATTTGCGTAGTAAGATTTAATCACAGAGATTGATAAGTTAGGGTTATGTCCAACTTATAAGTTCTACTTCTCTATTAACTATGAGTAACGCGGAATTTAGACATGCATGCACTTATAGAGAATCGTATTCTAATTCTAAACCCAAGTGTTTCTCAACCATCAAGGATTTATTTCGCTTTAGCTCTCTCGAGCCTAAAGTGTATAACAAATGGTACAAATTCTCCAAGAAGTTAATCCGGTTAAGGCATTAACGTGTAAAAAGGGGTTGGAAACCCTATTTCCTTGTCACACTCTCTTTTCCAAACATGTAACTTTTCTCTCGAACAAGTTAATGCTATAATGGCGTATTCTCTATGTTTGCAACCATAAGAATTCAATCAAAACGAAGAGAGTAATGATATAAGTAGCAAAACACATCAAGAATTCACAAACTCATAGTAATAGATAATATCTTACAAGGTTTTCATAACCCTAACAGATAAGTTTAGCTACTTATGAATACAACGGAAATCAAAGTAGACATCATCATCATACCAAAACTTAGAGAAATCTCGGCTATGGAGACGAAACGTGTTTTCTTTCTCCGTTGCTCAAGTGAGCCATTTTCTGCTCTCAAAACCCGTACAAAATCCTCCAAACGTGAATTCTCAATAATAATCGAATGATAATTCTTAATAATGCTGCAAAATTCAGCAATAAGGTTTTTAATAGCATCCTTCTCTAATAAGTTGCTACTGAATCCTTAAGTATTTAAAAATACTGGGTTTGCCCGGGAAAAAGTTCCCATGCATCACATTCAGTCCAAAAGCTGCCTTCCCTCTTATGTGAAGTTTTCCTTTGTTTCCCACAGGTCCACAAAGTACTGAAATCTTCATCATTAGTACCTGTAAACATGCTAATCACATAGGTCAGCTCACTTAAAGGAAAATGGACTAAAAGTGCAAGAATTATATATTTTATCCTCAAAACTTAGCTGAAACATGGGTAAATTATGGTGCTTAGGTGTGTAAATACGCCCAACATCACCACCCCACACTTAAAGCTTTGTTTTTCCTCGAACAAAATATTACATCCATGCAAACAACTAACTAGAATTTCACAATAGCAATACGAAATTTTCAACAAGATATGCACAACAATCATTAACAAAGAGTAGGTTTCTCGATCACTACTAGAAACAACTCAACCTCCAACATAGACTCATTAGGATGGTTAATTCGTATCCACAGGTTAAGCCACAAAGAAACATATAAAACTACCCAACAACCATCAACCATGTGTGCTCACACAAGATATCACCCATAATCACTCATAGTTTTGCATTTTTTGAAACATGGGTATAAGACTCTCCTTGCTCTCGCTCTCACAAAGAATTCTTATATTGCAACTGATGACCATAGGCTTGCCCTTAGTGTAATGCTCTACTAATATCAGACTGCTAAGTTTAGGATCAAATAGGTCTTTACAGGTTGTAATGTAGGCTAAGGGACAGGTAGGACTATTTTGGCCAGAAATAGTGACTATGTTCCCTAAGCGCTTTAATACACTACAATATTCCATTTACACTATCTTTTAACAACCACTCTACCTCTCTTTCATCTACCAACCCCTTTTCACCCATTTTGTTATTCAATCATAAACACAACTATCTTTTTGTTTTTCTAAATTATTTTATTTTATTTTATATTTTTTTCTTTTTTTTTATATTAAGCAAGCATCCCTATAATATCCACTCTTTTTCACATTATTTCAAGTACCAATACACCCTGAGGCATCACTTTCACCATTCTCCTTTTATTTTTCCACATGATTCTACAATTTTAAAGCGCTTAGGAGTTTGGATCAAATTATGGTCTTGAAAAAAAATGGATTAGGCTTACATATGAGGCTGCCAAAGAAAATAGCTAAAGGCTCAAAGGGGGTTCACTAGGACAATGTACAAAGGTAGGTAAAAAGAAGGTAAACAATTTCAGGGCTGCCAAAGAAATGCCTAAATCATCTCCTACACTCACAATCTTTATTTCGCTTCACACACACATCAGACAAGTTCTAGCATCAGTCACAACAAAGAATATACAATATCCTCACACACACAAGGCACATGGTCAACTTCATTGGGAGCATTATAGATTCTTGACCCAACAGATGAATGATTTAAACCACAATAATTTATCACACAGTGAGTCACAACTTAGAGCCTAAGCGTCTCAATAGCAATGATTTAGCACAAACTCTTGTTATAATACCATGCCTTGTTATAATACCATGCCGTCTATCAGAACAATTTCATACAACATCTAAAATCTACTAACTAATTACAACTAACTAACTAGCTACTAATTCAAACAAACAAGAATAAATGTATGCAAAGAAATACAATACAACAGACATATACCCATACCCGACACTTAGACGGGACACACTGTCCTCAGTGGAAATAAATAAGGAAAACCTGATTAGTCGGACTCCTCTTCTATGTCTGGGGTCATACCCCCTGTGTCGGAATCATCATCAGAGTCATCGTCATCAAAGTTGTCCTCCACGTCTGAGTCTGGCAGTCAGTGATCATCGTCAGTCGGCACGTCATCGTCGAGAGGTTCCTCAAAATGTACCCCCACTCCACACATGGCCCGCGCATGCTCATTAAGAGGGTAATCATAGTCCAACTGCTGAAGCTCTGCATCAGTCAGAACACAACACCCATTTATCAGTGTAAATATAGTCATGCCATACAGATGGCGGAAAAAACTTTCATCTCGAGCATGCCTCTCTACAGTGGTGAGGTTGATACCTTGACCAGTTTCTGGCTCTTTAACCTTTGTGAGATCAACCTTCTTTGGGTTGTGTGGTAGCTTATGATCTGCGGGTTCCTCTTCAATGTGTTCTTACCTTAAGATCGCAGTCAACAAGTTGCCGAAACTGAAATGGGACCTTTTGTGCAGCCTAGCCTTGCGCATTGACGATCGTATAACCGCACCAATGTTGATGGGAATATTCGTCATCAAAGTGTACACCAAGAAGACTCGATCACGTGTGATCTTAGTATATTGTGTCCCAGGAATCAAGCAAGAGTTGACTATCCTTAACCATATGCGAGCTTTCCTGTTCAAAGAGGCATACGGGTAGGTGTTGTGGCGACCATTATCCTTGTGACGAATACACCATGCCATTGACCTTGATCCGCACAGTGTCTGTCTGATGGCCCTGTAGGGAGGTATGTGATAAATCTCCTTGAGCGGTGATGGATCCACAGATGGAAGGCCCAGAAAAGAGTTGAAGAATTCCGCATTCAGTTGCAAGACTTGGCCCTGAATCCTTACTTCACTTCCAGTAGTCTTTGGGGACCAATTGGCATAAAACTCTTGCGTTAGATCAAGATTGCATTCCCCCATATCTCGGAAAATGAAATCAAGATTTAGTGCCATGATTTTAGCCAAAATGCGGGGGTCTCTCTTTGCTAGACTCTCCTTCTGCATCAAATCCACGTGAACATAGTTTTTTACTTTGTTGTTCTTGTACCACTCTTTACTTCCTCCTCTAGGACCCACTTTATCCCGAAAGTGTGTCGAGGCACTTGCAAAGAGGAGGACTCAGCCTGATCTTTTCTTGCCCTTTTCTGACCTTTTTTGGAGGTGGACACTTTTTCTTTTCCTTGTCGTCCTTTTGGGGCCATTCTACCTGAGATCACAATAAAGTTACATTAGTTTCATCATGGAATATTTACTATAGTCGGAAAAGAAAATTGTGATAATCATGTATCTTGACTATCCTTTCCGACTTTATTTCATTGGATTTAGGCAATGTTTGAACAAGACTACCACATATCAATCTTATCAGGTTTTTGCATCGAAATAACCAAACCATGTTATACTTGTGGTCAATCATGATCAATACCTTCGATGAACGAGTTGTTCAAACATTCAAGATTACAACTTTCAAGATTATGCATTAACTTCACAATTTCGACTTCATAAAAATACGACAGTGAATACCAATCAAATACAAGTCGGAGTAAAGTCAAGAATACCCACAAGAATCCTTTCACTCAATGAGACGCATCATAACAAACCAACCATATTCTCATCACCAAGCACTACTTCAAAATCTAATTCACCATTATAAGCGTAGCACTGCAACAACTACGGAATATAAAAGAGCAACTTACTTGTTGATGGATCGGAAAGGTGAGTTCGCAAGATTAGATGAGAAAAGAGGAAAACTTGGAGAGAATAAGGGAGCTTGGGCGGTGCCTATCTTGAGCAAACAATGGAATTTTGTTCTAAGGTTGAGGATATATTTAAAGGCTAAGCCATGGGCCGGGTTTGATCCATGTACAATCGGGTTAGGAGGCAAAAAAGGATAAGTAGGCGGCGCCTATTGTTTGCCTATGCTTAGCATAGGCAGTGCCTTTAGCAATGCCTAGATAGGCATAAGCGGCGCCTTGCCTATCACCTAGATTGGCATAGGTGGCGCCTATGGCATTGCCTATGTGAGGCAGTGAGCATAGGCAATGGCATAGGCATTGCCTTGTCCGTTGCCTAGATTTGCATAGGCATTGCCTTGTTCGTTGCCTAGATTGGCATAGGCAATGCCTAACCTATAGCCTTTGATCCATCATTCCTCACTTACCACCTTTAGCATGGCTCACTTTCAAATAAAAATTTGGGACTAATCTCCTCCTTTGTATATCTTGCACCTACACTTAATCAAAAACAACAAAAATGATTAGAAGGATGGGTGGCCTCCCACCGAGCGCCTTAGTTTTGGTCGTGGCTCGACTCTTCTTTTTGAACTTTTATTTATCAAAAACAAAATCCTAACAAAACAAACTCCTAATGATGGGTTGCCTCCCATGTAGCGCTTGATTTATTATCGCGACACGACATAGTTATCTCGAGTACTCAGACTTCCTCGAGATATATGGTGGATATACATTTTATCGAATCGGTTGGACCGATATATAGCTTCACTCTTTGGCCATTCACCTTAAATACACCACCATAATTGTTTTCTAACTCCACTACTCCAGCTGAGTAAACTTGGTTGATTCTTAATAGACCAGACCATTTAGATTTCAACTTACCTGGAAACAGCTTCAGTCTGGAGTTGAAAAGAAGTACCAAATCACCCTTCTGAAAATTTCGTTGGACAATCCTCCGATCATGGTAATTTTTCATCCTTTCCTTGTAGAGATCTGCTCTTTCATATGCATGTAGACGGAATTCATCCATCTCATTCAGCTTTTCCAACCTCAGATTAATAGAATCAT
The DNA here is from genome assembly GCA_030864215.1 of Capsicum pubescens. Lineage (NCBI taxonomy): Eukaryota > Viridiplantae > Streptophyta > Magnoliopsida > Solanales > Solanaceae > Capsicum > Capsicum pubescens. Next base: position 90,520,306 of record CM061549.1, on the reverse strand, counting down.
CCCAATTCAAGTTAAGCCGCTTCAGCGCCCACAGTGCTTTATGTTCTAGCTCAATTGGCAAGTGACAAGCCTTCCCATAAACTAGTTGATATGGTGACATGCCAATTGGTGTCTTAAACGCAGTCCTATATGCCCATAAGGCATCATCCAGCTTTTTGGACCAATCTTTCCTACTGGCATTCACAGTCTTTGCAAGGATTAGCTTGATCTCCCGATTAGAAACCTCTACCTGCCCACTAGTTTATGGGTGATATGGTGTAGCTACCTTGTGTTGCTTAACCCCATATTTCACCAATACAGCTCTAAACAGCTTGTTGCAAAAATGTGAACCTCCATCGCTTATGATGGTATGAGGTACCCCAAAACGAGAGAAGATATTTCTTTTTAAGAATGCTACAACACGCTTACCTTCATTATCAGCTAGCGCTACTGCTTCGACCCATTTGGATACATAATCTACAGCAACTAGGATATATTTCATCCCAAACGAACTCACAAATGGGCCCATGAAATCAATACCCCATACATCAAATAGTTCTACTTCAAGAATTTTAGACATGGGCATCTCATGGTGCTTAGAGATAGAGCCTTGCCTCTGACACTGATCACATCTTCTCACAAAATCGTAAGCATCCTTGAATAATGAAGGACAATAATAGCCACTTTGGAGTACCTCCTTACCGTTCGATCACCTGCATAGTGACCCCCAACTTGGGAAGCATGACTTGCTTCCAGTATGCTAGGCACCTCCACATCTGAGATGCATCACCTAATAATACCATCAGCACAACGTCGAAAGAGATACGGTTCATCCCAGAAGTAGTGTTTCACATCATGCATGAACTTTCTCTTTTGATGAAAGGAGAGATGCTCAGGAATCACTTTACTTACCACGAAGTTCGCAAAGTCTGCATACCACGGTAAGTCTTCCACCATAGTGGCTAGGATTTCTTCGTCAGGAAATGCATCATCAATATCAAGGTCGGGTTGCACTATGTGCTCACTCTCAAGTCTAGATAGATGATCAGCTACTTGGTTTTCGCAACCTTTTCTATCCTTTACCTCGAAATCAAATTCTTGAAGCAGTAACACCCACCTAATTAGCCTTGGCTTACCATCCTTCTTTGCCATTAGATATCATAGAGCCGCATGATCTGTATGAACCACTACTTTGGTTCCTAACAAGTAAGCACAAAACTTTTCAAAAGCATAAACAACTGCTAGAAGCTCTTGTTCAGTGGCGGTATAGTTCTTCTGTGCTCCATTCAAGGCCTTGCTCGCATAGTAGATTGGATGAAATAGCCTTTCTCTTTTCTGACCAAGTACAGCACCCAAGGCTACCCCGCTTGCATCACACATAACTTCAAAAGGTAAAGACCAATCGGGTGCTACAATAATAGGAGCTTCAATTATCTTTCCTTTGAGACATTCAAATGCCTTCAAGCAATCTTCACCAAAGTCAAATTTTGCCTCCTTCTCCAAAAGTTTGCATAATGGGCTAGCAATCTTGGAGAAGTCTTTAATAAACCTCCGATAAAAACCTGCATGACCGAGAAAACTACGCACCCCTTTTACAGAAATTGGAGGTGGTAATCTCTCGATAACTTCAATCTTGGCTCGATCAACCTCAATTCCCCTTTCAGAGACTTTATGCCCAAGAACAATGCCTTCCTTAACCATAAAGTGACACTTCTCCCAATTTAACACCAGGTTGAATTCAACACATCTCTACAAAGCCATACTCAGATTTGCCAAGCATGATTCAAATGACTCACCTACAACAGAAAAGTTATCCATAAACACCTCCAAGGTGTCTTTGACCATATCAGAAAAAATGGACATCATACATCGCTGAAAAGTAGCAGGTGCGTTACATAGCCCAAATGGCATTCGTTTGAAGGCAAACGTACCATACGGGCATGTAAAAGTGGTCTTCTCCTGATCTTCGGGAGCAATGCAAATCTGATTGTATCCGGAATAACCATCTAAGAAACAGAACCATCCCTTCCCTGCCAATCGATCAAGCATTTGATCTATGAATGGTATTGGAAAGTGATCCTTTAACATCCACGAATTTAGCTTCCGGTAGTCCATACACACTCTCCACCCTGTGATAGGTCTGAGTGGAATTAGCTCATTCGTTTCATTTGCGACTACTGTCATGCCCCCTTTCTTGGGCACACATTGCACTGGACTCACCCATTTACTGTCTGAAATTGGGTACACCACCCCTGCATCTAACCACTTAATAATTTCTTTCTTCACCACCTCTTGCATAGGTGGATTCAAACGACGTTGGTGCTCAATGGTGGGTACGCTATCTTCCTCGAGCTGAATCTTGTGCATACATATCCTAGGAGGGATACCAATTATATCAGCAATAGTCCAACCAATGGCTCTCTTATACCTCTTCAGAATAGAGATGAGAGTTGTTACTTGCTGTTCACCTAAATCAACCGCAACAATAACCGGAAGTGTATTCCCACTTCCCAAGAACGTATACTTTAGATGACTGGGGAGCTCTTTCAATTCTAGCACTGGTGGCTCTTCAATGGATTGTTTCGCTGGTGGTGACGGTCGATTCTTAAGGTCAAGGTACAGCTTCTTAGGGGCATGAGAATAGGATCCCATTCCTGTTAGAGCACGAATAGTTTCTTCATACTCTTCAACATCCTCATGCTCAAAGTTCAAAAGTACAACAGACAATGGCTCAACAGTAAGATGCTTCTCTACAGATAATTCTTTCTAGTCCTCATAATAAACATCATCTATAGAGAACACATTCATATCTTTAGGCTGCTTCATTGATTTGCATACATCAAAATGGACCACTTCGTCATTCATCCGAAATAAAAACTCATTTGCTCGTAAATCAATAAGCACACTTCCTATTGCGAGGAAAGGGCATCCCAAGATTATGGGAACTTCAGAATCTACCTCACAATCCAAAATAACAAAGTCTGCAGGAAAAATGAAGGAAGAAACCTTCACCATTACATCATATAAGATACCAATAGGTCGTTTTACCGACCTATCTGCCATCACGAGCCGCATATTGGTTGGTGTAGGATCGCCCAACCCCAAATGTTTATAAATAGATAGCGACATAAAATTGATGCTAGCCCCCAAATCGCACAATGCCTTAGCAAAATCCAAGGATCCAACCGTGCAAGGAATAGTGAAAGCACCAGGATCCGCCTTTTTCTGTACTAAAGATCTTGTGGCAATTGCACTGCAATGATGAACATTATCTGCCAGTTCATAACTTGCTGCCCTTTTCTTTGTCAAAAGGTCCTTCATGAATTTGGCGTATCCTGGCATCTGCTCCAGTGCCTCCACCAAAGGCACATTAATAGTCAACTGCTTCAACATAGTCATGAACTTACTGAATCTGGTGTCATTAGCTTTCTTCTTCAGTCTCTGAGGAAAAGGTGGTGGTGGAGTTGGGAGAGTTTTCTCCACCACTTCTTTTTTATCTTGCTTCCGATTATCAATCTTTTCAGGCTGGTGACATCTAGGTGTAGTGTCATGAACGTTCTCATTCTGATTTTCAGCTTCTACAGAATCATCACAATCTGCTTCAATAACATTCTCTTCTGTAATATCAACCACCTGCTTGACTTTGGATGGATTTTCCAACACCTTACCACTCCTGGTAGTAATATCCATACATGATCCATCATTCCTTGGGTTCTGCACAGTGTCTCTAGGTAAGGTACCAACTTTTTTTTGATTGAGTACCGCTGATAGTTGACTCAATTTTTGTTCCAGCTATTTTATTGAAGTGGAATGCGAATCAACCAAATGATTTATTGAGGACAAATCATTTTTTACCTCAGTTACTCCCGTGTTGGTTGCCTCCACTCCTTTCAACAACTTAGCCATCATATATTCCATGGACATCTTTCCAGAGCCAGATGCCGCAGCCTCACAATTTCCAGGAGGAACATACAAACCACTCCTATCAGTCTTATTCTTGAATCCGGATTTTTCATAATAGTTCCGACCTTGGTTTCCTTGGGCATTGCCTCAAAAACCCCCCTGATTATTCAAATAATTCGCTTCCTCCTCAGAATCGGATTCATCTCTACCCTGTGATACAACAGCCTTGACCTTTTCTGTCTTTCCTGATAATAAATGCTTGGTAAGAAGGTCCATCTGTATTTTCATGTGAGCCATATCTTGGTCACGTTCCTCTTCTCTTCGCCTCTGTTCTGCTGTCATGCCAGTAGATACAGTAGAGCTTGCTACCTCAGAATCCCTGGTATGCCAAGATCTACTCTTCTTTGTCATACGATCCAGCATATCACCAGCCTCAATAAAAGTAAGGTCCATGAATGACCCACCTGCAGCATTATCAACCACTGGCTTAGTCACCGAGTTCAATGCCCTGTATAATATTTCCATCAAGTGGATGTTGGTCATCTGATGATTTGGGCACCGCATAAGCTTCTTCTTGAACCTCTCCCATGTTTTGTGGAGAGCTTCAGTTGGAAGCTGTCGAAAATTGTTGATCTCATCTCGTAACTGTGCTCTTTTGGATGGCGGAAAGAATCTTTCTAGGAAAGCATCTTTCAGTTGCCTCCAATTAGTAATAGAGTCAGGAGTTAGCCCGTTCAACCATAGAGTTGCCTTTCCAGATAGAGACAATGGAAATAAGCGCAGTCGAATTGCATTCTGTCCAACTCCTGGATTGTCAAACGACTTGCATGTTGACATAAAGTTGATCAGGTGCATATTCGGATCATCGCCTGCAAGTCCACCAAATAACCCTTTGAGTTGTAATAGCTGGATCATGGTGCTGGTGATATTAAACTTGGCTCCGGGTGCCAAGGGTGGAGGAATAATAGCCCCTGTGGCACCAGCCGCTTCCAAATCATCATCATCATCATCGAAAGGGGCCTGCACAGCTCGGCGTTCAGGTCTCATCTAGCTTGACGATCTCTCCTGTTCACAGGTGCTTCCACCTCACCAGCACACCTTAGATTTAATAACTCATCATCACCCCGGTCCTCTTTATCAAGATTTGTTGCCCGACCTGGGTTATCAATATTCTGTTGATGCACTTGAGCAGCTGCCAATGCAGCTAATCTTTCCTGCTCCTGTTGAGCAGCCATCCATTCAAGGTTTCGTTGCGCATCCATTCTGCCAATAAGACGTGGTTCAGGATTTATAGGTAATAACGGTTGACCAGAACTTTGTGTATTTGGCATGCACTCCAATAAACCTGAACAAAACAAAAACAACAAACAAAAATTAAAATTCGAGAATATTTGACCAGAGGGTCTATTAACTATCACAAACTTAGTTGACAACCGTATTCCCCTGCAGCCGCGCCAAAATTTGATACGCCCACATTACAACTCTCGTTAGAAAGTGTAAGCGGTCGCTGTCAAATATAGAACCCAACTGGGTTGGGTGTTGAATCCCACAGGGAATACTTTGGTCACTAAGTGTGGCAATTATTAGAAGACTGTTGGTCGAAAATTCCAAGGAAAAAGGGGGGTTTGGTTTAGGCGTGAATTAATATTATCAAAGTAACAATGGAATGATTTATGTAGTAATATTTAATCACAGAGATTGATAAGTTAGGGTTATGTCCACCTTATAAGTTCTACTTCTCTATTAACTATGAGTAACGCAGAATTTTGACATGCATGCACTTATAGAGAATCGTATTCTAATTCTAAATCCAAGTGTTTCTCAACCATCAAGGATTTATTTCGCTTTAGCTCTCTCGATCCTAAAGTGTATAACAAATGGTACAAATTCTCCAAGAAGTTAATCCGGTTAAGGCATTAACGTGTAAATAGGGGTTGGAAACCCTATTTCCTTATCACACTCCTTTTTCCAAACATGTAACTTTTCTCTCGAACAAGTTAATGCTATAATGGCGTATTCTCTATGTTTGCAACCATAAGAATTCAATCAAAACGAAGAGAGTAATGATATAAGTAGCATAACACATCAAGAATTCACAAACTCATAGTAATAGATAGTATCTTACAAGGTTTTCATAACCCTAACAGATAAGTTTAGCTACTCATGAATACAACGGAAATCAAAGTAGACATCATCATCATACCAAAACTTAGAGAAATCTCGGCTATGGAGATGAAACGTGTTTTCTTTCTTTGTTGCTCAAGTGAGTCGTTTTCTGCTCTCAAAACCCGTACAAAATCCTCCAAACGTGAATTCTCAATAATAATCGAATGATAATTCTTAATAATGCTGAAAAATTCAGCAATAAGGTTTTTAATAGCATCCTTCTCTAATAAGTTGCTACTGAATCCTTAAGTATTTAAAAATACTGGGTTTGCCCAGGAAAAAGTTCTCATGCATCACATTCAGTCCAAAAGCTGCCTTCCCTCTTACTTGAAGTTTTCCTTTGCTGCCCACAGGTCCACAAAGTGCTGAAATCTTCATCATTAGTACCTGAAAACATGCTAATCACATAGGTCAACTCACTTAAAGAAAAATGGACTAAAAGTACAAGAATTATATATTTTATCCTCAAAACTTAGCTGAAATATGGGTAAATTATGGTGCTTAGGCGTGTAAATACGCCCAAAATCAGGCACCAGACCCTAAACCCCAGGGTAATGGTCGCAGTGCCCGAACAAATCCTTTTTGCCAGATGTATGGCAGAAACCACTAGGGTGTCTGCAAAGCTGGCAGTGATGTATGTTTTGGATATGGAAAGCCAATCCATATGGTCAGAAAGTGTCCTCATGTGGGTTCACAGAGTCAACATAATCGTTCCCCAGCTCAGTCCGATCACCCGAATCAATAGGGCACCACTTCTAGTGCCACCAGCGGATAACGCCCAAACAGACTCTATGAACTTCAGTCCCGATAGGATTAGGAAAGTTCTTCGTATTTGGTCACTGGTACATTACTAGTTTATCATTTACATGTTTATGCTTTTCTAGATTTAGGAGCTTCTCTATTTAGGAGCTTCTCTATCCTTTATAACTCCTTATATAACTGTTGACTTCGGAGTCAGTCTCAAAATCCTAGCAGAGCCCTTCTGAGCCTCTACCCCAGTGGGTAAATCTATCATAGTCCGACGGGTATACAGGAACTGTCCGATTGTGGTATCTTAGAAAGTTACTTCAGCAGACCTAGTAGAGTTAGAGATGACAGATATTGATATCATTCTCGGCATGAATTGGCTTCATTCATGTTATGCTTTAGTTGACTGCAGAAATAGATTATCTATTTTCAGTTCCCGAATGAACTTGTCCTAGAATGGAGGGGTAGTACTTCATCACTTAGGGTTCACTTGTTTCCTACCTTAGAGTGAGGAATATAATATCCAAGGGGTGTGTCTACCATCTCATTTGAGTTTAAGACTCTAATTTAGAGACCCCAAATCATTAGTCAATATCACTAGCATGTGAATTTTTAGATGTGTTTTCTGAAGCTCTTCTTGGGGTTTTTCCCAAAAGGTAAATTGACTTCAAAATTGACCTTCTTCCTGATAGTCAGCCTATCTCTATTCTGCCATACAAAATGGCTCCAAAAGAACTCAAAGAGTTAAAATAACATATGAAGGATCTCCTAGATAAGGGATTTATCAGACCCAGTGTCTCCACATGGGGTGCATCTATTCTATTCATGCGTAAGAAAGAGGATTCTCTCAGAATGTGTATTGACTAACCTCAGTTAAACAAAGTCACAGTTAAGAACAAGTATCCACTTCCTAGAATTGATAACTTGTTTGACAAACTTCAAGGTGCCAGTTACTTTTCTAAGATAGACCTCATATTAGGCTATCATCATCTCAGAATTAGAGAATGTGACATTCCAAAAATAGCTTTCAAGACTCAGTATGGTCACTTCAAATTCCAAGTCATATCATTTGGTCTTACTAATGCCCCAACAGCTTTCATGGACTTGATGAATCGCGTGTTAAAGCAATACTTGGACATGTTCATTATAGTCTTCATTGATGACATTTTGTCTACTCTCGCAGTGAAAATAATCATGTAGACCATCTCAGAATAGTATTACAAACCCTCAAAACCCATCATTTATTCACCAAATTTAGTAAGTGCAAATTTTGGCTAAGGTCAGTAGCTTTCCTTGGTCATATAGTTTCTTGTGATAGCATTAGTGTTGATCCTCAAAAGACTAAAGCAGTAAGAAACTGGCCCAGGCCCATCTCTCCACTCAGATATTAGGAGTTTTTGGGTTTTGCTGGCTATTACCGATGGTTTGTTTAAGGATTTTTGTCTATTGCATCCCCCATGTCTAGATTGATTAGAAAAAAGTCAAATTCTAGTGGTCAGATTATTGTGAGAAGGGTTTTCAAGAGTTAAAGACTCGACTCACTACAACCCTAGTTTTGAATTTATCGAATGGTTCAGATGGGTTTGTAGTATATTGTGATACTTCCAGAGTTGGTTTGGTATATGTTTTGATGCAGAGAGATAAGGTTATAGCCTGTTCCTCTAGACATCTTAATCCCCATGAAAAGAATTAACCCATTCATAATCTTGAGTTAGCAGCTGTAGTGTTTGCCTTTAAGATTTGGAGGCATTATTTGTATGGAGTACATGCTGATGTGTTCACAGACCATAAAAGCCTGTAGTATGTGTTTTCTTAGAAATTCCTTAACCTACATCAGAGAAGATGGTTAAAGTTTTTGAAAGACTACGACATAAGTATTTTGTATCATCCGAGCAAAGCCAATATAGTGGTTGATGCTCTTAGTATGATGTTTATGGGTAGTGTTTCTCACGTGGAGGATGGTAAGAAGAAGTTAATTCAGGAAGTTCATCAACTTGCCCGACTAGGTGTCTGCTTAGTCGATTCAGTAGAGTGTAGCGTATGGGTTCAAAATAGTTCAGAATCATCTCTGGTTTCCAAAGTAAAAGAAAAGCAGGACAGGGATCTCAGTTTAGTTAAGTTGAAAGAGTCATTCAGAGATCAGAAGGTAGAGGTTTTCTCCCAAGGTGGAGATGGTGTGTTGCGTTGTCAAGGTAGACTATGTGTACCATGTGTAGATGGCGTGAGATAGTGGATTCTTGCAGAAGTGCATGGTGCGTGCTCTCGATTCACCCAGGGGCCAGCAAGATATACCGTAACTTACGGGAAGTCTATTGGTGAAGTGGGATGTAGAAAGACATTGCAGAGTTCATAGAGAAGTGATCAATATGTCAGCAGGTTGAGATCAAGCATCAGAAGCCTAGTGGGATTATGTAGGAGTTCAGTATTCCCACACGGAAGTGGGAGGAAGTGAACATGGATTTTGTGACGGGTTTGCCTCGTACTCATCATCAGCATGTTTAATTTGGGTCATTGAAGATAGAATGAACAAGTCAGCCAATTTCTTACCAGTTCATACCTCTTGTTCAGCCTAGGACTATCCCAAGCTCTAGGTCATAGAGTTGGTCAAATTGCATGGATTTTTGTGGTTCATCATTTCAGATAGAGGTACGCAGTTCACCTCTCATTTCTCAAAAGCCTTCAAAAAGGGTCTTGGTACCAAAGTTCACCTCAGTACACCCTTTCATCCTCAGACAGATGGTTAAGCAGAAAGGACCACTAAGATTTTAGAAAATATGTTAAGAGCATATGTCATTGACTTTAAGGGTAGTTGGGATGACCATTTGCCTTTTATTGAGTTCGCGTATAGTAACAACTATTATTCCAACATTTAGATGGTTCTATTTGAGGTGCTTTATGGGAAGAGATGTACATCTCTCATTGGTTGGTTTGAAGTAGTTAAGGCCGCAGTGGTAGGGCCTGACTTGGTATTTAATGTCTTAGAAAAAGTTTAGCCGATCAGGGAAAGGCTTAAGACAACTCAGATCCAACAAAAATCGTATGCAGATGTGCGAAGAAAGGATCTCGAGTTTGAGATAGGTAAATATGTGTATTTGAAAATCTCTCCTATGAAGGAAGTGGATAGGTTTTGCAAGAAGGGGAAGCTCAGTCCACAATATGTTGGTCCTTACTGAATTCTCAGTCGTTATTGAAAGGTAGCTTACGAGGTTGTGTTGCCTTCAGAGTTATCTTCAGTACATCCATTGTTTCACATCTCCTTGCTTAAAAAGTGCATAGGTGACCCAGCAGTTGTAGTCCCTATAGAGAGTATAGATGTTCAGAACAGTCTCTCTTATGAAAAAGTTCAAATCGAAATTATTAATCATCAGGTTCGTAGACTGAGGAACAAAAAAGTTCCTTTAGTCAAAGTTCTTTAGCAGAATCAGTCTGTTGAGGGAGCTACTTGGGAAGCTGAAGCAGATATGTGGACTAAGTATCCTCACCTCTTCTCTGCCAACTCAGATTCAGCTAAAGGTAACAGTCTTCCTTAGATTTACTTAGTCTCATGCTCAGATTTCCTTTACCAACTTAGTACAGTTTCAGCTGCATAGCATTCTCATGCCATGCATACCTTCATGAAAATAGTTCAGTCATGTGTAATGTCTTCAAAATTCAGTCATGCTTCATTTATGCATGTTCAGTATGAAAACTTAGCATATCAGTAGTTTCAGTCATGTAATCATGCTTGAGTTATGCATGTTCAGTATGTAAACTCAATCTATCAGTATTCTCAGCTTAGCTAGTCTCATCTGAGGATGAATGTTCCCAAAGGGGAGATATTGTAATACCCCATAAAATTTCAAGCCTAATTCAGTCTTTTATAACATGAAAAGAGGCCGCAGACTTAGAAAATTTTAGGCTAAGTATTAACACTTAGTCTTATTTTGGCCTCGATATTTCCATAAACTTATTTTCGACCCATAGGACCTTAAAATATCGATCTTTGGATTGAATCATGAGTAGATGTGTCAATGGTTCACTTCGGGTGATTTTCAGATTTATTGGATGTCGTTTAAGTCATGTTTGGGAGTCCAAAATAGTGGATCAACGCGATCTCGACACGTCGCATCGCCCATCAGGTTGTCCAGAACTTTTAACCATCCTTCAGTGCAAATTCCAATAAGCCAACACGATATCGATGCATCGTATTGGCTATTGCGTCGGCCATCGCTTTGGCACGTCAGTCTGCACGTCACTGGGAACAGTTTCAATAATTAAAAAGTCCATGTCCAGAGGGTTATTTGGGTCATTTTCACACCTTATATCAGCCCTAAAACATGATATTAAGCCTTTCAAAAGGCAAAATCCCTTTATTATTCACAAATCCTCTCAAGAATAAACCCTAACCCATCAAATTCAAGATTCAAATCCCAAGAAATCCACCACAACTTTGAGATAATTAACAATAAAGGTATGTTAGGTGTTCATCCATGGGTTTTCTTCCATCCTTGGAGTTCAAGAACCTTCTTTAAACTATAAGTTGATTGCTTTCATGAATTTTATGTTGAATTTGATTTTATTCATGATTATGATGTTAGTTGGGGTTTAATTCATGAGGAATTATGAGTTTTCATGTGAAGTAATTAACATGTGTGTAATGTTATGTGTGTAATGTTATGTGGATTCATGTCAAAAACTCCAAGAATGTGTAAGTTGGTATTTGTAATCATGATACCTATATGTTGTTCATTACTATATGCAAAGACTATGCTCCCCAACTATTTGATATAATGTTCATGTGAGTTTCATAGTGAAATCATGTTATAGTAGTATGTGCATAAGATCATGCCTATCAAGTGTTTGACAAAATATTTAAATGAAAGCATTGTTGACAAGTTATTATTATTATGCTTGTATGACCATGCCATATTTTACCTTCAATGCTATCGAGTCCTGGGGGTATTCAATACCCAAAAATCTAGATATTTACCTAGAGCTACAGTAGTTACAGAATAGTCTCAGTAATGTCATGAATAGTACTACTCAGTCAGCTACAAAACTCAAGAAACTCAGTATCAGTCCATTTCAGCTCAGTATCACAAATAATATATTCAGTCAGATAACAGAACTCAATGAACTCAGTCTAGTTTAGTCAGTTAGCATGATTAGTAATAGTTCAGTCAATCCTAGTACAGTTTAGAAATTAGTTCAGTGTCTATTCAGTTGGGAATAGGAATTAGCACTGAGCGAACCCACGGATGGGGGTATTCCGACCAGCTTAGTAGCAATCCATATGTTAAATAACTACGTAGCCAGCATAGGTTGAGATATCTTCCTGCCAGACTAGGGATGATACATCTCGTATAAGTTTTCCTTACAATGAGGGTTGACAAAATGTCTTCCTGCCAGAGAGGGTTAACTCATAGCCATTGTTAGTATCCCTTGGAAAGGTACTAACACCCTTCCAATTAGGGTTACAGGTTAGACCCCAACTCAGTTTTTAATCTGGTTATATTATTTAGATGAACAGTCCCACAGTTGCATTTCAGTTCTAGATTCATTATAAAATGTTAGTTCAGTTTTTAGAATCAAGACTATCAAACACAGTCACCCAGCTCAGTACGAAACTAAGTTCAGTTCCACAGAATCAGGACTGTCAGAAACAGTCACCTAGTTATCAGTAATTCAGATATCAGTGATCTCAGTTACAATATTATTATTTAGTGATTGCAGCAGGTACCAGTCATGGGTTAGATTATGGTCCTTCGGTAGTATGAGCACCGTGTGACATCTAGGGTACAGACTCGGGGAGTTACATGAATTCTTGGTTATGTTTAGTGCACTTGTATTGTCACACATTAGTGGTATAGTGTCTGAGATAATATCAAAATCTTTCAATTGTTGCTTGATCCATAAGAATTATGCAGAATAAGAAGAAGCAGTAATATATTCAGCCTCAGCAGTAGATAGAGAAACTGAGTTTTGCTTCTTAGATCCCCTGGAGATTTAGTATGAGCCAAGAAAATGTGCCATTCCTGAAGTACTTTTTCTATCTACCAAATATCTTGCATAGTAAACATTAGCATAGCCTACCAGGTCAAAACTATCTCCTGATGGATAGTATAGAACCAGGTCCCCTTTCCCTTTCAGATACCTAAGAATTCTTTTTGCAGGTTTCAGATGGGACTCCTTTAGGCATGCTTGAAATATGGCACACATTCTTACACTGAAAACAATGTTTGGCCTACTTGAAGTGAAATATAGCAAGTATCCAATAATCCCTCTATACATTGTCTCATTCATTCAATGACTTAAATCATCATTCTCTATCTTTGAGATGGTTCCAATTAGAGTATCAATTGGCTTGGCATCTCCCATATTTTACTTATTCAGTATCTTCTGGATGTACTTCTCTTTTGACAAATCATTATCCCTTGAGAAGTTTGTTTGATCTGCAGGCCTAAGAAGAAGTTCAATTCACCCATCATACTTATATCAAATTAACTCCCTATTAGCTTACAAAATTCTTCACATAGGGATTCAAAAGTGGCTTCTAAGATTATGTCATCAACATATATCAGGACAATTGATAGGTTGCTACCTCTGGTCTTTAAGAATAGAGTATTATCTATTTTCCCTCTTTTAAGCCATTTTCCAGGAGAAGCTTTAAGAGTCTCTCATACCAGGTCCTTGGTGCTTGATTCAAACTATAAACAGCTTTATCCAATTCAAGTACATGTCGAGGAAAATCTGCATCTTCAAAACCTGGAGGCTGTTTGACATAGACTTCTTCTTTCAAGTTTCCATTCAGGAAGGCACTTTTGACATTTATTTGAAACAGTTTGAATCTCATGATGTATCAAATTCCAAAAGAATTCTGATTGCCTTTATTCTTGCTACAGGGGAAAAGGTCTCATCATAGTCAATCCCTTCTCTCTGGTTATAACCTTGACAACCAGCCTTCTCTTGTTCCTTTTGATAGTTCTATTTTTATTTTGCTTATTTCTGTACACCCATTTGGTCCCAATAATTATTCTGTCAATATGACTGGGGACTAGAATCCAGAATTTGCTTCTTTTAAAATGATGAAGTTCTTCTTGCATTGTATTAATCCATCAACATCTTTCAGGGCCTCGTTTACTTTCTTAGTCTCAATTTGAGATAAAAAGGCTAAAAATACCAAAGAATTCCTGGCTTGATCTCTTGTTTGGACTTCTGTTTGCAATAATGTAGTCAGATTCTCAAGGGGGTGAGAGGACTTACGTCTCTAATTTTTCCTTCTAAGATTAATATCACTGGGCCAGGTCTATGTGAATTTTGACTAGCTTTCTCTAGTTGTTCTTCTATTAGGGATGGAATCTGTGCCTGAGTTTCTGGATCACAATCAGTTTCATTATTCTCATCTACATTATTTATCCCTGTATTATGATCTTCAGCAGGATCATCCCTCTGAACAGGAATGATTTCTTCAACTTCTTAATCTTTACCATCACCAGGGTTCATTTGATTTTCAGACTCATCAAAGATTACATGAATACTTTCTTCAACACACAAAGTTGTATTATTAAAGACTCTCTAAGACTTATTTGTTGATGAGTAGCCTACAAACACTACTTCATCACTCTTGGAATCAAATTTTCCCAATTCTCTCTTCCCATTATTTAGCACAAAGCATTTGCATCTAAATGGTTTAAATTAGTCTAGCTTAGGCTTACTGTTGATTACCAGCTCATATAGAGTTTTATTCAGAAGTGATCTAATCATACACCTATTAGTCACATAACAAGCAGTATTTACCGCATTATCCCAGAAACTCTTTGGAAGTCTACTATCAATCTCTATCAATGTTTTGTTTTTCCTTTCAACAACACTATTTTGTTGTGGGGTTCTAGGAAGAGAAAATATGTGAATTATTCCATGCTCAGCACAGAATCATCTACTTGAGAATTCTTAAATTCAGTACTATGGTCAGACCTAAATTCAATAATTTTGCAATTTATCTTCACTAGGATTTTCTTAGCAAAAGCCACAAGAACCCCATATGTTTCATTCATGGTTCTTATAAACATTGTCCAGGTGAACCAGGAGTAGTCATCTACAACGACTAGCACATTTTTCTTCCCTCCTCTACTTTGGAGTTTAATAGGTCTACATAAATCTATGTGTAGTATTTCAATAGGTATGGATGTACTTACTTGTTTCTTCAATTTGAAGAAAGATCTGGTTTGTTTACCTTGAACACAATCATCACAAAATTTTTTGTCTGGAAATTTCAGCTTTGGCAAGCCACGGGCCAGGCCCCTTAAAATCAACTTGTTTAACAAGGAGGAACTTACATGTTCCTGTCTTCTGTGCCATAAATCAACATCTTTACTTTGAGCTCTTAAACAAGTTAATTCCCTATCAGCCACAGACTCCAGATCATCTACATACATATTCTTGATCATGTTGGCTTTGATAACAATTCTTTCAGATTTCATGCATGATCCAGTACATCCATTAGATGAGAATTTTACCTAATTTCCTTTGTCATAAATTTGAGATACACTTAGAAGATTGTACTTAAGCAGTTCACATAATGCACATCTTCTATTGCATGATGAGGTGATTTCCCAATCTTTCCAACACCTTGAATATACCCATTTTTGTCATTTCCAAAAGACACACCTCCCTCTTGAAGTGCCTTGAGGGAGAGAAAATAATCAACCCTCCCAGTCATGTGTCTTGAACAACCACTATCCATAAACCAGTTTTGGGTGACATTTATTTTTATACCATATTTTATTTTTTATCTTTAGTAGTGTCCATTAGAGAGCAACAGGAATCTGAGATTATTTTTTTCTCACCATATTTTAGCCTAAACTCATTTCCATACTCTTTGTATTTCTCAAATTTATTTGAGGAGTCTTCCCATGCAGCCAACACCTTATTTATTATACACCTAGCTGCATTCTTTCTTCTTGATTTTTTAGGATTTTGATCATTCTTTTGCATTTGGTAGTTTCTCGTGATTTCTTCAGAGCTACCACCTTTGTGACAACCTTAAATTTTACAATTTCTTTTGCTAAGATGACCACCTTTTTAATAGCATTAACAATCCTTGTCTCTAGAAGTGGAACGTTGGTGTCTTCTTTACCTGGGTCAGACTCTAAAGACTTCAAAGTCAGGAATCTCTCCCATTTTGCTTCCTTTATTTCCACCCTTAGTTCAATTATAGCATCCATGATAACCAGAATACTCTAGATGTGAACCTTTTAGAGTGAACCTTCTCTGATACTAATTTTTGAAATACTTAACAGTTGCACCACATAGTGAGGGACCAGATCCCTCAAAGTCAATCACAAGTGATAGAATAATAAAACAACTATGATGTGCTAGAAAATTAAAGGCAATGCTGGAAGAATAAAAAAACAAGATTTTAACATGGAAACACCCCCTTGCTTAAGAAAGGAAAAAACTAGTCTTGCCCTCAGAGACACTCCAAAATCCACTATAATAAAACTCTTGATTACAGTCTTCAATGGACCTAACTCTAGGTTCCTTTCACTTGTAATAACTCTACGACAAGCTCATCTTGGAAACTCTGCCAAGGACCTCTACACTGATTAAATCTAATCAGTATCAAAACTTAGGCAACTCTACATAAGCACTCTTTACTCAAAGAAATAAGTTCATTACTCTTATAGCAGGAATAATTCACTTGCAAATTAGAACCCACACAAGAACATTTTGTATTTAAGAACACATAAACAGTTAAGAACTTGAGCAGTATTGAAATGGGGTTTTTGTTGCCTCTCTTCACTCTTTGTATTTGCAAAAAACCATTTAATGAAAAATTCTCATTTTTCTTTTATAGCTAGATGATTATTAGGGTTGAAATCTCATTGGACCAGGTGTCATAATCAGTACAAGCAGTACCTGCAAGTTTGTTATACAAGAGGACAACACTGTGCAGACACGCATGCCATCTGTACTGTACCATAAACATCTAGGGGCCTGGTCCCTTGTAGTTAGCTGCTCATCATCAAAACTACATATTGCATGAATACAGTATCAAACCAAACCAAGGAAAGTAATACAATAAAAATGATGTAATGCAATGGAATAATATGATGGGATGATGATAAATGGTGAAAGTCATCTCATGACCTTTAGTCCCCGTGTGACTGTAAACCATCGAGCCTGTAGCTACTAGTAGGACCCCTAGGGGTTCGCAACCCATATACTATATCTCATATCTCAATCTTAACTTTCTTCTCCGACTCGTGTTCACATAGAGGGTTTTCACAATAGTGACTTGTTTACTTTCACAAATAGTGTTTTCAATTGCATCAATGTCTCATGAATATGCATGTATGGTATGAGGATATAATGCTCACAACCAGTCAGAATAAAGATCAAAATCCATTCGATGCATTTATAACTGAGCTTAGAATTAATTCAATGTATCAATAATTCATGATTTCTGTTTCCACTTTGCACCATCAGATGAAATAGTCCTATGTAGTCATCAATAGTATCATCTCCAACTCCTTACGTGGGCATCACTATAATGATAATGCAATTAAATGCTGAAATAAGGTCTACAATGTCAAGTCAAGCCCCTAATCAAGAGACAAAATAATAGATAAGACATTTTAATGTGTAGATAAGGCATATAATGACAATTCAAGTCTGCACTCGGGCGACATAATAATAAATAAGACATTTAATGCACAAATATGACCAATAACATCAAGTCAAGTCTGTACTCGGGCGTCACAATAATATACCTTCTCAAATCACCAAATATTATGTACATCAGACCCACTCAGGAACACGATAATAATTAGCTACTCAATTTCAGAAATATGTTTCCATAAGCCCCGTATGGGCAACACAAAATAAACAAAAATCCCAACAATAATATATCACGGAACTACCCATACCTAGTTTGGTCCATACACTAGGTCTCATCAACTAATACAAGTCCATTTTTACGCAAAGTGTTTTACTAAAGCTCTATTATTCCATAACAAGATAAGAATAACCTATCTATCCTCTAAAAAGTAACTAAGTCTGATATAAGCTGATAATATAGGGAAGCCCTAGTCAAGAAGACCAAATTATCCATTTACAATTCATTCTAGATATACGTTCAAGTAGCAAAACTAATTGATATGCATATATCTAAATACAATCCATCAAAACTTCGATACCTGCGGAGATGCTCACCATATCACCTAAGTAGGACCCCTAATCTTAAATGAAACACAAAAATACCTACGAACTGGCATACAACACATAAAATTTCTTTAAACAAAAATCTGCATACTCAAACACCGTCTAAAGCCTCAACCGAAAGATCAACTTCCTCGAATCAACACCAAAAGCATCCAATATACTCACAACACATACAAGTAAAAAAAAACTAATGATACCCATATTGACCCTATGTAAGAAGGGCCTAAAATTGGTTTGAAAAATGAGTTCGAAAATAAAAGGGGTAAAACTAAAATTTTATTTAAGAATAATATTTTCTATATCAAGAGGAGTCAATAATTGAAAATCCACACAAAATTGAGTAGAAATTGGACCTTGAATTAAAGAAAAATGCATTTAATAATTTATCGGGCAAAACCCCAAAAATTTATTTAAAATTATGAATTAAAGATGTTTTGAAGAAGAAATCATTGGGGACTGATGGAATAAGGGTATAGGGACTCACCCATGAAAGAAATAATAAAGAACTCACTAAAATCAACTTAATCCGAGCTATAGAAGTCCAAAAATAAAGAAAATATAATTTGGAGCTGAAAGAGGATGTTTAACCTGTCCAGGTCATTGGTATTTGTGAATGCTATCTCTTAGCCATGATCGTGTAGTCGCCTATCTCATACCTTCACGAACAGGGGCCTCTGGCCGCGAACGTGAAAAAAACTGACATAATCCTTTGCGGACTCGAATGTAGGGACAATAAAGCTCCGCGAGCACGAGCCTAAAACTGCAAACGCAAAGTGGAAAGGAGCATTCACTGGATGACAGCTGAAAATCAACGAAGGCATAAGTCAAAATTTTCTGAATGGACCCACGTAATCTGTTTGGGACTCGACAGAACTAAACCAATAGTGTTACTAGGCTAATTTTGATATTCCGAATTCAATGACGATGTCGAATTTTTGAAAAAAAATTGTTTTCAAAAAAACAACCCATGGGACCTAATTTTACTATTTTTAAAGAGGAAGATCAAAATAAGATGTAAAGGTCCAAAAACTGATTCAACCCTGCTGCTCACCCAAATTCGACATTCTAGATCTTCTTGCACAGTCCAAATTGTCATACGACACTCAATCAAGAAATATTGATCGAAGTCAACTATTGGCTCTTAAAGCCTCAAAATATTCTCAAAATCTTCCAAAACCTTCTCGAAGGCCTTGGGAGCCATGTCAATTATTTCCACATCCCAAAATCAATATGTAGCAACTAGAAAAGAATGGACAAACTATAGAAATTTCTAAATTTTCACCACGAGGGTCATTCAAAAAGATATACAAAATAGGAAATCTTTAAAAATGTCCTTTTTCTTAAAAAAATAAACGGGACCTTAGTGGCAACCCAACCCAACTGCCGCGACAAAAGGCCCTTCAACAACTTGTGTAACCCCTTTATACGAACTCAAAATGCAATGATTTCAAAATTTTGATATGGATCTAATGGTTTCATCCGATCACCAAAAATAACTTATTTTCTTTAATTGTACTAGTAAAAATCAACTACATAAAACTCCATACTAAAAACAAATACCCTAAACTCATTTGAGACCTCTTGAACATAAATCAATAGAGAAAATCGATTATAAAACATACTCCATACCAGATGGAATCATCAAAACACCCAAATAAGGTCATCTTCATTGGATATTGACCGAAGTGAACTCTTAACTTAAAAATTTTCATATTTCCAAACAACAAATCAAAACTCATACGAAAGCTTCATGAACTGAACGAAACCTTCAACTTGACTAAAAATCACCCTCCGAACCTAGTAGGATCATCGAATCTTGAAAATGATCTTTCAAACCTTGAATGTTGACTTTGGCCAACTCTCTTTTGTTTTCAACTTTTAAAACTCAAAAACTCTTCTAAAATTCATCTAAATACCCCGAGACCCGAACCAATAGTTGGAATCATTCAAAAATCATATTTTGAATGTAATGGCACTGCCAAAAGTTTGATACAGGCTCCACTTCCATAATGAAAAACTCACATATTTCTCAACCAACCACCTCGGAAACTATGACATTACACTCATCCCCCGCGGATCACATATACCATAAAAGAAACTACAGGAAAGAATAAAACTATAATATGTGTAAAAACCAATAAAAATAATCATGAGGATTGTTCATTTCTCTTTGTCGAAAAATATTTTTTCAATGAAAATAGTTACGTCCACCATCTACCTACAAACATTAACAAACAAAATTTTAGTAACAGATTAAAATATGTATTCTACATGTTTTTTTCTGTAAAACATAACAAATATCTTACTTTCGACACTTTACAACTCCAAAATTTATGAGTCGGGTTTCTAGAATCATTGATGTCTTGATCCTACAATAATCTCTGCACAAGTTAATATCAGATTGTATAGAAAACATTAATGAGGTTTCAAATCATTTGAGACATGGCTAATCTTTTTAAAAAGTGTGGAGAAAGGGGGAAAATTGAAAAGTAAAGGGGGATGAACTAGGACAAAAATGAAGTCTGACATAGTTTTAAAGACTTATATAACACCCTAAATTAATACGCTACCTAAGCAACCGTTAAAGCCTGGTCCATTAATGGAAGCTATATAATATGTAGTAAGAAAATCTTAAAACATTGTTTTTATCTCTTATTTTAATCAATGTCATTTTTTTTCACGTCATTTAGATTCTTAATTCTAAAAAATAGTAACCCCCTCTTTAAAAAAATAAAATAAACGATTTTGATTTGACACGGAGTTTCAGAAAATAAAAAAAAACTTTTAATATTCTGTGGTCTTAGATTAAAGTTTTGTCAAATGTACAAACATTTAATCTTGTGATCTTAAATATACCAAATAAAAAGTTAAAATTAAAATGATGTCAAAAAAGAAAATTGTCAATCTTTATTAAACAAAATAAAACGAAAAGTATGTGGTTCTTTTTGAAGCAGCACCCTGAATAATTGGTAAGGGGAAAAACAAAAAGAAAAAAAACTAATACTTCTCGGTTCATTTTTGCTTATTCATGTTTGACTTGACACACTTCTTAAGAAATAATAAATGAAAAATAATTTTCTAATATCACTCTTATTAATTATAAGCCATTTAAATATTGAAAAATATAAAATATTTAATAATAAGGGTAAATAGACACAAAACAATAAAGTATCTTTAATTTCTAAACTGGATAAGTAAAATTGGACAATTGTAATATGTTGAACAAGTAAAACGGACAGAGGAGGTACCATACTCCTACCGTTTTAGTTTTGGAGCCCTCATTAACTTGGAACGTCCATTAAAAATTCAATAATTAAAGATATATTTTATCTATTTATCTTTATATGCCTTTTAAAATTCAATAATCAGTGCAATGATTAAACATAAAAGTTTTGTGCATATTACTCCATTTTCTACATTATGATTAGAACTTGGAGTATTTATTATAGAAAGAGAAAAACATCTTTTTCCCCCTGAACTGGTCCTCCCAACTCACTTTAACACTTAAACTTAACTTCCGTTTATTTACCCCCTTAACATCTTTAAAGTGCATTAAAATCCCTCCTTAACTGCCAGCGTGTAAACAAGTACCGTTGAGCGCGTTAAAGCTCATTTTTTGGTCTATTTAATCTCTTTTAAATATTTATTTAAAGGGAAAAAATGCATATACTTGTAAAAAGGAAAAAAAACACTAATATTATATTTAAAATATAATTAAAAAAATTAAAAATACACCTTTTATTCTTTCTTCTCCAAAACATCAACAACACTCCAATTCCTCCATTAACAACCTCAAATCCATTCTCCACCAACACTCTTCTTTAATTTTTTTTATTTTCCTCATTAATACCATAATAAACAACCACAAAACACTAAATTAAAAATAAAAGTCTCTATTAAACACCTTTTATTCTTTATTCTCCAAAATATCCATAACACTCAAATTCCTCCATTAACAACCTCAAATCCATTCTTCATTAACACTCTTCAATTTTTTTTATTTTTCTCCATTAACACCATCAAAGAACAACCACACAACATTAAATAAAAAATAAAACTCTCTATTAAACACCTTTTATTATTTATTCTTCAAAATATCCACAACACTCAAATTCTTCCATTAACAACCTCAACTTCTTTCTTTATTAACACTCTCCTTCAATTTTTTCATTTTCCTACATTAACACCATCAAAGAACAACCACAAATACACTAAATTAAAAAAACAATCATCAAACACCATTTTTGTGGTTGAAAAAAATGGAGGTATTTTTGTGTTAACAAGAAAGGATGGAGTGGGGGGGGGGGGGTTGAGCGACTGAAATTGCTGGAGAGGGATTGCGGGGAAGAAGGGGGAGGGGAGGGGCACGGGAAGAGGACGGGGGAGCGGGGGCTGAAGAAGAAGAAAAGGTTGGAGGGGGGTGGGCTGAAGAAGAAGGAAAAGGGGAAGGGACACTTTTATTTAATATATATATATATATATATATATATATATTAAAAATAAAAACATAAAAATAATATATGTGTGAAACTACTTTTAAAAAAAAATTTATAAATTTTTATGTGGCAATGACGTGGTGCTGAGGTGTGGAGAGTGTAATACTCTCCGTTATGAGAGTGATAATATATATTAAGGGGTGAAATTAATACACTTTAAAAATGTTAAGGGGGTAAATAAACGGAAGTTAAGTTTAAGTGTTAAAGTGAGTTGGGAGGACAAGTTCAGGGGGGAAAAGATGTCTTTTCTCTTATAGAAATTACAAATCAATAAATTTTCAGCTTTGAAATTTATGCAACGTACTGCGTACATGTCAAAATATATAAAGAGAAGAAAAAATGGGATCGGTATTTGGTAAAACTTCACACTTAGAGGATGTTTCGCTATAATAATTTTTCTTTTTTTTTTTGAAAAATTATTTTATTTTAGTGAAAATTGTAGCGTTTGGCCATAAGAATTCCGAATATAATTTGAAATTGTATTTGATAAAGTGAAAATAAGTGAAGTTTTTTTTCATTTTTTTTCACCTTCACTTCACTCACAAAAAGTAAAAAACAAATCTAATTTATTGTCACAACCCAAATTGACAAATAAGCCAATCACCAAACAGTATAGAAAATCCAACAAAAATGAAAATAGTAAGACGTGACTTCTATATTGAAATCAGGCCAATCACAAAATATAATAATATGAAAAACTGAAGAAGTAGCATAAATCACCCAAAATCTGGTGTCATAACGTAAGAGCATCTAAGTACAAATTCAAAACTGAAAAATAAAAAATGTATCTTTAATATAAATAAAGGCATAAGTAAAATAGAATGAGATCTGGAATCCTCCCTAAGAACTAGAACAATCCAGTACCTCGAATCTGATCAACTCTGCTCGAAAACCTCAACCGCCATTTGAAGTACTCAAACTAGGATCTACACCAAAAGAGCATAGTAGGGGTGAGTATAGTCCATTTGTACTTATTAGGTGTCATAGGCCGACTGAGCAAAATAGAAAACAAGATAAGTAAATAACACTACGAGCAAGTCACCTGCAAATAGAAAAGTCTTAAATTGCAGCTCACACCGTAACCACTAACAATTCTAAAATATTATAAGAAGAATGGAAATAGAAGGCAATTTAACCAATAGTGGTTAACAAGGAGAAACAAGTAAAAGAGGGACAAGTATAGTCATCTTGTAGGGGAGATTGATGCAATAAATTCCGATGATATTCCAGTTACAAATGCATTCGGAGTGCTCACATAAGAGCATAATGAAGAAGAAAAAAGTGATGAGGGTAGAGAGAAAAAAAGGAAGCATGGTGAACAAAGTGCGAAAGAATGGGTATTGAACAACTTTACAAATAAGCCAACAGATAAAAAAGGAGAGATAATCAAGCAACAAAAAAAGAGAGGAAAAGAAAGAAAAAAAAATGCCAGAACTAGATCAGTAGATCGAGAATGGCACAGAAGATAAATTAGATCAAAAAGGGGAAGAAAATCAGAATTCAAAGTAGCAGCAAAGTAGCAATGAGGATTTGCAGCTCGTAAAGTATGATGAAAAGAAAGCAGCTGACAAAGTAATAGAGAATATCTTACCATAGGAAATATATGTGGAAAATCAGGTGGAGTACTGTAATGAGGAGAAATTGTCTCTAGATGAGGGAGATTTAAGCAAAGAAATTGAAAAGGTAGGATGAGTTGGTAATTTATCACCCAGGAAGATAGAGCAATTGAAATCCAACCAAGGAATAAAAAAGAAAGGGGAAAAAGTTTCTAATATTTCAACAATGCAGACACGAATCTCCCTAAGAATAAGACCAAATGAATGCTCTAATCTGGAACATCGGATCAGTGAATACACAAAAAGTATTCACTAGGCTTATAACTATGCAGAAGAGACATTAATTTTCATTTATTGGTTTATTAGAACCATTCCAAGATAACAACACTATAGAGGAATACAAGAAGAGTCTAGGAATGACGTTTGCAACTGCTAATTTTACTGGAAAGATTTGGGTGTTTGTGGATGATGTAGTAGAATGATTAGTAATAAAGAATGAGGAACAACATTTGACTATTAAAATTTTCAATCAACAGAAAAATATTAACATGGTGGTTACTCTTGTTTATGCTAAATGTTCCCAACTAGAAATATTGGCACTGTAGGATTCTTTGGAGGATATGGAAAATTCAATGTAGGAGCCATGGTTGGTGGGGGAGAGATTTTAATGTCATCATGAGTGATGAAGAGAAACTAGGAGGTCTTCCACTTACAATAGCAGAGACAGGAGATTTTACTCATTGCATGAATTTATGTGGATTAGAAGATAAAGGCTTTAAGGAAAGAACATACACCTGGTGGAATGAAAGAACTGATGGAGAATGTATGTTTAAAAGGTTGGATAGGATTATATGTAATGATAAAGTACATAATCTTTTATCACTTTTAGAGGTAGAGCATCTGTTGAGAAGTGGATCAGATTATTTTTCTTTGAAGATTCATTTCAGCACTGCTAATGAACATATTTTTAAGCCTTTTATATTTATTAATACGTGGATGAAGGAAAAGGAATGTTTAGAGGTGATAAAGAAAAATTGGCATATAGAGGTGGTGGGGAATCCATTCATTATCTTTCATCACAAAAGGAAGAGGGTTAAAACAACTTTGACAAAATAGAGTAAAGAGCATTTTGGTAACATTTTTCAGGAGAATTCTAGAATGGAGGAAGTGATTAAGGTGAAAGAAAAAAAATTTGAGGACAGACCAGATAGAAGTATTAGAGAGGCTTTATTCAAGGCACAAGCAGAGTTGAACATACAATTGAAAAGAGAAAAAGAGTTATGGAGATAAAAGGCTGGCTTTGAATGGTTTAAGGATGAGGAAAGAAACACTAAGTTCTTTCATACAATAGTGAAGGGGAGAAGAAGTAGGCTAAAGATTTCTAGAATACAGAATGATAAAGGGGAGTGGTTAGAGGATCAATAGAAAATTACAGAAGAGGTAGTTTTGTTTATCCAAATGGAATTCTCTAAAGGGGGAAATGTTGATTTTGATATGCTGAATTAATTACCTACAGTAATCTCAGAAAAACAGAATGAGATATTGAACAGGATCCCTGATATTAATGAAATTCAAAGAGCAGTTATGGGACTTAGCAGAACTAGTGTAGGGGGTCCAGATGGAATGACTGGGGCTTTCTTTCAAGAAACATGGGAAATTATGGTCAAGATATTCATAAAATGGTTATAGATTTATTTTGTGGGTTTGTGTAACTGATACAAACTTAGTACTTCTACCTAAAAAGTTAGTGATTAACACTTTTTCAGACATGAGACCACTCTCTCTTAGTAATTTTTTGAACAAAATTTTCTCAATAGTCATTAATAAGAGGATTAAAACTGTTCTACCAGATATAATATCTAAAGAACAAGCAGGTTTTGTTTAGGGTAGGAGTATAGTAGAGAACATATTGATGGTGCAGAAAATAGTAGTAAACATCAGAAAGAGGAGCAAAATTCCTAATCTGGTGATCAAATTAGACATGATAAAATCTTATGATAGAGTTGACTGGTTGCTCCTTACTAAGGTTTTAAGGAAGCTGGGTTTTAGTAAATGTCAATAGATATGATCTATAGACTTGTAGGAAACAATTGGTATTCCATACTGCTAAATGGATAACCAAGAGGTTTCTTTAGGCCGTATAGAGAATTAAAACAAGGAGATTCACTATCACCCACTCTCTTTATTATTATAGGAGAGGTAATGTCTAGAGCATTGAAGTCTGTGTTGCAGGCCTAAGATTTTAAAATGTTTGGTTACCTAGGGGGAGTCCAAAGGTGAATCACTTTGCATTGCTGATGATACGATAATTTTATGCAAAAATAAACTTGACACAATTCAGCTGGTGACTAATACATTGGAAAATTATGAAAGAACATCAGGTCAAAAGATCAATAAAGAGAAGAGTTTCATTTATCTTCATAAGGGTGTATCTCAAGGTGTTGTGATAATGGCTGAAATAGCTACTGGAATATTGAGAAGAGAGTTCCCATTAACCTATTTAGGATGTCCTATTTTCCATGCAAGGAAAATAAAGGATTATTATCAGTCAATAATGAGAAAGATTAGTGGAAAATTATAGGGTTGGAAAGAGAAACTGTTGTCTTATGGAGTAAGGGTTATTCTGATAAAGCATGTATTACAAAGCATACCTATACACTGTTTGTCAGTGATGAACGCTCCTCTTAATGTCATGAATACAATCCAAAAAATATTTGCATATTTTTTTAGAGCAGCCATATAGGAGGAATGAATAGACAGTGGGTTAAATGGAATAAGCTTTGTTTACCAGAAGAAGAAGGTGGACTAGGTTTCAAAAAGGTTCAAGATGTGTCAATGGCATTGTTTTGTAAATTATGGTGGAACTTCATAATAAAGGAATCAATATGGAGTAGATATTTGTATAATAAGTACTATAAGAGATTACATCCGAATGAAGTGGTATGGAAAAGAAGAGAAGGAACATCGGTGTGGAAGAAAATGTTGCAAGCAAGAGACTTGGTGGAGCATCAAATTTATTGGAGAATCAAAAAAGGTAATTCTAATATTTGGTTTGATAACTAGATTAGAGAAAGGGATTTATATAATATGGTGGACAACCCAAGAGAGTGGGATGCAGATTATCAACATGTGAAAGATGTAATTCAGGAAGATCAGTGGAATGTAAATGTTATTAATCAACTGTTCCATAAGGAAGTGGAAGATCATATAGTACATAATATCAAAATACCCATCCAGAGAAAGGAGAAAAATATTCCAATATCGAATCTTGATTCAAATGGTAAATTTATAGTGAGGTCAGTCTGGAATTACATTAGAAAAAGGGAGTAAGTCAATGGGATGTACAAGAATATCTGGATTAAAGGACTACCATTTAAGATGTCCTTTATAATATGGAGGATATGGAAAGGAAAAATTCCAATGGATGAAAATATGAGAAGATGGGGAATAGAGGGTCCTACTAGATGTTGGTACTGCATAATACTAGATCAGGAACACTAGCTCATGTGTTTCTTAGATCAATTACTGCTAACATGACTTGGTCCTATTTTTCTTCATTTGCATGTATCACAGTGAATGGGAAAAGTTTAAGGGAACTAATTCTTACATGGTGGAATTTGAGCTACATGGAATGGCTGAAGCATTCTATCAATCCATCCCTAGCATGATACTTTGGGAATTATGGAAAAGAAGAAATAGTTTAAAGCATGATGGAAAAAGTATGTCAACTCATAAAGTAAGATTCAATATTAACAAAAATATTGGATAATTACTTAAAGTAAGGAATCCTAGACAAGAATTTCCATCACAGTGGCCAGATATACAGAAGGAGCTGGAACAGAGAAGAATCAACATGAAGTTCACTAAAGTGGAATGGAATTTTCCAGATGATGGATGGATAAAGTATAATGCAGATGGAGCATCAAGGGGTAATCCGGGGGTCAGTTTATATTCATTTTTCTTAAGGGATACAAGGGGAGACTTAATACATACAGAAGGTGCAAGAATTAAAGATACTACAAATAGTGAAGCAGAAGCATATGCAAATCTCAAAGCAGCAACTTATTGCATTCAAACATTCTTTAACAAGATCATTATTCAAAAAAATTCAATGGTTATGTTAAAAGTGTTGACTAATGAAAGGCAATGCCCATGGAATTTGTTAGACATTAATGAGAAGATTACTTCACTATTGCGAGAGAAGCTGCTACAGTTCAAACACATCATGAGAGAAGGGAACTAATTAGCAGATTATTATGGAAATCTAGCTATAAATAGAGCTGAATTCAAGTTTACTTCATTATAATAGTTGGACAACAAAGCAAGAAGGATCTTAAATAGTGACAAATTACAATCTCCTTACATCAGAATCACAATAAAGAAAGGATAAAAGGGGAGAAAGGGGCTGAAGGCTACAATATATACAAAAAACATTCATCATAAATAATATTTACATCCCCAAAGGGTAGAACAAAGGTGAAATTGATGACTAGCCTATACAAATTAAGACATCAAAATGGACTCTTAGTTAAGGGAAAGGGTCAGTGGATTTCAAATTTACGTGTACACCTAGGTGTGAGCATCATGTACAAACTGGTGTGGGTCCGAGCATCCAGAAATCTCCATCCCTTCCACACCTAAAGTTCAAAGTAAAGGTAAGTGAAGAAGAAGAAAAATAAGAAAGAGAACCAGATGAATACACTCACTTAGACATACATGCTGGTCCAGGGGTTTAGACCCTACGATTTAGCACCAAAAAGCAAGATAAATACCAATCACTAAAGAACTCAGCTGAAGGTATGTGAAAAAAAAAATCAAATCATCAAAACAAAAGGGAAAAGAAATTGAATAGTGAAGCAAGAAATTAGCTAATAAGAAGGATGTTACTTCTGAGAGCTGATGAACAAAGAGAAGGAACAAGTCAAGGGTAAACAATTGATAACCCAAAGCAACAACCTCAACACTTGGCAATTCAGAAGAGGCAAAGACATCATTTTCCACCTAAGGTTGAGAGAAATCGGTGGATATGGAAAGCTCTAGATTTAGGATACCCTACAAATAGTATTTATATGTCTGAAGGAAAGGGTAAGGTCCACTTAATTGGACCCAAAATAAGCCCAATGAGTATTTTTCATTTCCGGTTGGGTTGGCCCAGCAAGTGTATATATTTTAATCTTTATTTTGATTAATAAAATACCACTATTAATATAAAAAATTAATGTCTTGAATTTATGAACCTTCTATTTTTATGTGTTTTGATCATTTTTCCTTCTCCATAATTGTTACATATTGATTTTGAGGTTTGGCAATAGTTGACGTGGTTCCTGATATGATAAAAAATAATTTTGTGCGAATTTGTGGCTTTTAGAGGCTTGAGAAGTCATATAGTTGAATTCAATCAATATTTATTATTTTGAATGTCGGGTGACAAAACAGACTATACCACTTGATTTGAAATGTCAAATTTAAGTTATTAGCAGAGTTTGTTTTGCTTCGGGACTGTTATATCTCATTTTGATGCTTCATTTGGGAAAATAGTAACTTAGGGTCTCAGTGGTTAATTTGTTGAGAACAACCTTTTTTTGAAAATCTAATTCCACCATTGAGTTTGAAATGTCAAAATTAGCCTAGTATCACATATGTTTGTCTTTGTGAGGACCTGATCAAGTTTCAAGGGTTCGATCGAAGCTAAGTAGGCTTGCACTAAAATCAACATTTGCTTATATCTGGTACAGTCGCTTAAGCGATAGCTACTTTAGTTGTCATGAATCTCTTAAATTATAGTTGCATTAGCATCCTGGTACAACTTTAGCGGTATCCTCTTAAGTGACGACAACTTTAGCAGTAACCCCTTAAGCGACAACCGTTGTACTTAACCTCTTTTTTGCGATTTTCACTATTTTTGGATCTTTGAGATTTGTGTTTGGGCGATTCTTCACCATTTTGAGCTTGGTTAAGCTCCAATACCTTAACTTATTAATTTTCATCAATTTATTATCTAAAACACCTCTAAATCATAATTTCAAAATTAAAAAATTGGGATTTTTATTGGTAAAGTTTAAAAAGGGTTTTTCTTTTTTTTGGACCTCATTTTTAATCAATTTTCATATAGATTTTCTCTTTAAGAATCCTTTGACCTTAGAGAACATATTTTTAAGACAAACTTTTATTTTACCCCTTTCATTTTTGAATTCATTTTCCAAAACTATTTTGACTCAGACCCAAATATGGATAATATGGGTGTCATTTAACTTTTTTTAATGCATAGATTCTATATTTGAATGTTGAAGTTGATTCTGAGATAGTTCACAGGGGGAAGGCCCCGTGTTGGAGCACTTTAGACCTTAATTCCATTTTTTTGAGGTAGGTTATGGCTTTACTTCTTTCAAATTGAGCTGGGTAATTAATAAATAAGTAAAGCATTCTATGGACTGAGGAGAATAACTAGGGGTTTATATTTTAATATTGTTATTTACTATTGTGCGCTCGTGTGGGGGCTTATATTCTATTATTCTTGACTCGTGATATCTGATATTGTGTGTTGCCTATGTCGGGGGTTTAATTGAGATCATTAGCCTTATTTGTGCATTAAAATTCTTTTATAATAGATATAATGCTAGTGTGGGGGCTTAGTTTACTGATATTGGCCTTATTTGTGCATTGATCATTTTTATGATGAGAAGAAAACCCGAGTATGGGTTGATATGATATTAATGAAATTTTGCATGCATATTTGTTCTGATGATGCCTATTTAGAGTTAATAATCAGAAATTATGGATATATATATGTATGTATGTTCATATATATATATACATACGTGTTGGATAGATTGAATATCATCCTCATATTGAATGGATTGTGAGAATTACTTCCTTATTCCATACATACATTCATGAGATGCTAGTACTATTAAAAATTCTATTTTTTGAAAGAAAATGACTTATTTTGGAATAACCCTTGGTTGAGGTCATTTTTCGGCAAGGTTGGTTAGGATGCTTTGAAAAACACTTGGCCTAAGTCATTGTCGGTAAGGTTGGTTATGATGTTTTGGAAAATCCTTGGCTATGGTCATTTGCTAGCTAAGTTTTCTAGAGATTTAGCTATTGTATATGGCTTGCAAACCCCCATAGGTCCTATCTAGCAGCCTTGAGTTTTGTGGGTGTTTACGAAAAGTCATGCGATGGATTTCATCATTCATCATATCTTTATTGCATTGCATTGCATTTTTATATGCATCTTGCTTGTTTTCCTTAGTTCCTTAACTTGTGTGTAGTTTCATGTTTTCTTCTTTTATATCTGCGTTGTTTCTATTTTCATGTACTTATATACATTAGAACTATTATTGGAGATGGTGTAAGTAACATTTGGGACTTTTCTACTTGCAGGTGATGTGCTCATAGTATATTTTACTTATCTTATTTTCTAATTTAATCAGTTAGCCTATGATACCTACTGAGTACAAGTGTACTGTACTCAGTCCTATTGTGCCCTTTTGGTACAGATCCTAGTACGAGCATTACTGTGGCAGCTGATTCATGCTTTTAGGTTATTATGATCGTGGTATTAGGTTGCTCTAGGGATCAAAGTCGACTTTCATACCTCTTTTTACCTCTTTATGTTTATACTTGTTTTTGAAGATAGACTTTGTATTTTACTTCTATTTAAATAATGTATTAGTTTCTATACACTTTTGCACCACTTGTTAGAGTTTTCATGTATGTTATTCATATTTCTATTTCGTTTACGTCTTCTGTTGGTTTGACTTTATTCTAGAAGTCTTTCCTTAGTTATTTTCATGTTTCCTTTATTAGATTGAGTGTTCGACTTACTTTTCAAGGCTAGGCTGTGATAAGTGCTATCATGACCTAGTTTTATGGTTGTGACAAATTGGCATAAGAGCAGCCAGATTCATCGGTCACATAAGTGTAAGAGAAGGATGTCTAACAGAGTCTTGCAGATTGGTATGTAGACATTAATGTCTGTCTTTGAGAGGATATAAGATGTCTTTAGAAAAACCTTTTATATTTTGATTCATAGTCGAGTGGGTTATTTTTACCCAATGTTTCGAGTTGTGTTCCACTTTTTTTGCACAGATAGCAAGGACTGTATCTTGTGAGGCTAGGGATGTTGAACTAGCACCCAAGGATGGATTCTTGATTAGAGGGTGAGGTAGGTATCATAGACGGCCCAAAGGTTGAGGATGGACACAAGGAGCTTCCTCTGTCAGAGGTAGTTCTTTGAAAGTATAGAAGATGCAGGGCCAACTCAGGTCTCACAGGGTTCAGTTGCTACCTTAGTTCTTGAGGGTCTATTTATTTGGTTATTCACTCATTTAAATGATGTTACCCTGAGTGCTCTGGGTGTTTCTCCAATTTAGAGTATGGTACCACCGTTAGTACCGACATCTATTTATGGTATTCCTATGACTCCATATGTGGTTTTACCATCTATACCAATATCTGCTTATGATATTCCTTGGATTTTAAGTGGTATTCCACCTTCTTTGCTAGTATCTGATCACGGTATTTCTAAACTAGGGTACAACTTTCATATATAGTATTCCTATGTGTCGATTCTCAGCCTACAAGACTTAATACTTTTCTAGTTTCTTTGGATTCAATTATGTATTCTGATGATTAGAAGATGTTTGAAAGGTTCATACGCTTGGGTCCAACCAAGTTTAGTGGTTCTATTGGCGAGGATGCCTATGAGATTTTGGTTTATTACTATGTGAAGTTAATTATCTTAGATCTCTTGAGTCTCGTAAATTTTCTTATTTTAACTATCAATTGAAGAATATGTTTAGGGATTGGTGGAGGTCATTTTCTAGTTTTAGACCTTTGGGTTCTCCTGCTATGACTTAGACTCAGTTTTTTGAGGATTTCTTAGAGAGGTTTGTGCCATATAGTTTGAGAGACTAGATGCATGATGAGTTTGATCATTTGGAGTAGGGTTCTATGACTATTATTGAGCATGAAACTTGTTTTCATACTTTATGTAGGTATTTAGTCGCTAGCATCTCTTCCACGTTTGAGAAGCTTCAAAAGTTTGTGAACTGATTGATGATACTTATTAATTGCCTACAACTTAGAAAGTAGTTTTAGGGGCTTCATTCTAGAATATTATTGAGCATGCTAAAATGACTGAATAAATTATCTAGGATACTTATAGAGGAACCAAAAAGGTGCATCATAATTGTGAGTTTAGTGGAAATGCCTCCCGAGGTAGAGACTTCTTGAGTAGAAGTTCCTACGGTTATCATGGTAACAAAGAGTGTTTTGTGAGTATCAGAGAGTATTTTGTGAGTCAAGAGATTAGTTATTACGTAAGATTGGGTCCTACCCAATAGATTTTTTAACTTTAACTTTGCTTTGCTCCTATATTTGTAGTCAGAGGGGGTTTATAAAGTGGTTTGAGTAGTGCTAGAGGTGCTCGAGGTAGAGGTAGAGGTGCCCATGGAGGTGGTCACTAGGTTACCCTATTCGGGAGTACATGTGGTCAGTGTTATACTATACCAACTAAACCCAAGGCAAAGGCCTCTAATGTTGTTACCACAGGTATAATCTTGGTTTGCTACAGATCTTCTTTAGTATTATTTAACCCAAGTTGAACTTTCTCCTATGTGTCTACATATTTTACTTTATGTTTTGATGTTGCGTGTGAGACTATAACTATGCCTCTTTTTGTTTCTACCCTCGTAGAAGATTCTTTAGTAGTGGATCAGGTGCACCGGTATTATTTGGTTACCTTTGCGGGCTATGACATTTGGATATACTTGATTGTCCTTGATATCATTGATTTTAATATCATCTTAGGTATGGATTGGTTAACTCCTTATCATGCTATTTTTGACTGTTATGCAAAGATCGTGACCTTGGCTATGCCAAGTTTAGCTTAGAAGGGTATGTTTTATTCAGGTTTAAAGAGTGTCATATCTATTTTTCATGCTCATTGCATGATAGATAGAGTGTTGGTCTTTTTTTGTTCATATCTATGATACTGTCATTGCCTTACCTCCTTCTATGGATTCTAATCAAGCTATTAATGTGTTCATGGATGTATGTTCTATGGATTTTCCTATTATGCCTTCAGACTTAATATTGATTTTTATATAGATGTAGAGCCAGGCACCCAGACTATTTCTATTCCTCCCTATAGGATGGTCTCAACTGAGTTAAAGAAGTTGAACAAGCAGTTTAAAGATTTCTTAAGTAAAGAGGTATATTAAACCTAGTGTATCCCCTTGGGGTGCACCTGTCTTATTTGTGAAGAAGAAGGATGGTCATATATGTATGCATATTGAGTATAAGCAGTTGACCAAAGTGACGGTTAATGAAAAGTATCTATTTCCTCACATTAATGATCTATTTGACTAGTTTTAGGGCATTTTAGTGTTTGCCAAGATTTATTTGATATTCGGGTACCATCTATTGAATATTAGAGATTTTGATGTCATAAAGAAAACTTTTCAGACTCAATACAATCATTATGAGATATTGTTCATGTCATTTGGGTTGACCAATACCCATGTAGTGTTTATGGAGTTGATGAATCGGGTATGTTTATCTTATTTTAACTCTTTTGTGATTATATATATAGATATCATCTTGGTTTATTCCAAGAGTGGGTCAACCATGTGAACTATTTCAGGATTGTACTTTAGAGGTTTCTTGATGATAAGTTGTATGCTAAGTTTTCTAAGTGTGAATTTTGGTTGGATTCTATATCTTTATTGGGGTATGTGGTGACTAAGTATGGTATTAGGGTTGATTCAGCCATGATTACGGTGATTCGTGATTAGGCTATACCTACTTCTCCTATCAAGATTTGGTGTTTTATCTGCTTAGTAAATTATTATCGATATTTTCTTGAGGGTTTCTATTCAATTTTGGCGTCTTTCACCAAGTTGACTCAGAAAAAGATGGTGGTCTAGTGGTTTGATATGTGTGAGGAGCTTCTTAAATCTCAAAGAGTTGTTGATTTTGACTCTTATCTTGACTTTCCCTAATGATGTATGGGTTTTATTATGTTTTATGATGCTTCGAGTATTGGTTTGGGTGTGGTGTTGATGAAGGAGCGTAAGGTGATTACTTTTGCTTCTCATTAGATGAAGTCTCAAGAGAGAAATTATGTTACCCACGATTTGGAGTAGGCATCAATAGTGTTTTTGTTAAAGTTTTGGTCTTAACACTTGTATGGAGTGCCTTGTGATATTTTCTTAGACTATCATAGCCTTCAATACTTCTTCAGACAGCGACATCGTAATGTGAGGAAATGACATTGGCTTGAGTTGCTTAAGGATTATGACATCACTATTTTGTATCATCCAGGCAGTGCCAATTTAGTTGCAGATGCCTTAAGCCAGAAGTTGACCAGTATGAAGAGTTTATCTCATCTTTTGACCGAGGAGTGTCCTTTATCCTTAAAAATTCAGTCCTTAGGTAAACAGATGGTTAGGCTTGATATTTCAACACCCAAGTATGTTTTAGCCTTTGTTGATTCTAGATCTTTCTTGATGAAGAAAATTCGAGCACACCAATTTAATGATGATAGTTTAAGGTTGATTTGAGATAAGGAGTTGAGTGGTAAGGTTAAGGAAACCTCTTTTGATTCTAATGGTGTATTAAGGATTAATCGTCGAGTTTGTGTATTGAGAGTCAAAGATTGGGTGAGATCGCTTTTGGAGAAAGCTATTGGTCTAGCTATTCTATCCATCCAAGGGTGACCAAGAGGTATCATGATTTGAAGCAACTTTACTAGTGTGGTTGTGTGAAGAGGGATGTGGCTGATTTTGTAGCTCGTTGCTTGTCTTTTCAAGGAGTGAAGGCTGAGCATTAGATAACGGGCAATTTGCTCTAGAGATTACCCATTCCTGAGTGGAAGTGGTGGCAAATCACTATGGACTTCATGACCAAGATGCCTCATACTTTTTGTCGTTCTGATAGTATTTTGGGTCATCGTGGATAGATTAACCAAATCAACCCATTTCAACCCTAATCAGGTCTTATTCGATGTTGAAAAGTTAGCCCATATCTATATTTCTAAGATAGTTTGTCTTCATGGAGTACCCTTGTCTATTATTTCAAATAGAGTCTTAGTATTCACTTCTACCTTATGGAAGACCTTTCAGGAGGATTTGTGTACTCGGGTTGTCCTTAGCATAACTTTCTATCCCCAAACTGATGGTCATTTAGAGAAGACTACTCAGGTGTTAGAAGATATGCTCAATGCTTATGTTATGAAATTTAGAGGTCAATAGGAGCAATATTTTGTTTTGGTAGAGTTTTCTTATAATATTAGCTACCATTCGAGTATTGAGATAGCTTATTTTGAGGTGTTGTATGGTAGGCATTGTTGATCCCCTATTGGTACTGACTTATTTCACAAGTAGTTGGATATAGTTTGGGTGGTTCAAAAAGGGCTTTGGGCAACCTAGAGTAGGCAAAAGAGTCATATGGACCATAGGCTTCATGCTTTGAAGTTTGGGATTGGTCATTAAGTATTCTTTTCTATATTTCTCATAAAGGGAGTGATGAAGTTTGGAAAGAAGGGAAAGCTTAAACCCAGGTATATTGGACCATTTGAGATTTTTCGGACAGTTGGAGAGGTTCTTATGAATTTGCCTTACCTCTAGAATTTTCTACCATTCATCTAATTTTTCATATGTTCATGCTTCGATGCTATATCCTTGATGCGTGTCATGTGCTTTATATGGATTTGGTTCAATTTGATGAGAGATTGACCTTTGTTGAGGAGCCTGTGTCCATTTTAGCAACGGATGTAAGACGGTTGTGTTCTAGAGAAATTCTTGTAGTTAAGATTCAATGGAGACACTGTCCTATTAAGGAGCCTATCTAGGAGGTCGAGTCTACTATATGTGGTAGCTACCCCTATATTTTTACCAATTAAGGTATTTCTTTACCTTTTAGTTCGAGGACGAACTAGAGTTTTAGTAGTGGATGTTGTAGTGACTTGAATTTTTGAACATTTCACTTCTATATATTTTGACCATTTTGAAATTTCCCGTAGTTTTTATAAGTTGATTTAAGGTTTGGAGATGATTGGCATTATTTTCGATGCAATCAGGAATGATTTTGTGCAGATTTATAGTTTTGGGTATTGGATGGCAAAAAGAACTATGCCAACATATTTTAAATATTGAATTTGCGTTAGTAGCAAGGGTGGTTTGGTTTTGGGACAGTTATATCTCATTTCAAACGTTCATTTGGAAAATATTAAAATAGGGTCTTGGATGTTAATTTATTAATAACAACCTATTGCTATTATATTTGAAAAGTCAAAATTATCCTGGTAGCATATATGGTTTGTCTTTGTAGGGAGCGGATCAAATCCCAAGGGTTCGATCAGAGTTTGGTAGGCCTGTACAAAAATCAGCATTTACTAATATTTGGTGCATCCTCGTTAATGGCCCTAGACCACTTAAGTCGCAGTCACTTAGTGTCTAGGAATGTATTAAGTGGTAGACTCTTGGTATCGTTTTAGCATTCATTTAGCCATTTAAGCAACAATCAATTGTATATACCCCCCCTTCCCCTCAATTTCTATGTTTTTAACATTTTTGGACTTTTGAGCTTTAGGTTTGGGCAATTCTTGAGGGTTTCTTCACCATTTGATCTTGGGTAATCTTCAAAACTTTATTCTTATTAGTTTTCATCAATTTTATCATCTAAAGCACCTCTAAAATGATTCCAAAATGAAAAAAATTGAGGGTTTTACCGGTAAAGATTAAAAAGGATTCGTCTTTGTTTTGGACCTCATTTTAACTCGTTTTTGCATAGGTCATCTCCTGTTGACTCCTATCACCTTGGGAAATGAGTTTTTAAAATAAAATTTTAATTTTATCCATTTTATTTTTGAACTCATTTTTCAAACCTGTTTTGGCCTCGACTCGAATATGGACAATATGGGTATCATTAACTTTCTTTTAACATATTGTGCTATATTTGAATGTTGTAGTTTATTTTGAGGTTGTTATAAAGGGAAAGGCTCCACGTTGAAACATTTAAATCAAAATTTTGTTGTTTTGAGGTAGATTATGGCTTAACTTCTTCCAAATTGAGTTGGGTAGTTACTGAATAAGTAGAGCATACTATGGATTGGGTTAAATGAATATAGGGTTTGTATTTTGAGATTATGTTATTATTATGTGACCCTGTGGGGGCTTATATTCTATTGTTGTCGACTCGTGATATCTGATATTGTGTGTTGCCCATATGGGGGCTTTAATTAACAACATTGGCATTTGTGCATTGGAATGCTTTTATACTATATATGATGCCCATGTGGGGTCTTAATTTGTTGATATAGGCCTTATTTGAGCACTGATTACTTTTATGATAAGAATACTCGAGAAGGGGTTGATATGATGTTAATGAAGTTTTGCATGCATATTTATTCTGACGATGCCTCTTTAGAGTTGATAATTATGAATTATGGATACATTGAGTTGATTCTAGGCTCACTTGCATGTATATACATATCGGATGAATTGAATATCATCATATTGAGTTGATTGTGAGCATTACTTCTTTATTCCAAACATATACATTCATAAGATTCTGGTATCATTGAGAAACATTATTTTTCTTTGAAAGAAAATGACTCACTTTTCAAAAATCCTTGGCTGAGGTTATTTGTTGGCAAGTTTGGTTATGATATTTTGGAAAACACTTGGTCGAGGTCATTGCCAGCAAGGTTTGTTATAGTGTTTCTAAAAACCCTTGGCCAAGGCCATTTTCCGGTAAGGTTAGGTTGAGATTGAGATATAGTATATCTGTTGCGAACTCCTCATAGGTCCTACCTGATAGCTGCGAGCTTGGTTGGTGTTTATGGAAAGTCATGCGATGGTTTTCATCATTTATCCCATCCATATTGCATAACATTGGATTTGCTTATGCATCTTGTTTGTGTTTCTTAGTTCATTGACTTGTGCTTATTTTTATGTATCCTTATTTTATATCTGTGTTATTTTTGTTTACGTTTTTTTATATACATTTGATATGTTAAAGGAGACAGTGTGAGCTGCCATTTGGGACTTCTCTGCTTGCAGGTGACGTACTCATAGTATATTTTACTTATCTTATTTTCTTATTTACTCAGTCGGCCTATGATACTTATTGAGTACAAGTCATCGTACTCAATCCTACTGTGCCCTTTTGGTGTAGATCCTAGTATGAGCACTCCCTGTGGTAGCTGATTCATGCTTTTTGGAGATTATGATTGAGGTACCGGATTGCTCTTGGGATCAAAGTTGACTCTTGGACCTCCTCTTACCTTATTATGTCTTTACTTGTTTTTCGAGACAAATTTTTATTTTCCTTACATTTAGAGGATGTATTGTTGCTTTACCCTTTGACACTTCTTGTGGTTTTCATATATGTTTTTCAAATTTATGTTTCGTTTATGTCTTGTGTTGGCTTGACTTTGTTCTAGAAGTCTTACCTCAGTTATTTTCATGTTTCCTTTATCAGTTTGACTGATCGCCTTTCTTGTAAAGGTTGGGCCGTGATAAGTTCTATGAAGACCTAGTTTTTGGGTTGTGACATATATAAACAAAAATAAAAAACAGTACAAATATACACGGAGAATATGTTGAAGCTAAACACAAGTCAAGGAAACTAATGAGATCATGAAAGATGAATGTGCAAATGCAATAATTGAAATGCAATGTGGATGAGATGAATGGTGAAAGTCGTCGCATGACTTACTTTATACACCACCGAGCTTGCAGATCCTAGGTAGGACCCATTGGGGGTTCGCAATCCATATACTATAACTCATATCTCGATATCTCAGCTCACATCTTCGGCTCGTGTTCACAGAGAGGGTTTTATAAAACTGTCTCATTTTATTTTAAAAATAGTGTTCCTCAATCATACCAGTGTCTCGTGAATGTATATGTATGGAATGAGGATGTAATGCACAGATCAACTCAATATAAAGATATCAAATCCATCCAACACATATATAAATGAACCTAGAAATAAACTCTATGTTTCCATAATTCATGATTATCAACTCAAAATTGGAACCATTGGAAAAAATATGCATGTAAGACAAGAATAAAATGTCAATTCTTAAATAAGGCCTATAATACAAAAGTAAGCTCCCACACAAGCATTATATCTAGAATGAACGCATTTAGACGCACAAATAGGGTCAAGCAAAGCCCCCAAATGGCAACATGCGAAAATCAAATATCAGAAGTCAAAAACAATAGATGATAAGCCTCCACACGGGCACACAACAATAATAGTATCCTCGAAATATAAACCCCATAGTAATTTTTCCCAACCCATAGCATGTTTTACTTATTTATTAACTATCCATCTCAATTTGAAAAAAAGTTAAGTCATAGCATTCCTCAAAATGATAAAATACCATCCAAAAGTTCTTCAACACAGAGCCTTCCCCTTAAGAACAACCTCAAAATCAACTACAATAATAAAATATAGCTTCTACCCGTTAAAAAAAATCTAATTGTACCAATATTATCCATACTTGGGTCGGGTACGAAATGGGTTCAAAAAATGAGTTTGAAAATGAAAGAGGTAAAACCTAAATTTTATTTTCGAAATACTTTGCCAAGGTTATATGAGTCTATAGGAGAAAATCGTGCAAAAATGGGTTAACAATGAGGTCCAAATCAGAGATAAACCTTTTTTAAGCTTTACCGATAAAATCCTCAAATTTATATTTTGTAATCATAATTTAAAGGTTATTTTGTAGATATAATTGATGTAAAATAATGAAAATACCATTTGGAGCTCACCCAAGTTCAAATAGTGAATAAGTCTTCAAAAATCTCCAAAACCAAAGCTCAAAAGTCCAAAAATGGAGGAAGAACGTAAATATGAGTTATATATACAAACCCAATGGTGGCTGCTTAAGTGGACATCACTTAAGAAATGGGTGACCACTAAAGTAGTCTTACCTAGATTTCTAGGCCGGTAAGGGGTACCCTTACGCTAAAGCGGTAAAATACCTGTTTTTCCAGTAGGTGATTGGTCAAATTTTACCGATAAATTGGCTTTTTACTGCTTAAGTTGTTGCCGCTAAAATGGTATTTTGGCCGCTAAAGCGGTTGCACCAGCTTCAACTGCACCAACAACTTTGCTAAGTTGCAATGTTTTTGATCGACCCCTCAAAATTTGTTTGGAGTCCTGTAGACCCAAGTCAACTATGCTATTAGTCTATTTTCTATGTTCGAACTAAATAACGACGTTAGATTTTTGAAAAAAGATTGTTTGCAACAAATGTTCAATCCCTAGGACCCCTTCTTCACTATTTTACAAATGAAAGGTCAAAATGCAAAATAAAGGTTCCAAACTCGAGCCAACTACGCTACTAATCCATATTCAACATTCTAGACCTAATGAAATTGTCCAAATCGTACTCTGACACGCAAAACGACAAATGTTGACTGAAGACAACTATATGACTTTCTAAGTCTCTAAAAACCAAAAAATTGCCAAAATTATTTCCTATCGCATTGAGAAATGTGCCAAACATCCATAGTCCCCAAAATTAACATGTAACAGCTACAGGGTAAAAATACATAAAAATGAAGTTTTTACAAATCAGGTCATTAAAAAATCCTTCACTTGGACTCTAGTTCATCCTCAAACTAAAAGGAAAGGAAATACGCAAATCAACAAAAAAATGAGGATAACTAATACGCATGTTAGACTCGACCTCCCAAGTAGCCTTCTCAACAGGATAGTGTCTCCAGTGAACCTTAACCATAGGATATAATAGAGGTAAAATAATGGAAATAGCATTTTGGAGCTCACCCAAGATGAAATGGTGAATAAATCATCAAGAACTGTCCAAACTCAAAGTTCTAAAGTTCAAAAATGGAGGAAGAACGTGAATATGAGTTATGTATAGAAACCCAACGTTGGTTGCTGAAGTGTTCATCGCTTAAGCAATGGGTGACCGCTAAGTCTTGCCTATGTTGATAGGCCCTCTAAGCGGTCTACTTTCGCTAAAGTAGAACCCATTAATGTGGTAAAATGGCCGTTTTTGCGGTAGGTGACTGGTCAAGTTTGACCGATAAATGTTGTGCTTTTTCGCATAAGCTGCTTCCGCTTAAATGGTATTTTGGCTGCTAAAGCGGTTTCACCAGCTTCAGTTGCACCAACAACTTTTCTAAGTTTCAAATTTACCAATCGACCTTCAAAATTTATTTGGAATATCGTGCACGCAGACAAACTATGCTACAAGGCTATTTTCGATGTTCAGATTCAATGGCGATGTCTGATTTTTGAAAATAGATTATTTTCAAAAAATTAACCTCTGGGACCACTATTTCAATATTTCACAAATGAAGGGTCATAATTCAAAATAAAGGTTCCAAATTCGAACCAACTACGCTATTATTCAAAATTCAACAATCCAGACCTAATTAAATTGTCCAAATCGTCATTTGACACAATAAACAACAAATGTTAACTGAAGTCAACTATATGACTTTCTAAGTCTCTACAAATGACAAACACGCCAAAATTATTTTTGATTGTTTCGAGGACTATGCCAATCATCCCTACTCTAAAAAATAAACATGTAATAGCTACGAGAATGGAAAAATGATAAAAACACATAAAAAGAAAGTTTTCAAAAATTAGGTCATTACAACATCCACTACTAAGACTCTAGTTCATCCTCAAACTTAAAGGCAAAGTGATATCCGAATCGACAAAAAACTGAGGGTACCTACTACGCATGTTAGGCTCAACCTCCTATGTATCCTCATCAACAGGATGGTTTCTCGACTAAACCTTAACCACAGGATATAATTAATATAAAATAATGAAAATAGCATTTTGTAGCTCAACCAAGTTGAAATGATGAATAAATCCTCAAGAATTATCCAAATCCAGATCTCAAAAG
Organism: Capsicum pubescens; assembly: GCA_030864215.1. Taxonomy (NCBI): domain Eukaryota; kingdom Viridiplantae; phylum Streptophyta; class Magnoliopsida; order Solanales; family Solanaceae; genus Capsicum; species Capsicum pubescens. The sequence goes on along the minus strand of CM061549.1, from coordinate 90,477,344 downwards.
TCCAAAAATGGAAGGAGAACGTGAATATGAGTAATATACACAAACACAACGGTGGTTGTTAAAGTGTACATCACTTAAGCAGTGTGTGACCGCTAAAAAGGTCTTGCCTATATTGTTAGTCCTGCAAAGCATTTCCCTTTCGCTAAATCGGCACCTGCTAAACTGGTCAAGTGCCCTCTTTTGAGGCAGGTGACTGGTCAAGTTTGATCGGTAAAAGCGTTGCCTTGCCGCTTAAGATATTATCACTATAATGGTATACTGGCCGCTAATGTGACTACACCAAATTCAACTGCACCAACAGCTTTGCTAAGTTGCAAAGTTGTCTATCGACCCCTAAAAATTCATTTGGAATCCCGTGGACTCAAACGAGTTATGCTATCAAGCTATTTTCAACATTCAGACTCAATGGCGATGTCAGATTTTTGAAAAAATATTGTTTTTAACTAATTAACCCCTGGTACCCCTTTTTCACTATTTTACAAATAATGGGTCAAAATACAAAATAAAGGTTCCAAAATCAAACCAACTACGCTACTAATCAAAATTCAACATTCCAGACCTAATGAAACTATCCAAATTTTCATCTGACACTCCGAACAACAAATGTTGACCGAAGTCACCTATGTGGCTTTCTAAGCCAACCATTTTTTATTACAGTGAGAACTGTGCCAACCATCACTATTCTTTAAAATCGATGTGTAGCAGCTACAGGGAAGGGAAAAATGATAAAATCACATAAAAAATATTTTTTCACAAATTAGGTTATTACAACATCCATCACTAAGACTCTAGTTCTTCCTAAAACTAAAAGGCAAGGCGATACCTTAATCAGCAAAGGGTTGAGGGAAACTACTATGCATGTTAGGCTTGGCCTCCTAAGTAGCTTCTTAACTGGATAGTGTCTCCACTAAACCTTAATAATAGGAAAGTTTCTAGAGTGCAACCATGTAACATCTCTAGCTAAAATAGACACCAGTACTTTGACAAAGGTCAACATCTCATCTAAATAAACTGAGTCCCAATTAAGCATGTGAGACTCATTGGAACCTGACATTGAAGCATAGATATATGAAAAACTAAATGAATGATGGTAAATTCTGTAGGTACGCCCAACTCATAAGCAACCTCCCAAAAAGTCCAAAGAGTATCAAATGGTCTAATGTTCCTTGGGAAAACTTTCCCCTCTTCCTAAACCTCATAAAGTCTTTCATGGGAGACACACGATGAAAGACTCAATCACTAATGCCAAACATCAAGGCACGAAGCCTATAATCCGCATAACTCTTTAGAATACTTTGGGCTACTCGAAGACTATCCTGAATCACCCAAACCCTATCAAAAGACTTGAGAAGCAAGTCAATACCATGAGGTCTAACCTCTGAAGTCTCATACCAACCGATAAGAGATCGAATTCTACCATACAATTCCTCAAACGAGGCCATCTTAATACTCTAATAGTAGTTATTATTATAAGTAAACTCTGCCAACCAAATGTTGCTCCCGCTGATCTCCAAAATCCATAACATATGTACAAAGCATAACCTCCAAAATTTGAATAGTTTTCTTTGACTGACCATTGATTGGGGGTATAAAGTTGTACTAAGGTCAATCTGAGTACCTAAGTGTTGTTGAAAATTCTACCAGAATCTAGAAATAAATACTGAGCCTCTGCCCAAGATAATAGACATAGGTACCCTATGAAGACGAACTATTTCACGAACATAGATATGGTCTTAACTCTCGGCACTAAAGGAAATCTGAATACGTACAAAATGGGTTGATTTAGTCAATATATCCACATTGATTCAAGTATTGTTAGAACCACAAAAAGTATGAAGAAGTCCTCTCACAAAGTCCATAGTGGTCCGCTCCTACTTCAACTTAAGTATGGGTAATCTTTGAAGCAAACCACCCGATCTATGACGTCCGTCCTTCACCTGCTAACAACACAAGAAACAAGCTACAAAGTCTGCCATATCCTTCTTCATGCCACCTCCACTATTAAAGTTGTATAAAATCATGATAGATCTTAGTCAAACCAATATAGATAGAGTATATAGAACAATGTGCCTCCTCCAAAATAAATCTCACCCATCCACTAACTCTTGACACACAAACTCAACCCCTAATTCTCAAAACACCATCAGCATTGAGACATGTTTCCCTAGACTCAACACTCAACACTTTATCTTAAATCACCCTCAAACTATCATCATCAAACTGGTGAGCACAAATTTTCTCCATTATGGAAGATCGAGCATCAACAAAGGCTAAACTATGATAGGGTGTTGAAATAGAAAGTCTAATCATCTGGTTAGCTAAAGACTGAACCTCTAAGGCTGTGGGTCACTCCTGGGTCAAGAGATAAGCTAAACTCTCCATACTAGTCGACTTTTGGCTCTAGGAAAGCACATCCTTATTAGCCTTACCCGGATAATAAAGAGTAGTGTAATCATAATCCTTAAGCAACTCAAGCAAACACCACTTTCTCATATTTAGATCTTGTAGATTAAAGAAGTACTATAGAAAACAATGATCTACGAAAATCTTTCAAGGAACTCCATACAAGTAATGATATCACAACTTCAAGGCAAATGCAATGGATGCCAACTCCAAATCATGGGTAGGGTAATTCTTCTCAAGAGGCATCAACTGACGAGAGGCATAAGCAATCACCTTAACCTCTTACATCAACATCACACCCAAACCAACACTAGAAGTATCACAAGCATGGTAAAACTTATACCCTCCTTGGGAAAATTCAAAGTAGAAGCCAAAGTCAACAACTCTTTGAGCTTTTGGAAGATCTTCTCAAACGCATCCAACCACTGAGATACCATATATTTCTGAGTCAACTTGGTAAAAGGAACCACAATAGATGAGAAAATCTCTACAAAATAATGGATAGTAACTTGCCAAACCAACGAAACTTTGAATCTAGAATGAAGAATTAGGTATATCCCAATCACAAATTTCTACTACCTTGGCTAGATCAACTATAATATAATTTTTGGTCACCACATGACCCAAGGAGATGAAATCCAACTAAAAGTCACACCTAAAGAACTTGGCATACAACTTATCCTCACATAAACTCTAAAGTACAATCCTCAAATACTTCACATGGTTAACCTCGCTCTTAGAATAAGCAAAGATATCATCTTAAATACAATCACAAAGGAGTCAAGATATAATTAAAATACTTAGTTCATCAACTACATGAATGTTGTAGGGGTATTGGTCAACCAAGAAGACATGACCAAGAACTTATAATGATTGTATTGAGTCCAAAAAGTCATCTTGAAATATCCAAAGCTCTAATATTTAATTGGTGATACTCAAATCTCAAATCATTTTTGGAAACCACTTAAGCACCCTAAAGTTGGTCAAATAGATCATCAAAATAAGGAAGAGGATACTTGTTATTAACCGTAACTTTATTCAACTGTCTATAATAAATACACATACACATGAACCTTGTTCTTTTTTCGCGAATAAGATAAGGGCACCCCAATGAGATATACTAGGTTTGATGAACCCTTTGCCAAACAAATTCTATAACTACCCCATTCATTCCTTCAACTCAATCAGAGCCATTCTATAAAAATGGATAGAAATGGGCTTGGTGCCTAGATCCATACCAATAGAAAAATCAATATCAAAATCCATAGATATATTAGGAAAATATGTAGGAAACATTAATAAACTCATGAACAACACAAATAGAATCCATAAGAGGCGGTGAGGCAATGCTAGTATCACAAATATAAGGCAAATAAGACAAACACCCCTCTTTGTTATGCGACGAGCATGCAAAAATGATATTAGACCATTCAAAATTGGATTAAGCGTACCTATCAAAGCTAACCTCGGCATACCCGGCATAGCTAAGGTCACGATCTTGGTATATCAGTCCAAAATAGTATAATAAGAATCTAACCAATCCATAGCCAAAATAACATTAAAATCAACCATATCTAGGATAATCAAGTTTGCCCAAGTCTTACAGCCTGCAAAGAAAACCACACAAGATTGGTACATCCCCCACTAAAAAATCCATTACGGGCCTAGAATATAAAGAGACATATTAATGGGCTCACATACAATAACAAATCTAAAAGATAAATAGTTACACACAAAGGAGAATATAGATTTAGGATCAAATAACAAAAATCAAATCTATAGCAAACTACAATGATACCTATAAAAGTTGCATCAAAAGCCTCTGTCTCGGGTCTCCCAGGTATAGTATAACACTGACCGCATCAACTCTTGAACAGATTAACTCAGTGACTACCATTAAGAGCACCCCTACCTATACCTCAAGCACCTCTAGTACTACAGGTACTTTCCCTACTATTTTGTAAACGACCTCTCACTATAAAAATTAGAGTAGGGCAAAGCTGAAGATGAGAACTCTACTGAGTAGGCCTAAATATGGAAATCCTTGACCACATGGCTAAATCATCACATATGAAAATCCTTTACGTACTAAATCAATATGAGAAGGTGGGGATGAACTAAAACAACTGCCCTAGCCCCAAGAACTAATATTAGAACCTCCACTTGTATGACTTGATACCTAGATAGCAGAAGCTACAAAACTTGAAGGTCTACTACCTGACCCCTATAACACAGCCTAAATTGTCCTACTATAATAACCACGAGAACCTCTATTAAAGAAATCTCCAGCTCTAGAGGCGTGTCCATAAAACACACACTAATGACGTACATTCTTGGTGCTTCCCTGAGTAGCCAGAAAAATAGACTTGATTATCTTAGCATGCTCGATAATACTCTAGAATGAAGCCCGTGAAACTACCATTTGAGTTATATCCTAGCAATATATACCATCTAACCCCTTCAAAAACTTCTGAGTCCTCTTAGACTCAATAAAGATGTTAGTGGCTGAATATCTAAATAAGGTGTGAAAACGAGCCCCAAACTAAGCAATAGTCATGGATCCCTACTCCAAATGATCAAAATCATCATACATCTGATCTCTCAAGCTATACGGTATAAATATTTCTAAGAAGGCCTCAGAGAACTAAGTCTAAGTCTTTGCAGGCAAACCCAAAGGCCCATAATAAGCAAATGACTTCCACCAATCCTCAGCCATATCTGTCAACTAATAAGTAGTAAAAGCAATTTCATGAGACTCAAGGGATCCAAGATTATGTAACTTCTCCTGGCAGTCAATCAAACAATCATAGGCATTCTTGCCAATGCTCCACTAAACTTGAGCTAACCCAAGTGAATAAACCTTTAATTCTCTTTTAATTATTGAAAACATAACTGTATCTAATGTAATCGGATGGATAGTGAGCATAGTATGCAAATAGTCCATACATAGGGCTACCATAAATGATGGTTGTACGCTAGAAGGAGGAATACCATAAGTAATGCTGACACTAAGGGTGGAAAATCACTTAATGTTTAAGGAATATGAGGTTTACTAAAGGGAACACCCTTCAAATGACTCAAGAGACAAACCAAAAGACCGTAACACTAGGGTATTAATTGAACTCTGAGGAAACTGAACTAGCCCTGCGTCCTTTGTAAAATAATCATCCCTGGAATACACAACCTCAGGCTTGAAAGAGGCCTTTCTAGCATGTTCTCTAGCTGGGGCAGCTCCTCATGCCCATTCTCCACTCTGGTCTATCCATGAACCCTACCTTTCTCTCTAGTATAGGATCTATTCTTGGATTTTAGCTCAACATCCCTAGCTTCTCAAGATTTAGTCCTTAGTATTTTCTCAAAGAATAGTGGAACCCAACTTATAACATTGGGTAAAAATAACCCGCACTACAAAAATCAAAATAGAAAAGTTTTTCCAAAAGATAACTTATAGCCTCTTATAGATAAACACAGACGTCTACATATTGATCCTTTAGACTCAACTAGACATCCTGGTCTTAAACTTATGAGACCAGTGAACTTGGTTCTAATACCAAATTTTCACAACCCAAAATTAGGGTCAAGAGGACACTTATTGTTGTCCTGCCTTGACAAATAATCCAATCACCAAGCAGTATAGGAAACCCAAAAAATTAAAATAGTAAGATAAGACTTCATTAATGAAGTCAAGGCAATCACAAAATATAATAAAATGGAAACTTAAAAAAGTAACACAAACCACCCTAAATCTAGAGTCATAATGTAAGAGCATCTAAGTACAAATATGAAACCAAAAAATACAAAATTAGTCTTTGACCCAAATAAAGACAAGTAAAATAGGATGAGATTTGGACTTCCCCCTAAACACTAAAATAATCTAGTACCTCGAATCTGATCAACTTTGCTCAAAAACCTCAACTATCATGTGAAGTACTCATACTAGAATCTGCACCAAAATGGCACAGTAGGGTTGAGTACAGTCACCTATACTCAGTAGGTATTATAGGTCAATGGAGCAAAGTAGAAAATAAGATAAGTTAAATAACACTATAAGCATGTCACTTGCGAATAGAAGTGTCCTAAAGAGTAGTTGACACTATCTCCACTAACAGTTTTAATATATAAATAAATAGAAAAAAAATCAACAGATACATACACGAAGAATATGCTGAATCTAAAGACAAGTGAAAGAAACAAAAGAGTTAATGAAAGATGCATGTGAAAATGCAATGTAATACAATGTAGATGGGATGACTCGTGAAAGTCATCGCATGAATTTTTGTAGGCATCCACCGAGATTACAGCTCGTAAATAGGACCCATGGGGGGTTCACAATCCATGTACTATAACTCAAATCTTAATATCTCAACTCACCTTTACAACTCTTGTTCATAGAGAGGGTTTTATGTAAAATATCTTATTTTCTTTCAAAAATAGTGTTCCTCAATGGACTAGTGTCTCATGAATGTATAAGTATGGAATGAGAATGTAATGCTCATGATCAAATCAATATGAAGATATCTAATCCATCTAACACGTATATAAGTAAACCCAAAAACCTACTCAATAGTTCTATAATTCATGATTATCTAATCAGAATAGGCACTACCGAAATAAATATGTATGTAAGACATCATTAATATCATATCAACCCCTAACTTGGGTATTCCTATCATGGTAAGGGAAACCAATGCTAAAATAACACCTATATTAGAAAAATAAGACCCCACATAGAAGGTATATAAAGAATAATGACATTTAGAAGCACATAAAAGGCTAATGGTGTCAAATAATGCCCCCACGCGGGCAACACACAAAAATCAGATAACACAAGTCAACAGTAATAGAATATACGCCCCCACATGGGTGTGCAACAATATAATATCCTTGAAATATAAACCCTATAGTTATTTCCAGCAACCAATAACATGTTTTATTTATTTATTAACTACTCAGCACAATTTGAAGGAATTTAAGCCATTACCTACCTTAAAATAATGAAATCCTTGCCTAAAGTGCTTTAATATAGATCCTTCCCCTTAAAAATGGACTCAAAAGAAACTACAACATTAAAATACAACATCTACACATAAAAATAAAACTAATGATACTCGCATTTCCCATATTTGGGCTTGGTCCACAATGAGTTTGAAAACAAATGGAGTAAAACCAAAATGTTGTTTTAGAAATACTTTTCCCTAGGTTATAGGAGTCTACATGATAAAACCCATGCAAATATAAGTTAAAACAAGTCCAAATCAAAGACAACCCCTTCTTATGATTTACTGGTAAAATCTTCAACATTTTATCTTAAAATCATAATTTAAAGATGTTTTTATGATATAATCGATGTAAGATAATTGAAATTGGGTTTTAGAGATTACCAAAGCTCAAATAGCAAAGAAATTATAAAGAATAATTAGAAACCAAATCTGAAAAGTCCAAAAAGGGAGAATGAGCTATATATACAAACCCAGCACTCGCCACTTAAGCGATCAAATAACCGCTTAAGCGGTCATCACTTAAGCAATGGGTGACCTCTAAAGTGGTATAGCCTATGTGGCTACCCTTTAAAGTGGTCTTCTTCTGCTAAAGTGGTAAAGTGTCCACTTTTGCAATAGGTGACTAGTCTAATTTGACCACCAAAGTGGTGCTTTTCTACTTAAGTTTCTACCACTAAAGCGGTATTTTGGCCGCTAAAGTAGTTGTACCAGCAACTTTTCTAAGTCAAATACTATCAGTCGACCCTTCAAGATTCATTTAGAATCCCACGAAAATAAATGAACTATGCTAATAGGCTATTTTCAACATTTTAGTCTCAATGAAAATGTTAGATTTTTAAAAAAATATTATTTTCGATAAAATATCCCCTGGAACTCCTTCTCTTTTTTCTAAATGAAGGATCATAATATAAAATAAAGGTCCCAAAACCCAAATAAATCATGCTACTAACCCAAATTCAGTATTTTGTACCTAATGAAACTGTCTAAATCATCATCTGACACTCAGAACAACAAATGTTGACCAAAGTCAACTATATGACTTTCTAAGTCTAAAAACCACAAACTCGCCAAAATCATTTCTGATCATATTAGAAATAATTCCAACCATCCCTACTATCTAAAATCAACATGTAGCAGCAACGAGGTTGGGTAAAATGGTCAAAATACATAACAAGTAAGTTTTCACACATCAGGACATTACATTTATGAACCAAACACAACTCAACTCCAAATCCATCTTTAACTCCAACTTTGCAAAATTTTAGTTTTTTGGGACAAACACCTACTTAATAGCTTTAAAAACATAAAATTATACATTTAATCTATACTATATTAAAAGTGTGGAGGTCTTTCTAAATATTATTTGAACTTTTTATTCTTCATCAAAAAGTCTCTGCAATAGAAAAAATTATCTTTTTACCTTTTTATTCCTTTAATTATTAATTGTAAGAAATTGGGTTTGAGTCATGGGTCGTCCTTATGGACTAATCCGATCTTACCTGATAATGAGAAATAAATTGTAGGTAGTTATAATGTGGAGGTTACTAGGAGTTACAATAATCAAGATAAGTACAAAATTATTTTGAATATGAGAGCGTGAGTATGAGATATCCTATAATTTCTGGTAGCCTGTCCTTTTATCAAATTTAAAAAGGAGTTTCGATCTTTTATTTATGTTATATAGAAGAAAATTAGAATAAAGATATCTTGCCTTTTATTTGTTTTGCATAACAATACATTTTACGTATTGATAGTCTCTAGGCGGCTACATCTTTTCATGATGTAGGTTTTTATGCACATTCTCGTGGCACTGGTACTGCACTAGGTTTGCCCGGGTAGCAAGTAGCAAGTAGTGAGACCTCCTACTTTCACAAGGCATATATTTATTTTATCAGACTCTAGGAATTTGTTTTAAGATATTGTCGAGGATATGTTTTATCTTAGCATTTCTATTCATAATTTTAGAGGCTTGATGTAGATAGATGTCATATTTGTAAGATATGGTTGATAATTTTTACTTAAATTGAACTTCTTAATTAATGGGTCTATTTTCTGCACTTTATTAATGACCTTTCTTATATGTAATGCTAAGCGGTCTTCTTAGGCCTTCATTGGTAAGGGATGCCCATTTCGTCTGGGTGCATGGCTCAGGTTATGATAAACTTAGTAACAAATAATTGATCAAGGTCCTAAGGTGTCTACAAAGTCAAATCGAGTAGATTTCTTTTGATGAGTATGTAGTGCGCCACACTTATAAAAGGAAGGTTGCAAGACATTTACAAAATATTTCCCTTTATTTATGTTTTATGTTTGTTTGAAAGTCTATTTTAAGAAAATTCTGTAGAGTCATAATTTTCCCACATTTTAGATCATGCCTCCAAGAAAGACTAACGACCATAGGACTTTAGTTGGAACCTCTATCCCCGCGTGGGGAAAATGCTAAAAAAGTTTGTCTTACTCATGGGATGCATACTTTTATTGGAGTCTGCCTTCTAGTCCAACTACTCTTGTTGGGTTCCAGCAGCCCAACTAGTCCTCTATGGGTTTCAAAAATTGGTGCCACCCGTATTCAATCCCTACAGAGTGAGGTTTCTAATGTTTAGTTCAGTCAGACTATTTAAATGTTTGCCAGATTATGTCATGACAATCTCATAGGTCAGGTGATAATAGTTATACCTTAGGTTCCTTAGACGTTACTCGAGTTGGTCAGTTTATACGGCTAAAACCAACAACCTTTATGGTATCCACAGTTGAGAAGGATCCATAAGCGTTTATTGATGAAATAGAGAAATTTTTTAGGGTTATTTATGCTGGTTACATGTAGGGTGTAGAGTTTACATCCTACCCAATGAAAGGGGTGACTTATTGGTGGTATGATATGTGGGAAAAGAGTAGGGGTGAAGATATTGAGCCAGCTATTTAGCAAGATTTTTCTGAATCCTTTGTTGATCACTTTTCCCTCAAGAATTGATAGAAGCTAAGGATGAAGTGTTTGTGAACTTAAAGTAAGGAAAGATAAGCGCTAAAGAGTATGCACTAAACTATTTTCATAACAAGAACCAAGTCTTGGCCATGACGGGTATCTCAAGTCCATCAAGGACCATAGACCACCCACCTTTCCTAGACAAATAGAATACAATACATCTAGGAGCAGATGAATTTTCTAACATATAACAAGATAAGCAACTCAAAAAGGAATTTAGGAATTTCAACAACATCCCAATCCATAGTAATCCATAAAGCCTCTAAGCAGACCAAAACCAATCTAAGTTGGGACATGACCCCAACGATATCCAAAAAAATCTAATAGAAGTAGTCTAAGACATAAATGAAATAAGACTTCAAGATAATAGCCCTTCTGAAGAATGAAATATCACCACTTCAAAGCTGACTACTGACAAACTGGAAAATTCTATCTTTGCACAGGAATAGTTAAAATATCTCCAGTTCCTGCATCGCATGGGGATACAACATCCGGAGAAGGTTAACGAGGTGAGCTCTAGCATGTAACTCAGGGAAGGGATAAAATAATGCCAAGTCAAAAAACACAGTAAAATCCACATGCATATATTATACATGCATATATATAACATGATGGGATAGGAACAAGGTTTACCATGAAAGTAAAACATTAGCCTGGATTGTGTAGCACAACCATCATAATAGTACCAACAAGCTATATAGACCGCAACTCTCACCCTATGGTCAGGACCCAGTGCGTATAGCTGCATGAACGAAATAATAATCAAAAACATACATGCACAGAAAACTCAAGGCTGAATCGAACACCTGATCACTTATACCCCTACACCGACAAGAGTGGTTCCCAGTATTAGTCCAATTGGGACCTCCACTTTCATAACCAACTACATAATCCCTTTAAACCCAATTAAAACATTTAGCACATAACCCATTCATTTAATCAAGGAGTCATCCATTAAGCCAATATCAAGTGGTATCATCATATCGACAATAGTTTGCAAGCGAATGTCATCATGCCAAATCAAATATCCAGTGGGACTCTAACCCACTATCCAATAGAACTCCAACCCATTTAGCCAACAGGGACTATAACCCATCAACCAATGGGACTTCAAAATATTTAGCCATTTGGGACTCAAACCTATTTAGCCAACTGAACTCCAAAGTTCCATTTCAAAAATTAGTCTATGGCCATAAAGGCCTTTCAAACAATTCATGTTTCATTAGCCTTTTTATGAAATTTCCATAATTCAAGAGTAGTTCAATTTTCATATACTTATAGAAAAAACCAATTTCACAAGATTGGGTTAAGGTTATACTAATTTCAATTATCCAAAATTATTAATTTGGAGAAATTCATGACCCCCTAGTTAATTCACCATGCCCAAGAACTCCACAACCTCAAAACCATTAATAAAACATGGACCATTTCATATCAACCATGGGAACATCATTTAAGAAAACAATCATTGAAAACCCTCAACCCATATTCCAAAACCAAAAAAACATATGATTAACAATTTAAAACACACGCCTTACAAAAATAAGATTTGGGTAAGAGTAACATGCCTGAGATATTAATTCTTACAGAGAGAAATCAACCTTTGGATGCTCTAATTCTCAATTCCATAGAAACCTCAGGAGTTCTTGACGTAGGGATTTGAGAGAGCTTGAGAGTGTATTTGATAGTTATGTGTTGAGAATAGGGTCCCCAACATGTTTTATGGCCGTGGGTCTTAAGTAGGGAAATAGGGAAATATCTAAAGTACCCTTTATGAAAAAGCTAAAAAATGGTCGCCAGTGACAACAAATCACCTTACAGCTCATGATGACTCTTTATGAGTTGTCACCATGGCTCATTGTCTAGATAATGTATTAGTTTAATCTTGTTTTTGACCCTATGAGTCATACCCTGCGACTCGTAGTTAGACCTTATGACTCATAATGTCAATTCATAGTCCAGATAAAGACATTTAGGCACTACACTAGGTTGGATACGAAAGGTACACTATGATTCGTAAAGAGTCTTGACAACTCGTTAAATATAAGTCATCACCAAGGCGGTGACATGGGAAACCTTTACTGGTCACCCTAGTATTGGGGACCTATGACCTATAGTGACACATTAAGACTTGTAAAGTGAGTCGTAGGTTGGGCAGTAAGCTCAAAATCAAGGAATTTTTCAAGGACCAAAATCTAGGGTGTTATAAATTTACCCACTTGTCTCATTATACTGCAGAATCAGTGTCTAGTATGAGGTCCCGAATGAGGAAGTTTGCTTCTGATCTCTCAGATAATTTGATACTAAAGTGTAAAAAGGAGTTGTTTAACAATAACATAGATGTATCAAGTAAGTGGTATATATCCAACACATTAGGAATAAAAATAAAAAATAGACCGAGGTAGAGGATATATAGAATAAAACATATAGGCCATCAAATCATGAAGTAAGCCAATGACATAGTTGTAAGGGAAGTATACATGGCTCAATAAGAAATCTTAGGTACATGCATATTTATCAGCTAGTGCAACTACCGCTAAACCATTAGGTGATCGGCATTTATAGCCTAATAATGGCCCCAAGATACAGGGTACTCAATTCTCTGGCAGTATGGCCTAGTTGAATTCGTTCTTTCTCCTTGCCCATATGTGGTAAAGTTCGAAATGGTAGATGCCTTATGGGTAAGGGTATGTGTTATGGTTGTGGAAGCCCAGTCATATTCATAGAGAGCGTCTAAAGGCAAGGGGGACATTTTGGGGTAGTGCCCCAGCTACTACTTCTTCCATCCCAACTGTAAAGGGGACTACTTCTGGTACAGGCGGGGATCACAACTATATATATGCTGTATCTAATCATTAAGATTCATAGTCCTTACTATATGTTGTCATGGGTATGTTACAAATTTTCTCCTGTGATGTTTATGTGCTACTTGATCCCGATTCCACTATATCTTATGTGACCCCTTATATGGCTATGAATTTTAGTTCTGGTCCTAAACATATCCATAAACCTTTCTTAGTTTGTACCCCCGTTGGTGAGTCCATTATTTCTAGGAGGGTCTATAGAAATTATGTTGTCACTATTTTTATCCAAATTATGGTGGACTTAGTACAACTTGATATGATAGATTTTGATGTAATTCTAGGAATGGACTGGCTCCACTCTTGTTATACCACCTTGGATTGTAGGGCCATAAAAGTCACCTTCTATTTTTCTAATAAAACAGACATAGAATGGGAGGGTAGTTTAGTAGCACCATAGAGAATATTCATTTTTTATCTTAGAGCTCAAAAAATGATATGGAAGGGTTACTTGTACCATCTAGTCTGGGTTAAGGATTTTAGTGTTGAATGGTCCTCACTACAGTCTATTTCTATAGTTAATGAGTTTCCAGATGTCTTTCTAGAGAACCACCCTAAAATTCCCTCTGATAGGGAGATAGACTTTGGGATTGATATCATGCATGATATGCGACCAATTTTTATTCCACCTCATAGAATGGCTTCTCTAGAGCTAAAAGAGTTAAAAAAACAATTGAAAGACTTCCTCAATAAAGGTTTAATCTATTTTAGTGTCTTTCCCCAGGGTGCGCTTGTACCTTCGTGCGCAAGAAATATGGGTCTCTCTATATATATTTAGATTATTGTTAGTTGAATAAGGTCACAATGAAAAAAAGTACCTTTTTTCCTAGAATTGATGATCTTCTCGACTAGCTTCAAGGCGCAAAGTATTTGTCCAAAAGAGATCTCTGATCAGGTTATCATCAGTTAAAGTTTAGGGAAGTTGATATTCCTAAGACATCTTTTCAAAATCGTTATGGTCATTTTGAACTCGTGGTTATGTCATTTGGTTTAACTAATGCACCTACAGCTATTGTTCCAAATCGCACACGCAAGTGTACAGGGTCTACCCAAGTAATATAGTGGCCTTATTAAAACCCAAGTATCTATCCCGCAGGGACTAGTGTTAAACAACTATCCAATTCTAGCTTCACTACTGAGCTTAACCAAGTGCTAACATAACCGAAAGTATTTGAGAGTTAAAAACTAAATGTGAACTAAAGCAATGCAATAATGTAAAAGAATTAGATAATAATAGGGAAAACCCCAAGTTTAAGGCACTGCAAACAATACTACTTAGCTATATAACTTCGTTGGTCTAGTTAATTACCTTGGTTTTGGGTTCACGGGGTTGATAACATGATTATAGCCTTCCAAACTTCTAATCAACTATCTAACCTAGCCCCGCAACTACATCGTTGAGCGGGGATGCAATACTAAGCAAACATATGTATTTTCCCATAATGAGCAAAATAGGGCGAGTTAGTTATATTCATATCCTAAACACAAATCATAACTTCAATCAATTGAAAGAGTACAATCATATCCCACATTCTATCCTATCATTCCTCCTTCTGGACTCATGATAGAATTATGTATTTATCCTAAGGGTCGCGAATCCATACAATAGCTAAAACAAGGATATAAGAACAACCAATAATTATAATATCAATAACCAACTCAACTAAATATCATAAGCAATCATGTTCTTGGCCTTAACCCCAAAAAAGCATGCTTACCCACTCATGGATGTACAAAGAATCGTACTAGTATAATCCATGTAATAATCCAAAAAAAGCTAAAGCAAATGAGTAAAAACCATAACTGAAGCTTTTTCCAGTGTATTTTAAATCCTACTAGTTGTCCAATATTTTTACGATAGAGTTGAAGTGTCCTATTTATACTAGGACCAAGTTGGCCGTTTTTGACATAGCAGTGTACCATGGAAATATCGTGCCAACTAAGCAGCATGACATGCTTATATCATACCTAGATGTTGTAATGTCCTTCTTAGAATGTAGCCAAGGGCTTTCCATGTCATTATATTGGTGCTTAGGCAGTGTGGCATGCCAATGAGTTCACAAATTCCAGCTTTCGTCAAGCTTTGATCATCGTGTTTGGTCTTCACATCCTTGATTTTTGGTTGTGTTTCCACTTCCAAACCAGATTATACATCATACATATATCAACTTAATCATCACATCAATCTTCCTACACCAATACACCCTAATAATTAAAGAATTAGCCAAGATATGATCACACAAGACGAACTAGAATGAAACATAGCGCAAGATAAGAGTACTAGTTATGATTGTTTGAACTTTGACTGCATATTTTACTTCCATCTTTGGTTTCTACACACCTTAAACATTAAAAATACATAACTTAACACTTAGTTTCTTATTTATATAAAGATTAACTCATTACACCCATGAGAAGTCCACAAAACTAAGCTAAGTATGTGTAGATAACAACACTTAGGTGCCTAAATCCACCTAAGATCAACAAACTTTTTGGATCATATCAACAGGAGGTTTAAATAGTTCTTATATTTGTCTGTTATAATTTTTATTAATGACATCTTGGTGTACTCACATAGTGAGGACGAGCATGCCAATCACCTCCAAATTATACTGCAGACCCTTTAGGATCAATAATTGTATGCCAAATTTTCAAAGTGTGAATTCTAGAAAAATGTTGTGACTTTTCTTGGTCATGTTCTTTCTAGTAAAGGAATTAAAGAATATCCCTAAAATATTGAGGCGGCGAAAAGATTTCCTAAACCCATGACTCTAACTGATATTAAGAGTTTCTTTGGTTTGGTGGGATATTGATACGGAAACAAACTACAGAATTGAAACTAATCTAACAAAGAAAGCAAACAAAGATAAAGATAGATAGGTAAAGCAATAAGAGAGACACTGGAAGTTAATGGATAGAAAACAAAGGGTATATCAAACCCTCAATCCTCTATTCAATATCCAAAAACAAATGGTATATCAAGACCTTAATCCTCTATTCAATATCCAATCAAGAACCTAAATCTTACATATATCTCAAGGAAATTGGATTCCCGAGCAACTCACGTTTCTAAATGAAAGATAACACAAGCGATTCCAAGCTTGCCAAAATCTAATACAAGCTTGCCACTCACTCAAAAAGGAGTAGTCATTCATAATTCATCATATTCTACCTAATCTAGGGTTAATTATTTGATCTTATGGGCCCAATTATTACACATTTGAGAAATACAAGATATAGAATCCCACTAAGCTCCACTTAAGCATTTGAGGCACACATGGAGTGCATGTATAGATTATAGTTGACTATTTTGACCTGGACTAGTAGATCTAGAGTGGGTTGGGTTGTAACGCCCCAAAAATATATCCCGAGATATCACACGGTGCTCAGTACTATGAGTATCCCCAAGCTAACCCTTTAAGCCTTCTTCAAATTCTGAAACTAATAATAAAGGTAATGTAGGTAAAAGAATCTATTGATGGTTCTTACCACTATCTGACAAAGAGGATAGGTTCGGGAACTACTAACACTCCCTGAGACTTAGAGAATAGCGCCCTATCTCTGTTGCTGTCTCTAAATATCGACATTGTAGCAATAGATGAGGAAGGAGATGGAATGGATAACTTTAGGTAGAACTGAGAACTATTTCCACCCTCAAACTTAGGCTTAGCAAAGTTGAAACTACCTATCCTTTCTCTCTTATTCTACTTCTCTCTCATCTTAATCTTCTGCTCTTTTATACGTTGAGCATGGATCATAAGCCTGGCTATGTCTATCTCACTAATTATTATTGTAGATCTGCACTCATTGACCATACTATAATTCACCCAAGAAATAAACTTACTCATCTTAGCCCTGCTGTCTGCCACTACATGAGGAACGTATCTAGCTAGTTGAGTAAATTTAAGAAAACACTCTTTCACTGTCATGTTGCCCTGCCTGAGGTTGATAAATTCTAGCATCTTAGCTTTCCTCAGTTCTAGGGGAAAGAATCTATCAAGAAAATCAGTGGGAAACTCCTCCCACTCTATAGGCCCTACATCACCAGGCCTCTTTGCTTTCCACTATTTGAACCATGTCTGAGTCATATCCTGCAACTGATATGCAGCTAGTTCATTACTCTCAACAGCTGAAAACCTCATGATATCTGTAACCTTCTGAACTTGATTGAGGAATTCCTGAGGGTCCTCATCTGACTTAGACCCAAAAAAGGATGGTGGATTCATTCAGGTGAAGTCCGAAATCCTGGTTGATATTGTGTTGTCCACTGGGTTGGACGGAACAACAGCTGGTCATTTATTTTGGGCAGCAAATGAGTTAGCAAAAGTAGTGAATGTAGCTCTGACATCTGCATGAGAAATATGTTTGTCCAAGGGATCTTCGTGGACGGGCTGAGGGGCTGACTGATTTTCATTTTTTCTCTTGGGAGGCATGTTTTGTAGAAGAAAGGGAGAAATAAATTAGACTGAGAGTTAAACTTGAGCTCATGGTCACTTGCACGCCATGAATACCGAAAGAAAGGAAACTATTCCTAAAACATCTTATAGCCTCTTGTACAAAAATGTGGCACACAATACACCCATGCACAAGACTCTACTAGATGTGGTTTTCAAACTTCATAGGACACTACAGAACCTTAGTATTTGATACCAAGTTGTAACACCCAAAATCTGGTACCCAGAATTCTACACGGTGCCCATGACCCTGAAGGACCACAAGCTAACCCATGACTGATATCTGCAACTGAGCACTGCATAATATGATGCAAAAATGTAGAATTAAAGGCTGAAAGGCCATAAGGTTCAAATATATGATAAATCATAACATCTGGAAATAAAGTACATTATTACCAAAATAACTGAAATAACTATAAACATGCTATAGTCTGAAAGCCTCTAGACTATCTGAATAAGGAGTTGATAGGACATGACCACAGCTAACTCTAACTGCTGAAATAATTAAGTACTAAAGATATGAAATCAAATCATAACATCCTCGAATGATGAGGACTCACTGATGAATCTAACTACTAAAATTGGAATGCTACTGATGCTCTAGAGCTAGTGCTTCTGAACCTATGGTACAAAAATACCATAGCGCAAATGTGTCAGTACGATTAAATGTACTGCTATGCAAGTGAGGTAGGTTGAATGCAAAGGGTTCATATTTATGAACAATGCTAATTGAATATATAACATGATCGTGAAAATACATACATGAGTGTGTAACTGTAACTGGATTAATGAGTAATACTAAATACCGAGTCTGAATACTGATAACATGAGTTACTGATAACAAATATAGCTGATATATTTGATACTGGGCAACTGTGTCTGACAGTCTAGGTTCTGATAAAACTAGAGAGGTTCCATACTGAGCTGAGTGACTGTATCTGACTGTCCTAGATTTTGTAGAACTATCTGAGTTCTATTACTGAAACTGGATGACTGTATCTGATAGTCCTGATTCTGTAACTGAAATTGTGGGATAATTCATCTAACCAACATGCCCTTTTTTCTAAATAGATTTGGGGTCAAACCTATAACCCCAGTTGGAAGGGTGTTAATACTGCGCCACTGGTAAGGACAAACTATAAGAAATCCCTCGTCTAACAGGTACTCTAAGGAGAATAGTGGGACCCTCATATAATAGGTTTAGCCATCTCATCTACCCTTAACTAGAAGGTTTGATGTCTCAACCTACGCTGGCTATGTAGTTCAGGAGCGTAAGGATTACTTTTAGAATCACACTCTCTACTAACATGTGAGTTCCCATCTTTGGGCTCACTCGGTGTTGAATTCTACTTCCATCTGAATAGACACTGAACATGATTAACTGAACTAAACTAGACGGAGTTCATTGAGTTTTGTTAACTGACAAAATACTATTGATATCTAATAACTGACTGAGATTGCTGAGATTACTAAGATTACTGAATTTTCCTGAGTCATGTAAATGACTGAATTCTACTGAGTTCTGAAACTGACTGAGAATACTACTAATCATGACGTGACTGAGATTTATCATGAAACTAACGCTGGCTCTAGGCACACAACAAAGTTGTTGGGTACAAGTACCCTCAGGACTCGATAGCATAAAACAAACAAGACATGACACTTCTTGAACACATAACCATGGTCAATAATTCATAGTACTATCATTGAGGATTTTCATGAAGTATTTGCATACCATAAGCTATCACATAAATAAGAATGCATATAAACATGTCATTATTCCCTAAGAATAATGTTATAAGCATTAAATCCATCTATAACAAGGCATAACAATAGCATGGGAGTCATTTGAACATAATGGTAACATGAATTCATCATTTAGGTTTTGTTGAGTCATAATGCACAACACAAGTATTATTCTCTTAGACATTTTATCAAACACCTAGTATGCTTAACTTAGGGCTTCGACATGATATCAAATTAATACAACATGATTTCCTAATTTAACTCAATTTCATAAATTTCAACCCATATACTAGCGTAGTTTCATGAACATCACATAAAGATTCCAACTTGAAAATCCTACAACAATAACTACATGAACATAATCAATCCAGAACATAAACATCACAATTCATAATTTAAAATTGGATTCTTGGGATAAATGGATGAAAGAAATCCATGAATGAATACTTGACATACCTTGGTTGGAAAATTCTTGAAAACTAATGGCAGAATCTCTTGAATTTGAAGCTCCTGTGAAAACTCTAGACTTGTTCTTGAGAGTATTTGAGAGTAACAACAATATTTTGGTGAAATAAGGGTTGAATCTGGTGTTATAGGCTTATATAGGGGTGGTAAATTGACCATTTTTCCCTTAAACATGGACATTTAATGAATTAAAACTAAACATCGATGTGATTGGCGACGCAGTGCGTTGATGCATCGATGCGAAACCCGACGCGTCACGCCATGATCGTGCCAAGCCTCAGTAGTTTTTTTGGCAGTCCCTACAACAATGTTAAACAATGCAATAGGCGATGTGGCACGCCAAGATAGTGTTGGTCCACTATTTTGGGACACCACATGTGGTCTAAATGAGGTCCAAAAAATCAAAATTTTGTCCGGGAACACCTATTGACCTCTTTGATCATGAATTGATAAAAATACAGACCATTAAAGGATATTAAGGTGGAAAATGATATTTCCAACTTTTGAAGTCCAAAAATAAACTTAGTCTGAGAATTTAGCTAGAATGTTCTAAGTATGGGACCACCAAGGCAAGCTTAAAAGACTAATTTAAGCTTAGAAATTTTGTGGGGTTTTACAAGAACCCATGTGCTTATTCATAATCTCTGGTATGTTAGTACTTGGAATTATATGATATGTATATATGAAAACCCTAAATAGGTTAAAACATGTGATCTTTTATGTGGTAAGAAAACTCATAGGATATGTATTCAATTATTACATGTAAGAGTATATGTATAATAATGTAAGAGTATATGTATAATAATGTCTTGTTGTAATCTCTATTTTGGTTGTATAAGAAAATGTAACTAAATATTTAGGTTGAAAATATTGAGGTGTTAGATATAAGTTATGATATGCTAGAATATTCAAAGTAATGGAAGGCTCTGAATTATTTAACTAGTACGAGAGTATTTGGTTTGATGATATGAAGGAGAACAACATTTACATACAATCGAATGGAGAGATGAGTTGGTCAAATTCCCTAATATTATAGGAAGATTACATATATAAGCATTAGAAGAAATGGTGACACAAGTTGTACCCTTATTATAGAGAATGTTTACCAAGCCTATTTTGTTATAAGGAGATATTGACGATTTAATATTAACCAGTTTTAAAGGCACACCAAAAGAACTCTCTAAAAAACTTTTTGATCTTTCATTAGAAAGATAAATTAATTTAGTATTTATGTAAATTTTGGTACCCAATTTTAGTAGCTAAGACAACATAGTGGGCAATCAAAAGTATCACCTCAATAGAAGATACACTAATCAATTTGGTACCCATAAGGGTGCACATGTATCATTCGTATGAAATAAAGGTCATTTTTTGTTCATTTGCATGATGCAGTCGACTAAATAAAGCTACAACAAGGTTCATTTGATATATGCCCAAAGTAGAACAATTTTAATTTTACTAAAGGAGAGGATAGTTAATTAAATACAAGTTGCTTTTATAGGTTCCTTTTCTGAGAAAGGGGATGGACCACTTTTACTTATTATACCATTATAGTGACTCTGTTAGCATTATGTGCTACAAAATCAAAAGCATAAGTTCACATGTACTTAAAATTATGTGTAATTGGCAATGTGTAAAAGATCATTGATTATGGTTCCCTCGAGATTTATTTGTTCATTTTATTATTAGATCCTTAATAAGGAATCAAACATTAAGTGTAATTGCGTATCGTTGGACTGTAACAAAGACATAGTTAGTCTCGATGCTCCATTACTATAAGCATATTTATAGGGCTCTCATGCCCTTGTTCCAATGGTTGGATATACTTAGAAAGCTGCCTGGTTTAAATGGTCGAAAAACTTGTGAGAAAAATTCCCAGAAGCTAAGAGACAACATGGGAAATCAATTGCATCTTTTTTGAGGTAAGGAACACACATAGAAATACTCCCATCCATAATTTAGAACTAGTGGTAGTGTGCTTGCACTTAAGTTTTGGCAAAGAGGTTCTATGGGATGTCTCTATTTTTTGATGGTTTTGGTTTCTTCTACATTTATACTTGCTACATGTCCAATATCTCAACTATTTTTAGGTCATATACCCTTTGGGTATTACTTTTATACAAGTTTCATATGTCACTGAAAAAAAAATTCATGTAGGTGTTATTTTTTTCATAAAACTCTCACTTATTTCTATATGCTTTATAGGATGTTTTACTATTTCATAAATCACTTGGCACAAATCACTTGTCTATATTTTTATGTGAGTTATAAATTAATGGCTCATATACTATAAGCAATACAAATTTCTTGCTCATGGATTATACGTATCACAAGTCACTTGTCTACATACCACGTGCTTTATAAACTATATGCTCATATGTCGCATGCCTCATAGCCTACTTGTTTAAGCATTACATGCCCCATAGTTAATTTTTCCATGTGTCATATGATCACTTTCTTATATTTCATAATATACACTTATTCATATGTTGGTCCACTCATAAACACGATATAATCTACCCACATGATTCATATTTCATATTTCTTTTATTATGTGACTACATGTCTAGTCCACTTGTTTATATGTAATATACCTTTTAAGATTTAGTCCTTCCCGCTCACATGTTTTGTGCTCATCTAGTCCATTCGCTCAATGGGTTTTATGATCCACTTGATCATGTACTAAAATTTTGTAATTTGTCTTCCCACATGCTAGATGTCTTATAATTTAGTTTCTTATGTGCTACCTAGTTCACATTCTAATGCATTATTGTCATGAACCAATTTTTCAAGTCATGATGGCGCTTGCTATAACCCACCAGTAGGCAAGCCAACCCATAGTCCAGAACAACTAGTAACAGACTACTAAGATAAATAGAGGAAGAATGTGAAATAACTAAAATAAAAGAGTAAAATACATAAGATAGTCCCAAAACCTGGTGGAAACAGTAAAAGAGCTTCTAATATAATAAGATTACAAAATGAAGTACTAAGTGAATATACTGATGTAACCCATCTCTGAATACAACGTAGAGATTAATCCAATACATAGGAGGGATAATAAAGATGATCTAAATGCTAGGAGCTCACCCTATGTCTCTGAATCATAGTT
The DNA here is from genome assembly GCA_030864215.1 of Capsicum pubescens. Lineage (NCBI taxonomy): Eukaryota > Viridiplantae > Streptophyta > Magnoliopsida > Solanales > Solanaceae > Capsicum > Capsicum pubescens. The sequence goes on along the minus strand of CM061549.1, from coordinate 90,454,320 downwards.
GATTTGCACAATGTACACAACAATGCCAAGAACCCATACTATGATCTACAGGCAATAGAAGTGTAGTATGAGTACCAAACATGCAGTTCTCAATATGCAACTGCTAACTGAACTACAAAGATAATTAAAATTTACATCATATACAAGCAAGAATGTAAACAACAGTCAAATATCTAGGAAAGTAACATAGGAAAGCTAAGAAGATAATAAGGATAACTATCCTATTCTATCCATACTTAGGAACCCTAGCACTATACTGTATATCGCTACACCATATACAATGAAGAGAAGACAAAGTATATGTAATAGTATACAAGGCCAAGGAATAACAACATGAACACATGAAAGAAGGGAAGGATATACAGTAATACCATAACTATATATATATATATGTATATATATATGTATGTATGTATGTATGTATGTATGTATATGAACAAGGCTAACCCAAAGGTATGACCTAAAGTAGTCATACTAGCATCTTAAGGCCTCCTAATCGTAGTAGGAACTAGTACTAAAATAATTATGATCACTAATCCATGTATCTAAATATGAGATAATTATCCATAGTAAAATAACCATAAAACAAAGGAATTATAATTATACCTCGAATCTCAGTACCGGATCATTAATCAATTTTTCATGAATAAATCATAATAATAACATTAACAAAATCATTACGAGTAACCGACTAGTACAGAAAAACAATACCTAACCAACCTTTTATAACCACCACCGACATAGTCTTAAAAGGTTCAATCAACACTCAAAAAACAACATTTATACCTATACCTATGTAACCCCTTATAAGGATGATAGATATAGCGCATACTGGTGATAGGCAGTACGGATGCAAAGATGAATCTATAATACCATAACTGATCCAAATATCATAATGTAACCAAGTGTATAACCTCACATCATCAATATCATCATCAATTATCAGACTTGAATAGATGCACATATCACCAACATCATAATAATCATTTGTCGTACTTTAACCGATGCTCATATGATCAATACCATAATCAAGTCCAGTACCAGTAATACATATATATATATGCATGGATGGAACTATGGCTAAGAGAGTATAAGCCTGTAAGTCAATTGTTCAAGGTAAACATTGGGACTAAATCATGATAGGAGTGTAGAAAGGGTCAGAATCTCTATCAACCCAGTTAAATAAAAGTATTAAAACCGTGAACCAAAATTTATCTCAGCTAAATCTTTAAAATATTATTTTCAATCTTAGTGCACATAGGTTATTCATTAAGATGCTATGATTCCTGTTACGAAGAAATTCATTTTAAAAGTGAAAAGTGGGAATAAATCCCCTTTTTAGGAAAAAGAGTAAGAAATCATATTTTAGTTGGGATCGTACCATTTACTCTTTAAGCGAGCATGAAGGTACCCAATCTATGCATACCATCACCGGTATTCAAACAATATAACTGTAAGCATCATAATAAGCAACTAAATGTCAATGAACTAAACCACGACTTGCACAAGTATAGTTCAATGTCCGAAATCCAACCACTATCATAAACACAACCTTGGGCCTAATATTATATGTATAAATATGACATAAACATAACATCATAATCCGGGATAGACCATCACAACCATTGAGTATCATAGTAAAAATTGTATCAAAGGTTCATTAGTCTAAACTAAACCTAATGTGTTATAAACCTCCGTTGCCTCTCTACTTCTTCGAAGGTAGTGGTATGGATTGCGTACATCTTACCCTCCCCAGACCCCACTTTATGGGAATACACTGGGTTTGTTGTTGTTGTTGTTGTAATAAGTATTTCAACTTAAGGGGAAAATCACTCATCTAGTCACCAAACTCATAATTTATGCTAAGTCATAGTGTTCTACCCATAATCAAATCCCAACATCCCTATTTAACATTCAACATTTAAAGTATACCGTCTCATGAAGAAGAATAGACAGAACCTACCTCAAAGCTAAAATGCAACCGTTGAATTATCCATAAATCATCCGTCTTCACTCTACGATCTTGAAATACCGTCATGCTATCAAAATAGCAATCTACCCAATGTTAGGATCAAAACAAGATCCATATTTCTACTTTAAGGGTTGGGTTAAATTTTGAGTCAAGAACGGGCATATAGGGTACGCAAATTAAATTCAGAATTGAACCCATCATAAGGTCCCTTGAAGGAAAAAAAAAATTTGCTCAAAATTTGAGCACAAACGGAGCACAAATCAAGTCTCAAATTAGACCTCAAAGTTTAAGAATTCACACCCTAACTTCTAAGAATTTGGATGGAAATTGAAGAAAAAATTAATGGACAATGACTAAAAAGAGTTAGGATAGCTTACCTCAACTTATTTGGATGATTTCCCACTTTTTCCTCTCTTTAAGCTCTCAATTTCGAGTAAAAAAGATGGGAGGAATGGTAGAAAATTGGAGGGGAAGAGGGTATTTTAATCTACTAAGTGTCTCTTAAATGACTCAGCTATCGTTTACACGATCTATTAATGGGACGGGTATCGCTTATGTGAACCCCATATTGCTTATGTGATGACCACTTAAGAAGACTACGTGATGCGTACGCGAACACTGACCAGATTTCCAGGGTCGCTTAAGCGATAAATAGTCGTATACGCGATGAACGCATAAGAGATCATATTATTACTTAAGTGATCACACCAGTGACCTGATGCACTAAATTTTGCTATGTCCGGAATGGACTTCGACCGAGTGTTTGGAATTTATTCAGAATCTTGTGTGCACAAACAAAATATTCTACTATACCAAATTTAACGTTCAGACTCAACAGAACCATTGAAACTTTCATTAGAGTTTGTTTCGGCTAAATGTGGGATCTGCACCTACGTTTTATTTTTCATATAGTCCATCTAATAGCCTAAAATGAGTCCAGAAGCCTTAGACCTGAACCAAGGGTCCCCATAGCCTAAAATCAATGTTCTGAAGCTTATGGCACTGTCAAAAGTCTCATTCAGGGTCATCTACTAGAAGTTTTGTTCTAAGAGAAAATCCTAAACAGCCAAAACTCCAAAATAGGGAAATAAGACAAATCCAAATGAGCTATTCAATAATCGGACCGGCAGTTCATGCAAGTCATAAACAACCTATAGCTATTGTGTAGAGGCTTAAAATACCAAACATGCATGCAAATTGAGTAAATGACCTAGAGGATCATTACAATTATAGATTGTGCAACTTACTTCTTCATCAATCATATGTCCCAATAACTAAAATGTTTATGTGTAACATGCCTCATACACATTTATTCATATGCTAAATGCACTTCCTTATGGTTCATTATTAATATATAAGGTAATTCCTAGTAAGTGTTAGCACAACCCATACCAATAGAAAGATGGCTAAGAAAAGTGACATACTTAGATGCAGCCTCCATCTGAGTATTTTAAAAAAGTCAAAGCATTGAAAGGTTGCATGGAAATAGGATGGCCCCATTAAGTCTAAGTATTCATATTTGTTCGAATAACCTATAAGATGTTTATATATTATGAATCTTTCTCAAATAATTTATAAGTCCCATATGCAGATTCACTTGCACAAAGGTTTGTAGATCATTAATTAACTTGTTATTTTGCTCACACATCATAAGTTTGGATGTATAGTTAGTATGGTATAAAAGGTGGGGAAGGGGGGGGAGTGAAAGGTAAGTTATGTGGTACAAAAAATTTTAACTTGATTATACACAACAGGAGCATTACTTGTTAGTTTATTAGCTTTACTCACTAAAATTCCCTATGAGGCTTGTTTATACATGTTTTTGGTCAGTTAGCATGTTCTAGATAGTCTTATTTACAAAGGAAACCCTAGCAGAATTTTTCGAGAGAATCCAAAGTTAAGCTTGTTTTGAGCAGTACCTCTCATTCGAGGAAAATGATCCAAAGGAGGGGGGGTGATGTAACACCCCATACCTTCTAACACATATACGATTAAGTGAACTTGAAAACAATTGTTTAAACTTAAGATAATAATGTAACACCCCGTATTCTATGTATACTAGTTCTAATCATATGGAACTTAATGTAACCTCGTAATATAGGCTATGTGACAAGTCTCTTAAGTGACCAGTAATGGTTTAAACTAGATTGGAGGTTACTACAATTCCCATACATTTCAGCATGTGTTTGAGCAAGTTAACTCAACAAAATTATTTAAATGTGAGATAAAAAAGTGTTATTCTATCTTAAGGTTTAAAGTGGCCAATTATTTATAAGTGTGAAGTTAAAATAAAAAGGGTTAAGATTTAAATATGGAATAAAATAAGTGAGTTTCTTTCTTGACTTAAATTAAGCTAGTAGATAACAAATAGGTGCATCACCTACTTTGACTTATTCACCAACCTAAAAACCAAGTAGGTGCATCACCTACTAAGACTATTTTGATAGGTTATAGCCTAAGTACTCCACCACCTACTTGAAAAATCTAGACCAAATGAGAAGAAGAAGAATGGGGAGCCCAAAACCCTAATCTACACAAGGCCCAATATTACCAAGCCCAATAAGGCCAAAGTCTATTAAGAGGAATAAATTGAGGCCAAGTAGGTGAATAACCTACTTTGGCATTTTACCAACTTAAAAATGGATAAGTACGTGTGTCACCTACTTGACCCAAATAGCACTAAAACTGGCAAGAAAGAGGCGGTTAAAGCGGGCCCTTTTTAATGTCTTAGACCAACACTTTCTCTTCATTTTTCTATTGTAAAATTTTAGATTTTATTATTTCTCTCTCAATCTCTGTCTTAGCTTTATATAGCGGTCCTAAAATCCCTTTAGTTTTCCTAGAAATTCATGTTTTTTTAATGCCAAGGTAAGTGATTAACTTTTGGATTAGCTTAATCTCTTTATGAGGAGATTATGGAAAATATTCTTCTCCATATTTGAAGTGTGGGACTGATTCTTTTACTCCAAGCCGGTTGCCCACTCTCTCCTACTCTTGAAGGAATTTGATCATATTTTTTATTCCTAATTTGAAGGAAATAAATGATCTTCTTGAAGGATTAAAAGTTAAGATCATAAATTTTAGAATTAAAGGTAAAGTTACTGCCCATTCTTTCCCTTCTTTATATACAAATTGGGTGGAGAATTCTGTAGGTTTTTTGTTAAGAACTTGTGGGCTAGTTATTGAAATCCTTGAATTCAATGTATTCTTATTACGTTAGAGGATGTTCTGGGCTATTTAGGAGTTTTTCTATATGTGTATATGGGGGGATAGTTTGGTTGACTTTGAAAAGTGACATGGGTAGTTGTATGTAAGTATAAAAGGAATTTGTGGTGATACACCATATAATTGGGGTTTATGGGACCTTGTTTCCTGCCACACTTTGTTGTACTATTTGTATGTGTCTTGAAGCTTAAGAAGTATCGAGGGATCTTTTAAGAAGATCATATAGTATATAGATATGATTAGAGGGGAAGGGGTAGAAGAGCATACTTGATTTGAGGAATTAGGGGCTACTGCCTGGTTAGTCTTTTAGTGAGATCAAGTAGTCCTAATTTATTGATTAGCTACTAATACTAGTTTTATCTATCATTTCATTGTAGATTAATAGTCTGAAACTAAGAGGGTTAACTCATAATATTTGAATTGTACAACAAGGTATGTAAGGCTTTCCAATTCTATATTCTTTGGCATGAAATCTTATTCTTGTGTTATTGCCAACAAGATGAGCTTTCTATGTTATCCTCATGTTAAAAGATACATATTGATGGTGTGCAATCTCTATGTAGTTCATGATATTCTTTCTAGTAGTACCCATGGTATCACAAATATGGGTGGTAGCTTAAGGGTTATAATACCTAGCATGGGATGATCCCATCTATTTATGGTTGGCAGCTCAGAGGTTATTATACCTAGCATGGGTCAATCCTAATTTATGTATTTAAGATGGAAGCTTAGAGGTTATGACACCTAGCATGGGCCAATCCCAATTGATGTATTTATGGGTGGCATCTGAGGGGTTACAATACCTAGCATAGGTTGATCCTAATTTATATATGTATGAGGACCATATCTATCATGACCTGAGGCTACTCCCTAGTAACAACATGGTGCTTAAGGCCACAAGTGACCCCAAGCTAACCCATGGTCTAGTACCTACTGTGAGCACTAAATAAAAAAAATACATATGCAGAAAATAAACCACTGAGGTACGATTAATCTGAATACTGAAATATATAAAAGGCATGTCTGAAGCAGCTGATAAAACATGAAACTAAACAATTTGTCTGAGTAACTGAAAACTAAATGATTGTCTAACTGTTTGAAAGCCTCTAAGAATCATAAGGAGTTGATAGGATAAACCCCCAACTAACTCCAACTAACTGAATCATAATGAAATATGAAAATGAATGAAATAACATATCACGTCCTTGATGGAAGAGGACTCACTACTACTACCATGGGGAATTAATGAGCTATCTAAGGATGGTCAGGAAACTGTGCGTCCGAACCTATGTTATAAGACAACATAGTGCAAGAGAAAGGTATGTGATTAGAACTTTGAATGTACTAGTACGTGAGGTAAGGACTAATCAAAATACAAACTATAACTGAATGTATTTAACTGAACATATAAAATTGAATATGCAACACCAAGTATTTTAATATATTGATATTATCTAAATAGCTAGTACAGTTTGTACAACTGACTAAATAAATGCTGAAAACTTACTTCTAACTGTATTGAAATAGGCTGCCAATACTGACTGAAACTGTGGGCTATTATATCCTTGCCATCAGAGTGGAACATGAACTAGACTGATAACTATACTGAGCCCATTTAGTCAAGGGGAACCACTCTTTGGCAAGTCCCAAAATCCTACAAGGGTACGTAGTTTCTGGGAGAAGGATGCGTTAAACCCACACTTCCCTCCCGGTACTAAATCCTACTCCCAACTGAATGATACTACTGATATTATTAATGGTTTAACATAATGTGGTACTGTAATGACAATGATTAATTGGGGCTTGAAAATAGTAAGTAAACACATAGGTATCGGGTGCTCATAATTAGCCAGAACCGAATGTTTTCAAAAAACATAATAACAACTCTTAAAACGATGGTATAAAGTCATGATGCAGAGACGCAAAATACTGGACATTTGAGTATATAAGCATAATACGTGAGTTTGAGCATGAAAATAGATTAAACTTAAGGGAATAGCAATTTCTCATCAAAAAATTAAAATTTAAGATAAAACATCAAACTTATAGTTGGAAACATAAATAAATACAACTCTTATGCTCTTTAATACCTAGATCACATGATAATACTATATTTCCAACACATAAAGATTTGGGAATTAAATCTATCTTAAATCAAGTAAATTTAACTTGACAAGTCATGCATTTGAGCACAAGGTTGAAAGGTTAACCCTGTTCAAAATCCCACATGTCTCAATAACTGAAATCTTGAAGATTGTTTGAACTTAGGTTCTTGAACTCTTTGATTCTTGGGGAAAGGACCTTGGGTTCTTGTTCTTAGGAAGGAGGAGGGTTTCTTGAGAGTAATTTTGAGAGAAAGGGGAAAATAATGCCCCTATGATTGCCCCAAATTGTGTTATGGAAGAATTGGGTTGAGGGAAAAAGACTTTTTTCCCCTAGATTTCATTAATCAAAGAGCTGGATGTAGGGTACCAATGCGCCGCATCACTTTCTTTGGGGGAGAGATCAACAGGCTGCATCACTTGATCTGGAAGAGAGAGCAACGCGCCACAAACCATCTCACCATGGGAGTAACCAATGCGTCGTTGTCTTATCGTAAGGTCTTACTATTTTAGTAATCCAAACACGTCTGGAACCCCATCCGAAAATCCCAAAACTCACTTGAGATATACCTTTATACTCCCTATACATGAACTATCTCATAAACCAATGTCCCAGGGTCGATAAGGCCAACATAAAATCCATAAAGTTTTGGGATCTTGAAAAAGACTAAGTCCCCATCACTTAGATAAATTTTCAAGCCTTAGACCCCTTTAGTATATCACTACAACTAAACCGAGCTCAAACTCTTACAGGGTATTACAATATTTATCCCTTGGGAATATTTGTCCTCGAATAAGACTGGTTAGACTGAGAATACTAAGGGAACTAATATCATATACTGAACAGGCACTACCTGGAACATGATTACATAACTGAGTCTAAAGCATGATACATGAACTAAACTAATTTCGTGGATGTATGCAATGACATAATATTGGTTACATAGCTGAAACCGAGAACTAAAATGAATCAATCCAAGGGAAAAATCATTACCTTAAGCTAGATCTTAGTTTGCAGAGAAAATATGAGGGTACTTGGCTCGCATATCTACTTCTGCTTCCCAAGTATCTCCCTCAATAGACTAATTCCTCAAAAGACTTTAACCAATAGAACTTTTTTATTCCTTAAGAAATGAATCTAACAATCAAGGATCTCAACTGGGACTTCTTCATAGGTGTCACGACCCGAACTAGGGCCTGGAAGTAACGAACATCCCAAACCATGATGGCCCGGAACACCCTTCTCTATCTGGTAATCATACACAACTTTCATATAATAAAAGAAGATACGGAAACATAATCTTCTACAGAAACATTGTGAATTCTGAATACAACATAAGTATAGAAACTGTAAATCAAATACATCTAAATTACATCTAACTCAGTCTGCGAAATCTCTACTACATGAAAATCTGACAATTGTCTGAAACTGGGACAAGGCCCCCAGTAGACCAAAACTAAATTAAGTGACATAATCTTAAAACACAGGCCTTCTGGAATAGAGAAGGCTCACCACTGCACAATCTAATCAGCTGTCTGAATTATCTACTACTTATCTAGACCTTTAGACTGAGTCTCAGAACCTGAATGGTAGGGGGAGGGGGTCAATATAGATGTACTGGTACGCAGAGCATATCCAAAATAATCATTTACAAATCAACATATATAAGATCAATTAAAAATAGTCCATAAGTATATCATGTAGTAAGAATTCACATGGGCATTTTAAAGATTCGGTAAAAATCATCTTAGCTCTAAGAAATCTTTGTTACTTCTGCGCTAGGTGGTATACCCTACAACTCTGAAAAATTCCATGGGCTATATGGAAACTGCCATTAACTCGACAGCGAAGCCCACAACCCAAGTGTGCCACAAGGATTGGAGAATCTAAATCTACTACACCACACGATCGTCGCCATCATACAATAATAATCTACCCGTATCGGCAAATACGGTTTCAAGCTAAGAGTTTCTTGAACTCATGCCTTCTTCGGGTAACCACCTAACCCTCTTCAAGCCCCTTTTTAAAACCCTATCAAAACATACAGTCTCTGAAAGCATACTCTGAAAACATGCTCTAAAAATATAATCTGTTATGGCTTAAATACATATGGTATCGTCATACCATTGACTTGCAAGTCATATTCTGAGCCATTATTAGTCTATCATAAATCTCTGTATTCAAAACACAAGTTTTTTTAGACCAGCATTTCAATAATTCAATTCAATGAATCTTTTTTTTTTTTTTAAACCTCATGTAGACACATGCAATTCTTTCTCTTACACACAAGAACATAATGATATCAAGAAACACCCTCTCAACAATTTCAAATCATGTTCAAATTCCAGGATATTGCAAAAACATCTTTCAAATCACAAAACCATAATCTATAATTCAATACAAGAGAGAGAGTTCATAATTTATGCTCTCAACAATCTTAAATCTCAAATTCATACATATACATATATGTGTAAATCAATTTAGGGGAAAAAACCCACAAGGCCAAAGCAATAGTAGCATTGAAACTTTTGAAATGCATAATCAATAATGTAGTTTTCAAACCCCCCATAAAATACATGCATCAAAACCTTTAAATCATGTTTTAACAATTTCAAGCCCATGTAGTTTTTAGGATAAACCCCACGTACCTAGATTATGAAGAATAAGGGATGATACTTGAAGCCTACGATTTGAGGATTCCAAATCTTCAATCAATTTTGAAAACCCACGGTTGAATCTTGAGTTTCTTGGAGAAGAAGTATATGAACTAGGGTTTTTTTTTCAGGAAAATCTTGGGAATGTCATATATTCTGCTTGTAGAGGTCTTAATCTATTGTTTGGACATTTTAAGAGGCTTGGAAAAAGTCCAAATTACCCTTGTTAACTTTTGAAAGAAGCTGGAAAAATTAAACTGGGAACCCGAATTTATGGGCAACTACGACGCTCCACTATTGCGGTAGCTCACTGGAAGTAGACGAATGGGAAATTGGGATACTCTGCGATGCGCCACTATCGAAAGGTCCCTATGGAATTTGACAATTGCTAATTAAAACCTTTCCGCGATGCGCTAAGCACCAGAATGATGATATTCTACGACTAGCACATAAAATAGCCATAACTTCTTTACCGAGTGTTCATTTTGGACTAATATTATATCGACGGAAAGCTTATTCAGTCATCTACATAATGGAAAGTTGAAATCAAAGGGATTCCACAAGGAAATAATTATAAATCATTCTAGAAGCCAATGCTTGATATTTTAGGGACAAAATTTAGCTAAGAAAAACTTCGGGCCGTTACAATAGGAAAGGTTATCCTTAACTTCCCCGATCTCTAAGGGAACAATAGAATTGAATCACCAACGCATTTACTTAACAAAGAAACAGGGAACACTAGATGTACCGATGCCAAATCTGCAGGCAACTTAAGCTCATAAGCTACCTTCTAAAATGGTTCAAGATTCTATATGGTCCATAACGGGGACTGAGTTTCCCTTTTTTGCAAAATATCGTCACTCCCTTCATAGGTGAAATCTTCAAAAGGACTATGTCGCCAACCTCAAAGTCAAGATCTCTTGTCCTCACATCTACATAAGATTTTTTATTCTCTTTACATCTACATAAGATTTCTTACAACTTTGGCATGTCTTTAGCCTCTCTTCAATCTACTAAACTTTTTCCATCACCTCAAATACCGAGTCTATCCCTACTAAAGCCGCCTTATCTGATTCAAACCAACTAATAGAAGATCTACATCTTCTCCTATAATGAGCATCAAATTGAGCGATCTGTATGCTTGAGTGGTAACTATTATTTTATTCAAACTCAATCAAAGGTAAGTTTTCATCCTAACAACCTTTAAAGTCAATAAAAAAGGCCCTCAATATGTCCTCTAAAGTTTGAATGATCTGCTCTGCCAAACAATCTATCTGAGAATGAAAAGTTATACTAAAATGAACTTGGGTACTAAGGACCTTCGGAAGAGCCTTCCAAAAGTTAGAGGTAAACTGAGTATCTCTATCTAAAATGATAGACAATGAAACCCATGGAACTTAACCAGTTCTCTGATACGAAGTATGAACAAGCAAAAAATGGACTGACTTGGTCATTCTATCTTTAATAACCCAAATCAAATAGTGCCGACAACGCATATGAGCTAATTCTGTCATAAAGTTCATATTCATTGCCTCTCACTTCTAAGTAAGGATACTAAATTCCTGAAGCATACCATTAGGCCTTTGGTTATCAACCTTAACCTGCTGACAGTTTGAACACTTAGCCACAAACTCTGCAATGTATTTCTTCATACCACTCCACTAATAGATTTACCACAAATCATGATACATCTTAGTGGTTCCAGGGTGAATGGAATATCGTACCCCATAAGCTTCTGCAAGTATTCGCTGTCTCAAACAATCAACATATGGAACACAAAACCTATCCTGTCAACGAAGCACACCATCTCCCCCTTGGGAGAAAACCTCTACCTCCTAATCTTTAACTGCCTCCTTCAACATAAGAAAACTAGAATCACTGTCCTTCTTTTCTTTTACTTCAGCGATCAATGAACATTTTGAACCCATATACTACCTTCATCTAAATCAACCAACCAAACACCTAATCTATCAAGCTGATGATCCTCACAGACTAACTCCTTCTTATCACTTTCGACATGGTTAACACTACCCATAAAAAATCTACTAAGGGCATCCGCCAATACATTGGCCTTACTTGGATGATACAACACACTGATATCATAATCTTACAACAACTCAAGCCATCTTCTCTATATAAAGTTAGGTCTTTTTCCATGAACACATACTGTAAACTTTGCAGATCATTGAACACATCAACATGAACCCTATAGAGATAATGCCTCAAAATTTTCAAGGAAAAAATAATAATTGCCAACACAAGATCATGGGTAGGATAATTCTTTTCATAGGATTTAAGTTGTCTAGAGGAGTAGGATTTGACCTTGCCTCTTTGCATCAAAACAAAACCAAGACCAACTCTGGAAGCATCACAGTAAACAACAAACCCATCTTTTCCATCTGGCAAATTCAAGACTGGGCGAAAGTTAGTCGAGTCTTCAACTACTAAAAACTCTTCTCGCAAGAATCCGACCACTAAAATTTAACATTTTTATTGGATAGTCTAGGCATGAGGGAAGAAATAAAATAAAACCCTTCAACAAACTGTCTGTAATTGCCATCCAAACCTAATAAACTCTTGATATCTGATGATGATATAGGTCTAGGTAAGTTTCTCACTACTTCAGTCTTTTAAGGGTCAACTCAGATGCCATCATCGGAAACTATATGGCCATGGAAAGCTACTAATCTTATCAAAAATTGCATTTATTGAACTTCGCAATTAACTGATGATCTTTAAGAGTCTGCAACACAACTCTCAAATAGTCTACATCGTGATTCTCACTATGAGAATAAACAAGGATATCATCAAAGAAGACAATGATGAAATATCTAAGTATTGCTTGAACACCCTGTTCAATAAGTCCATGAAAGCTGCAAGGACATTTGTTAGTCCAAAATACATAACTAAAAATTCAAAGTGACTATAGTGAGTTCTGAAGGTTGTCTTTGGAATGTCACATTCTCTGGTTCTGAGATAATGATAGTCGGATCTGAGGTCTATCTTAGAGAAATAACTTGAATCCTAAATTTGGTCGAACAAGTAATCGATTTTGGGGAGTGGATACTTATTCTTGATGGTGACTTTGTTCAACAGACGGTAGCCGATGCACATTCTAAGAGAACTATCTTTCTTACGCATGAATAAAACTGGAGCACCCCATAGAGAAATGCTAGGCCTAATGAAACCCTTGTTTAAGAGATCTTTCAACTATTTCTTAAATTTTATTAAGCTTGGATGGAGCCATTTCGTAAGAAGGGGTAGAGATAGGTTGGGTATCTGGAAGGAGATATATTCTAAAGTTGATTTCTTTTTCAGGAGGAACTCCGGGAAGATCTTCGGGAAATACATCTAGTAAATCCCTTACTACAGAAACTGACTCAAGGCTTGAAGTCTTAGAATTTGAGTCATTGACTAAGATAAAATGGTAAATGCACCCCTTAGATATCATTCTTTTTGCCTTAAGATATGAAACAATCTGACCCCTAAGAACGAAAGTACTACCCATCCATTTGATAAGTGAATCATTACAAAATTGGAACTAAAAAATTCTATTTTTGCAATCAACTGTGGCATAACATGAATGGATCCAATCTATGCCGAGAATGACATCAAATTCAGTTATCTCTAACTCCACAAGATCAACTGAAGAACCATTCTATGATGCTGTGATGGGATAATTTCTGTATACCCGTCTATCTATAATGGACTTACCAACTAGGGTAGACATTGAGAAAGGCTCTACTAACGTCTTTGGATTAACACCAAAGTCTATGGCTATGTAAGGGGTCACAAAGAAAAGTAAAGATCCGAGATCTAGCAATGCATAAACAAGAAGGTGGAAGTCTTTTAACTTCCCTATAACCACATCAGAAAAACTTTCCTAATCCTTGTAAGTATGGAGAGCATACAATCTATCCTAGCATGGCCCACTAATGGTACTAGAAGTGGCACCCTTGTGAGTTGGGATACCTGTTAGATCTGTTGAAGAATTATATTAACCCTCTTGGAGTGAGTCACCTTTATTTAGAGATAATACTTGGCACTCCTTAATCCTGTGTCCTGGATTTCCATACCAAAAGCACACATTACTGCCTGCCCAGTATTCACCCTGATGGTTTCTACCATACTTCTCGTAGAGCAGATTGGTATGGACACTATTTAGACTACCCTATCTTAGATCCTGGTGCTCTATCCTAATTGTCTTGCCTAAACTTAGGCACTGGAGCACAAGATGAAGAGGGAGATGGAGATAAAAAATTTTGGCGGAACTGAGAACGGTTACCACCTTCCGACCTTAGCTGAGAAAAGTTGAAACTACCTGTTCTGGCTCTCTAATTCTCCCTCTTTTTCTCCTTAAGATTCTCATCTTCATTCTACTAAGAATAAAACATAAATCGAGACAGGTCTATTTCCTTAATAAACACGAAGGTTCTACACTTCTTAACCACACTATCAACTATACTAGATACAAACTTACTCATTCTAGACCTATTATCCGCCACCATAGAAGGAGCATACCTCGCCAATTGAATGAAATTAAGCGAGTACTCCTTCACGCTCATACTTCCGTACTTCAAGTTTATGAACTCCTGAACATTATCTTCCCTCAACTCAAGTTAGAAGAACCTATATAGGAAAGTCGTGGCAAACTCCTCCAACTCCATAGGCTCTGTTTCCATACCTCTGTCTTTCTTCCACTGCCTTAAACTAGGTGTGAGCTACTCCCTGCAACTAATATGCAACAAATTTTGCACATTCATCTAAAGTGACTCCCATGATGTCAGTCATCTTCTGTACCAGATCCAAAAACTCCTACAAATCCTCCTTGGAGTTGGACCCAGAAAACAAAGAGGGATTCATCTGAGTAAAATCCTGAATCCTAACTGCAACTGTATTTTCCACTGGATTAGCTGAAGAAATAGCCTGATCATTGTTCTACGAAGCTATGGAATGGGATAAGGTCGTGAAATTAACCCTGAACTCAATGTGATAAATATGGTCATTTAGGGGATCTTTCTAAATGGGAGGCGGTGCAGGCTGATTCCCATTTCTTCTTCTGTTTTTCCTTCTGGGAGGCATTGTCTATAAACAAAATAAATGATGAGTTAGAAAGAGGGATTCAGTAGAGCTTATGCTCTTTTGCATCGCATGAATACTAAAAAAAGGGAAACTTTCCTAAAAATAACTCATAGCCTCTTTTCCATAAGTGTGGTACGCTTCACACCCATGTGAAAAACTCTACACAACATGGATATTAGACACCCTAGGACACTTTATAAACCTTAGGCTCTGATACCAAGTTTTTTCATGACCCAAGACTAGCCCCTAGTCACGACACGGTGCTTAAGGCTACAAGTAACCCCAAGCTAACCCAAGGTCTGGTACCTACTATAAGCACTGAATGAAAACAAAAGTAAAACACAGAAGCGGAAAAATAAACTAATGAGGAACAGTCAATATGAATACTAACATATATAAAAGGCATGTCTGAAGAAGTTGATAAAACACCAAACTAAATTGTCAGCCGGAACAACTGATAATAACTGAAAACTAAATGACTGTTTAACTGTCTAAAAGCCTCTAAGAATCATAAGGAGTTGATAGGACAAACCCCCAACTAACTCCAACTAACTAAATCATAATGAAATAAGGAAATGAATTCAAAAACATATCACGTCCTCGACAGATGAGGACTCAGCACTGCTGCTATGAAAAACTGCTGAGCTATCTAAGGATTGTTAGGAAACTATGCGTCCGAACATATGTTATTTGACAACATAGCACAAGAGAAATGTATGTGATCAGTACTTTAAATGTACTGGTACGTGAGGTAAGGACTAATTGAAATACATATTAAAACTAAATGTAATTACCTGAACATGTAAATTGAATATGCAAGACCAAGTATTTTTAACACACTGACATCATCTGAATAACCGGTGCAGTTTGTATAACTGACTAAATAAATGCTGAAAACTGACTACTTGGTCTAGCAAAACTGTACTGAAATAGGCTGCCAATACTTACTGAAACTGTGGGAGCTATCATGAAATTGATATAAACCATGGATGTTACCATGGAGTCCAACGTATCATCCATGTTGAGGAGGGTTGTTCCATCCTTGACATCAAAGTGGAACTTGAACTGGAGTGATCACTATACTAATCCCATTTGGGCAAGGGGAAACGCTCTTTGGCGCACCTGAAATCCTACAGGGGGACGTAGTTTCTGGGAAGTAGGATGCGCTAAACCCACACTTCTCTTTCGGTGCTAAATCCTACTCTCAACTAAATAACACTGGTATTATTAATGGTTTAACATAACATGGTATTGTACTAAAAAGGATCAACTGGGACTTAAAAATAATAAGTAAACACATAGGTATCGAGTGTTCATAACCCGCTTGCACCTAATGTTTTCAAAAAATACAAAAACAACTCTTAAAACAATAGAATAAAGCGATAATGCAGAGACCCAAAACATTGGACATCTGAGTATATAAGCTTAATACATGAATTTGAGCATTAAAATAAATTAAACTTAAGGGGAATAGCAATTTCTCATCAAAATAATGGAATTTAAGATAAAACATCAAACTTGTAGTTGGAAACATGAATAAATACAACTCTTATTACAATGCTAAATCCTACTCTCATCTGAAGGACAGTTAGATGCCACTACCCTTGACCATGTCTGAATCCTAAAATTTGGATAAGCTTTATCCATTTGCCCACAGTCGGGATAAAAGAGCTCACCTGAACATCAGATCTTTTTGGATACAAAATCTAAAATATGTGCAAGCAAAAATCAGAGAAATCCAAGACCGTAGACTCTATATAGATTAAGATTGAAACACAATAAGGGGAAATATTCCTAAATGTCTCATAGCCCCTCTTTTATAAGTGTGGCGCGCTAAAAACCCATAAAAGAGACTCGACTTGACACGGCTTTGTGGACACCCAACTAACCATGAACCTAGGCTCTGATAAAAACTTGACACGCTCCAAAATCAGGCGATGTCATATTGGTATGTCAAGCCCAACTTGGACCAGAGATCATCCCATCAACCTAACCTAACCATCTATTCAATTCATAAGTGTCAGATAAACTTTGACTAAATATCAAAGTAGAATAAAATAAAGATATTAGTCAATACTTAGACAATATCTAATACTTCATTAAGGACAACAATCTAGTGAATATGCCTACGTCTATAGTCATCCACAAAACCTCTACAAATCCAATGTCTAAAATATGTTGGGACATTTCCCTCAACAATAGCCAACACTAAGTCAAAATAATTCAAGTCTATGACTTTAAGTAAAAGACTATGAAGTGTTTGCCTTCCAGAGAATCGAAGCTAACTAGTTTAATGTCAACACACAATCTGCCTGAACGCTTAGTCACTGCGTAGAAAAAAAAGCATTGGAACCTATGTCACATGGGTAAATAGCATACAGAAACTGTTAGCGGTTGGAATGCTAGCATGTATCTCTAGGATAAGGGTAAAATATCACATTTTTTCAATCCAAGTCAAACCATCATATGCAATCACATTTACAATAGTATAGGCATATATTAAGATGCATATTCATATATTTATAAAGCATGTCAAGACATGGAAAGAGTCATAAAAATCATTCTTAAAGCATTAATTCAAGAGACATAAAGTGAAGAACTTTCAACCTTTTACCTTACCAATTTTAGAACCTTAAACTTCTTTGTTACATTAGCCAAGGGGATCTTAACCTCAAACCAACTCAACAAATCTGACCAAATTCATTAGGCTAAGGACTCTAACCACAAGCCATTTCATTGGGCGAGGCACTCCAACCACAAGAAATTTCATTGGGAGAGGGACTCAAACCATAAGTCATTTCATTGGGTGAGGGATTCTAACAACAATCCATTTCATTAGGTGAGGGACTCCAACCACAAGCCATTTCATTAGGCGAGGGACTCTAACCATAAGCCATTTTATTGGGTGAGGGACTCCAACCACAATCCATTTCATAAAGATTTCTAGTCGACATTTGAGCTCTTAACCTCTTTAATTCATGCATTAACATTCATTCAATCCTTTTCACATTTAAGGGCTTGAACTATTTACCCACATCAACACCATATGGGACCATAAGGTTTTCATGGGAGTATTCATTGATTAACCACATTATTAGGATAATGCCTTCATTAAAATCATTATTCAATTCAAATTAGAGTCATCAAGACCCTTACAAGCCATTCAAGCTTCATTAGCTTTTCTATACCACACTTTATATCCACACATAATTCAAGTTCATGTTTAGGGAAATGAACCCCTTGCTTAGCCATCAACCAACATGGTCATAATTTAACTAATTTCATGGCTAACAAAATCATTACAATACCATTTATCAACCATTCATACTTATTGGGGCATCTCACAATCTAAAGTCATAAATTAATCCATGATATGAATAACAAGGTTCTTACCAACTATTTACCAAGCATTCGTATTCATTATCACTCAATACATGGACAACAATGCCTTTCCCAAAAACTTATCAACTATTCATATTCATCATAACAATATCATATCCCACTCATGTTCACTAGAACAATAACCATAGTTCAATATACCATCAATATATGACTAAACATTACATTTAGACATGTTCACAAACACCTTGTTTGCATACCTTTATCAAGGCCAAGTTCATGATAGTATTCATTAATATTAGGGTTAATCAAGACCTATTTGTTAAACAACATACAACAAATATAAACATATGCAAACCACCACTAATATCATATATAATCACAAGTTTAAGCAAGAGAAAACATTATTTATCATCTGACAACAAATATCTTTTTTCATTTGATTTCAAAATCACCTTGTGCACTTACTAATCTAAGTGTGAAATACATGGTTTTTGAGTTATGTAACAAGGGAGAGAGATACATTCCTTACACAACATAAACCACTACGAAAAACGTTAGTCCTCTTTCCCCCAAAATGAACTCCCTTGAAATCCTAGCCTCCAAATCTTCCAAAGTGTTTTGGATGTTTGATCCACTTAGATATGTTTTAGAAGGCCATATAAACTTATATAGTGATGGGATTATGGGTTTTGGGGTTAGGAAATGGGTATAGGACCCTTAGCTTAAAGCTGAAAAATGGCCACGATGTTGGGTACGAATCACTTGAGTCAACCGTACCCTAGGGTACGAGCGGTACCCTAATTTGTACCCTAGGCTTATCCTATGTCATACATATTGGTTAGGGTATGACTACTGACCATTGAGTCGTATCCAAAGGGTACGACTCATTCCCTAACTCATACACTTCACTCGTACCAAAAATATTCCACTTTTTTATCAAGACACACTCTATACGGTGGGTTATGTACTACTCGTACACTTAGGTATGATTGAAGGGTGGCTCACTCGTACCTAGGAAAGTGAGTAACCCTCACCATACTACCTAGGGAATGAGAGGGGTGGAGAAGGAGGATACGACTCGTATCCAAGGGGTACGGCTTATGCCCCTAGCCATACCTAGCCCAGTGACATCAAATGAGAAAATCTTCCTCATTGTTCAAAGCCTAGGTGTTTCAATTCTCCTCCACTTGGATCATTCGTCCACAAATCACGGGTAAGGAAAGAATAAACACATGTTAACACATTATCACCCATCAAACCAACCTTTAAACAATTTAGAACAAAGCATATAACAAGGATACAACACACATCATGATAATCATCGATCGACTATTCATTTAATTGGCTTCGGGATTTATACCTATCATTTATCAAAAATACTTGATCAATTCAAAGCTTAGGGATTTGGACCCATTGTCTACTAAAGACATACATCAAATCAAGATTATTAACATATACCTCGATCACAAGTTTCCGAAATGGAAAATGAATACGGATACTTAGACTTTATATACTCCTCCGCCTCCCAAGTAGCTTTCTCAAACTATTGGTTTCTCCATTACATTCACTGAGGACTCTTCTTTCATTTGCAACCGGTGATCTTACCAATCTACGATCCTCACTGAGATATACTCATAGGAAAAAGATTCCAAAATGCCAACATCCTCCAAGGGAACAATAAAATAAGGGTCACCCACGCACCTTCAAAATATGGAGAAATAAAAAACTGGGCGAATGGAGTTTAGGCAAATCCAACTTAGAGGCAATCTTGCCAACCCTTTTCAAAATTTAATAGAGACCAACATAATGGGGAATAATCTTCCCCGTTTTAACCGAATCTCATTACTCCCTTAATGGAAGAAACCTTCAAGAATACCCAACCACCAATACTAGACCTTAAACCCCTATTCCTCATTCTCGCATAGGACTTTTGGTGACTTTAAGTGATTTTCAACCTCTCATAAAACATCTTCACCTTTTTTAAGACTTGATGAACTAAATCAGGGTCGAGTAGCTTACCCTCGCAAACTTCGTACCACCCAATAGGAGAAAGACACATCCTACCATACAACGCCTCAAAAGGGGCCATGCTAGTGATAAAGAGCAAGTCCTATTAAACTTAAAGCTTCCCAGAGACACACCACTATGAGTGCCTAAGTCTATCCATACACTACGTCTATATTCAATCCTATCCAAAACTTAGAAGGAGTTAGCTTAAGCCAATGGGCTATATTCTTTATATCCACCCCAAACACCACTCTGCTCCATTACCATTATCATATGCAAACCAAAAGTAGACGACATTGGAAAACTATAACCAACTATTATAGGCAAAATCACCAACATAAGATTGAAAATCCAACACCCTACAAAAACTATGCCATAAAACAATTCATACACATGCCTTCCCAAACATCTTAAGCACCCAACACGACTATTGGTATATCTACCAACCGCAATACTCAAACCTACAACTTTTATACTTGCGGTATAATTTATCCTTCCCAAGATCTAGCACCCTCTATCATTTTCATGAAGTTCTTCACCATTCACTCCTTTCAAAAACTATAGCTCTAGAAGTCTCCTTAGAATCTCCCCCACTTAGGGTCTTCTACATTTCCCCATTTCAAGACATCACCATATTTCTTAAGTCATTATCACCCCAACACGAGAAGGGCCACTGAGGAAGTAAAGCACAGGAACCACTTATTCGACTCAAGGCAATACCCCCAAAAAAGACATGGCACCATAGGAACTAAGGGTTTCATAGATACCACCTAGGTCAAAAAAAGACCCATCACGACACAACATACCAAAGGTTGAGTCCTTAGTACTGGACAGCAAATGACACACCACCGCATAGACAACAAATAGTGTGAAATAAGGTCAAGACTCAAATGCCGAGAACAAGGTGAATACAAAATGGAAACTTTAGGCATAAGCACTAAAAGAATGAATTCAACACTAGTAGAGTAATCTCTTAACTTATATAGAAGATAATCAATAAAATATGCCACCTGACCATCCCTTGAAGACCACTGCAAGAAGAAAATTTAAGATCAACCTTCGACCTTCCCTCTATTACACTAATGAGCACAACACTCCGTTCTAATGGGTATCATTGGGGAGGTACACTAGGGACACTTGGTGCTCTTATACCCAAACCATTCTATAAAGGAGAAATAAGAGTTGGAAAAATGTCCAAAATAAGACCAATCCCATACTTAACCTCCCTATTCATCAAATTAAAGAATGTCATAAGGGAATTTGTCAACCGAATGGACTTGATTAGGAACTCGTATCGACTATACTGCGTTCTAAAGGCATTCTTACGGATGTCCACTTCCCCAACCTTACGTTGATGATAACTCGACCTAAGATCAATTTTTGAGGAAAACTTCGCACCTTGAATTAGATCAAACAAATCATCCATTCTAGATAAAGATATTTATTCCTTATGGTTGATTTGTTCCAAGGACAATAATCAATAAACATACAAAGGAATTCATCCTTTTTGTGCATGAACAACACGAGAGTACTTCAAGGAGATACATGTGAACGAGTGCATGAAAAAAGATCAACCTTAAAATTGATTACCCTATCAGGACGAATACTGGAAGAAATATTGGGGAAAACATCGAGAAACTTATTGACCATGGGAACGGGCTCTAGGGTAGAACCTTCCGAGTTAGAACCTTTAACTTGAACCAAATGATACAAATGCCCTTTTGAGATTATCTTATGAACTCTAAGATACAAAATAAATCTCCCCTTAGGCACCAAAGAACTACCCTCATGCAATGATCGGCTCATTAGGTAATATGAACATGACCCTACGAGTCTGACAATCTAAGAAAATCTAACACGAATGTAACCAATCCATCCTTAGGACAACATCAAATCAACCACACCCAACTTTGTCGAGTCTAAAAGAGTTTTTCTACCATTAATAGATACCACACCCTTCTATAGAACCTCTTAACAACCACAGAGTCTACAACCAGGATTGAAACAAAAAAGGCAACTGAGAGACTCTCAGGACCAAAAACCAAGATGCACAGTCACATACGAGGTCACATGAGAAAAAGTAGAGCCTGGGTTAGTAAAAATAATACACATCATGAGAGAAAAATTTCAATATACCTGCATCAGTATCAGAAGATGCCTCGAGTTCCCGAGGGATAATAAGATCTTTGAGATGGTCCTGACTAATGCCAGAGCTAGAAGCAGTACCGTTAGGTGTAGAAGCTCGAGTAGTGGCAACCGATACCTTTTTTCCTAAGTGAAAATACTTTTGGGGCACTCCTATTGCATGTGACCCAATTGGCCATATTTAAAACACCAATTCTTTCCTTTCTCACAACAACCATGATGTGATCGATCATAAAACCGACAAGGAGGATAGGTAAATGAGGATTGGGCACCTCTAACCTAATGCTAGTCACCTTGTTCCCTATAAGCATTACTAATTTAAAAACACCCACCTCCCAATAGGTTTGGTTAGGGAGCACTAGCTGCAAAATTGAGGCTACAACCCACCTAATACTTTCTCTTAGACCACTTTCCACAACCTGAGCTAACAGAGCAAAGGAGCGATGGAACCCAGAATTTTGAAGTAACTGAGGAGAAGTGTCAACCCTAAAAGTAGGGTTAGTGGGAACAGGTGGAAACTCTCAAGGAAAATCAGATGCCACTACTCTTGATTGGGTCTAAATCCCAGAAAGTGGATGAGATTTTTCAATATTGCCCTTAGTCGGGACAGAAAAGTTTGCCTGAACATCAGATCTTTTTGGATACATGATCTAAAAGATGAGCAAGCAAAAATTAGAGAAATCCAAGACCTTAGACTCTATGTAGCTTAAGATTGAAACAAAGAAAAGGGAAACACTACAAAATGTTTCATAACCCCTATTTTATAAGTGTGGCACGCTACATACCCCTAAAAGAGACTATACTTGGCATGGCTTTGTAGACACCTAACTGACCATGAACCTAGGCTCTGATACCAACTTAACATACCACAAAATTAGGCCATGTCGTGCGGGCATCTCAAGCCCAACTTGGACTATAGATCTCCCTGTCAACCCAAACTAACCATCTATTCAATTTATAAGTGTTGGATGAACTTCAACCAAATATCAAAATAGCATAAAATAAAGCTAATAGTCAATACTTAGACAATATCTAATATTTCATTAAGGACAATAATCTAGGGAATATGCCTACATCCATATTCATCCACAAAACCTCTATAGATCCGATGTGAAATACATGTAAGTATATGCCCCCGAAAATAAGCATTACTAAGTCAAAATAATTCAAGTCTATGACTTAAAGATAAAGACTATGCAATGTATGCCTTTCGAAGAATGGAATCTCACCACTTCAATGTCAACATACGATCCTCCCAAACACATGGTAACTTCATAAAATAAGAAGAAGAAGCTCTGGAATCTATATCGTGTAGGGACATAGCATCCGAAGATGGTTAACAGTTGGAACGCTAGTATATATCTCAAGGATAAGGGTAAAATAGCACATTTTTTCAATCCAATTCTAACCATAATATGCAATCACATTTATATTATTATAGCCTTATATGAAGATACATATACATATATTTATGTAGCATGTCAAGTCATGAAAAGTGTCTTAGCAATCATTCATAAAGCATTCATTCATGAGACATAGAGTGAAGAACTTTCAACCTTTCACCTTACAAATTTTAGAACCTTATAATTCTCTGTTACATTAGTCAAGGGGATCTAAACCTCAAACCAACTCAACCAATTTGACCAAATTCATTAGGTAAGGGACTCTAACCACAAGCCATATCATTGGGCAAGGGAATCCAACTACAAGCTATTCATTAGACGAGAGACTCCAACAATAAGATATTTCAGTGGGCGAGGGAAACCAACCATAAGACATTTCATTGGGCGAATAACTCCAACCATAAGCCATTTAATTGGGTGAGGTACTCCAATAGTAATCCTTGTTGTAACGCCCCGATTTGCTGAACCGGAATGCTACATAGTGCTCATGACACCAAGGGACCACAAGCTAACCCATGACTGATATTTGTACCTATATACTGCAAATCATGACATAATAATATGGGATACATAAAACTGTTAGGCCATAAGGTTCAACTGAATAAAACTATGTCTGAAAATCATAACGTCCATGTGGGTGAAAATACCCAAAACAACTCAATCTGAAAGCTAAGTCTGAACGTAAATCTAAACATAAATCTGAAAGCCTCTAAACTATCTGAATAAGGAGTTGAAGGAACATGTCTTCAACTAAATCCGTAACACTGAACTGAAGAAATAAATAAATGTATAAAATTATATTGTCCTTAAATCAATGAGGACTCACTATGTATCTGCGACTGGAATACTACCGCTACTGCTGGGCTGGAGCTCGTGTCTCGGAACCTATGGTGTAACATGAAAAGAAAGCACCATAGCGCAAATGTGTTAGTACAACTGGAGTACTGAGTATACGAGGAAGGTAGGCTGAACATAAAGGGTTTCATGCATGAACAACACTGATTGACTAATATAAACGTGGGAGTACAAACATACATATATAGAAACTGGGACCGTGAATGCATTATAGCAAGACCTGTAAGCTAATACATGGTTTACTGATAACTGTCATGACTGCTACTGCAAGCTAATAATATGGACGACTATATCTGACAGTCCTGTATATACTAAAATCTGAAGAACACCCTGAGTTCTTTTACTGAGACTGATACTGAAACTGTGTGAGGTAGTGTTTAACCGGCATGCCCCATGTATTCCATTATGTCTAAGATGGGGTCCAATCTCTGCCCCGACTAGAGGGGTGTCAATACTGTGCCACGGGTAAGGACAGCTTATGAGTGATCCTTATCTGGCAGGTACTCCATAAGAATGGTGGGAACCCTAAATTAATAGGTTAAACCATCTCATCAACCCTAATCTAATAGGTTAATATGTCTCAACCTACGCTGGCTACGTTATTTAGGAATACAAGGATAACTACTAAGAATCACACCCTGAACTGACGGGTGAGTTCCCATCCTTAGGTTCACTCGGTGATAACCTCTACTCCTATCTGGAGGGACTCGACTTGAATAATTGACTATACATGACTTAATCTTACTAAATTCTGTTGACTGGTGGAATGTTACTGATATCTGACAACTGACTGAGATCATGAGGTTTTCCTAAGTCACATGACTGACTGAAGTCTATGTAGTCATAGCTTGAGTTCGGATATCATGAAACATGACATGGATCTAGGCACACAGCTATAGTTATTGGGTACGAATACTCCTAGGACTCGATAGGAGGAAACTGACACACATAACATGACTTGATCACAATATTTGAGTCCATAATTCACAATATCATAAGCAGGGGATAGTATACTTTATGTATTTATTCAACATTTCAAACATGATAGGAAAAGCATGGATATATTTTGTGTACATAATTTATATTTCCATTATCATACATGCTTTATACCACAACAATAACAACACATAATTTGCATGGAAATTCATATTAGAGTGTATGGCTAACATGAACTTGTTATTTAGATATCATGAAATCATGTAAATATAAAGTTCTAACATACTAGGCATTTTATCGAACACCTTGCATGCACTCTTTAAGGTATAGATGGATTTCATACTTGTATTCTATCAATCCACCTAAAGATCATATTTTTCAACTAACAACATAACTTTCATGAGATATAAAGTCACGATACTATTATATAGCAAAACAAACAAGCATCAACATGGGCATGATCATATCACCACAACCAACCAAGCTTTTGTATTTTTAAAGATTGATTCTTGAACTCCACGGAAAAAAAAAATCCGTGGATGAACACTGTGCATACCTTGGAAAGGAGGTTCTTGATGATTGACGGAGGAATTTCCTTGAAATTTGATCTTCAAGCTTGATTGTCCAACCCTAGTTGTTATTCTCCTATGGTGCTCTTGGATAATGAACTTTGAGATGTTAATAGGGTAGTAATGTGTTTAGAAGCTATAAATTTCGTGCGGTTAAGTTTAGGGACATGTAAGGAGTGTTAAAAGACTTAACTACCCTCAAAATAACTCAAAAACTAAGTGTTTTCGTGGCTAAAATCATAGATGTGCGCCGCATATGATACCGCCTATATTTACATAGGCGTTGCATATGATATTGCCTATATTTACATAGGTGCCGCATATGATATCGCCTATATTTACATAGGCGCCGCATATGATATCGCATATGCTTTTTATTGGCCATGTGCGATTGGTTAGGCGACACATTCTACTTTGAAAGGCCATAACTCCTTGCTCAGGTGTTGGATTTTGATGAAATTGGTAGCGTTGGAAAGCTAATTCGATTCTATACAATTTTGTGGGTCTAAATCTGCCAAAATGTCACATATCAATCACGTTATTCTTGTTCAAAGATGATTCTTGCAAAATCAAACACTAAGACTTGATGGATTCAAAAACTCTTAGCTTGCATTACTTTAAGCGACTCATATGAGCATGCTTAAGACATCGCAAGCTATCCTATCGCTAGGATATTCATTGTAAGTCATGCACTAAAATTCTACTCACAGGATAGGAGGTTTCATACGTAGGAAAACTTATTCACTTCCTAGCTTAGAAACATGCGGGGTATTACAATATCTCCCCCTTGAGAACATTCATCCTCGAATAAGAAATTACTGAGAGGGGATACAAGACAACAGAACCTGAACTGAACATGAAGAACTAAAACTTGATCTCATGACTGACATGCTAAACATACTGAACTCGTGTATATCTGATGCACAGACAACTGATACATGAATGCATGACTGAGTATGCAACAGTTAATAGGTACCAAGTTTATACTGAAAACATGTACATGAAACTGAATAAGCCTAAGGAGAAGTGTTACCTTGAGCATGATCTGAATTGGCGAGGAAGAGGTGAGGATACTTGGTACGCAGATCTACTTCTGCTTCCTAAGTATCTCCCTCATGAGACTGATTTCGCCAAAGAACCTTGACTAGAGGGACTTCTTTGTTCCTCAATCTACAAGTCTGATAATCTAAGATTTCGACTGGAATATCTTTATAAGATAGGCTATTCTGAATGTCGATGCTCTAAATAGGGACAACAACTGCTGGGTAACCTATGCACTTCTTGAGCAAACAGACATGGAAGACTAGATGGACTGAGGCTAGATCTGAAGGCAACTCAAGCTCATAAGCTACCTTTCTGAAGCGACCGAGAATTCTGAAGGGACCGATATATCGAGGACTGAGTTACCCTTTTTTGACAAACCTCTTCACTCCCTTAATGAGAGAGATCTTAAGATATACATAGTCATTGACCTCGAACTCGAGATCCTTTCTACGAACATCCACATAGGACTTTTGTCGGCTTTGAGCATCCCGGAGTCTCTGTCTGATCAACTGAACTTTATCTAAGGCATCGATTACTAAGTCAGGACCTATGACTGAGGCCTCACTAACTTCAAACCAACCAATCGGAGATCTACATCTCCTACCATAGAGAGCTTTGAATAGAGCCATCTGAATACTAGAATGAAAGATATTGTTGTATGTAAACTCAATCAAAGGCAAGTAGTCATCCCAACTTCCCTTGAAGTCAATTACACATGCCCTTAGAATATCTTCAAGATTCTGAATGATCCTCTCTACTTGACCATCTATATGAGGATGAAACGTTGTGTTGAGATGGACTTGGGTACCGAGACCCTTTTGGAATGCTTTCCAAAAGTGAGAGGTGAACTGGGTACCTCTGTATGAGATGATAGATAATGGAACACCGTGTAACCTGAATAACTCCCTGATATAGAGTTTGCATAATCCTCGGCGGAATAAGAAGTACGAACAGGAAGGAAATGAGTTGACTAGGTCATTCTATCTATAATGACCCAAATTGAATCATGTTGATGATGAGTTCTAGGCAAACCCATCACGAAGTCCATGTTCACTTCTTCCCACTTCCAATTAGGAATGGTGAACTCTTGCATGGAACCACTAGGTTTTTGAAGATCTATCTTAACCTGCTGATATCTAGAGAACTTAGCCACAAACTTTGCAACATCTCTCTTCATCCCACTCCACCAATAGATCTCCCGTATGTTGTTGTACATCTTAGTGTCCCCTGGATGAGTAGAGTATCACGCACCATGAACTTCTGGAAGAATTCTCTGGCTCAATTCATCTACACCTGGAACACATAGACGACCCTGACAACGAAGAACACCATCTCTCCCTTGGGAGAATACCTCAACTTTCTAATTCTGAACTAACTCTTTGAGCTTGACAAAGATAGGATCCCTGTTTTTCTTCTCTTTCACTTCGGAAACTAGAGATGACTCTGAACTACTATGAACACATACACCACTCTCTGAAGAATCGACTAAGCAAACGCCTAGTCTGGAAAGCTGATGGATCTCCTAAGCTATCTTCTTCTTGCTACCCTCAATGTGAGAAATACTACCCATGGAGAGTCTACTGAGAGCGTCAACCATAACATTGGCCTTGCTCGGATGATAAAGAACACTCATGTCATAATCCTTCAAGATCTCTAACCACCTTCTCTGACAAAGATAGAGATATTTCTGGGAAAAGACATACTGGAGGCTTTTATGGTCTGTGAAGACATCTACATGAACTCCATAGAGATAATGCCTCCAAATCATCAAATCAAAAACTACCGCTGCTAACTCAAGATCATGAGTAGGATAATTCTTATCATGTGGCTTTAACTGTCTGGAGGCGTAGGCTATGACCTTACCATGCTGTATGAGAACACAACCTAAACCCACTCTAGATGCATCACAATAGACTACAAAACCGTCTGAACCATCTAGAAGAGCTAGAACTGGAGCTGAGATGAGTCGAGTTTTCAACTCTTGAAAGCTCTTCTCGCATGAATCTAACCACTGAAACTTAATCTTCTTCTAAGTCAATCTGTACATGGGAGATGAAATAGAAGAAAATACCTCAACAAACCATTTGTAATAGCTAGCCAAGCCCAAGAAACTCCTGATATCTGATGGAGATATGGGTCTGGGCCAGTTTCTTACTGCCTCGATTTTCTGAGGTTCTACTCTAATGCCATCACCAGAAATAATATGGATAAGGAATGCTACTGATCTTAGCCAAAATTCGCACTTGCTGAACTTAGCGAATAACTGGTGATCCCTGAGAGTCTGAAGAACAATCCTAGATGGTCTGCATGATCACGCTCTGTGCGAGAATAGACCAGAATATCATCTATAAAGACTATGATAAACATGTCCAAGTACTTCTTGAACACACGGTTCATCAAATACATGAAAGTTGCAGGGGCATTGGTAAGACCAAATGACATGACCAAAAATTCGAAGTGACCATACCTAGTACAAAAAGCTGTCTTCGGAATGTCACATTCTCTAACTCTGAGCTGATGATAGCCTGATCTGAGTTCTATCTTGGAGAAGTAACTGGCACCCTGAAGTCGGTCAAATAGATCACCAATCCTGGGAAGAGGATATTTTTTCTTGACCGTGACCTTGTTGAGTTGACGGTAATTAATACACATCCTGAGAGAACCATTTTTCTTGCGCATGAATAATACTGGCGCCCCCATGGGGAAACGCTGGGTCTGATGAATCCCTTATCTAAGAGATCCTTCAACTGATCTTTCAGTTTCTTGAGTTCTGCTGGTGCTATTCTGTATGGAGGAATAAAAATAGGTTGAGTATCCGAAAGAAGGTCTATGCCGAAGTCTATTTTCCTTTTGGGAGGAATGCCTGGAAGATCTTTGGGAAACACATCTGCATATTCATTAACAACTGGGACTATTTCAAGACTGGGAGATTTAGAACTAGAATCTTTAACATGCACGAGATGATACACACACCCCTTAGAAATCATTTTCCTTGCCCGAAGGTTGGAAATAAATTGACCCCTGAACGCTAAAATGCTACCCTTCCACTCTAGGATGGGCTCATTCGGGAATTGAAATTGAACTATCATGTTTCTGCAGTTGATTGTGGCATAGTAGGAATGAAGCCAATCCATACCGAGAATGACATCAAAATCAGTCATCTCTAACTCAACTAAATCTGCTGACGTGGATTTCTGAGCTATCATAACCGGGCAGTTCCTGTATACCCGTCGGGCTATGATGGTTTTACCCACTAGGATAGAGACTGAAAAAGGCTCTGCTAGAATTTCAGGATTGATTCCAAAATCGCCTGCTATGTATGGAGTAACAAAAGACAAGGATATATCTAGGTCTAGCAAAGCATAAACTTGAACATGGAAAATCTGTAACGTACCAGTAACGACATCAGGAGAATTTTCCTGATCCTACCGGGACTGAAGAGGATAGAGTTTGTTTGGGCATTGCCCACTGGTAGCACTGGAAACGGCACCCTGCTGGTTCAGGCGACCGGACTGAGTTGCAGAATGATTTTGTTGACCCTGAAGACTTGACTGCGAACACTCCCTAATCCTGTGGCCTGGCTTGCCACAACCAAAACAGATATCACTACCGACTCTGCAAATGCCCTTGTGGTTCTTACCACAAGTCTGACAAAGGGGATTCGTACGGGCACTGCTAACACTGCCCTGAGATTTAGAGCCTGGATCTTTGTCTTTATTTCCGTCTCTTAACTTCGGCACTGGAGCGCTGGAAGAGGAAGGGGATAGAACAACTTACTTAGAGCAAAATTGTGTATGGTTTCCTCCATCTGACTTAGGGTGAGAAAAGTTGAAGTTACCTGACCTTTCTCTCTTGTTCTGCCTCTCCCTAGTCTTAACCTTCTACTTTTCTACTTGCTGGGCATGGGTCATGAGTCTTGCTAAGGTCATATCACCGATCAGTATCGCAGACCTATACTTATTTACCACGCTATCATTGACCCCTGACACGAACTTGCTCAGCTTAGCCCTATTGTCTGCAACCACATGAGGAGCATACCTGGCTAGCTGAGTAAATCTGAGATAATACTCCCTAACCATCATATTCCCCTGCCTGAGGTTGATGAACTCAAGAACTTTGGATTTCCTCAGCTCTTGGGGAAAGAATCTGTCTAAGAAAGTCGTGACAAATTCCTCCCACTTAATAGGACCTTCATCCTTTAACCTCTCAGACTTCCACTATTTGTACCAAGAATGAGCAACATCCTGTAACTGGTAGGTGGATAACTCGGCACTCTCAATAAAAGTAACACCCATGATGTCAATGGCCTTCTGGACTTGGTCAGTGAACTCCTGAGGGTCCTCATCAGACTTAGACCCATGGAAAAATGGAGGGTTCATCCGGGTGAAGTCCCGAACCCTAGATGCTATGGGATTAGCCACTGGATTAACTAGAATGATTGGTGGCCGTTCATTCTTTGCAGCCATAGACTCAGCAAGTGTGGTAAATGCGGCTCTAAACTCCGCATGGGAAACATGTTCGCCCAAAGGATCTTCGAGCTGAGGAGCTGGCTGCTTTCTTCTCTTTGGGGCTATGGTCTGAAATAAGAGAAGAATGGATTAGACTGAGAGTTTAACTTATGATTATTCTCACTAGCATGACATGAATACTAAAGAAAGGGGATTGTTCCTAAAACATCTTATAGACTTCTGTACATAAATATGGCGTGCAACACACCCATGTACAAGACTCTACTGGATGCGACTTTCAGACTTCCTAGGACTCTATTGAACCTTAGGCTCTGATACCAAGTTTGTAACGCCCTGATTTGCTGAACCGAAATGCTACACGGTGCTCATGACCCCGAGGGACCATAAGCTAACCCATGACTGATATCTGTACCTGTATACTGCAAATCATGACATAATAATATGGAATACGTAAAACTGTAAGGCCATAAGGTTCAACTGAATAAAACCATGTCTGAAAATCATAACGTCCATGTGGGTGAAAATACCCAAAATAACTCAATCTGAAAGCTAAGTCTGAACGTAAATCTGAACATAAATATAAGAGGCTCTAAACTATCTGAATAAGAAGTTGAAGGAACATGTCTCCAACTAACTCCGTAACACTGAACTGAAGAAATAAATAAATGTATCAAATCATATTGTCCTCGAATCAATGAGGACTCACTGTGTCTTTGCAAATGGAATGCTACCGCTACTGTTGGGCTGAAGCTCGTGTCTCGGAACCTATGGTGTAACATGAAAAGAAAGCACCATAGCATAAATGTGTTAGTACAACTGGAATACTTAGTATACGATAAAGGTAGGCTGAACATAAAGGGTTTCATGCATGAACAACACTGACTGACTAATACGAACGTGGGAGTGCAAACATACATATATAGAAACTGGGATCGTGAATGAATGATAGAAAGACCTGTAAGCTAATACATGGTTTACTGATAACTGTCATGAATGATACTGCAAGCTGATAACATGGACGACTGTATCTGACAGTCCAGTATATACTGAAATCTGAAGAACACCCTGAGTTCTTTTACTGAGACTGATACTAAAACTGTGGGAGGTAGTGTTTAACCGACATACCCCATATATGCCGTTATGGCTAAGCTGGGGTCCAATCTCTGACCCGACTGGAGGGGTGTCAATACTGTGCCACGGGTAAGGACAGCTTGTGAGTGACCCTTATCTGGTAGGTACTCAATGAGAACGATGGAAACCCTAAACTGACAAGTTAAACCACCTCATAAACCCTAATTTGATAGGTTAAGATATCTCAACCTACGCTGGCTACGTAGTTCTAGAACACAAGGATGACTACTAAGAATCACACCCTGAACTGGTGGGTGAGTTCCCATCCTTAGGTTCACTCGGTGCTAACCTCTACTCCCATCTGGAGGGACTGGACATGACTAACTGACTATACATGACTTAATATTACTGAATTCCATTGACTGGCGAAATATTGCTGATATCTGACAACTAACTGAGATCATGAGGTTTTCCTGAGTCACATGACTGACTGAAGTCTATGGAATCGTAGCTTGAGTTCGGATATCATAAAACATGAAATAGATCTAGGCACACAGCTATAGTTTTCGGGTACGAATACCCCCAGTACTCGATAGGAGGAAACTGACACAGATGACATGACTTGATCACAAGATTTGAGTCCACAATTCACAATATCATAAGCAGGGGATAGTATACTTCATATATTTATTCAACATTTCAAACATGATAGGAAAAGCATGGATATATTTTGTGTACATAATTTATATCTCCATTATCATACATGCTTTATACCACAACAATAACAACACATAATTTGCATGGAAATTTATATTGGAGTGTATGGCTAACATGAACTTGTTATTTAGATATCATGAAATCATGTAAATATGAAGTACTAACATACTAGGCATTTTATCAAACACCTTCCATTCACTCTTTAAGTCATAGGTGGATTTCATACTTGCATTCTATCAATCCACCTAACGATCATGTTTTTCAACTAACAACATAACTTTCATGAGATATACAGTCACGATACTATTATATAGAAAAACAAACAAGCATCAACATGGGCATGATCATATCACCACAACCAACCAAGATTTGTATTTTTAAATATTGATTCTTGAACTCCACGGACTAAAGAACTCCGTGGATGAACACTACGCATACCTTGGAAGGGAGGTTCTTGATGATTGACGGAGGAATTTCCTTGAAATTTGATCTTCAAGATTGATTGTGCAACCCTAGTTGTTATTCTCCTATGGTGCTCTTGGATAATGAACTTTGAGATGTTAATAGGGTTGTAATGTGTTTAGAAGCTATAAATTTCATGAGGTTAAGTTTAGGGACATGTATGGAGTGTTAAAAGACTTAACTACCCTCAAAATAACTCAAAAACTAAGTGTTTTCGTGGCTGAAATCATAGATGTACGCCGCATATGATATCTCCTATATTTACATAGGCGCCTCATATGATATAGCGTATGCTTTCTAGTGGCCATGTGCGATTGGTTAGGCGACGCATTCTACTTTAAAAGGTCATAACTCCTTGCTCGGGTGTCGGATTTTGATGAAATTGGTATCGTTGGAAAGCTAATTCTATTCTCTACAATTTGGTGGGTCTAATTCTTCCAAAATGTCACATATCAATCACGTTATTCTTGTTCAAAGATGACCCTTGCAAAATCTAACACTAAGACTTGATGGATTCAAAAACTCTTAGCTTGCATCACTCTAATCGACTCATATGAGCATGAGTAAGACATCACAAGCTATCCTATAGCTAGGATATTCATTGTAAGTCATGCACTAAAATTCTACTCATAGGATAGGAGGTTTCATATGTTGGAAAACTTATTCACTTCCTAGCTTAGAAACATGCTGGGTATTACACATGTTATTAGGCGAGATACTCCAACCACAAGCTATTTCATTGGGAGAGGGACTCTAACCACAAGACATTTTATTACCATTACTAGTAGACATTTGAGCTCTTAACCCCTTTAGTTCATGAATTAATATCCATTCAATCCATTTCATATTTAAGGCCTTCAACCATTTATCCACATCAACACCATACGAGACCATAAGGTCTTCATGGAATTATTCATTGATTAACCTCTTTATTAGGCCAATGACTTTATTCAAATAATCATTTAATTCAAATTATAGTCATCAAGACACTTAGAATGCATTCAAGGTTCATTAGCCTTTCTACACCACACTTTAGTTCAACATACAAACTTTAGTTCAACATACAATTCAAGTTCATGCTTAAGAAAATGAATCCCTTTATTAGACATCAACCCACATGGTCATAATTTAACTAATTACATCGCTAACAATATCATTTTAATACCATTTATCAACCATTCATACTTATTGGGCCATAGCACCATCTAAAATCATAAACTAATCCATTACATGATTAAATAGGTTCTTACCAACCATTTACCAAGCATTCGTATTCATTATGACTCAATACATGGACAACAATGCATTTACCAACCACTTATCAAGTATTAACATACATTATAACGGTATCATATCCCATTCATATTCACTAGGCCAATTCCATAGTTCAATACACTATCAATATGTGACTAGACTTTTTATTTAGATATTTTTACAAACACCTTGTGTGCAATCATATATCAATGCCAAGTTCATGGTAGAATTCATTAATATTAGGGTTAATCAAGACCCATTTGTTAAACCACATATAGAAAACACCAACATATGCAAACCACCGCCAATATCATATAAAATCACAAGTCTAAGCAAGAGCAAACATTATTTATCATTTGACAACAAAAACCTTTTTCATTTGATTTCAAAATCACCATGTAAACTTACTATTCCAAGTTTTAAATATATGGTGTTTGAGTTATTTAACAAGAGAGAGAGATATATTCTTTAAAAAAGATGATCCACCAAGAAAAATTTGACTTATCTTGCCCCCAAGATGAACTCGCTTGAAACCCTGGCCTCCAAATCTTCCAAATTGTTTGAGAGAGTGGTTTGGATATTTGATCCACTTAAAATGTTTTTTTGGAGGCCATATATATAGTTATTGGACTTAGGATTTTGTTTTTAGTAAATTACCATAGGGCCCTTAGTTAGAAACTGGAAAATAGCCACAATGTTGGGTACGACTCACTTAAGTCAACCGTACCCTAGGGTATGAATGGAACCCTAACTGGTACCCTAGGCTTCTTCTAAGTCATCCATTCTGGTTAAGGTGCGAATACCCACCCCTAACTCATACACTTCACTCCTACTAAAAACAATCCACTTTTTGATCAAGACACACTCTATACAGTTGTGTTGTGTATGACTCGTACACTTAGGTATTATTGGAGGGTGGCTCACTCGTACCAATGATAGTGAGTAACCATCACCACACTGCCTAGGGTACAAAAGGGGTGGGAAAAGAGTATACAACTGGTATCCAAGGGGTATGCCTCATGCCCCTAGTTGTACCTAGACCAGTGACATCAAATGAGGAAATTTTCCTCATTGTTCAAAGCCTAGATGTTTCAGGTTTTGGTTTTTCAAATATAATTTACAGGTTTTGGTTATAAACGCTTGGTTATGGTTTTCCCATATTTTAATTATGCGCTTATATGATTTAATGGTGGTTTTAGATATTTGGTTGCGTGGGAATGGGTATTTGGTGATTGTCTTTGGTTTTGGATACTATGCCCCCAATGTGTTTGATAAAATTCTTATGATAATATTTTCAGTACATTGTTGGATTTTAATGAAACTTATACATGGTTTAAACTTGGTAATGGAACCCTAAATGGTTAAATGGTTTGGAATGATAAAAGTGGATTTGTTTTGGGTTTAACTATCATTCTTGTGGGGTACAATGAAATCCCCCAAGTCATAATAATGGAACACTTGTGAGGTATATGGGACTCCCCCAAGTTAATTGGATAATGTGATTATGGGTTCATGGGAGTCCCCTGATCTCAAAAGTTTTGTCTTAGGGAAATACTTGCAAGTTATAGTCGGTATGATGATACTACTATGTATAGCCTTGGATAATAACAATGGTTTAGTTGGTTGGAAATGGTTTAAATTGGGAAATAAAGGCGGGGTGTGATAGCTAACTGTGAAGGTAGGATTCCAATGGATGAACACTGGAAACTCATGTTTTCCGACATGAGAGGTAGGTTATGGAGACCTTATATGATTCTATGAGGTACACGGGAATCCTCTAAGTACATTGTACTTATGTATCATAGAGGGTGAACGGTACTTGGGAATCCCTTACTCTTATGGTATCTCTGGTTCATGCGGCTACATGTATCGGGGCCCGTTCAGGGGGTTAGACTGGACACATATAGTTCGTGAGTTGTTAAGAATAGTTAAGCTACACATACCCAGGTTAGTGGTTTTTAATGCATGCTAAACCTAGTTCCCTTTCCCGGCATGTTTATATACATATGTATGGTTTGTATGCATATGTATGGTTTACTTGGTTTTTTTAATTGACATTATTTTATTCTTATCTTGAGTTCATGCTAGCAATCACTCTACAATCCATCTTTGGGCAGATGTATCCCCATGCGATGCAGGAATCGATCATTCTACTCTTCCTTCTTAGCGATCGGACTTCGGTATCAGCTATTGTATTAAAGTGGTGAGCTTCCATCTTTCTGAAAGGCTCCATTTCATGGATGTTATTTCATACTTTAGTTTATTTATGTATATTGGTTTTGGCTATGGTTGGGGGCATGTCCCAATCAGATTTTTTTATTCATTTTGGTAGAGGCTTTTGTGGAACTACTATGGGTTTATATAGGCAGGATCGACATCGATGTTAGCCTTGGTATTGGCATTGGTATTAGGGATAATACCTTGGTACTAAAATTCTCACTATTCCATCCTCTTTTATTTTGGGGTAACATAATTACTGTGGAACTCATATGGTTATGGTTTGGATTATGGTTTTGTTGGTATTTATGATCGATTGGGTATCGGACGTTTGGACTTATTTGGGTTGGTCACGGTTATATACCTATCCCAGAGTTTGGATTTGGATAGTTATACCTTATCTTGTTATATGTTTGGAATTCATCCAACTCTGGATATGTGTAGGACGACTAGGTTCGGTATTTGGGGTTGTCTCCGATCCTGGTTGGACTTGGGATTCCCATTATGACAAGGTCCCCGATAGGGTCGGGTCATTAAGCAACTAAACCAAATACACCTAAGTTGAGGTTTTCGGTTAACCTAAAAGTTCCAACTAACCTAAGTATTGCTAATTTCATCACCAACACCTAAAGCCCATCCCAAATCTAACATAACATTATAAATATACTATGACATATCTCAATCTAAGAAGAGGGAAACCTAGCCTACCTGGATGTCGAAGAAAGCTCGAATAATATGTTAAATCACCGACTTTTCTTTTCGAGAAGCTTTCGTAAGGTTCTACACTATTAAAATCACATTATACTTCTCAATACAAGAACGGTGATTCCCATATTGTACTATTGTTCTTTGGGTACAAAATTACTCAAAAATCCCATGTAGGTTCCATTTATGGAAACCACATTTCCGAAGCCAACCCAACATTTCCCTATGCTTAAAGAGTTGCCCTAAGAAATAGGTGAATCTGAGCTACATTGGTGCTAAAATCAAGTCACCAAGTTTTAGGGATTTTAAAGAAGAAAATGGGAAATCAACCAAGAAATCAAAGGAATCTCACCACAAATTCGAAGGAAAATCGCATAATTACTGTTATTAAAGCTCCCACATTACCCACAAGAGTTAATCCTAAGTTTTTAGCAATATTTGGAGTTTTAGTATGGTGGAAATGGATGACGAATAGGAAAAATAGGTTAAAAAGGCAGTATTTATACCCTTCCCAAGTTTTCGGGTACCGCAATCGCGACCCATATATTGTTATTCGTGATACTCGGCTAAAGGGCTAGAAGTAGCATTTGAAACATGGCCATCACGATCATGCTACATTCGTATCTACAAGGCTGAGTCATGTTCATGATGTGAGCGTTGCATTCACAAGACTCGTAGCTTGGGAAAATAATTGCTATCACAATACATGGTTCACGATCGTTGGTGCA
This sequence comes from Capsicum pubescens, assembly GCA_030864215.1. Taxonomy (NCBI): domain Eukaryota; kingdom Viridiplantae; phylum Streptophyta; class Magnoliopsida; order Solanales; family Solanaceae; genus Capsicum; species Capsicum pubescens. Next base: position 90,415,360 of record CM061549.1, on the reverse strand, counting down.
CTAGAACCAGCTGAGACTTGGATATTTCCAAGTCTTCGCCAAGCCCTCAATATTCATCCCGAATCTCATACATGCAAATGGACTAAGCTAACATACCAAATTTGATGTTTCAAACTCTATGGTGCAGTTGAAATTTCCATTCAAGGTTGTTTTGACTAAAAGTGGGTCCTACACCTTATTTTCTATTTTTTATCTTCCGACCAATAGGTCGTATAAGACTGGGTGCCTTGGGAGCCAAACCAAAAGTCCTAGCCTAAAATTGATATTACAAAGCTATTGGAACATTCAAAATTGGAAAACGGTGTTTTTTAACTAAAGTTTTTATCCTATGGCCATTCAGAACCAGCAAAGACTTCAAAACAAAGAGTTCGCACTATAAACCAAATGAAATGCCCGGTAACCGAATTGTCAGTCCCAGCAAGTCATAAATGACTTAAGGCAGCTACAGAAAAGCTGTAATGGTGAAAATAAGCGGAAATATGGAAAATGACCTGAAGGGTCATTACACTAACACACCAGTAAACCTAGGCTTTGAAACAAATTTATCACGACCTAATTTCGGAGGTTATAATGGCACCTATTATAACCCATCAATAAGTAAGCCAACCCATAGTTCGGAATTGTTTATAATTGACTGCCATGAGAAATGAATGAAATAGAGGAATAATTGTAATAAAAGACTAATATATATATATATTTATAAGTCAATCCCAACCTGGTGGATCACTAGAAGAGCTTCTAATATAATAAGAATACAAAATGGAGAACTAAATGAATATACAAGTACAACCCATCTTTGTATACAATATAAAGATCAGTCTAATCCATAAGAGGGGGAATATGAATTCTTTGAATGCCAGGATCTCACCCTAAATCTCCGGTCAATAGTTGTTCCGCACGTTTTAGCCAACAACGACGATAACCCATACTATAATCTGCAAGTTGTAGAAGTGTAGTATGAGTACCAAACAAGTGGTAATCAGTAGGCAACTATCGACTGAGCTCCAAAGATAATGCAAATAAAGATAACATGTATGCAATAATGTAAACTAAATACAAATATCTATGAAGCAACCATAATAAATCTAGGAATGCAATAAGGAACTATTCTATCCTAGCCATACTCAGGAACTAAAGAACTATACCATATATCACTGGTCAATATACAAACAAAGAATAAAAGTACGATATATAGTAGTATACAAGGCTAAGGGCATATACAATATGAAGAAACAAGAAATGAGAGAGATATATGTTAATATCATAGCTTGATATATGTATATACATATAAGTATACAAGACTAACTCAAACGGGTATGACCTAACATAGTAAATCTATCACCTCAAGGCATCATATTCAAGGAGAAAACTTATGCTGGAATAAATGGGGTCCCTAATCCAAATATCTATACATGAGATAATTTTCCATAACAAATTAACTGTAAGAGGAAGGAATCAGAATCATACCTCAAATCTTAGTACCATTCTATAATTAACCTATAATGAACTCATGATAATAATAATAATAAAGTAACCATCTAGTCCAGAAAAATAATGCATAATACGGTTGACACAACCCGAATTGGGGTCTTGTCGTAATAGGCATCCCAAGTCCAACCAGGATCGGGGACCACCCCTGTCACCCAAGCCAACCTTCAAACACCTACCCTGAGTCGAATGAATTCCGACCATATAACAAGATAGTATTTACAACAAGTCCAGACTCTGGGATAGGTCCATGACCGTGACCAACCCAAGAAAGTCAAACCAACCAATATCCAACCAATAACCATACCAAAACCAAAACAATAACAAAGAGCATGTCCATAACATAACATAATAGGATAGAAAAATCATAAATTCAGTCCAACGATATCATCCCCAATACAAATACCAATACTAAGGCTGACACCAATACTGATACCTCTTATTCCAACCCATCGTATTTCCACAAAGCCTCAAATCAAAAGTAATAAAATATCTGGTTAGGGCATGCCCCCAACCATAGCCAAAACCAATGTCTATAAAATGACCAAAGTATGAAAGGAAATCCATGATATGAAATGGAGCATTTCAGAATATGGAAGCTTACCACTTCAAATCGACTGAGTTGATCCCGAGTCTGAGCACTAAGCAAGAGGAGTAGAATGGTCAGTTCCTACATCGCTTAGGGATACAACCTCCCAAAGATAGGTTAGCGGGTGAACACTAGCAAGAACTCAGGAAAAGGATCAAACATTATCAACCTTTAAAACCAAATAAACCAACCATATACATACATAACCATACATACATATATATATATAACCACGCTGGGAAAAGGGAATCGGGTTTAGCATGCGTTTAAAACCATTAACCTGGTTATGTGTAGCTTAACCGTCCAAGAACTACATACAGGATATATGAGTCCAATGTAACCCCTTTAGCGGGCCTCGATGCGTCTAGCTGAATGAACCAAAGATACCATATGAGTAGGGGATTCCTAAGTACCCTTCTCTCTCCATGATAATTATGTGCAACTGTACTTAGGGGATTCCCGTGTACCCCGTAAGTATCATATATTTTTTTTATATCCAATCCTTATATTGGCCAATATGAGTTTCCAGTTTCCGTCCGTTGGACTCACACCTTCACGGTTAGCCATCACACCTCACCATCATTTCCTAATTAAAACCATTGTCACGCAACTAAACCACCATTCCATTTATTATTAACCAAGGCTATATGTCGTGGTATCGTCATACTGACTATAGCTTGCAAGCAATGTCCTTAGCCATCTTTTTTAAGATGAAGGGATTCCCATGTACTCATAGATTACATTATTAAGTTGACTTGGGGGAATCCCATGTACCCCGCAAGTATAATGCATTCTTAGTTTGCTTGAGGGATTTCTTTGTACCCACAAGGCTTTTAATTAAACAAACCATGACAACCATGACCCTACCATTTAACCATTTCAAACCATTTATAGAATTTAGGGTTTCATTACCAAGCTATACCATGCAATAGTTCCATTAAAAGTTCAACAATGTAGTAAAAGCATTCTCATAGGCATTTTATCAAACACATTGTGGTCATAGTGTTTCCAAAACCAAAACCAATTACGAATTAACCATTTCTATGAAACCAAGTGGCCAAACAACCATAATACATGCAAATCCATAATTAAAATATGGGACAACCATAACCAAGCATTTATTACAAAAAAAACTAATATACATTTGAAAACCCAAAACCATACAACAATTATGCGATGAAAACATTTCATAAAACATGTCTTTAGTTGGAAATAAAAATGAGGGAGGAGTATCGTGCCTTAGATTTAGAAAAAGATGAGAACAAATCACCCCTAAGAGCCTCAATTGACCACCTCAGAGGAAACTCAAGCTTTTGTTTAACCCAAGAGCCTTGAGAGATTTTTAGAGTGTTTCTAAGTGTTGGTTTGATTGCAATTAGGTTAATGAAGCCCCAAAAAGGTGTTTTAAGGCATGGGTCCCAAGGAGTTGTAAGGGGAAACTTCCAAATTACCCCCACTTAAACTATTTAAATTTCTCACTGGAGGGTACACCCGCCCCCTTTATTCGTATCCTAGGGTACGTGTTGTACCCACCACTCATACCGCAAGAAGAATCTCAATCCCCATACTGACCAACCTATGACTTCTAAGTCCTACTCGTACCCAATCATATAATTGGTACCCATAATACGTACCAACAATTGAATAGAATCAAAGGAGAGGTTTGGACACTGTCCAATATACGAATCAACAGTACGACTCGTACCCTACCTTATGATTCATGGTGAACCACTCGTACTCTGATCCAAGTTAAGTTACTAAGTTTTAGATTAAGTAAAGGAAAAACCCAACCCTACGACCCATCACCAACCACACAACTCATAGACACCCAAGTCGTACCCATTCCAGAAACTCAACCACCCAACACTGGACAACATACGACTAGATCACCTGATCCTTACCCTCACCATACAAATAGTATGGTGAGTCATATGATGTCCAGAAAGTCCAAAACCCAAGAAATTTATAAGGACCAAAACCCAGGGTGTTTTAGTCTCCCCCACTAGGATTATTCATCCTCAAATGACGGACAAGGTAGTACAAAAATGAAATACACCCCAACATAACTATTCTAACCTTTAACTAAGTCAAAAAACAAAGTTTAAAGGAAATAAACCTTCCTTTAACCAAGTTAGAAAACAAAGTTAGGATCATAAACACATACCTTCAGTATGAATCTCTGGAGAAAAAAACAAATGCAGATAATTGGACTTTATGTCCTCTTCCTATTCCCAAGTAGCTTTTTCCACCTTGTGGTTCCGCCGTAAAACCTTAACCAAACATACATCATTGGTTCTCAACCGAATAACCTACCGATCAAAGATCTCAATAGGGATCTCTTCATAAGATAGAGAATCTTAGATACCCAGTCCTTCCAAAATAACAATCGATGAAGGATCACCTACACACTTTATCTACATAGATACATGGAATACTAAATGAATGGAGCTCAAACTAGAAGGAAACTCCAATTCATACGCAACATTCCAGATCCTCCTCAAAAACCACATAAGGACCAACATACTGGGGAGTGAGCTTCTCTTTTTTCCCGAACCGCATTGCCTCCTTCATAAGAGATACCTTTAGGAACACCCTATCCCCAACCTCAAACTCCAAGTCCCTATGCCTTACATTTGTATAGGACTTTTGGTGACTTTGGGCAGCCTTAAGCATATCCTGAATCACCATCACCTTCTCCATTGCCTGCTATAATAAGTCTGGACCAAACATATCCGCCTCACAAAGATCAAACCATCCAATAAGAGATTTACACGTCCTACCATACAATGCCTCAAATAGGGTCATCCCAATGCTAGAATGATAGCTATTGTTTTAAGAAAACTCTACAAGAGGTAGATGCTCAACCCAATTATAAACATAATCAATCACACATATATACAACATGTCTTCCAATGTCTAAATATTCCTTTCTTCTTGCCCATCCATCTACTGGTGAAAAAAAGTACTCAAACTAACCTTAGAACCTAACCCCTTCAGAAAGAACCACCAAAAGTTAGATAAAAACTACATACCACAGTCAGAGATAATCAAAATAAGTACCCCATGCAGCTTCACAGTCTCATGAAGACACAACCTCACATAATCCTCAACTGAAAAGTTAGTCCTCACTGGAAAGAAGTGAGCTGACTTTGTCATACTATCCATGATAACCCAAACTGAATCAAATCGGTTTTGAGACCGGGGAAGACCAGTAATGAAATCTATGTTCATCACTTCACATTTCAATTCAGGAAATTCAATCTCCTGATACAAACCCCCAAGCCCCATGTGCTCAACTTTCACCTGTTGACACACCAAATATTTGTCCACAAAATCAGCCACATCGTTCTTCATACCATTCCAACAATATATCTCCTTGAGATCATGATACATTTTTGTCAAACCAGGATAAAAAATATAGTGCTATTTATGCACCTCAACCAATACCTTTTCTCGTAAACCATCCACATCATAGAATATATAACCGCCCTTGATACAACAAGGTACCATCACCACTGATCTCAAATACCATTCCCTTTTGCCCACCTTCATTATCTTTGATTTTAATCAATACAGGACCTAGCATTTGCTTCTCCTTGATCTCTACACCAAGAAATGACTGAACCACTTCCTGTTCAAACACAACACCATTCTCGGAGCCCAAAAGGAAAACTCCAAGATTAGCCAAACGGTGAATATCCTTCACCAACTCCTGATTCTTCTTTTCCACGTGAGCCAAACTTTCTATGGACAACCTTCTAAGAGCATCAACAACCATATTAGCTTTACTTGGGTGGTAGTGAAGACTCATATCATAGTCCTTAGAAAGCTTAATCTATCTACTCTGCCTGAGATTAAGCTCCTTCTAAGAGAACACATACTGTAAACTCTTATGATCTAAGAAGATATCTGCGTGTACTCCATACAAAAGGTGCCACCAAAATTTCAATGCAAACACCACAGCTAATAATTCATGATCATGAGTAGGATAGTTCCTATCATGCACCTTCAACTGCCTAGAAGCATAGTCAATTACCTTACTATAATGCATCGGATTGCAACCAAGTCCAACTCAGGATGCATCACAGTAAACCACAAATCGCTCATTACCTTCAGTCAAGGTCAAAATTGGAGCCAAAGTTAGCTTATCCTTCAGCTTCTCAAAACTACCCTCACAAGCATCCGACCATAAGAATTTTACCTTCTTCTGAGTCAACCTAGTCAATGGGGCATCTATCAATGAAAAACTCTCCAAAAATCTCCTATAATACCCGACCAAACCCAAGAAGCTTTAAAAATTGATAGGAGTCGTAGGTCTAGGCCACTTCTTAACCACGTCCACCTTTTGTGGATCCACTATGATCCACCAGTATCCTACCTTATGGCTCATAGTGAGCCACTCATACTCAAATCTAAGTTATGTTACTAAGTTTTAGATTAACTGAAGGAAAAACCTAATTCTACAACCCATCACCAACCAAATGACTCATACCCACACAAGTCATGCCCATTCCAGAAACTCAACCACCCAATACTGGACATTATATGACTGGGTTACCTAACTCGTACCATCACAATATGAATAGTATGGTGAGTCGTATGATTTCTAAAAAGTCCAAAACCCAGGAAATTTCTGAGGACCAAAACCCAGGGGGTTTCATCGGTCCTCATAACTCAAAAGGCTCAATCAGCACACAACACACAATAAGCAACACTCATAACCTAAACTTATGAAAACACTCATATAGTTGATAGATATAGGGATAAAATAATATATTAGTGTTAGGTAATGCACATACAAGAATGAATGCAAAGTAAAATCATAATACCATAACTAATCCAAGTTCCATAATAAAACTCAGTGTATACACCTCCTCTAGATCGACGACTCACAAAGGTAAGACCTACAATAACTTCTCTTCTCTAGCATGACAACTCATAAATGAAGGGGCCCCTAGGGAGTTCAAGAGTATCTATATACACAGATCAGTCCAGATCTAAGATTTTTAATAATCATCATTATCATTAATCTATTTCGCTCAGTATTAGAGAGATGTATATAAATAAAAATGCACAGACTCAAACTATTGCTAAAAGAGTATAAGTCTATAAATCCATTGCCCAGGTTAAACTCCAAAACTAATTCATCATACAAGCACAAAAAGGGTCAAAATCTCTCTTAACCAAGGTAAATAGTAGTGATAAAATCATGGCCAGGGATCTATATCAAACAATTTCCTAAAACACTATCTTTAGTTCTAAAAGCTTATAACTCATCCATCGAGGTTGTATGATTCCTGCTAGGAAGAGATTCCATTTTTAAAGTGAAAAGTGGGAATAAATCCCTTTTAGGAAAAATAGTAGTAAAACAATCTTTGTAGTTGGAAATGTACTATTAAGTGAGTATGAATGTATCGAATCTATGCAATTCCATCACCAATATCCAAAAAAATACAATGAAAAGTATATAAATGTCCATAGACTATGACCACATCCTTTATAAGGATAACTCACACACTTGAAGTCCAACTAATACCATCATCATGGCCTAGGGATTAGTAATTAAAAACTAGCATAACCATGACACCATAATTTGAGAAACCATGCTAATTCACCAATTCAAGTAGTATACCTTAAACTAAGAGGTGCTTAGCCTCAAATATGTCTAATATGCTCATAACCTAGAGTAATAGGGTCCTAAAGTCATGAAAAGAATTTCACCTTAAGGGTTGATTTTCCCTTCTATCCCAATATATTTCAATTAGGCTTTGTATCCCAATATGTCTAAATTAGGCTAATGTAAGACCCAGTAAAATCCTAAGCTCAACTCAGTCTTATAAGCTTGCTAAGGGGTCCCAGACTTAGAAAATTCTAGCTAAGTATTTAGACTTAGTATTATTTCGTCCTTCATAAGTTGGCAATTCTATTTCATGACTCTTATGACCTTAAAGTATCGATCTTTAGATTAATTCATGATCAGGAATGTCAGTAGGTGTTTTCGAATGAGTTTTGTATTTTTTGGACCTCATTTGAACCACGTTTGGGAATCCAAAATAGTGTATCAACATGATCTCGATGCGACGCATCGTCCATCGTGTCGATCAATATTTTTCCTTGGCTCCCTGTGGCAATTTCAAGTGAACCGATACGGACTCAATGAGGTGCTTTGGCCATAGCGTCATGCCGATAATGCGGCACATCGATTTGCGCGTTGACATTCTAATTTTCAATAATTAAAAAGTCACTTCCGCAGGGGTGTTAGGGTCTTTTCCCACCCTTATTCATCCCTAAAACACAAGATTCAACCCTCATTAACCAAAATACACTCACTTTCTCTTAAATTGCTCAAGAATAAGAACCCTAGGTGATTTAATTTCAAATCTAAGGCTCAAGGTTTCACCATTTTTCTTCAAGAATTTTGCAACCAAGGTATGTCAAGTGTTCATCCAAGGGTTCCTTCCACCTTTGGAGTCCAAAAAACTCTTTTAAACTTCAAGTAGCTTGATTTCATGCTTTCCATGATTTGTATTCAAGTGTATTCGTGATTATAATGTTTATTGGACTTCTATTCCATGATTAAGTGCAAGATTTACGTAAAAATAACTATTATGTATGTAGTATCATGTGAATTTATGTTAAATCCTTGAAATTATGATGATCATGTGTTGATTAGTACTATGTTCATATACAATACCTTCCAAGTGTTTGATGAGTTGTTCATTAGAATTAAATAATGAAATTATATCATGTTAGCATATATTCAAGTTCATTTCATGCAAGTGTTTGATAGAATGTCCCAAAGAATTAATGATGATCAAGTAGTTATTTATCATGTTTGAAGATTGTGCCATGTCTTATAATTTATGCTATCGAGTCTTGGGGTATTTAATACCCAACAATTTAACTGATTACCTAGAGCCATGGTCAGTCTCAGGATAGTATCAGTCATGTCATGATTAATCGTACTCTCGATCAGTTATAGAACTCAGGGAAAACTCAGTGAATTCAGTATCAGTCCAGTCTAGTTCAGTATTTAGTTTAGACCTTAGTAAATTCAGTCAGTTAATAGAATTCAATAGTATTCCATCAGTCAATGGAACTCAGTAAACTCAGTTCAATTCAGTTAGACAGTATAATTAGTAACAGTTCAGTCAAGCCTAGTATGAACTAGGAATCAGTTCAGTGTCTATTCAGTTGGGGGAAGGATTCAACACCGAGCAAACCCAGGGATAGGGGCATTCCTACCAGCAGAGAGTTTGACCCTTAGTAGTAATCCCTTTATTACAGAACTACGTAGCCAGCGTAGGTTGAGATATCTTTCTCTAGGTTTGATATATTTCATATGAGTTTTCCTGCCAGTGAGGGTTGACAAAAGAGCTTTCTGTCAGAGAGGTTTAACTCACAGTTGTCTTTACCCATGGCATGGTACTGACACCCTTCTAATTGGGGTTACAAGTTGGACCCTAATCTATTCAGAAAGGGGCATATCAGTTAGATGATTACCTCCCACAGTCTCAGTTTCAGTTCCAGTCTCAAAATAGAACTCAGTTTAATTCTATAGATTTAGGACTATCAGGTACAGTCACTTAGTTCAGTATGGAACTCAGTATAGTTCCACAGGATCAAGACTGTTAGATACAGTCACTTTGTTATTAGCTACACAGTATAACTAAACTCAGATATCAGTAAATCAGTAATTCAGAACTCAGTATCTAGTGTTATCACAACCTTAAATTACAGTATACGTATTCATGCATATACTCCTATTCAGTTATATTCATGTCATTCAGTCAGTATTGTTCATGCATATGAACCCATGCATTTCAACCTACCTCACTTTGCATACTAGTACATTCAAAGTACTAACGCATACCTTTCTCTTATACTATGATGTTTTATATCATAGGTTCAGACGTTCAGGCTCCCGATCATACGTAGCAGTTAAGATATTCAACTAACAGAGTTAGTGGTGATTCCTCTTAGTTCAAGGACATTATTATTATTTTAGTAGTTCATCTTATTTCAGTAGTTTGGAGTTAGTTGGAGATTTGTCCCATCAACTCCCTATTTCAGACAGTTTAGAGACTTTTTTAGACTAGAGTATTTTCAGATAGATGTATCAAATTTGGTATTTATCATACCGTATTCAATTTTATTATAGTATTGAACCTTATGGCAGTTTTCCACCTAATTTCTGTATAATTACAATATTATTACTCAGTTATTGCAAAAGGTACCAGTCATGGGTTAGCTTGTGGTCTTTCGAGATTATGAGCATCGTGTAGCGTTCGGGGTACAGACTCGGGGTGTTACAAACTTGGTATCAGATCCTAAGGTTCAAAAGAGTCCTAGGAAGTCTGAAATCCATATCTAGTAGATTCTTATGCATGGGTGTGTAGCATGTGACACTTATGAACAAGAGGTTATGAGAAGATTTAAGAAAAGATTCCCTCCTTTCAGTATTTATGTCGTGTGAGTGAGCATGAGCTCAAGTTAAAATCTCAGTCTAATTCATATCTTCCTCATGCTTCCAGAACATGTCTTCCAGAGAAGCTAACAAAAGAAGTAACAAAAACCAGTCAGCCCTTCCTCACATTCAGGCAGGCCCCCTAAATAAGCATGTTTCTCACAGTAAATTTTGAGTTATTTTCACTGCCTTGGCTCATTCAATAGTTTTTCAGAACAATCAACTGAAGGTTATCCTACCTAGGCTTATATCTTATGCTCTATAGAGTAAGGAGGAGAGGTGTAGGAAAAAAGGGAGAAAGAATAAGAGGGCCAAAACATCTAGGACAAAGAGTGGTCGAACCAATCCCTTTTGTCTGAAATATGGCAGAAATCACCAGGGTATCTGCAGAGCTGGCAGTGACGTATGTTTCAGGTGTGGCAAGCAAGGTTACAAAGTCAGAGATTTTCCCTAGTCAGGTTCCCAAGGTCAGCAAAATTATTTCCCAGCTCAGTCCGGTCGCTGGAATCAGCAGGGTGCCGCTTCCAGTTCCACCAGTGGGTAACGCCCAGACAAGCTTTATGCACTTCAATCTCGATAGGATTAGGAAATTTCTCTTGATGTGTTCACCGGTATGTTACAAGTTTATCATTTATATGTTTATGATTTGCTAGACCCAGGAGCTTTTTTGTCCTTTGTTACTTCTTTTATAGTTGTTAACTTCGGAGTCAGTCCTAAAATCCTAGAAGATCCTTTCTCAGTCTGTACCCCAGTGGGTAAATCTATCATAGCTCGTTGGGTATACAGGAACTATCCGGTTATGGTATCTCAGAAAGTCACTTTAGCAGACTTAGTTTAATTATAGATGATCAATTTTGATATCATTCTCGGCATGGTTTGGCTTCATTCCTGCTATGCCTCAGTCGATAGTACAAATAGAATAGTCCAGTTTCAATTTCTAAATGAATCTATCCTTGAGTAGAGGGGTAGTACTTCAGCACTTAAGGGTCATCTTGTTTCTCACCTAAGGGAAAGAAAAAATGATGTCTAAGGGATCTGTCTACCATCTCGTTCAAGTCCAGGACTCTAGTTCAGAACCCCTAAATCTTAAATCAGCATCAGTAGCATATGAATTCCCAGATGTGTTCCTCGAAGATCTCCCCGGAGTTCCTCCCGAAAGGGTAATCGATTTCTGAATAGACCTTTTTCCTGATACTCAGCCTATATCTATCCCACCATATAGAATGGCACCTATGGAACTCAGAGAATTAAAAGAACAGTTAAATGATCTCCTAGATAAGGGATTTATTAGACCCAGTGTGTTCCCGTGGGGTGCCCCAATTTTATTCGTGCGTCAGAAAAATAGTTCTCTCAGAATGTGTATTGATTATCATCAGCTAAATAAATTCACAGTCAAGAAAAAGTATCCACTTCCCAGAATCGATGACTTGTTTGACTAGATTCAGGGTGCCAGTTACTTCTCTAAGATAGGACTCATATCAGGCTATCATCAACTCAGAGTCAGGGAATCGGACATTCCAAAAATAGCTTTCAGAACTCGGTATGGTCACTTAAAATTCTTAGTCATGTCATTTAGTCTTACTAATGCCTCAGAAGATTTCATGGAGTTACTGAACCATGTGTTCAAGAATTACTTAGACATATTCATCATAGTCTTCATAGATGACATTTTTGTCTATTCCCGTAGTGAGAATGATCATGCAGATCATCTCAGATTCGTATTCCAGACTCTCAAAACCCATCAGTTATCATGATATCTATTCATGTCTTACATGTCAGCTCTATAATCATAGCCCATACTCGTACACGGTAGCAATCATGCATGCTTATAGTTCCTAGTATAAGGAGTTCCAGTTCACTCAGTGTTATGAATCATGTTCCATGAATATAGAAACTCCAGACTCAGGTCATGCAGTTCATGACTCAGGTACATATGTCATGCTATACAGTATACTCAGTTCCCATGACCCATGCTACACTCCTAGCGATCGGCTAAATTCAGATTTTGTCATGCATATCCTCAGTTTAGATATTTTAGTAAATCCATGGTGTTGATATTTTATTCCTCAGACCTCAATTAAGTGTCTAGTTTGGAATAGTATTCATGCATACATCGGGTCCTTATGTTTTACCCCTTCAGTAGACTCTCCTTACAGAATGATGTAGTGATGAGTAGTTGCTTAGAAAGGAGAGAGTAAATGTTTTATGTTAAGAAAAGATTATTGCATACTAGTATTACACAAAGCTATAGCTATGAAGATAGGCTTGAATGTCATGTTGATGTGTAAGTGGCTAAATGTATTTTGAAGATTGTAATAGGCTTGAACATAGTGGGAGAATTTAGTCAAGATCAAACCTCAGTAGGTAGAGTTATCAGAACCCAGTATTCAGTTCTAATACAGTCTCAGTTGCAGTTTTAGTTACAGTCTCAGTCCCAGTCCCAGTCCAGTAATCAGACTAGTAACTCAGTTCAGTTTTAGATTTGCTTGACCATAGCGTACAGTTATCAGTGATTCAACTATCAGTATTTCAGTACCTCAGTTTATAGACTATTTTAGAGTCATGTTATACATTTGGTCTTGCCTTCTCAAATGATACAATTTTCATGAATTCATGCTCAGTTACCTCATGTTACCCATTCATTCCTTACCTCGTATACATGATACACAGTTCTATTCTAGTTATTTAGACTAAGTACAGTTTAATATTATATGACCAAGTATTAAGCTATCAGCCATTCAGATAATCAGATAAGTTAGTAAGCTTATGCACTCGTGCTCAAAACCCATGTGAATATTTTCAGTAGTCCTAGGTGATGTGTTGTACTAAAGTAGAGAGTATAGTGAGAGATTATTAAAGGGATAAGTCTAAGCTTGAAAATTTATAGTCGTAGTGCATAAGTCTTAGTCACTTCATCTTAGATAATGTTTCGTAGGCCCCGACTCATATTAAAGAATTTTAGACAGGATGTGATTTTCTTATTCAGCTATTTTATTCAGCCATGCCAAGAATTCTTGCCCCCTAAAGTGACTAAAACTCTATATAAAGAGTGTCAAAGAAAGACTCCAGTCGAATATAAGTTTTCAGCATAAGCTAGTCTACAAAACCAGCAATTCTGTTTAGTAGTTAGGCAGATAATGTTCATAAGGTTGGGTTTCCCATCCTTCCATCTAGTCGCACTATCCAAAGTCTCATGAATGTAACTATTCCAAGATCGAGCAACCATGAGGTTGCGAGTTCAGCTCAATTAAGGTGTCATACCTCAGTTTCAAAACCCCGATATGCAGTCACGATTCAATTCATAGGTGCCCTGTTCATCATCTCAGTTTTTCCTTAGTATCTCAGCCAAGTCAGCATTCTTCAGGGGATATAATGTCCCAAGAGGGAGATGCACCATAATCCTTGAGCTTTCATGACCTAAACCTTTCATCTTCTCTTCACGTAAAAAATCTAGTTTGGAGTAGTGGGTACTCATAGGTGGACCCTCAAGTTCTAATCTCAGTCGTAAGCCATGTATTCAGGGGCTCAATTCCATTAATGATAATCAGTTCTTGTATCACGTTTTAGGCTAAGTTATGTTCTCATGTTCCCATTCATGTGTATTCAGTAAATAATCTTGAGTTCAGGATCGGGGATTTTGTATTCTTAAAAATCTCTCCTATGAAAGAAGTGAAGAGGTTGGCAAGAAGGGGAAGCTCAGTCCTCGATATGTCAGTCCTTACCAAACTCTTAGTCATTTTGGAAAGGTATATTATGAGCTTGAGTTACCTTCAAGCTTAGCTTCAGTACATCAAGTGTTTCATATCTCCTTGCTAAAAAAGTGCATAGGTGACCCCGCAAGTGCAGTCCCTATAAAGAGCATAGACATTTAGAACAGTCTCTCTCTTGTGAACAGGTCCCAGTCAAAATCCTTGACTATCAATTTCGCAGACTTAGGAACAAAGAAGTCCCTCTAGTCAAAGTTCTTTGGAAAAATTAGTCCGTTGAGGGAGCTACTTAGGAAACAGATATGCGAACCAAGTATCCTCACATCTTCTCTGCAAACTCAGCCTCAGTCCAAGGTAAAATATTTCCTTTGAATTTACTCAGTCTCATGTTTAGATATAGCTACCAACTTGGTATCAATTAACGTTGCATACTCAGTCATGAATTCATGAATTAGTTCAATCATGTACTCATGCATCAGATATGCATGTCCAATATATAAGCTCAGCTTATCAGTTATCCCAGTCATGCATTCATGAATTATGTTAAGCTACGTACTCATGCATCAGATAAGCATGTTCAATTTGTTAATTCAATATATCAGTAATTTTAGTCATGAAATCATGCTTCATTTGTGCATGTCCAGTGTCTAAATCCAGTCTATCATTATTCTCAATTTAATCAATCTCATTCGAGGACGAATATTCCCAAGGGGGAGTTATTGTAAGAACCTGCAAAATCCTAAGCTCAACTCAGTATTTTAAGCATGCTAAGGGATCCCATACTTAGAAAATTCTAGCGAAGTATTTAGACTTAGTATTATTTCGTCCTTCGTAAGTTGGAAAATCTATTTTACAACTCTTATGACCATAAAGTATCGATCTTTAGATTGATTTATGAACAGAAATGACAGTAGGTGTTCCCAAACGAGTTTCGTATTTTTCAAACCTCGTTTGAACCATGTTTAGGAATACAAAATAGTGTATCAATGCGATCTCTATGCGGTGCGTCATCCATCGCGTCGATCAATATTTTTCCTTTGCTCCTAGTAGAAATTTCCATTGAACCGATGTGGACTCGACGCGGTGCGTTGGACATCACATTGATGCCAATGAAGTAGCGTGCCGATCTGCACATCGAGAGTCCAGTTTTTAGTAATTAAAAAGATGCATCCTCAGGGGTAATAGGGTCTTTTTCCCACCCCTATTCAGCCCTAAAGCACGAGATTCAACCCTCATTAAGTAAAATACACTCACTTTCTCTCAAATTTCTCTAGAACAAAAACCCAAGGTTATTTAATTTCAAAGCCAAGGCTCAAGGTTTCACCATTTTTCTTCAAGAATTTAGTAACCAGGGTATGTCAAGTGTCCATCCAAGGGTTCCTTCCACCCTTGGAGTTCAAGAAACTCTTTTAAACTTCAAGTAGCTTTATTTCATGATTTAGATTCAAGTGTATTCATGATTATAATGTTGATTGGACTTCTATTCCATAATTAAGTGCAAGATTTATGTAAAAACAACTATTATGTATATAGTATCATGTCAATTCATGTTAAAGCATTGAAATTGTGATGCTCATGTGTTGATTAGTACTATGTGCATATACAATGCCTTCCAAGTGTTTGATTAGTTGTTCATGAGAATTAAATAATGAAATTATATAATGTTATCATGTATTCAAGCTCATTTCATGCAAGTGTTTGCTAGAATGTCCAATGAATAAATGATGATCAAGTAGTTATTTATCATGTTTCAAAATTGTGCCATGTCTTATAATTTATGCTATCGAGTCTTGTGGGTATTTAATACCAGACATCTGATTACCTAGAGCCATGGTCAGTCCCAGGATAGTATCAGTCATGTCACAATTAATATTTCTCTCAGTCAGTTATAGAACTCAGAAAAAACTCGATAGATTTAGTATCAGTCTAGTCCAGTTCAGTATTCAATTCAGACCTCAGTAAATTCAGTCAGTTAACAGAATTAGTAGCATTCCATCAGTCAACAAAACTCAGGGAACTTAGTTCAGTTTAGTTAGACAGTATAATCAATAACAATTTAGTCAAGCCTAGTATGAACTAGGAATCAGTTCAGTGTCTATTCAGTTGGGAGTAAAATTAAGCACCGAGCGAACCCAACGATGGGGGCATTCTAGCTAGCATGGGGTTTAAACCTTAGTAGAAAATCCTACATTACATAACTACATATCCAGTGTAGGTTGAGATATCTTCCTTCTAGACTAGGGTTGATACACCTCATACGAGTTTTCCTGCGAGTGAAGGTTGATGAAAGAGATTCCTGTCAGATAGGGTTAGCTCACAGTTGTATTTACCCATGGCACGGCACTGACACCCTTCCAACTGGGGTTATTGGTTGGACCACAATCTATTTAGAAAGAGGCATGTCAGTTAGATGATTACCTCCCACCGTCTTTTTATTCCAGTCTTAGAATAGAGCTCAGTTTAATTGTACAGATTTAGTACTGTTAGATACAGTCACTCAGTTCAGTACGGAACTCAGTATAGTTCCATAGGATTAAGACTGTCAGATACAGTCACTCAGTTATCAGCTACACATCAGTAAATCAGTAATTCAAAACTTAGTATCCAGTGTTATCATGACCTCAGATTACAGTATACGTATTCATGTATGTACTCCCATTCAGTTATATTCATGTCATTCAGTCAGTATTGTTCATTCATATGAACCCATGTATTTCAGCCTACCTCACTTTGCATACCAGTACATTCAAAGTACTGACACATACCTTTCTCTTCCGCTATGATATTCAACTGAAAGAGTAAGTGGTGAGTCCTCTTAGTTCAAGGACATGATGATTATTTCAGTAGTTTAGCTTATTTCAGTAGTTCGGAGTTAGTTGGAGATTTGTCCCATCAATTCCATATCTCTGACAGTTTAGAGGCTTGTTCAAACTAGAGTATTTTCATATAGATGTATTAAATTTGGTATTTTTAATACCGTATTCAATTGTATTATAGTATTCAACCTTATGGCATGTTTTCTGCCTAATTTCTGCATAATTACAGTATTATTACTTAGTTATTGCAGCAGGTACTAGTCATGGGTTATCTTATGGTCTTTCGGGATTATGTGCATCATGTAGCGTCTAGGGTACAGACTCGGAGCGTTATAGCTATGTCGGGGAAATCTACCCATAATCATATCCTAACATTATTACCTAACATGCAATATATGTAATACACTATCTCATGAAGAAAAGCAGATAGAATCCTACCTCGATGTCGATCGCAAATCCTTCAACGCCTATAACTTGTCTGCCTTATCTCCATGATCCTAAAATGCTTACACATTATAAAAATAGTATCCTATAAGTCATTAGGAGTAAAATGAGACCCATACCGCTATACTATGGATTGGTTCAAATTCAGGTCAAGAACGGGCCCGCAAACAAAATCCAAAATTAAATCCATCTCAAGGTCCCTCGAAGAATAAGAAATCTGTGTTGACAAGTTGAGCATAAAAAGTGCATGAATCAGGGCCCAAATAATCCCATGAATCTTAGGGAATTAAATACCTAATTTCTAAGAATTTCCATAAAATAGGATGGAAATTGATGGGAAAATTAATGGAAATGACCAAAGAACGGCTAGCTTGCCTTAGCTTCATTGGATGATTCCCTACTTTATCCTCTCTTTGAGTTCTAAAAATGTTGTGAAAATGGTGAAAGAATGGTGGAAAATTGGGTGGGGAAAGGGGATTTAAAATCCCCTAGGAGCTAAGAAAGAAGACACCTTGGCGCTAAAGTGCCTGTCGCAAAAATGGCATGTCAATCACTAAAGAGTTATGGTAGCTTGGCGAGGGTACCGCTAAAGCAACCACCCTTACACTAAAGATGGGGCCGCTCACCGCTAAAGCAGACCTCAGCTAATTTCCCAAGGCTGATTAAGCAGTCTCATGGGCTCTAAAGCAGATTCATGAGTGCTAAATCAGTCTTATCAGGTACCAGGCACCTGATTTTGCTAAGTCAAAAAATAAACTTTGACTAGGTGCTCGGGATTCATTTAGAACCCCATGCATGCAAACAAACTATGTTACCATACAAATTTTGATGTTCCAGACTCAATGGAACCATCAAAACTTTTATACGAGATTGTTTTGACTAAATGTAGGGTCCACATCTATAGTTCTATTTTTCATATAATCTGCCTAATAGCCCAAAATGAGTCTGAAAGACTTGGGACCCAAACCAAGTGTCCCTCTAGCCTATAATCAATGTTCCAGAGCTGATGGCACTGTCAAAATTCTCATTTGAGGTCATATACTAGGAATTTTGGTTCAAGACCAAATTCTAAACAATGAAAGCTCCAAAATAGGGAAATGAGCCTAAAACCCAAACTAACTATCCGATAACCAAACTGACAGGTTTTCCAGGTCATAAATAACTTGTAGTTGTTGTGGTAAGGCTTGAAATGTTGTAAATTCATAAAAATTAAGAAAATTATCTAGAGGTTCATTACAAGGTTACAGCGTTAAATTAACTAAAGTTAGAGATTTCAGACAGTGTGTGGCTACTTATTTAATGTCGCCCAAATTAAACCTCTCAATAAAGTATACAAAAGTCATTATCAAATACAAAACCCAAAAAATATTGGGGTTGATCCCATAATGAATAGGTCAAAATATCAGGCAATGTGTAGTTGAGGCAATCAATGACAATCTCTAGTGAAAGAGGGGATTTTGCCAATAAGTAATTCAATAGTAAAAATTATTGATTTATTGGATTTGTAATTAGTATGAAAGAGGAATTAGGATTGTGTTCCTCAATAACTTTATAACCCCGCAGATTAGTTGTTCTTCATAATTTCTCCCGATTTTGGTATGTAGAATCGATAGGTAATGTATACTTAGAATAGCTTTTTGCTCTTGTATATGAAATATCCTCAAGTAAGTTCTTGCTTCTCCTAAGATTGCATTACTTACCCTAATCTTGCATCCCAGATTAGCTACCCCATATTATCAGCTCAATCTATTAAGTGGAGGTTGGAAGCTCTACGTGTCTGTCGTTTATTCCCTTCTTTCAATCCCTACTCCTTCCTTCATCTTGAGTAAAGATATGGTTAGTTCTAACATTGTACACAACTAGAACATAATCAAACCCAAGGATAAAACAATCCATGTATGAACACCAGTTGAAAATCACTCTGTACTAAGAACACTACTTCGTTAACGTGTCATGGTTCCCACAACCCTAGTTGTGGTGTTTAGAATCTCATAATTTCAAGAACACAAGTAGAATTTTTATATGAAAACATATTATGAAATTAAAAATAAGAATATGAAAAACTCCAAAATCACACTTTTAAATAAACTACTAAAATTTGATGTTTGTAGTTCCAAGACCAAGAATGTCCCATAGAATCCTTTCTATAATATAATAGAACGTAAACTGATATAAAGGAATGAATAAGAGTATTTGTAGACAAAATAAAACCTATCCTAAAAAGAATAGGATTTCTGTGTCAGTCATCTTGAACGAAGGGGATGTATGATTGTGATTTGATTCCACAATCGTCCTTGGTTCTCGTGGTTTGCTTATGGACTTTGTCATCTTTAGGTCTCCTCTAGTAGGATCCTCAGTACAAATCTGTCTTATGCCTCTAATTGTACAATATAGTTGTCATATCATCCTATACTTCAACTCTTGTAAACTTTAGTTCTAACCTTCATTCCCATGACCTCTTGGTACGGCTGTTAGTTCTAGGTATGATCGTGGGATCCAATCGTCTGATCTTTATCTCATTTAGGTTCTGTAACCTTTGTTTCATCACGTCCTTCCAATTATCAGGTTGTAAGATCATGATATCAATGCATGATCATAGGATGCTTCTGTCTGATTAACCTTTTGTCCAAAATCTAGCACTCTACTTCTCCAGACTTATTTACCAGCAAATACCCTAAACCCCATTATATTCATATTGAAATACCCTTATAATTTGAAATATTCACCATTTTAAGCTTCGAAAGTACAAAAAGTTTACAGCACATCAACACCCTAAATTAAGATCATTTGCATGTCATCAAGTAAAAAAAACATAACTATCACAACCCAATCTAGGGACTGGCGGTGATGGGCATCTCAAGTTCAACAAAGATCGAAGACCACCCCCTGCTCCTAACCAAACAGAACACAATAACCCCAACAATTAATGAATTCCAAACATATAACTAGATAGCATAAGATAAGCTCAGAGAATTTAGATATGTCTATACTCGATAACCATTAACCAACAAAAACAACCACCGCCACCACCTAAGTCCACAGTAATCTACAAAGCCTTCTAACAAAATCAAAATCAATAAAATGTCAGGACATGCCCCCGACTCTGACAATAACAATGACAATGATAATGTTAATGTGAATTCTTCAATTATAGTTTATGAAAAAAAACAATGGAATGATCAAGTCTTCTTGAGAATGGAAGCTCACCACTTCACATCAAATGACCAATAAATCGAGCCAATCCACCTAACACTGTTCAGGAAAAGTAGAAGTATCTCTGAAGCCTGCATCCCATACGGATACAATGCTAAGAGATAGTTAGTTGGTTGAGAAGTAGAACGTAACTTCGAGATAAGGATAAAGTAATGATAATTCAAAATTCAGCTCAACTCAATATACATGTTCACATTCATATGTGAATATGTAGATACTTATATAACATGTTGGGATAGGGAACATGGCTTAACATGCACTTTAAAACTTTAGCCTGAATTGTGTAGCTTAACCATCATTTAATAGTACCCACGGGCTATATGGGCCCAAACTCTCACCCCCTAGTCGGGCCCTAGTGTGTGTAGGTACACGAACCTATGAATAATCTCATATTTATCCACGGGGACTCAAATATCCCAATCATATACTAAGGTGACTTAAGCAACTAAACATATAATGTAATATGGGGGACTCAAACCTACCAATCATAAAATAATAAGGTGGACTCTAACCACCTGTTCATAAGCGAGAGGACTCAAACCCCAAGCCATTTCCACTCCTGCACCGGCAAATGCGGTTTCCAGTATTGGTCCCTCGAGACCTCCACTTTCATGACCTAGCAACACAACCCTCCTATAATCCCACAAAAATATTTATCACACATTCAAAAACAATAAGCCATAATACACATTTAGGCATACACTATCGATATCATCATACCAACTACACTAGCAAGGTATCATCAACATATCAAATCAATTCCATTAACTCGGGAGAAAAACTCCCTTTGTTCATTAATACAAGGTGGGGAAACGCTGACTCCCTTTATTCATTAAATTACCCATCATGTTTAAATAACCTCTTTATCGCATGAAATTGTTCCAAAACTAATTCAATGCAATTTTTGTTTGTACTCAAAACCGCTTTCACAAAGTTGTGTTGGGGTTGTTACCAATTCAATTGTTAATATTCATAAAATTTGGGGAATAACAATTCCCTAGTTTATTCACCACACTCATGCATCAAATTGATTCCAAAACCACCATTTAAACATAAGCAATGCATATGTAAACATGAAACATCACATAAACTACAATCATTCAAAACCCTTAACCCATGTTCCAAAATAACCATCAAAACCACATGGATAACTATTTAAAACACGTGTTTTTACAAAGTAATTGTTGGTGAAGCAAAACATGTCTGGCATATCAAGAATTATGGAGAGAATTTTCCCTTCGGAGCTCTAATTGATAAACTTATTGGAAACCCTAAGTATCTTACTTGAGAGAATTTAGAGAGTTTGAGAGAGTGTTTAGATTATGAATAATATGCTAATAAAGTTCCAAAGAGGGTTTTAAGTCGTGGGGGCTTAGTGGGGTAGGAAGCAAATTACTAGAATGACAATAATTAAAAGACCAAAATTGATTCCCAGTCACTACGGGTGACCTCATGACTCGTAGGGTAACCCTACAACTCATATAGTACAGTCATAGTCTAGAAAGTATCTAGGGTCACCCCACACTAATGTAGTTATGGGTCGCACCACACAACTTATATCTAGTCCTTACAACTCATAACATGCTAGTCGTAGTCAAAACAGCAACTTTAGGTTAATGCACTAGATTCCCTATGATTCACACCCTACGACTCGTTATTAGACCCTACGACTTGTAGGGTCCTAGTCGTATCCAAGATAGAAACACCAGTATAGGCTATGATTAGGTCCTTAAGACCCTCAATGACACCTTACAACTTCCAGGGTGAGTCGTAGTGAGGATAGTAAGCTCAAAAATCAAGAAATTTTCAAGTATCAAACACGTGGGGTGTTATATTCTTCCTCATAGGATCATTCATCCCTGAATAATAAGATAAGGTATCCCTTAGCACAATTTAACACAGAAGCACACCCACTCTTACCTTTAATAAAGACAAAAAACTTAGAAATCAAAGAAATCACAAATTTCTTTAATAAAGTCAAAAAACAACAATATTAAGAATAACTCATACCTTAAGCATGATTATTCAAAAGGGGAACAAGAATGGATACTTGGACTTCATGTCCTCTTCAGCTTCCCAAGTATCCTCTTCAATTTGGTTCCTCTATAGAATCTTTACCAAAGCCACATCTTTCATTCGCAAAAGGCAAACTTGTTGATCCAAGATCTCCACGGGACTTCCTCATAAGACAACGAATTCAAAACACCCACACTTTCCAATGAAACTATCAAGGAAGGATCACCCACGCACTTTCTTAGCATTGAAACATGAAAGATTGGGTGAATAGAACCCAAACTCAAATGCAATTCAAATTCTAAGCCACATTGCCCACTCTCTTTAAAATCAAATAAGGGCCCATATAATGAGGACTGAGCTTCTCTTTCTTTCAAAAACCTCATCACGCTCTCCATTTGAGACACCTTCAAGAACATCAAATTGCAAATTTCAAATTCCAACTCCCTTCGCCTCACTTCCACATAGGACTTTTGGCGACTTTGTCCGGTCTTAAGCCTATCTCGAATTCCTTTACCTTCCTCATATCCTGATGAACAAAACTAGGATGAAACAACCCAGCCTCACCAACCTTAAACACCTTAATAGGAGAACAACATCTCCTATCATATAAAGCCTCAAACGGAGCCATCCTAACTCTAAAATTGTAGCTATTATTATATGCAAGCTCAATGAGGGGCAAATGATCAACCCAACTACCACCAAAATCGATCGCATAGGATGTGAGCATATCATTAATATCTGAATGGTCCTCTCTGTTTGTCCATCCATATGAAGGTGGAAAGCGGTGCTATGGTTAACCTTAGTTCCCAAGCCTCTCTAAAAAGAATGCTAAAAATATGAGAAGAACGGAGTACTGCGATCAGATATAATAGAAATAGGTGCACCATGCAACTTTAATTCTTGAATGAACAATCTTACATAATCCTCAGCAGAGTAATTAGTTCTCACATGTAGGAAATAGGCGGACCTAGTGATCCTATCCACGATGACCCAAATCGAATCAAGCTTATGTAGGGATCGTGGAAGAACACTATCGAAATCCATATTAATCACATTCCACTTTTATTCGGGCAACTTAGTCTCTTGAGACAACCTACCAGGTCTCAAGTGATCCGTCTTTACTTGTTGATAAACAATACACTTTACCACAAAATTTGGCATATCCCACTTTATATTATTCCACCAACAAATCCCTTTCAAATCATGGTACATTTCAGTCAATCTAAGATGAATGGTGTACCTCGACTCATAAAACTTAACCAAGATCCTGTATCATAGCCCAACGACATCGGGAACACATAACATACTTTAGAACCTCAAGATACCATCACCACCAATCTAAAAAACTATCACTTTCTACTATCCCACGCCACTTTTAATCTATATCAAGATAGAATCCAAAACCTGCTTCTCTTTCACCACAACACAAGGAGATAACTTTACCACCTCTCGTACCATCACACCACCATTCACATAGTCAAAGTGACAAACTCTAAGATTAGCCAACCGATGAATATTACTCACCAATTCTCTCTTCTCCTCCTCCATATGAGATAAGCTCCTCATAGAAAACCTGATAATAGCATTACAAACTGCGTTAGCTTTACCTAGATTATAGTAAAGACTCATATCAAGCCCTTGAGAAACTTAAGCCACCGCTTCTACCGGATATTCAACTGCTTCTGTGTGAACAAATACTGCAAACTCTTATGGTCTAAATAGATATCAACATGAACCCTATATAAATAATTGCAACAAATCTTCAAGGAAAAGACACAACTAACAGTTCTAAGTCGTGCATTAGATACTTCTTCTCATGAACTTTCAACTGTCTAGAAGCATAGGCCACAACCTTACCATGATGCATCAACATACAACCCAGTCCCATAAAGGACGCATCACCATAAACCATAAAACCCTCGGTACCCTCAAGTAGGGTCAAAACTGGAGCAAAAGTCAACTTGTCCTTCAACTTCTCAAAGCTACCCTCACAAGAATAGAACTATAAAAACATCACCTTTTTTTGGGTCAACTTAGTCAATGGAGCAGTAATTGAAGAAAAACTTTCCGCAAACCTCCCATAGTACCTAGCTAAACCTAAGAAGCTCCAGATATTAGTTGGAGTTGTTGGTCTAGGCTACTTCTTAACCTCCTCAACTTTCTGTAGATCCACCATGATCCCCTCAGTGGACACAACATGACCTAAATAAGTCACTACATTCAACAAAAATTCACACTTGGAGAATTTAGCATACAACTACGTATCCCTAAGAGTCTGCAACACTATATGGAAGTAATTGACATGATCTACCTTACACTTAGAATACAAAAAAATGTCATCAATAAACACGACGATGAATAAGTCCAAAAACTAATGGAATACCTGGTTCATAAGATCCATAAATACTGATGACCTATATTATGGTCTGAATATTAAAAATTCTTGTTCTTTCTTTCACTCATCTCTGCTTTCTTCTTATTTCCTCTTCCATTTATTGCATATACACTACAAGTTTAGGGATGTCCATATCCTTTTTTATCAGGGTGGCTTTTCTCTCTAATATTAAATCATGAGAGAAAATGAAAGCAAATTCCTTATTTTATCCCTCATGGTAGATATTAACTCAAGAGCATAACACGACACCTGATGAAACTTCAGGGCATACTCCTTCACTGTCATCCTGCCTTGCTTCAAATTCATGAATTCCTCAACCTTCGCTTCCCTCAACTCTTAAGGAAAAAAGTGATCAAGAAAAGTACTAGAGAAGTCATCCCACAAAATGGACTCAACATCATCACCCGTACACTGATCTGACTCTTTATACCACTAATACGTTATATCCTTCAACTAATAAGCAGCAAACTCTACACCCTCCACATCAGTAGCATGCATCACATGGAAAATCCTCTCCATCTCATCAATGAAACTTTAAGGATCCTCTTCAACCTTTAAACCTATAAAAGTCATAGGACTCAACCTCATAAATTGGCCAACTCTAGTGACCTCAGAAGATATAGTAACAAAAACAACATGCTGAGTCTAAGAGGCCACAAGCTGGGTAAGCAAATGGATTGACTGGAGAAACTCATCATTAAGCACATCAACTTGAGGTGTTCGGGAAGGTATAGGGGAACTAGTGGAACTCCATATAGGAAAGTACAATCAGGAGCTAGAGATCTAGACCGGGCCAAAACTCCATAAGTAGTACAATCTTCATCAACATTATCCTCAGACGGGATATGAGCATCAGATCTTTTCGGAGCCATGATCTAAAAAGCAAAAATACAGGAACTAGAGGAGAATTTCAAGATCTTGAGACTCTATGGCCTAAAATAAAACAACAAGAATGGGAAACATTCCCAAATGTCTCGTAGGCTCTCCCTTAAAGTGTGGCATGCTACACACCCATAAAAGAGACTCTACTTTACATAGATTTGTGGAGATATAATGACACCAAACCTAGGCTCTAAAACCATCTTTTTGACAACCCATACTAGAACCTAGCCATAATGGGCATCTCAAGTCCAACAAGGAATCTCCCACCCCCTACTCCTAACCAAACAGAACACAATACCCCAAATAGTGACTAAATTCCAAATATATAACAAGATAGCATAAGATAAGTCTATGCCTAATAATCATTAACCAACCAAAAAAACCAACACCAACACCCAAATCCACAGTAATCCACAAATTCTTCTAATAAAACCAAAATCAATAAAGTGTCGGGACATGTCCCGGACTCTGATAATGATAATGATAATGATAATGATAATGATAATGATAATGATAATGATAATGATAATGATAATGATAATGATAATGATAATGTGAACTCTTCAATTCTAGTTTTTGAAATGAAACCGATGGAATGATCAAGTCTTATGAATAATGAAAGTTCACCACTTCGCCGCAAATAACCAATGAATTAAGCGGATCCACTTAACATTGTGAAGGAAAAGTAAAAGTATCTCATGTGTCTGTATTATGTGGGGATACAATGTCTAAAGATGGTTAGTGGGTTAAGCACTAGTATGCAACTTAGGGATAAGGATAAAGTAATCATAATTACAAGTTCATCTCAACTCAATGTACATGTTCACATACATGTGTGCATACGTAGATACATATATAATATACTGGGATTAGTAATAAGTCTTAACATGCACTTTAAAATTTTAGCCTGGATTGTGTTGCTTAACCATTATTTAATAGTATATATGGGATATATTGGCTCTAACTCTTACCCCCTGGTCAGTCCTTAGTACGTGTAGCTGCATGAACTAGAGAATAATCTCATATATATGCACAGGGAACTCTAACCTCCCAATCATATACTATGGTGACTTACGCACCCAATTATGTAATGAAATATGGGGGACTCAAACCTCCCAATCATAATAATAATAATAATAAGGTGTACTCAAACTATCTGGTCATAAGTGAGGAAACTCAAACCTCAAGCCATTTGGACCCCCATGTTGGCAAATATGATTTCCAGTATTGGTCCCGCAGAACCTCCACTTTCATGACCTAGCTACGCAACCCTCTTTTACGCCCCATTAAATATTTATCACACATTCCCATTCATTAAACCATAATGCATATTTAGGCATACACTGTCTGTATCGTCAGACCAACTATACTTGTAAGGTGTAATCAATATGTTAAAGTTATTCCATTAACTTAGTATAACAAATCCCTTTCTTAATTAATACAAGGTGGGGAAAAATAGACTATGTTTGTTCATTAAATCAATCACCATGTTTTAATAACCTCTTTATCTTATGAAATTGTTTTGAAAATAATTCAATGCAATTTTTATTTATACTCAAAACCGCTTTCATAAAGTTGGACTGAGGTTGTTACTAATTCAATTATCACTATTCATAAAATTTGGAGAAACCATAATTCCCTAGTTTATTTACCATACCTATGCATCAAATTGATTTTAAGACCACTATTTAAACATAAACAATGCATATGAAAACATGAAATATCACATAAAAACAATCATTCAAAACCCTCAACCCATGTTCCTAAACCACCATCAAAACCACATGGATAACTATTTAAAACACATGCTTTTAGAAAATAATAGTTGGGGAAGAGTAACATGTCTAAAATATCAAGAGTAATGGAGAGAATTTTCCCTTCGAAGGTCTAATTAATAAAATTCTGAAAACCCTAAGTATCTTTCTTGAGAGAATTTATGGAGTTTAAGATAGTTTATTGATTGTGAATAGTATGCTAATAAAGTACCAAAGACATTTTAAGTCATGTGGTTTAAGTGAGTTGTAGGGAAATTACTAGGATTCTTTTAATTAAAAGACTGAAACTAATTCCTAGTATATACGGGTGACCTCATGACTTATAGGGTCATCCTTTCACTCATTTGGTCCAGTCATAGTTAGGACAGTGTCAAGGGTCACCCCACACTAGTCTGGTTATGAGTCGAACCACATGACTCGAATCCAGTCCTTATGACTCATAACATTCTAGTCACATTTAAAATAGGAACTTTAGGTTAGTACACTAGTTTCTCTATGATTCACACCCTACGACACTTTACTAGACCCTACCACTTGTAGAGTCTAGTCATAGTCAAGATAGAAACTCTAGGACAATATACTGGCCAGGCTAAGATTGGGTTTTTAAGACCTAAAATGATAGTATAACGCCCTGAGTCTGGTACCCGGAATGCCACACGATGTTCATGACCTCGAAGGACCATAAGCTAACCCATGACTGATATTTGTACCTATACACTGCATAATATACTGTATAAATATGGAAATAAAGGCTGAAAGGACAAAAGGTTCAAAGATCTGATAAAACATAATATCTGAAGATATGGTATATCAACACCAAAACAACTTAAATAACTCTCTAAACATGCTAGTCTGAAAGCCTCTAAACTGTCTGAATAAGGAGTTGATGGGACATGTTCCCAACTAACTCCAACTACTAAAATAAATTAATTAATGAGATAATAAAGTAATGGTTATGTCCTCGAAGGATGAGGACTCACTTCTAACTCTGACTGCCGAGATTCGAATGCTACTAATGCTCTGGAGCTCGTGCTTATGAACCTATGATATAAAACACCATAGCGCAAATGCGTCAGTATAATTGAATGTACTGGTATGCATGTGAGGTAGGTTGAATACAAAGGGTTCACATGCATGAACTATACTAATTGACTGGATAACATGAATGTGAGAATGCATGCATGAATACATAATAACTGTAAATGAGTTTGTAATAACATGGTTACTGAGCCTGAGTACTTATAACATGAGATAATGATAACTGTAAAACTGAAATAACTAGTATGGAGTGACTGTATCTGACATTCTAGGTTCTGATGGAACTAGCTGAGTTCCATGCTGTTCTGAGTTGACTGTATCTGATAGTCCTAAAATCTAAAGAACTATCTGAGTTCTTTTACTGAGACAGAATGACTGTATCTAACAATCCTGATTCTATAACTGAAACTATGGGAAGTAGTCATCTAATCGATATGCCCCAAATAACGCGTTATAGTTGAGTTGGGGTCCAATCTATAACCCCAATTAGAAGGGTGTTAATATCACACCACTGGTAAGAAAAAGATGTGGGTAACCCTTATCTTACAATGTCTCCAAAAGAGAACAGTGCGGCCCTTATCTAACAGTGCGTATCCACCTCATCAACCCTTATCTGACAGTGTTGATGTCTCAACCTATGCTGGCTACATAGTTTTGGAATGAAAAGATGACTTCTAAGAATTACACCCTCATCTGACAGTGTGTGTTCCCATCCTTGGGTTCACTCGGTGCTAATTCCTACTCCCATCTGAATAGACATTGAACATGATTAACTGAACTGGACTAAATTGAATTCATGGAGTTTCGTTGACTAATGGAATACTACTGAGATTACTAAATTACTGAGCTTTGTTGGGTCACATGACTGACTGAGTTAAATAGATCATGGCTTGACTGAGGGTATCATGAAAACATGGCACTGGCTCTAGGCACACAACTATATTTTTTGGGTACAAGTACCCCCAGGACTCGATGAAAAGAAACTGACAAAGCATAACTTTCTTGAATACATGGCCAACATCCACAATCCATAATATAATAAGTTGGAGATTTCATGAAGTACAATTTCTAAAGCACCAAAAGGGCTACACATGTATCTATAATTCACTGACTAAGATATTTCATCAAATATTTGACATGCATAAACTTGTACATGAATGGGGATTTCATATTATCGCACTAGTATGGCACTTTTCCTACACATAGGATTTTAATCAAACACATGGGGAGCATACTTTGGTTATACCATCATCAATGCATCTAATTGTCATGGTTGCATAACTAAATTTGCTAATTTGAAGGGTTTATCATGATTATTATGAAAATCTTCATATACTAGGGTCAATCATTGGAATATGTAATTTAAAACATGAATCAAAACCCCACAACATCATGAACATGAATTTTAATTCAATTTAAATCATGAACATTCATAAATACATATATCTTGGATTTTGAAAAGAGATTCTTGAGCTTCATGGGTGAAAGGGACCCATGAATCAACGTATGACATACCTTGATTATGAGTTTCTTGAAGTCCTTGGACTTGAAGAACTTGTATCTCTTAGTTTCTTGAAGAAGGATTTGGATCTTGTTCTTGGGGATTATCTTTAAGAGAAAACCCTAATTTGATATTGTAGATGGATAATAAAGTTATGAGCCTTAATTTGATATTATTAGGTATTAGAAAGGATGGTAAAACACCAAAAATCCCTTTTTTAAAAATGAATTAAAATAATTGAACAAAATATGCGACAGTGGGTGCGATGGTCCATTGCTGGGTCGATGGTCCGTTGGTCCTGACCATTGCACCTAGGTAGAATAGGGGCTTACTGCCTCTTCTACTTTAGCTTGGGCGATGGTCCATCGCTAGTTCGACTGTCCGTCGACCTGAGCCATCACCCTTAGGTAGAAGGTGGTCTCACTACCTCTTCTGTGATGGCTTGGGTGATGGTTCGTCACTAGCTCGACGGTCTTTCGGTTCTCACCGTCGTACTTGGGCAGCTTTGACATCTTTATGTATTTCGGCCATAACTTTCTACCCCGATACCTGATTTTGATGAAATGGGTATCGATGGAAAGCTTATTCAATTTACCACTTAAAAAAAGTGAAAATAATAGAATTTCCACGTGTATAAAAGTGGATTAATATTTAAAACAAGTCTTTGACATTTTTGGGATGAATTTAAGCTTGGTAGAAGTACGGGGTATTACAATATCTCACCCTTGAGAACATTGAGACTGAGAAAGAGAGAAGGAAGATAAATTGACGTACATACAGAACATGAATGAATGGAACATGATTTCATGACTGATATGACTGATAACTGAATATATCATACTGAACACGCATATCTGATGTATGTGTAACTAATTCATGAATGCATGACTGAGTGTTCTATGGAACTAAGTTTCTCACAATGAGAATGCATATCTAATGTATGATTATATGACTTAACTGGTGCATAAATACATGACTGAATATGCAATGGTATTTAATATCAAGTTTATAATGGAATTCTGAGCATGAACTGTATACCAAGTTTGTAACCAAAATCTGAACATGTAACTGAAAATCTTAACAAGGACAGTTACCTTGATCTAGATCTGAGTTAGCAGAGAAGAGATGAGGGTACTTGGTTCGCATGTATGCTTCTGCTTCCCAAGTAGCTCCCTCAACAGACTAATTTCTCCAAAGAACTTTGACTAGAGGGACTTCTTTGTTCCTCATTCTACGAGTCTTGTAGTGAAGAATTTCGATCAAAATCTCTTCAAAAGAGAGGTTGTTCTGAACATCTATGCTCTGAATAGGGAAAACAATTTCTTGGTCACCTATGCACTTCTTGAGAAAATAGACATGGAAGACTGGATGAACTGAGTCTAGATCTGAAGGTAATTCGAGCTCATAAGCTACTTTGCCGAAGCGACTGAGAATTTTTAAAGGACCGACATATCGGGGACTGAACTTTCCCTTCTTGCCGAACCACTTCACTCCATTCATGGGAAATATCTTTAGATAGACATAATCAATAATCTCAAACTCAAGATCCTTTCTGCACACATCTGTATAAGACTTCTGTCAGCTCTGAGGAGCCTGGAGTCTTTCTCTGATCAACTAGATTTTTTCTAAGGCATTGATTACTAAGTTAGGCCTTATAACTGAGGCCTCACTAACTTCTAACCAACCGATTAGAGATCTACATCTCCTATCATAGAGAGCTTTGAATGGAGCCATCTTAATATTAGAATGATAGTTGTTGTTGTATGCAAGCTCAATAAGGGCAAGTGGTCATCCTAGCTACCCTTAAAATTAATTGCACACGCCATTAGCATATCTTCTAACGTCTGAATGGTCCTTTCTTCTTGACCATCTAACTGAGGATGAAAGGTGATACTGAGATGAACTTGGGTACCAAGACCCTTTTGGAAAGCTTTCCATAAATGAGAGGTGAACTGGGTACCTCTGTCTGAGATAATGAATAATGGAACTCCGTGAAATCTGACCAACTCTTTGATGTAGAGTTTGGTGCAATCCTCGGCTGACTAAGAGATATGGACAGGAAGAAAATGAGCTGATTTGGTCATCCTGTCTATAATGACCCAAATTGAATCATGTTGATGATGAGTACGGGGAAAACCCGTCATAAAGTCCATGTTCACTTCCTCCTACTTCCAAGTAGGAATATTGAACTCATGCATGAACCCACTAGGCTTCTGATGCTCTATCTTAACCTGCTGACATATAGAGTACTGAGCTACAAACTCTACAACATCTTTTTTCATCCCACTCCACCAATAGATCTCCCACAAGTCACGGTACATCTTTGTGTCCCCTGGATGAATAGAGTACCGCACACTATGCGCTTCTACAAGAATTTTCTTCCTTAAGTCATTTACACCTGGAACACACAGACGGCACTGATAATGCAATACACCATCTCCCTCTTGGGAGAAAAACTCTACTTTCTGATCCTTGACTGACTCTTTTAACTTGACAAGGCTGGGAACTCTATCTTTCTTTTCTTTCACCTCGGAAACTAGAGATGATTCTGAACTACTCTAAACCCAAAGGTCACCCTCCTCTGTATAAACTAAGAGAATGCCTAGTCTAGAAAGCTGATAGACTTCCTGAGATAACTTTTTTCTGTCCTCAACATGAGAAACACTACCCATAGATAGTCAACTGAGAGCGTCGACCACAATGTTGGCCTTGCCCAGATGATAAAGGACACTCATGTCATAATCTTTTAAGATATCTAACCACCTTCTCTGATAAAGATTGAGATCTTTCTAACAAAAGACATACTGAAGGCTCTTATGATCTGTGAACACATCTACATGAACCCCATATAGATAATGCCTCCAAATCTTTAAGGAAAAAACTATGACTTCTAACTCAAGATCATGAGTAGGATAATTCTTTTCATGGGGTTTAACTTGCCTAGATGCGTAGGATATGACCTTACCATGCGGTATGAGGACACAACTCAAACCTACTCTAGATGGATCACAATACACAACGAACCCATCTGGACCATCTGGAAGAGCTAAGACTGGAGTTGAGGTGAGTCGAGTCTTCTACTCCTAAAAACTCTTATCGCAAGGATCTGACCATTGAAACTTAACTTTCTTCTGAGTCAATCTGTACATAGGGTATGCAATAGAAGGAAATCCCTCAACAAACCATCTGTAATAGCCAACCAAACACTAGAAACTCCTGATATCTGATGGAGAGATTGGTCTGGGCTAGTTTTTTATTGCTTTGATCTTTTGAGGAATAACCCTAATTCTATCACCAAAAATAATATGATGAAGTAATGCTATTAACCTTAGACAAAACTCATACTTACTAAATTTGGCGAACATCTGATGATCTCTAAGGGTCTGAAGTACAATTCTGAGATGGTCTACATGATCACGCTCACTGCGGGAATAGACCAGAAATCATCTATGAAGACTATGATGAACATGTCCAAGTACTGCTTGAACACCCGGTTCATCAAGTTCATGAAAGTTTTGGGGCATCGGTAACACCAAAGGATATGACTAGGAATTTGAAGTGACCATACCGAGTACGAAAAGCTATTCTTAGAATGTCATATTCTCTGAGTCTGAGCTGATGGTAGGATGATCTGAGGTCTATCTTAGAGTAATAACTGGCACCCTGAAGTTGGTCAAACAAATCATCAATTCTGAGAAGTGGATACTTGTTCTTGATCGTGACTTTATTGAACTGATGGTAGTTTATGCAAATTCTGAGAGAATTGTCTTTCTTGAGCACGAAAAAGACTAGTCACCCCACAGGGACACACTGGGTCTGATAAATCCCTTATATAAGAGATCCTTAAACTGATCTATCAGTTCTTTGAGTTCTACTGGTGCCATTCTGTATGGCAGAATAGATATAGGTTGAGTATCTGGAAGGAGATCAATGCCAAAGTCTATTTCCCTTTCGAGAGGAATTCCTGGAAGATCTTTGAGAACGACATCTGAATATTCATTCACGACTGGAACTGAATCAAGACTGGGAGTTTCAGAACTAGTATCTTTAACTCAAACAAGATGATAGACATATTCCTTAGATAATATTTTTCGTGCCCGAAGGTAGGAAATAAGCTGACCTCTGAAAGACAAAGTGCTACCCCTCCACTCTAGGATAGGTTCATTCATAAACTAAAATTAGACTATTCTATTTCTACAGCCGATTATGGCATAGCAGGAATGAAGCCAATCCATGCCGAGAGTGACATCAAAATCAGTCATCTCTAATTCGACTAAGTCTGCTGAAGTGACTTTCTGAAATATCAAGACTGGGCAATTCCTGTATACCCCCCGGGCTATGATGGTTTTTCCCACTGAGGTAGATACTGCGAAGGGATCTACTAGAATTTCAGGACTGACTCCGAAATCAATTGCTATGTAAGGAGTAACAAAGGATAAAGATGCTCCTGGATCTATTAAAGTGTAAATATGCAAGTGAAAGATCTGTAACGTACCAGTAACCGTATCAGTTCAATTTTCCTGATCTTACCGGGACTGGAGAGCATAAATTCTGTTTTGGCGTTGCCCACTAGTAGCATGGAAGTGGAACCCTGCTGATTTGGGCGACTGGACTGAGCTGAGAAATAGTTCTGCTGACCCTGATAACCTAACTGGGAATAATCTCTGAATCAGTGGCCTGGCTTGCCACATCCGAAATAGACATCGCTGCCAGCTCTGCAAATACCCTTGTGGTTCTTACCATAAGTCTGACAAAGAGGATTAGTTTGGGCATTGCTAACACTGCCCTAAGACATAGATCCTGGTGCCCTATCACTATCACCATCCCTGAGCTTTGAAGCTAGAGCACTAGATGAAGATGGAACTGGAACTGATGACTTAGGATAAAACTGAGAACGATTTACTCCCTCTGACTTAGGCTTAATAAAGTTAAAACTACCTATCCTTTCTCTCTTATTCTACTTCTCTCTCATCTTAATTTTTTTCTCTTCTATCTGCTGAGC
Organism: Capsicum pubescens; assembly: GCA_030864215.1. Lineage (NCBI taxonomy): Eukaryota > Viridiplantae > Streptophyta > Magnoliopsida > Solanales > Solanaceae > Capsicum > Capsicum pubescens. Next base: position 90,380,027 of record CM061549.1, on the reverse strand, counting down.
ATGAGTCATAAACCTGGCTAAAGTTATGTAACTATTCAACATCATAGACCTACACTCATTGAACAAACTATCATTCACCCCAGAAACAAACTTACTCATTTTGGCCCTGCTGTCTGCAACCACATGAAGGGCATATCTGGCTAATTGAGTAAACTTAAGAGAATACTCTTTCACTATCATGTTGCCCTTCCTGAGTTTGATGAATTCTAAAACCTTAGCCTCTCTCAGCTCTTAGGGAAAGAATCTACTTAAGAATGCAGTGACAAACTCCTCCCACTCAATAGGCCCTGCATCATCTAGCCTTTCTGACTTTTACTGTTTAAACCAAGTGTGAGAAACATACTGTAACTGATATGTAGCTAGCTCGGTACTCTCACTATAAGTAACCCTCATGATATATGTAACCTTTTGAACTTGATCGATGAATTCTTGAGGGTCCTCATCTGAATTAGACCCGAGAAAGGATAGAGGATTCATTCGGGTGAAGTCCTGAATCCTGGCTGCAGCTGAATTGTCCACTGGGTTGGCCGGAATGATAGAAGGTCATTCATTTTGAGCAAAAAATGACTGAGCAAGAGTAGTGAATGCAGCTCTAAACTCTGCATGAGAGATATGCTCATCCAAAGGATCTTCGAGCTGAGGGGCTGACTAAGTTCCAGTTCTCTTCTTGGAAGGCATGTTCTGTAAGCAGAAGAGAAAAGGATTAGACTGAGAGATTAACTTGAGATTATGCTCACTGGCATGACATAAATACTGAAAGAGGGGAATCTATTCCTAGAACATCTTATAGCCTCCTGCACATAAATATGGTGCTCAATACACCTATGTACAAGACTCTACTAAATGTAGCTTTCAGACTTCCTAGGACTCTATTGAACCTTAGGCTCTGATACCAAGTTGGTAACGCCCCGAGTCTGTTACACGGAATGCCACACGGTGCTCATGACCCTGAATGACCATAAGCTAACCCATGACTGATATTTGTACCTGTACACTACATAATATACTATATAAATACAGAAATAAAGGTTGAAAGGACATAAGGTTCAAAGATCTGATAAAACATAACATCTAAAGATATGGTATATCAATACCAAAATAACTTAAATAACTGTCTAAACATGCTAGTCTGAAAGCCACTAAATTGTCTGAATAAGAAGGTGATGGGACATGTCCCCAACTAACTCCAACTACTGAAATAAATTAATTAATTAGATTATAACATAATGGTCATGTCCTCGAAAGATGAGGACTCACTTCTAAATCCGACTGCCGAGACTAAAATACTACTGATGCTCTGGAGCTCGTGCTTCTGAACCTATGGTATAAAACACCATAGCACAAATGTGTCAGTACGATTGAATGTACTGGTATGCATGTGAGGTAGACTGAATACAAAGGGCTCACATGCATGAACTATACTAACTTACTGGATAATATGAATGTGAGAATGCATGTATGAATACATAATAACTGTATCTGAGTTCATGATAACATGATTACTGAGCCTGAGTACTCATACCATGAGATATTGATTACTGTATAACTTAAATAACTAGTACTGAGCGACTGTATATGATAGTCTAGGTTCTGCTGTAACTAGCTTAGTTCCTTGTTATTCTGAGTTGACTGTATCTGAAGTACTAAAATTTGAAGAACTATCTGAGTTCTTTTACTGAGACTGAATGACTGTATCTGACAGTCCTGATTCTGTAAATAAAAATATGGTAAGTAGTCATCTAACTGACATGCTCCAAATAACGTATTATAGTTGAATTAGGGTCCAATCTGTAACACCAATTGTAAGGACAAAATGTGGGTAACCCTCATCTAACAGTGTCACCAAAAGAGAATGGTAGGGCCCTTATCTAATAGTGCTTATCCACCTCATCATCCCTCATATGACAGTGTTGATGTCTCAACCTATGTTGGCTACATAGTTCTGGTATGCAAGGATGATTTCTAAGAATCACACCCTCATCTGACAGTGTGTGTTCCCATCCTTGGGTTCACTCAGTGCTAATTCCTACTCTAATCTGAATAGACACTAACCATGATTAACAGAACTGGACTAAACTAAATTCATGGAGTTTCGTTGACTAATGGAATTCTACTGAGATTACTGAATTACTGAGCTTTCTTGGGTCCAATGACTGACTAAGTTAAATGGATCATGGCTTGACTGAGGGTATCATAAAAATATGACACTGGCTCTAGGGACACAACTATATTTCTTGGGTACAAGTACCCCCAAGACTCAATGGAAAGAAACCGACAAAGTATGACTTCCTTGAATACATGGCTAACATTAACAATCCATAATATAATAAGTTGAAGATTTCAAGAAGTAAAAGTTCTAAAGCACCACAAGGGCTACACATGTATCTATATTTCACTGACTAAGACATTTTATCAAACATTTGACATGCATAAACTTGTACATGAATGAGGATTTCATATTATTACACTAGTATGGCACTTTTCCTTCATATAGGAATTTAATCAAACACATGGGGAGCATACTTTGGTTATACCATCATCAATGCATCTAATTGTCATGGTTGCATAAATAAATTTTCTAATTTAAAGTGTTTATCATAATTATTATGCAAATCTTCATATACTAGGGTCAATCATTGGAATATGTAATTTAAAACATGAATCAAAACCCCAAAACATCATGAACATGAATTTCAATTCAATTTAAATCATGAACATTCATAAATACACAAATCTTGGATTTAGAAAGGAGATTCTTGAGCTTTATGGGTGAAAGAGACCCATGAATCAACACATGACATACCTTGATTGTGATTTTCTTGAAGTCCTTGGACTTGAAGAACTTGTATCTCTTAGTTTCTTGAAGAAGGATTTGGATCTTGTTCTTGGGGAATATCTTTGAGAGAAAACCCTAATTTGATGTTCTAGATAGATAATGAACTTATGAGCCTTGATCTGATATTATTATGTACTAGAAAGGGTGGTAAAATACCAAAAACCCCTTTATAAAAAATGACTTAAAATAATTGAATAAAATATGCGACGGTAGGTGCGATGGTCCGTCGCTGGGTTGACGGTTCATCGGTCCTGACCATCGCACCCTGGTAGAATAGGGGTTCACTGCCTCTTCTATGACGGCTTGGGCAATGGTCCGTCTTTAGCTCGACGGTCCGTTGGCCTGAGCCGTCGCCCTTAGGTAGAATATGGTCTCACTTCCTCCGCTTCAACGGCTTGGGCGACAATCTATCGCTAGATTGACGGTCCGTCGGCTCTCACCGTCGTACCTGGGCAGTTTTGACTGCTTTCTATATTTCGGCCATAACTTTCTACCCCGATACCGTATTTTGACGTAATGGGTATCGATGGAAATCTTATTAAATTTCCCACTCAATAAAAAGTGAAAATATTAGAAATTCCACGTTTATAAAAGTGGATTCATCTTTAAAATAAGTCTTTAATATTTTTGGTACGAATTTAAGCTAGGTCAAAGTACGGGGTATTACAGACACCCTATGACTCGTAGAGTGAGTCATAGTAAGGAAAGTAATCTCAAAGATCAAGAATATTTAGGGACTAAAAACCCAAGGTCTTACAATAATGATACTATCATGATGCTTAACCAAAAAAAAATCTTAGATCAGTATGACAGTCATTTTAAAAAAAAAATTCTTCATGTATTCCCAAAATTTAAGTCACTATCATCCAATATCATTTATCTTAACTTATGCCATATGTACAAACTAGTAACCACAAATATGATGAGTCAAGAAATGGCATCACATTATCAACAGACAAACCCAACACTTAATCTAGTGACACTAACTGAATATGAAACAACCAAACTATCACCCCTATGTCCTCACAATAAAGAAGTCCATATCACTTAGAATCAGCAATAAATTACAACATTGAGGCATAATCAAGTCTCTCGCTCTCACAAAAAATTCAGGTAGAGTGCATTTGATACCATAGGCTTGCCCTTATTTTCTATACCTTAGTTTTCATACAGTTGGATTAGTTTCAATATAGGACTTTTATTAGCTAGTAATTCATGCTCGGGTATGGGTATGTTACATTTGGGTACAGTGATTTATTCCTCATTTGCACTACACTATTTTCGGTTCCATTTTTCCTACTTTCTTTTATTCTTTTTCCTTTGTCCAGATTTTATGACCCCGGGTGCAGCTTTATTTTCACAAATCCTCTTTTATTCCCTTTATCTTATTTTGTTTATTTATTCCTTTTTTCTTTTAAACTTATTATTTTTTTCCTTACCACACCATATTTTCTTTTCTTTTTTCTAATATTTTCTTTATGCCTAATCTTTTATGCACCCCTATGATAGCAACCCTCAACTTAGGAGATTTTCCTATGTTGTAGTGCTTAGTGTCCAAAGAAGGACCAGGGCCAAAGTAGGTTTATTATAAATATCACGAAGTTAAATAGGCTAATTTAATGGAAAAGGTCTTTTTAGGCTCAAACTCGGGATCAAGGGATATCATGTTCATTTGCTAGGTTTTTTAGGATTTTAGTGAACTTCTTTGAAGAATGGCTTGCGATCCTTTCCTAACCTCCTATCCTATGAATTCATAGATACTAACCAGAGAGGTTCTAGATCGTACAAACACATCAACTAGGCAAAAATTGTACTCTCTTTGCTCATGGATCTATATTCAGTCACTACCTATTTGACTCATGCAAGTTAGGATACGGTTGTCAAGTACATGATCCTAATTCCATTTTGAGATCTGGAACTAGTTACATTCCAGATAGAGACACAACACAACACAAAAATTCAAAATTTTAATTTAGGAGGGGTATCATTTAAATCATTCCAAATAATTTTGCATGCTTGTTTTAATTCGACCGCACCAAGTTCTCTTAATTTTTGCTCGATCATACACAAAAACAAAACATAGAAACAAAAACACATAAATAAAACTCTTAAACATGTGAATTATATCTAATATAGTACAGTCGAGGAAAAAGAAATACAACAACCAAAGCCCTCAGTTATGCTAAACCCTCACCCCTAACTTAAGAATCATGTAATGTCCCTATTACACAATGCATAGAAAATGTAAAACAAGAGTAAGGGACATATCTGAGGTGTAGTAAAAGTTGGTAGTAAATTGATTAGATGGGGTCTGAGATGGGAACCCTCTAATATCCTCCATTCTCATAGCCTCGGCTATGGTCGGGACACTCTCTGATAAGTAGGCACCGATGGGAGCAGTGCACTCGATGATGCTACTACAGGAGCAGTCTCTATACCACTTCTAGTCTAAATAACCACCTTAATAGCATATAGTATCTTAACACCTTTCAAAATGTGAGGTCTACTCGATAACTTTCTCCCTCTTCTTCTTCTTCTACTACTACTACTTCTCACTCTTGTCTCTCTTTCTTATCTTGCTGTAAATAATCTCACATCTCTTCAATATTTGACTCATCGCCTCTAACAACTGGGATTTGAGTATAAAATTTAAGGAATAAAAAGTCTACATTCACTATAAGATCAGCTAAGGTTGTCATATAAGGAGGTATAATTAGGATGGTCCACTTAGTAAGCTACTTAATTACTTAGTTTAATATGTCCAATTTTGTCATGATCATTCTCATATTAGAAGCCTTGGCCTCCTCTAACTTAGTCATCATCCATTTTTTAAATCTATTAAAGTGGGTATGAACCATCGACATTGTCACATTAATCTCATTCGCTATGTAGGGCTTTACCACTACCTCTAATTTCTATATTTTAACATCATGTAATAATTGAGTCTGTATGATTTACTCTAGCTGAGTAGTAGGAATTAGTGTTTGTCTTGGAGGTATATATGGATAGGCACCCAAAGTTGATGTGACCTGTTGAGAAGAAGAAGATGTTGCATTGACTTCAGATTTCCCCTAATACCTCTGGAGGCAAATCTAGTATAGAACCTTGGGTGGGAGCTTTTGGGTTCCTCAAATATTTTATCAAAGCAACATTTATGCTCTTAGTTGGATTGATAAATCAGTCAACCTCTGAAATAATAGATATTTATGAATCGTGCATTAATTGTGTGATAAGACATGGTAAAGGTAGAGTAGTGAGGAATGGTAACACTATATATCAAATCTCTTCCGCAATGATAAGCTAAATGTCCATCTCCAACTAAGACATAAAAGTTTCTACCATGCCTACATTTGTGTCACCCAATGTGTTGTCATTTATCGTAGTGCTATGCGATGCTAAACAATCGACCACTAAGCATTGGCTGAGAATTTGAGAGTATGTTTATAAATAGTTAAGTCATTTACCAAAATTGCATTCTCACCCATTTCATCAATATGGTCCGCTAACCACTTGTAATACATAGTTTTTTCATCAGCGAGTAACTTATTTATTCTTTCAAGTCATGCATCCAAAATTCGTACTCCAGATTCTCTTTTCAACATACATAAAATCATTTGCATAGTCTTTTCATTAGTAGGTAACTTACTTTTTCTTTCAAGTCATTCATCTAAAAGTTGTACTCTAGATTCTTTTCATTAGTGGTTAATTGAGATATCGACTCATGATCTCGAACCCTCTCTATATTCATTCAGGCTTACTTTCTTATGTCATTGTATTTACTCAAGGGAGTCATGTTTTTGAGTGCCAGCGTATAGTTGGCATAAAAATCCCTCACTATCTCAAGACTATAGTTTTGGAGTGGCCTAGTTATCCACCCCAACTAATACCTCTCAAACACCTGAAGTACCCCTAGGACTCTTTACAATGACTCTTGCAGTATTTAGGGCTCTTCCTGTATATTTTTCTTTTATTGCCCTAATTATTTAGTGAAACTCCATCAATATAGTAATCCCAAGCATTTGGAATAACCTACTACCTCAGGTCAACACCCCTATATGGTACATTAGTAGCGTATCAGAGGATTCAGGATTGGACTCTTCACCCTTTTTCGAGGAACTTATCTCCTCAAAGTCATCGCTCTCATCTTGGTTTATAGATTGACTTCCCTTTTTAGATTGGGGAAGTTCTACAGGGTTATCAGCAGCCACCAATGCAGTTGATGTATTCACCTTATCTTTTTCAATATCCTTGACCTTAGTTGTAGTGGTCTGAGGCATATGTTTATCATCAGGTGCACTTGTGGAAAACATAACCTCAAACCCACTTGAACTTTCATGCTCACTCTCCCTGCTAGAGGTATATTTTTGGGTTCTTACTTCTGTGAGATGTCGTTCTACATATGCTTAAGGGTTTTTGGAGGCATACTACCTTTACAAAAAGGTATAGTCTCAATTTTGAATCCATAATTTAGGTTCAAGAATTTGATTAGAGAAACCTTCTCATGATCATGCAATAAAGGTACCATCATGCCTTTCGATAGTAAGAAGGCTTCCCTACAAGTACTGGGGAGTTATCATATCAATCGAGCATATACAACGATCATACCATGAAATAACTATCATAGAATGTAATTATTTGATGGACTTCCTGCAAGTTAATATCTGGCACCCACAACAATCCAAACCATGATCGTACGTTAAAATGACAATCGTGGATTTTTTCTTAGATTGTGAACTGATACTTGATTAATTTTTAACAACTGATCCAATCCTTATTTTACCCTAGTTGACTTAATTTTACATTAACATGGATACTGACACTTCCCTTTTTATTCATTCATGCAATTTCATATACACCAACAAACCTAAATAACCTCATTACAATACTATTCAAATTAGAACCTACTATTCAATAATTTTCAACATGTGTTTAACTTCATTAATGTCACCAAGGTAGTGTTTTACCCTTTGGTCATTAACTTTAAACTACTAGCCTTCTTTATTTTCAAGTTCAATTTCACCATATAAGAAAACTCTATTCACTCTATACAGTCCTATCCACATTAACTTCAGTTTGTTCAGAAATGTTTTTAGTTTAGACTCAAATAGCAACACTATATTTCCTGCGGTGAATTTGTTTTTCTCAATCTTGCAATCATGGTACAATTTCATTCTCTCTTTATACTACGCTTACCATTCATAGGTGCGACGTTGAAATTCATCCATTCATTCAACTACTCAAGTCTCATATTATCCGCATTACTCTATTCCATATTCAACCTCTTCAGTGCCTACAATGCCTTATGCTCAAGTTTGATAAGCAAGTGACATGTTTTTCCATACAGAAGCTGATATGGCGAAGTACCATAGAGGTCTTGAATATTGTCTGGTAGGCCCATAGAGCATCATCTAAATTTTTTGTCATAAACTGAACCATGGCCTAGACATAATAGGCATCCCAAGTCCAACCAGGACCAGGGACCGCCCCCTATTACCCAACCCAACTACCATATCCAACCTTAGATAGGCTTGAATTTCGAGCATATAACAAAATAGCGTGAATGTTCTCATGAAGACTCTGGGATAGGGTCACAACAGTGATAGACCCAACCGAGTGCAACCATACCCAATCAACCATCCAACTATACAAAGCTAAACAAAAGGCTATAAACCAGGCCATAACCAAAGAGAATACCAAATCATAATATGATAATCAATCCCAAAATATAATATGATAGCACAACCAAGAATATCGTTCAAAGGTTTAAGCCCCAACACCAATACCCATGCCAAGTCAAACACCAATACCGATCCTTCCCAAACCAATCCCTAGAAGTACCACAAAGCTTATATCCAAAAGAGTAAGAATATTCGTTGGGGCATGCGCCCAACCATGGCCAAAACCAATATCCAAAATAAAATAAAAATGTCCAAAGATGTCCATAACATGAAATGGAGCCTTCTAAAAGGATGGAAGCTCACCACTTAATTTCAAATGTTGATACCGAATTCGTGTGCTATATAGAAGGAGTGGAATGGCCGGTTCATACATAGTGTGGATCTATAGCCACCAGTAGACGGGTTAGCGAGTGATCGCTATCATGAACTAAGGAAAAAGATAAAATAGTTTCAGTTATAAAACCATCCATAATGCATATAACTATACATCTATATGTGTCAGGAAAAGAAATTGGGTTTACCATGAATTTAAAACCTTTACCTGAGTAGTGCAGCTTTGCCGTACTAAAGCACCCATGGGCAATATGGGTTTAGGTACCCTGTTGAAAAAGCCCCAGCGTGTGTTGCCGCATGATCTTGGGCATATTTATATGCTTATAAAACCAATATGCACTCAGATTTAGACTTAGTTCAAGAATTTTTGTATGAATTCTTAAGTATAATTCAGCTATTATTCTGTCTTGTGCCTAATGAATATAATTAGTACTTTTAGTTTCAAAGTCATGAAGAAGTGTGAATAATTGGATACAACGAGGATATGGAAGTAGTGAAGGAATGCAAGGGACTAAAATTAAGCTGAAAAAGGGAAGCTGGATAGTAGGAATCCTCATTTGAAGACACTCCATGTCACGAAGATCAACAAAATAGCAACGGTCAATTTACAGTGAAGGTTCACGAAACCACCACGTCGTGGAGAAGTTTTTTTACCATATTTGGTGACCTGAAGGTTTAGCGCGTCGCGGAGGATGATTATTTTGCAATTGTTCCAATCCAGTGACTTCCCACGATAGTGGCGCGTCGTGGTGAGGGTGCATTTTACAATTGTCAGGAAATACTTGAGCTCCGCAATTTCCTAGATTTTAATGGGAAATAGCAATCGAAGTCATGGCGCGACGCGCCGAGATGACAAATTGGGAATATTTTAAGTGTATTGTCCCAGCTATAAAAGGAAAAATCCAAGATAATGTGAGGGAATTTTGGTGAAGCGGAGCAGCGGGGGAAAAGCTGAAATTTCTCTCTTTTAGTGTTCTTAAATATTCTTTTGAATTCCTTTATTTGAAGGATTGATTTGGGTATGATTGTTACTTATTTTGGATGATGAATTCAAACATGAGTCGCTAAACACCCAATTTCTGGGGTTGAGGCAAAGAACATGAGTACTCTTTACTATTCTTATTCATAGTTTCTTTTTGAATTATCATATGGGTTGTTCTTAATTTCTTGAGCTTACTATTTTAATGATTGGCCACCATTAGAATAAATTTATATTGCTATATGAATCCAGGAGGAGAATCATAGGATAGAACGAAGAAATTAAGGAGCAAGGTTCTTATTCTTTTATAAAATAAGGGATTTGAATTAGCATCTAGGATAGTGATATACCTAGAAGCCTTGCTTGGTTCACTTGCAAGAAGACAACTTCATGAATCTAGAAGATTTTTTGTAACTCTGCGGGAGTTGTAGTTTCAACATTCAATAGATAGAAGATTTGAGGTCGGGAGACCAAGATCGTGGCATAACCCTTGTGAACCATCAACCCGATAACTAATTAGACTGTGAAAAGAATAGAGAATTGTATGATTGATCAAAATACCTCAACCCTGGAATCGTCCTCATTATTGATTACAATCGTTGCTTGCTTTTCTTTAGTCATCATTAATTATGTCTTGTTTAGTAATTTACATAATCATCTAAATATTGATACAACTAAACACTTAATACTCAATAGTCTTGAACTGAAGATTTAATAAATTTCTAGTTTATTGATCCTCGAGGGAACGATATCTGACTGTCCGAGTCATTATATTACTTGCAAGATCACGTACCCTTGCGTGTGCGTAGAGATGCAACACCGCATGATCAAGGAAATATCCCATTGGGATGACTAGTAAATCCCCCAATATGAGGTGTGACTTCATGCACACGGTTCACCAATATTAACCTCATACCGGCAAATAAGAGTTTCCAATTTTGGTCCCCTTGAGACCTCTACCTTGCATGGCTTAGATACACATCATCCTTTAATACCCAATTAATACCATTTCCAAACAATCCATTTATAATTTATTAACCAAGGCCATTTAGTGGTGGTATCATCATACCAACCATACTTGCAAGTACTATCCATAGCAAACCATAGGTAGGTAAAGGGGACCTTAGGTGTCCTTCCAATTACCATATCAAATCCACTTGGGAGAATCCGTACCCCACAAGCATAACCATTTAGCCATTTACCTTCTAAACCATTTAGTCTATGCATAAATCTATTACCAAGTTTAAAACAGGCAAAAGTTTTATTTAAAAGAAGTCAATGCAATGAACATATCTTTATAAGCATTTTGTCAAACACAGTGGGGACATAGTATATATCCAAAACCAATTCCAATTACCAATAATCATTCCATGTAATCCAATTATCCAAAACCACCATTAATGCATAAAGAGCATAATTAAAACAATAGGAAACCATAACCAACCATTTATAAACAAAACCCCCAAATCATATTTGAAAATCCAAAAGCATTAAACAATAAAATCATGAAAACCAATAGTAAAATCATGACTTTAGTTGATACTAACAATGAGGGAAGATAACATGACTTATACAGAAGAATTGATGGAAAGAAATCACAAAAGCAAGCCCCAAATTAGTCCTCAAGATAAAACCCTAGCTTTCTTGCCCTAAAGATTTTGAGAGAATTTTAGATTATTTAGGAGTAGGTTGTAAGTGTTAAAGAGTAAAATAATAGGGAAAATACTCATCTATGTGAGTTAGAAGTCGTGGGATCCTATTATGGTAAGTAGGGAAATGTCTAGATTACCACCACTTAAGTTGCATAAAAATCCCGTCATAGGGATACGACTGGACCATATGATTCATACCCTTTCGATACAAGTGGTGCCTGTCTCTCATATCCTACCCCAACCCCTGGACCCAACACTGTCCAGCATACGACTCATCCAACCAAGTCGTATCTAAAGTATACGATCTGTACCTTTTATCTGTATCCCTGACAGAATAGATTACCAAGATGATTGAACACCGACCCCTATACAAGTACTAGATATGACTCGTACCTAACTATACGACTCTTATCCCCCAAGTCGTGTCCATTCCAGTAACCCATCCATCCCACTATCCAACACTGGTCAGCATACAATAGGACCATACCACTCGTACCCTAACATATGGCTCATACCCCGAGTCATATAGGGTCCGAAGAATAGAATTCCAGGAAAAATACTAATGGACAAAACCCAGGATGTAACATTCTCCCCCACTAGGAACATTCGTCCCCGAATGACAAACAAGGTAGGGGTAACCACAGACAGATTTATTTTAATTATCAAACATATTCCCAATCTTCATCAAAGTCCAAAAACAAAGAGATAAAGATATTAATCTTTCCATTAACAAACTCAAAAAATAAAGGAATGTTCAAGAACACATACCTTCCGCATGAATCCCAGGAGCAGGAAATAAGAGCTGATTTTTGGAATTCATGTCCTCTGCTTCCCAAGTAGTTTCTTCCATATTATGGTTCCGCCATAGAACCTTAACCAAAGCCACATCCTTGGTCCGCAACCAACGAACTTGCCTATCCAATATCTCAACTGGGACCTCTTCATAAGACAGAGAATCTGAAATACCCAACCCCTCAGAAGGAAAAATTAAAAAAGGACACCAATACACTTCCTTAACATAGAAACATGAAAGACCGAATGAACAAAACCCAAGCAGGAAACTCCAGTTCATAAGCAATATTGCCAACTCTCCGCAAAATAAAATAAGGACCAATAAATTAGGGACTGAGCTTTTCCTTCTTGCCAAACCGCACTTCTCCCTTTATGGGAGATACCTTTAGGAATACCTTGTCTCCAACCTCGAACTCCAAGTCTCTATGCCTAACATCCGCGTAAGACTTTTGGTGACTCAGGGCAGCCTTAAGCCTATCCCAAATCACCTTTATCTTCTCCATAGCTTGATAAACCAGATCCAGACCAAACATGTCTTCCTCACAAAGATCAAACCAACCAATAGAAGATCAACACCTCCTACCATACAATGCCTCAAAAGAGGCCATACCAATACTCAAATGATAGTTATTGTTGTAAGAAAACTCCACCAAAGATAAATGCTCAACCCAACTGCGACCATAGTTAATCACACAGGCCCGAAGTATATCTTCCAATGTCTGAATAGTTCTCTCTGCTTGCCCATCCGACTGCGGATGAAAAGTAGTACTCAGACTGACCTTAGTCCCCAACCCTCTCTGGAAAGACCACCGAGAAATAAGATGTAAATTGCGTACCATAATTAAAAATAATTGAGATAGGTACCCCATGCAGCTTCACAATCTCCTGAAGATACAGCTTTGTATAGTCCTCCACCGAAAAGGTAGTCCTTACCAACAAAAAGCGAGAAAACTTCATCATCATATGCACAATGACCAAAATTAAATCAAATTGATTTCGAGACCAAGGAAGACCGATAATGAAATCCATATTGATCATCTCCCACTTCCATTCAGCCAACTCTATTTCTTTATGCTATTCACCAAGCCTCATGTGCTCAACCTTAGCCTATTGACACACCATGTACTTGGCTATGAAATAAACCACATCCTTTTTCAAAACATTCCACCAATAGATCTCCTTGAGATCATGATAAATCATTGTTGAGCCGGGATAAACAACATAGCATGACTCATGCGCCTCAGCTAAAATCCTTTACCGTGAATCGTCGATATTTGAAACACACAAACTCCCTTAGGACCACAAAGTACCATCACCACTAATCTCAAACACCGCCACCCTTTGCCCACCAAAATCACTCTTGATTTTCATCAAAACAAAATCCTACACTTGTTTCTCCTTAATCTCTGCACCAAGAGACAATCGAACCACTTCTTGCACCATCACACCACCATCCTTATAGTCCAAGAGATGAACTCCAAGATTGGCCAAGTGGTTAATATCCTTCACCAATTCCCACTTTTCTTTCTTTACATGATCCAAACTTCCAATAGACAACATGCTAAGAGCATCAGCAACCATGTTAGGCTTATGTGGGTGGTAGTGAAGACTCATATCATAGTCCTTGAGAAGCTCAAGCCATATTCTTTGCCTGATATTAAGCTTCTTCTGTGTGAACATGTACTGTAGACACTTATGATCATAAAAGATATCCGTGTGAACACCATACAGATGATGTTGTCATATTTTCAAAGCATACACAACCGCCAACAGCTCCATATCATGAGTAGGATAATTTCTCTCATGCACCTTTAACTTCCTGGAAGCATAAGTAATCACCTTCCCATGCTGCATCAAAACACAACCAAACCCCATCTGAGATGCATCACAATAAACCACAAACCCATCATTACCTACCGGAAAAGTAAAAATTAGAGCTGAAGTGAGCTTATTCTTTAACTTTTCAAAACTCCTCTCACAAGCATCCGACCAAGAAAACTTAGCTTTCTTCTGAGTCAACTTAGTCAAAAGAGATGCTATCGACAAGAAGTTTTCCACAAACTGCATATAATACCCGGCTAAACCCAAGAAACTACGGATGTTGGATGGATTCGTGGGCCTAAGACACCACTTCATCGCAGTAAACTTTTGAGGATCAACCATTATCCCTTCACTAGAAATAATATAACCCAAGAAAGTCATGAAGTTCAACCAAAACTCACACTTAGAGAACTTGGCATACAACTGTTGTTCCTTCAAGGTCTGTAACACCACACGGAGGTGATTATCTTAATCCACCTCACTCTTTGAATAAAATAGAATGTCATCCATAAACACAATGACAAAGAGATCCAAATACTAGCTGAAAACTCTGTTCATCAGATCCATAAATATCGTTGGGGCATTGGTAAATCTAAATGACATCACCAAGAACTTAAAATGTCCATACCTTGTATGAAAAAACATCTTAGGGATATCCACCTCCCTAATCTTAAGATGATGGTACTCTGACCAAAGATCTATCTTAAAAAAGAACTTGGTACCCCTTAACTGGTCAAACAGATCATCTATCCTCGGGAGAGGATACTTGATCTTGATTGTTAACTTATTCAACTTCCTGTAGTCAATGCACATCCGAAAGGAAGCATCCTTCTAGCGTACAAACAACACCAGTGCACCCGACGGAGAAATGCTAGGACGAATAAACCCCTTATCCAGAAGATCCTTAAGTTGCTCCTTGAGTTTCCTCAAATCAGATGAAGCCATTTGATATGGAGGAATAGATATTGGACAAGTGTCCGTAAGCAAATCAATACCAAACTCTATTTCCCTATCTAGAGGAACACCAGGAAGATCATCTAAAAAGACCTTTGGAAACTTATAAACCACAGGAACTGACTATAAATAAGTACCTTTAGAGTTAGAATCTTTAACACAGACAACCTGATAAATACACCCATTGGAGATTAACCTCTGATCTCTAAAATAAGAAATAAACCTTCCTCGAGAAGCTAAAGAACCACCCTACCATTCTATAACCGGTTCACCAGGAAACTTAAAGATAACCTTCCAGGTTCGGCAATCTAAAGATGTGTAATAGGAGTGTAACCAATCCATACCTAAAATGACATCAAATCTACAATCTCCATCTCAAATAGATCCACCAAAGTCTTCTTGTTACCAACTGACACCACATACCCCCTTATAGACCCTTTTAGCAATAACTGAGTCTCCTACTGGGTAGAAATAAAAAAAGGATCCAAAATTACTTTGGGATCAAAGCCAAAATATACAGCCACATACGGAGTCATGTAAGAATGAGTGGACCCTAAATCAAGCAAATAATATACATAACGGGAAAAGAGCTGTAACGTACTAGTAACGACATCAGGTGATGCCTCGGATTCCAATTGGGACGCCAAAGCATACAACCTATTTTGACCTAAACTATAACCAAAAATAGTAATTGAAGCAGATGCACTACCACCAGTTGTAGGAGAAAAAAATAAAGCCACAAGTACCTTGTTCACCCCTATAGCGACCTTTTTAACCAGATAATCCCTGAGCCGATGGTCTGGCTGGCCATACCTAAAGCATTTGTACCTCCTTTCTTTATAATAACCTCAATGGGGTTGACTATATAATTGACATAGAGGGCACGAAGAAACTGACTTACCTCCGCTTACCTAAAATTAGGCACCCTATTCTCAAAAAATGTCACCACCCTGATGACGCATATCTCCAGACTACTTCAGGTAAGGGGTACTGGCTATAGAGAAGGATCCCGAGCTCCTCAATTTCTTCTTCTACCACTTGCCCCCATCCCGATCACCGTGGAACTGTGCACCTCTCTGATTAGAAAATTTACCCCTCTTTCCCTGCCTATCCCTAAACTCTACCTGACTTCTCTTTATGTTCTCCACTTGCTGCAATTGGATAGTCAATAGAGAAATGTCCATATCCTTAATGAGAAAAGTAGTCTTGCTCTCAGATCAAATCTCTATTCAACTCAAAAGAGAACTTCCTCATTCTTATTCTCATATCAGCACCAAGTCAGGAGCATACCTCAATAGTTGAACTTCAAGGCATACTCTTTGACAATCATTCTCCCTTACTTAAGATTCACAAACTCCTCCATCTTAGCTTCCCTCGGTTCTTAAGGAAAGAAATGATCTAAGAAGATATTAGAGAAGGCCTCCCACAATTTAAATTCTTCGACATTACCCCTATCTCTGTCCCACTCCTCATACCACTAATAAGAAATATCTTTGAGTAGATAAGCTACAAAGTTTACCCCCTCCACATTGGTAGCCTGTACCTAAAATATCTTCTCTATTTCATCCAAGAATTCTTAGGGATCCTCTTCGACCTTCACTCTAGTAAAAGTAGGAGGGCCCATCTTCATTAATTGTCTGACCCTTGGGGGCTTGAATTTCAAGGAAATAACAAAATAGCGTGCATTCTCTCATGAAGACTCTGAGAGAGAGTCACAACCATGAACGACCCAACCGTTTCCACCCGTACCTAGTCAACCATCCTACCATACCGATCCAAACCAAAGTCCATAAACAAGGACATAACCAAAGAAAATACCAAAACATAATATGATAATCAATTCCAAAATATAATAAAATGGAACAACAAATAATATCGTCCAAAGGTGTAAGCCCCAACACCAATACCCATGCCAAGGCAAACACCAATACTGATCCCTCACGTACAAACCCCCAGAAGTACCATAAAATCTCTGTCCAAAAGAGTAAGAATATCTCATTGGGACATGCCCACAACCATGGTCAAAACCAATATCTAAAATAAAATAAAATCTCCAAAGATGTCCATAACATGAAACGGAGCCTTCTAAAAGGATGGAAGCTCCCCATTTTAGTCCAAATATTGATACTGAATCTGCGTTCAAGATGGGAGGTGTAAAATAGTTGGTTCCTACATAGTGTGGGTATACATCTGCTAGTAGATAATTAGTTAGTGATTGCTATCATGAATTTAGGATAAGGATAAAATAACATCAGTTACAAGACCAAGTAAAACCATCTATAATGCATATAACCATACATATATAAGTTCCAAGAAAGGAAACTGGGTTTAGCATGCATTTAAAATCATTACTTTGTCTGTGTAGCTTTGTCATCCTAAAGTACCTACGAAAAATATGGGTTCAGCTCCCCATACTGAAAGGGCCCTAGTACGTATAGCCGCATGACCAGGGAAATATCCCGTTGGGATGACCTGTACATCCCCAATATGAGGTGTGACATCATGCAAACGGTCCACCAAGAACAACCCTATATCAGCATATATGAGTTTCTAGTTTTAGTCCCCCAGGACCTCCACCTTCTACTGCTTAGCTACACATCCTCCTTTAATGTCCAATTAAAATCGTTTTCAAACAATCAATTTACAATTTATTAACAAAGGTCATTTAGTGATGGTATCGTTATACCAACTATACTTGCAAGAACTATCCATACCCAAGCACATATAGGTATAGGGGGCCCTAGGTTCCCTTCTAATTATTATATTAAATCACTATGAGGGAATCTGTACCCCACAAGCATAACCATTTAGCCATTTACCTTTCCAAACCATTTAATCCATACATTAATCTATTACCAAGTTTTAAAAAGGCAAAAGTTCCATTTAAAAGAAGTCACTGCAATAAACATATCCTTATAAGCATTTTGTCAAACATATTGGTGGCATAGTAGATATCCAAAACCAATTCCAATGACCAATAACCATTCCATGTAATCCAATTATCCAAAACCACCATTAATGCATATATAAGCATAATTAAAACAATGGGAAACCATATACAAACAATTAAAAATAAAACTCCCAAATCATATTTGAAAACCCAAAAGTATTCAACAATAAAATCATTAAAACCAATAGTAAAATCATGCCTTTAGTTGGAACTAACAATGAGGGAAGAGAACATGCCTTATACTAAAGAATTGATGGAAAGCAATCACCAAAGCAAGCCCCAAATTAGTCCTCAAGATGAAACCCTAGCTTTCTTGCCCCAAAGCTTTTGAGAGGATTTATTATTGTTTAGGAGTAGTTTCTAAGTGTTAAAGAGTAAAATAATAGGGTAAATACTCTTCCAAGTAGGTTAGAAGTTGTGGGATCCTATTTAGGTAAGTAGGGAAATGTCCAGATTACCCCCCAGTTAAGCTACATAAAAATCCTATCACAGGGATATGACTGACCTATACAAGTCGTACCATTACGATATGAGTGGTACCCGCCACTCGTATCCTACCCCATCACTGTCCAGCACATGACTCATCCAACTAAGTCATATCTAAAGCATATGATCCGTACTTTCCATCTGTATCCCTGGTATAATAGAATACCAAGAGGATTGAACAATGACCCCTATACGAGTACTAGATACGACTCGTACCCAACCATAGGACTCTTATCCCCCAAGTAGTATCCATTCCAGTAACCCATCCATCCCACCAACCAACACTGGTCAGCATACGATAGGACCATACCACTCGTACCACAACATACAGCTCATACCCTAAGTCATATTGGGTCCAGAGAACGGAGAAAAATTCTAAGGTCCAAAACCAATAATGTAACATTTTTATCCCAATCCATCCTATTGACATTCATAGTCTTTGGCAAAATAAACTTGATCTCAAGATTGGACACCTCAACTTTCCCTCTTGTCTGAGGATGGTGAGGCATTTCCACATTATATTTTAACCATATTTCTCAAGCAAGGCTTTGAATAGACGATTAAAAAAGTGTGATGCCCCATAACTAATGATAACCCTTGGTCTCTCAAATATGGAAAATATATTTTCTCAAGAATATTGTGACACTCTTTCCTTTGTTGTTGGGAATCGCAATTGCCTCTACCTATTTCAAAACATAGTTAACAGCTACTGAATATATACTTCATACCATACAAGCTTAAAAAGAAGCCCATGAAGTAATACCTCATACATCTAACAGCTCAATATGAAGAATACTGGTCATTAGAATCTCTTGCCTCCGTGATATATTTCCTTGTCGTTGGCATTAGTCACAAGCCTTGGCATAGTCGTGTGTATCTTTATAAATAGTAGGACAATATATCCATATTTCAAGATATTGTGTGCAGTTTGTGCACCGCCGTGATGACTCTCAACTAGTGATGAGTGACATGCTTCTAAAATACTCATCATCTCAACATCAGAACATACCTTTGAACTACTCTATCGGTACAACTTTAGAACAAGTATGGAACATCTAAAATGAACATTCTTTCATCATACATGGATTTCTTATGTTGCTGAAATGATAGGTCTTCAAAAATGACATCACTTACAAAATAATTTGAAAAGTTTCCATACCATGAAATCAAATATTATGTACGGCCAATATATATTCTTCTGGAAAGGTATTATCAATCTTAAGCTCATCCTTCAGTTTCAGCATGTCCTCTTTTTCAAGGCATGATAAGTGGTCGGCCACTTGATTCTCAGTCCTCTTCTGGTCCTTGGCCTAAAAGTTTAATTCATGCAACAAAATTACCCAATAAATCAACCTTAGTTTCCTATCCTTATTTTTCATGAGGTACCTAAGAGTTGTGTGGTCAATATGAACAATCAATTTTACGCAAAGAAAATAAGATCAAAATTTCTCAAATGTGAACTCCATAGCAAGGAACTCTTGTTCAATCACCATATAATTTTTCTGGGCAGGGTTAAGCACTTTTATAGAATAGTAGATGGGATGTATAGGATTGCACCTAGTGCCATGCCACTAGCATCACATATAACCTCAAATGGCAAGGATGTATCAAGAGACACAATAAAAGGGGCATAAATCAACTTCTCTTTTAGGCACTCAAATGCCTTAAGACATGCAACATCAAACACAAACTTTTCATTCTTCTCCAATAACTTGCACAAAGGATTTACAGTTTTAGAGAAGTCCTTAATGAATCTCTGACAAAATCCTACGTGCCACAAAAAGTTATGAATAACATTCATAGAAATTAGTGGAGGAAACTTTTCAATCAGCTTAATCTTTGGTTTCAAATACGAATAATGAGCCTATCCTATGAGGATAGATAGTAGATGGCGTATTTGTATAGACTACATGACAAAATAAGCTAGAAAGATAAAAGATGCAACCCTTAGCAAAACACCACATAATATTTCCACCAGTTTTTTCATAATGCGATCTGCCATAAGAAGTCTTATTGAAGTAGATTTAGGTGACCCTAACCCCAGTTGTCCATAAACTACTAGAAGAATGAAGTTAATTCTAGCACCCAAATCATACAAAGATTTTTGCAAATTTGAAATACCCAATAATGCATGGGATCGTGAATGCTCCAGGTCCTTCCTTCATTCAAACAATGATCTAAACGCTATTACACTATAATGGTGCATATTGATAATGGGATAATAACTCACCATCCTCTTCTTAGTCACCAAGTCCTTCATAAAATTTGAGTAACCTAGCATTTGCTTGAGGGCCTCAACTAGTGGGATATTCACCATCAACTCCTTCAACATAGAAATAAAATTTTGGCAATTTCCCTCTTTGGCTTTTTTCTTCTTTCATTATGGTAAAATAGGAGGAGGTCATCAAATGAGAGTAAATAATTTCACTACCTTCTTTTCCTTCCATTTTCTTATCTTTCCCTTATGTTATCAGCTAGAGGCTTTTCAGAGGTTTCTCATCTACTACCAAGTCCTCAGATTTGAAAACTTTCTCATCATCTATGACCATTAATTCTACCATATTATCAAAAATCATGGGCATAGGTGGATTTGTGGTCATCTTTCCACTCTTATTAACGATAGCAAGAAAAAAAAATCATTTTTTATATTTTGGATGGTGTTGCTCAAAAGTGTACCTTGTTGACGATGATTCAACATCATCTAAATCTAACCAAACTATTTATCAAGCTATTTTATTATGGTAGTTTGAGATTCAAACTTCTGAATCATTCTCCAAATATCTGCTTTAATCTCTTTAGGGTAGATTTCTATTTTCTCTACCCATTTGAAAATATTTGCAAGCATGCCTTTCATCCTCAAATTGCTTGAACTAGTATCACGATTACCAGGTGGGACATGAATACCACTCTTATCTCTATACCTAGACTTATTATAATTACTATCTCAGTAGTAGTTTCGACCTTGATTCTCTTGCCTAGAGTTTCAAATGTCTTAGTTAATTCCTTGGACCTTGGCTCAAAAACCCAATGCCTCTATGTTTAGATAATTTGATTTCTCTTCAAAATTTGAATCTTTATACCTAGGTGCCTTTCTTTTTGCACCAATATATTTATTTTTTTTGCTCCTGCTGCAGCAAATTATTTTATAAGCAACCCAATCTCATTCCTCAGTTGTGTTACCTCTTGAGCTACCATCTCATTTAATGCTCTCTATTCTATAGAGCATAATGCTCTCTATTCTATAGATGCTCTAATTTCATAAGTGACTTCAGGTCTATCGATATCTCAAGTATGCCACCTTCGGTTGGTATTCATGATTTGATCTAAAATTTCAAAAGTATGTTACCAATGTAAATTTATGAATACCCCACCACTGATATTATTTGGTACAACCATGGTGTTCGAATTCAAGTCTCTGTAGAATGTCTCAATCAAATTTATAGAATCATCTTATGATTTGAAACATTCTATAGCTTCTTCTTGGACCTCAATAGGGTCTCATATAGTGCCTCTAAATACAATTGCCCAAAATTTTAAATCTCATCCTTCAACTGTAACATTCTTGTGGTGGAAAAAATCGGTCCAAGAACTGAGTCCTCAACTCATTTCAAGTAATAATAGATCCATGTAGTAATTCATCCAACCATAAATAGTTTTTTCCATCAAAGAGAAAGGAAACAACCTCAGTATAATCATCGCTTAACTCACTCCAAGTAGATTGTAAGAAGTGTAAATCCCCATAATATTCAGCATATGCGTATTTAAATCATTAGTAGGTAGGCCTGGGAATGACCCATTCAAGTTCAAAAAGTGGATCATAGCATTAGTAATGTCATACTTAGTCCTTAGAGGCAATTCTGGTTGGAAGATAGCACTTGATTCAACTGGCTCCAGATAATCTAAATCTTCTTGTGGTTCTTCTTTGTTAGGTAGATAATATTGGAGAGGTTGTTCCCCTATTCCTTCTATGTCTATTCCTCTCATCATATGCAGCTAGACAGTTAGAATTATCTTTTCTATCTATTTTTCCCTAGTTGCCTGCCTGGTGGAATCTTGCCTAACGTTCTCTTCCTCCATCAACCAAACAGTGATCTATTCCAAAGTTTCTTGAACATAATATTGATGTAGTGGCTAATTCAAGATTACAGCCTCATCATGAATACCCTAGAGTAGGGATTCTTATTTTAACCTCCATCGTTCACTATTCTTTGATTAGTTCTCAGAGTTCTCTCAGCTCTGTATCAAGTGGAATTAGGGGATTGTCTTGAATTCAAGTATAGGTCATACATCAATGTATGTCCTATACATAACAAAAATGTAAAATCAGGAAACAACAACTAATAACCCTAACAACCACAATCAAATTAACTCTAAAATTGTATTCCTCGAAAATAAAGCCAAAATTTAATGTCACTCAAATTACACCTCGCAATGAAGTATAAGTGACCACTGATAAATATAGAAACCAACCAAGACTGGGGTTGATACCATAGGTAATAGGTTACAATATCAGTCAGCATGTAGTCAACGCAATCAATAAATATCTCCAGTAACAAAGGGGGTTTTATAAGAAAATAATTTAGTAGTAATAGTTGTTAATATGTTGTATTTATAATCGGTATGAGAAAGTAACTAGGACTATGTTTCCCAATAACTTCATAACTCCGTAGTTTCTTTGTACTTAGTAATTTCTCCTGGTGTTCGGTATGTAGAATTGATAGGTTATGTCTATTTAAAATAGCTTTATGTTCTTTTCTAATAAATATCCTCAAGTAACTTTTATCTTCTCCTGAGACTGCATTAATAACCCCTATTTTGGTCCCAAATTAGTTGTCCCAAATTATTGACTCTAGATATTAAGTGGAGGTTAGTAGCTCCAAGTCTCTATTGTTTATTCCCTTTTTCTGATCTGTATTCTTCTTTTTATCCCAAGTAAATATTAGGCGAGTTTTAGCATTGTACACCACCATAAAACAATCAAAGCTAAGGAAACAACAATGCATGTATGAACACCGTTGAAAATCACTCTGTACTACGCATATTACTGCATTAATCAGTCATGGATTCCATAACCCCGGTCGAAGTGTTTAGCTACTCATAATTGTAAGAACACAGGAAGAATTATGATATAAGAATATAATTATAAAGTTACAATAAGAATATGAAAACTCCAAGATCTCATATTAAATTAAAACCCTAAAATTCAATGTTTGTAGTTCCAGGACTAGGAATGCTCCTTAGAATCATTAAAATAATATAATAGAATGTAAATTGATGCAAAAGAATGAATAAGAGTATATATAGACAGAATAAACCTATCCTAAACATAATAGGATTTATGTGTCAGTCATCTCGGACGAAGGAGCGGTACAATCATGATTTGATTCCATGATCATCCTTGGTGCTCATGGTTTGCTCATGGACTTTGTCATCTTCAGGTCTCCTCTGGTACGATCCTCAGTACAAATATGTCTTCTTCCTAAGATTATACAATATAGTCATTTGATCATCCTACACTTCAACACTAACCTTCATTCCCACGAACTCTTGGTGCGACTGATATTTCTAGGTACGATCTTGGAATCCAGTCGTCTGATCTTTTTTGCAATTAGGTTCTGCAGCCTTGCTCTCAAAAAGTACTTCCCATAATTAGGTTGTATGATTGTGTCATCAATGAACCACCATGGGATGCTTCTGTCTAATGGACTTTTTATCCAAAATCCAGCACTCCACTTCTCCGAATATATTTGACATACAAATATCCAAAACTCTATTATATCCACATAGAAATAGCCTCATACTTGCAAATATTCACTGTTTTAAGCATCAAAAGTGTTGTAAGTTCACGATACATTATTTTATTTTAGGACTTGAGATCTACAGGGACCTCCTATACATAGTCCAACAAGTGTAGAGTGATAGAATTATGTGTAAGCTTGATAAGGTATTGGTGAATAGTAAGTGGGATGTGGAGTTACTAACTTCCCAAGTTCATTTCATGAATGAGGGTCAGTCAGACCGTTATTCTCCACATTAAATAGGAAGATATGCATAACAGAGGAAAGAGTAAATTCAAATATTTCAATATGTGGAGCCTTGCTCTCAGTTTTAAAGGAATTGGAATGTAGAGATATCAAGGAAGGGGGAATGTATAGAGTTATTAGGAAATGAACAAGCTGAAACAGGTACTGAAGCAACTAAGCAAAGAAAACCTTCATAATGTAGAGAACCAATTTGAAGAGGCTTGGGAAAAGTTGATCACTTGTCAAACCAAAATATAGACAAACCCCTTTAATGTAGCATTATTTGATAAAGAACTCAGACTGGCTAAGGAATATGCAAAGAAGAAAGCAGCTTGTGAGGCATATCTAAAGCAGTAATGTAAGAATCAATGGATCAAGGAAGAGAATCTTAATACAAAATTCTATCATTCTGTATTAAGAGCTAGGGAGAATGGAAAGATAATGTTCATCATCAAGGACATGCGAGGGAATGCCTTTATTGCCTACTATAAGGGGCTTTTGGGGGAAACTACGACAGACAAAATGAGGGTATGTGGAGATATAATTAATATTGGGCATAAATTATGTGAGGAACAAGGAGAACTACCTAGTAAAGATTTTACTGCTCTTGAAGCAACACAAGCTTTGTAGAGCATTGGAGGGGACAAGACCATGGACCTTATAGCTATAGTAGTAAGTTTTTTAAAAGCTAAGTTGCTCGGACTCTTCATAAATGTCTACGGGTGCATGTCGGATCATCCAAAAATAGTGTATTTCTAAAGGATCCGACACGGGTGCGGCAACATTTTTGGAGAGTCCGAGCAACTTAGTTTAAAAGTATATGGGAGATAGTGGGAGAGAAAGTGGTATATAGAGTGTTGGAATTCTTTACTACTGGCAGAATGCAAAGAGGGCTTAACCCCATTTCTATTACCCTAGTCCCAAATAGTTCACATGCTAAAAGTGTGAGGAATTACAGACTTATTTCTTGCGGCAATACCTTGTATAAAGTGATATCAAAAAATGTTGTACCAAAGACCGAAGGGAGTTCTGCCTGATATAGTATCTGAGAACTAGAGTGCTTTTGTACAATAAAGAACAATTGTGCAAATTATTCTGATCTTTCAAGACTTGGCGAGTCTATACAACATGAAGAATATTACAAGAAGTTGCCTGATTAAAATTAATTTGATGAAAGAATATGACACAATTGAATGGGAGTTTGTAAAAGAGATGCTCTATGGGTTGAACTTTCCTAGTAAATTCATCAAATGAGTGATGGAATGCCTAACTACACCTTGATATTCTATTTCTCTGAATAGAGGAATGTATGGTAACATTGAGGAGAGAGGATTAAGTCAGGGTTATCCTATATCACCACTATTTTTTGTAGTATGCATGGATTACTTTACTAGTATTATGAGACGGATGGAAGATGAACAAGGATTTGAATTCCACATTAACTGAAGGTGAATAAGATTAAATCATCTGTGTTTTGTAGATGATATGGTGATCTTTAGTAAAGGAGAATTTACACTTATATTGTTAATGCTCAGGGGTTTGCATACATTTCTATTACTTTAGGCCTAACTGTAATATCTTTTAGCTCAACATAGAGAAGCAAGTTTTGGATGATATATGCTAACTCACAGTTTATAAAAAAAAAAAAATCAATGCCCTTCAGGTACTTAGGTGTTCCTATAGCTTCAAAGAAGATTTCAGCTATAGATTGTGAAATATTAATTGATAAAGTGGCAAGTAGAATTAGACCATGGGGTTCAAAACACTTGTCCTATGTAGGCAAAACCTTATTGACTAACTTTGTTTTGCTCCATATACATTCTTACTAGTCATCCATGTTCTTGATGCCAAAAAAGGTGACGAAACAGGTAAATACCCACTGTAGGAATTTCTCATGAGTAGGGAAAGCTTATTTAACTAAGTTCCTTCCTATATCATAGAAGTTAGAATGTAGGCCAAAGCAAGAAAATGGATTGGGCATTCTTAATTGTATCAGGTAGAAAGAAGATGGTACTGGAAAACATGTTTGGAATATAGCCAGTAAAACTGACAACTTATGGTAAAATGGGTTAATCACATTTACATGAATAGGACTGATTAGTAGACATCCAAAGATTTAGTTGATAGTTGTTGATACTGGAAGAACTATGCAACATCAAGGAGAAACTGCAAGCATGATACAATGGTAATTGTTGGCTTCAGAATAATGGTTCTTATACGATAATGTAGGATATGACTAACTGAGGAAGATTGAAGATAATGGGAACACTGGAGACCAAAACATTGCTTTATCGGTTGTCTTGCAATGCATAATAGATTACTAACAGTGGACAGACTAAAGAGGATGAGGATAAGCTAGGATGAAGATTGTCTGTTATGAGGTACAACCATAGAGTCAGTTGAGCACCTATTTTTTAATTATTCGTTCCCCTAGTGATGCATGGAAATTATGTTTCAACGGAGTAGGAATAAACTTGCAGAACAAGGAAATACATGGTATTTGGAGGATAATTGCAAGGAAGGGTAGAGGGAGGCTGAGTAGAGTACTTTTGAGGGAACTAGTGGCTACTAGTGTTTATCATATCTGGGATGAAAGGAATACTACATGATGGGACTACAAAGTGCCAAGACCTCAAGTGGTTTGAAAACAAATACTTGAGGACTGCAAGATCAAAACTATACATACTTTACACAGAAAGAAGAAGCTGAAAGATAGAGATTGGTTAGAACAGGTTATAGCAAGAGTAGGGGTATAGGTTATTGCCAATTAAGGGAGATAGAATTATTATGTCTTGGTCGTTTATTTGTTGAGTTTATATTGATAGTTTAAATTTTTGGAGAGACGTAATAGGTTGTAATAGTGCATAGCAAGATTGGTTTTAATAATATAGTTTGTTCCACCCAAAAAAAGGACTTAATGGACCCTTATGTGCATTCTTCAAACAAATTGTTATGCACTTGGGTGTGTTAGGTATGTTTTCTTATTTTTTAATGTTTAGTTGGTGAAAATATTTTTTCTAGGATAACAGGTTTCTTAAAAATGAGAAAAATAACTTCACGAATGGAAGTGGGAAAAATAAATTTCATAAGTGACATTCCAAGTCCGCTGTCTCCTCTCCATCCACCCAATTCCCACATCACCACCCCTGGACCCCCACTTCTAATCCCTTAGTGTTTGTTTGATTACTTGTAAACGCTTTTGGAATAACACTTTGTTGCTTACTTACCCAATGCGCAATGCTAGAATATAAGTAAGAACCTCACTTTCTAGGAAAACATTTTCCTTTATAACCAAATACACCCTTAATGAAAAATGAAATGCTAAAAACCACATATAAGAGTTGGATTCTACAAATGCTTAAACCCACCCCCCTACCCCCACCCCCACCACCCATTAAATGAACATTAGCCAACAAGTCCGATCTTGGAAAATGGCTTAAACTTCAGCCCGAGTCGGTTGCTAGAAAACTCATCATGATCAAGAAAATGTTATCAATCACTAGTAAAATTAAAAATGACGATAAAAAGGAGGGAGGGGGGGGGGGGGGGGGGGAGAACTTGCTGAAAACTCAGAACAAGGTGAAAAACAAAAATAGGATAGCTAAAGAAATTACTTGTGAAGCGAACTGCTCATCAGTTGAACAGAAAAGTCAATATCAGGAATATCAAATAAAACCATAGCCAAGCGCTGCAATTCAATCCCAAATGCCCAAGCAACATGGTCCATTCTACTGCAACTTTTCAATATTTCTTGTTCTGTCACTCTATAACCCAAAACTTCAATGCATTGATCCTGGAAAAGAATTGGACAGTGACTAGATCATAATATAAACCTATACCGAAAGGATGGTCTATTTCTTATTTGTTTTCAACAGCTTAAATTGGTATTTCTCTGGCTTTTCTCTCGAGATTTCATCTCTTTCAAATGTACTTTCGCAATACTTAGCATAATTAATGCTCACTTGTCAAATGTGGTAGTCTTCTTCACATTCTTGCATAATAATATCTTAGCCCAAGAAATTATGGAGAGGGATAAAACACCAACAATGCTATCAAATATCACAAAAAAAAATTTAACAAAAGATTCTCTTTTCCTGTTTTGAATGAATTATTGGTGTTGTGCAATATATCAACTAACAAACAATCATTTTCTTTGCAGAGAAGAAAAACAATTAACAGTTTGTATCTTTCTTTCGTGGATGTTGGATGTAAGAATTCAATATTTAGAAAGCTTCGATGTGCTTACTCGTACATCATTTAATTTTTTTGACTTCTGGATTGGATGAACTTCTATGAAAATAGAGTCTCTAACGGGGAAAATAGAGTCTCTAATGGGGTCTCTAGTCCTATGTCAAACCTTAATGACTCAATATTACTTTCCCCGTGCCAATTTGATTTTTTCTTATTTTTGTTTTTAGACTGCTTTAATAAGAATGTCTCCTTCCTAATTTGACAACATTTTTTATTAGACAACTACGGCTGTATTGTATATTTCTTACACTTTGTGTTTTGATGATTTACAAAATTATGAGAGAACCAGGTTTACCTATATAACTGGAACAGATGTAGGTGAATCAGTTAAATATGGGAATGAAGTACCATGTACAGCGAGAATACTGTAAAGAAGGAAAACAATTCCATAAGGATTCTATTTTAGGAAGCCATATTTTGGAGTAGAAGTCCTTACTCGGATAATTCTAGATTGCAGAGCAACAACATAATTATTCTCCACCTATATAAGGATAACTTGGAGGAAAAATGAAGCAGCTATTGCACACAAGAATCTGAATTCTCTTAAGGCAATAGATGCACCAGTGAAGGGCGAAGAACAAAGCAACAACAATCCTAGAACTAACGTAGAGGTGGTTGTTGTTGTTGTTGAGTGTGTAATAGGTTTATTATTGAGTTGTAATAATCGTTATTCCTGTTAAAGTTGTGTGATTTTGTGAGAGTTGTTTCAAGGAGAGTTTATCCTTATGAGAGTATTATAACAGTTGAGAGTTATGAGTTACTATAGTTAGTCCTTTTGATTATCAAGTTGTAATTTGAAACCGCTCCTTGAAGTTAGTGAAGTTGATAGGAAATCCTACATGAGGTTTTCATGATTTTTAGTTCCTTAAATAAGGAGGCTTTCCACGGTAAATTGTGTGTTATTAATTTATAGTTTTAGTTGATCTTAAGGAACCTAGTTCCTTAAGAGTAGTAGTTGCTGCTAGTTTATTTCATCTTTAATTTCAACATTTAACATGACATGTTTAAGCTCATGATCTTAAAAAGTATTTTGGTACATCATACATATCTTTATTTTAAGATCATACATTCAAAAAGTTTTGCTAATTTATTAAACTGTGTCTAGTCAAACTAAGACAAATTAAAATGGAGAAGTGCATTATCTTCTCCCTGAATGTTTGGCTACTTTTTCCTATAATCCTTGCTGGCACACATCCTTAATCGTCCTGCTTTATATTTTCAACAAAATTCCATTCACTAACTAAACCCAAAGTAAAGACAGCTAGCTCACATAATTGAAGAATGGCAAACAATGCGTGTGTCAAATGCGTGCTTCACATTCTTGAGCCTCCGTGAAAGAAATTGTTCAATTAGGTAATACAATCTCATTCTTTTTAACTGATGATAAATGTAGGCAAAATAACCTTGCCATTAGACTTTAATGTTATGTTAAGTTAAACCAAAGGGACTTTAGGGCAATTACATATGTCTTGCCCCTCCAAAATAAATATAAGAACCCCTCCAATATCCAAAAAAATAAAAGAAGAAAAAAGGGCGAGAAAGTTACATATTAAGCTACTCCAGCTTGGTAACAACTACAACATGCTATAAAGGTATACTATATAGCATCTTATTGAACAATCTAATGAAATAACAAAAAAATAACTCGCACATGTAGGTAATAAAAGGCAAGTCTAGAAAATAATAATCCGGACAAAAAAATATCACAGCAATCATTTTACTTGATTTCAAATATCGAGTGTTACAACATGTATAAATCCTCAGATTTGCCTTTTTAAATTTCAAGGGCCTTTGAGCTTGATCTTAAACTTGATGAATTTGAATTTGACTTAAGAACTTGAAGTATTTGATCTTGACTTGTGAATTTGGATCGAAGGGCCTTTGAGCTTGCTCTTGAATCTTCGTCTTGATCTTGAGTTGTGTATGAACTTGAATGCTTGATTTGTAGCTCGTAGAAAAATATGGAGAGTTTGATCCATCAAATCTTTCTTTTTTCTTTTTATGAGGCACCAATTTATAGTTGTGGAAGGGAATAGTCATTGTAAGTATAAACTCTTTTCGGCCAATCAGATTGAAGTGACATGACCATATTTGATTGGTTGAAACATGTCAACTTGTACATGTGTTTTATTTTCATTAGCCTTGTATTGATTGGGCATGCTTTATCATTTTGTCACAATTTGATTTACGAATCATGATGGCATCTAATAATAATACACCTCAAAGACTTAGAATAGTCAACAAAATCTGTCTCGATAACAACAGACCGAATAACAAAAGATAGAAGGAAATAGAAAACTCCGACTCCAAGAGCTCAGCCTATCTACAAAAAATCAACACAGCACTATCAATGATCAACAACGACAACTAGTACTCGGGTCTGCACCAAAAAGGTACAGAAGTGTAGTATGAGTACCAAAACAATGGGTACTCGCACTACTAAAAAAACTGTAAAAAGAGACCTCATGAGGTCTCTTTCCTTTGAAAAGAGACTTCAAAAGCGACCTCAATGGATGGTCTCTAAAACATAGGTTTTTTTTTTTAGGAGACCTCATTAGGTGAGGTCTCCTAAAAGTAACCTCATGAGGTCACTAAGTTATTTTTGGAATTTCCATAAAGAGACCTCGTGAGGTCTCTAAACTATTTTCTATTGTATATCCCTTTGTTTATCCCTTGCCTTTGAGGCCTTAACATCATTAGATAACTCAGCTATCTGTTGCTTCAAAGCCAAAATCATCTCCCTTGACTCATCATCCTGGATGCTACCGAGGTCTTCTAGTTTTGAATTAAATTCACGAAAGGTTCTTTGTGGCAAGCCATAAGCATACCCATACCTACTCGGACCACCAACAATATCTAACCATATTCTCTCATTTTGCTCTTGCCTAAGTGGCAGGTCTTGACTATCATTTGGCAGTGTCCGGCAAAAATCCTCTATGGATAGTAGATATCGATTCTGAATTTAATGATAATAATATTAGAATATAAATTTAGGAAATTAAGTAAGTACTACTATAAATAGAGGATTACATAGGTCAGTTGAGCTCGTAGCTCAACCCAAATATCAGGATCTCCAGAGGTTTTCTTCTTCCTTGTGTGTGTAGCCTTGAAAACCTCAGCCTGCGTTATCGGACTCCCAAGCTCCTTTTCCTGTAAACAAAATGTATTAGTATGCTAGCAGCATTTCATAACTTTTTTTTTACCAAGAAGCAAAATTCCTTCAAGTAATATGGACAGAACAAAGTGATCCTTTACAGATATTTATGCACAAGGCATAGACAACAGTCATGCATTAATTAATTATTAACCAATGACAAAGATAATAAGAATTATAGCAGCAAAATTCTTGAAAAGTTAAAATAAAATTGCAGCTGCACAAAAAATAGGCAGAGTAGATCTCCGAATAGTGAATAATTCTTCTAATCATTTGACGAGAGTCATTGCCGATTAGTCTAACCTTACCTCCTGGCATGACTCCTATGCCACCAGCTAAACCAACAATCATATTTGCAATCAAATTTTCGTAGAGCTTGGGTGTCACCATGACATCAAATTGCTCCGGCTATGAGACAAGTTGCAAGCAACAATTATCCACAATAATCTCCTCATAGGGTATTTCTGGATATTTAGCTGCAACTTTCCTACAGGATTCTAAGAAAAAACCATCTACAAGTTTCATAATGTTAGCTTTGTGCACAACTTTGACTTTTTTTCTTTTGTTTACATCAGTATACTCAAACGTAAATTTTGCTATTCGTTCTGAGCAATATTTTATTATCACCTTAAGACTCTCAAGGACACCAGGAACAACCTCATGCTCGAGTCCAGCATACTCACCCTCAGTATTCTACAAATCAAGCTCTCCACCAACCAGAGTCATTAACCATCCTTTTAAACTAATCTAATTCTTCTTAATCGAATCCATCACTTCCTCCGACATACATTTCATATCACCACACACTAGAAATATTTCATAACTTGATAAAATGGGAATGTGAATCTCTCAACTACAACATTACATGTATAACTTTTCCAACTTTTTTTTTCTTTTCAGTTTTCCCTTATTGTTGCAGTTAGGAATGGCCAGTGTAGAGGAAACTCTATGTGGACAAGCATATATTAGGAGCTAACAGATATGAAATGCTATATTAGGAGTCTACTTACAAATATCAACAATAGTACTTTTAATAACAAGCATCCCACTAGATGTGGTATATTTTTTTCAATAATTAAAAAGCTATTATTTCTGTGGATAGACTATATTGGGTTAAACACCTGCATTAGCTTTATTTTAAGATAACGTACCATTAATCAGGAACAATTCAATGAAAATTACAAAAATCATATGAACCTACCAGTTTCCTCCTTACATTCCCCTGACTCTAAGCTCCACTTATATGTAAAGAGCTACCCTTAATAGATGCTCTAGCTTTCTTGTCAATCTCTCTCATCTGCTTGAACCTCAAATTGGTCTCCCAAAGTCATTTAACTTTTTTCAATTTTCAGGAAGAATCCACTTAGGTTTTTTGTTATTGTCTCGAGATTTTGACAGCAAGCCAACAATTATGCGAGCGGATTTTAACTTGAAGTTTGAAGTAATCTGACGTTCATGTTCTGGACGCCAAAAGACTTTCTCTATAATGACAAAATAAATTAAGGTAAATTAATTTGCCCAAAAGGTATTTCACTTTCTATCAT
The DNA here is from genome assembly GCA_030864215.1 of Capsicum pubescens. Classification (NCBI taxonomy): domain Eukaryota; kingdom Viridiplantae; phylum Streptophyta; class Magnoliopsida; order Solanales; family Solanaceae; genus Capsicum; species Capsicum pubescens. The sequence continues at coordinate 90,346,574 of CM061549.1, read as the reverse complement.
CATTGTGGAATAGTAATTGATAGTAGTAGTAATTTTCTCAACTATACTTAACACCCATAGATGATGGGATTTATGCTTTAGTGAACCTAGTGAACATGATTCAGATAAGTCGAGCTAGTGAACTTCAGATAACAAATGATTAAACACGGAAAAGGATAATTAAAAATGCTTTATGACTGGATAACTATATTCGCTTCACATAACCTTATCCTCAGAGAAATTAAAGCTTAATTATTAATTTCGACATACAAGTAAATGAATTACAACATCTTAACTAGGTGTAACATTTTTGAACTATTACATAGAAAATATTTAAGTGCTAATATTTAGACATTATTACATAGAAAATGATAGTACTAAGTTTCCAGTTCTTGAATAGATAATGTAATATTTAGTGTATATTTACCCTCAGTAATAAAACGTGATTACCCATATTAATAGTATATTAATGCATACTATAAATGATCATTCATCAGTAGTTCACATGAGAGATCTTTGATTAAAACAACAAAATTCGACAAGGAAAAATCAAGAATATACCCTAGAAATCAACAAGGTAAGTAAAAGATACATACAAAATCTAATCTAACATCCACAACAATGTGATATTACACTTCTACATTAACATGAGAAAGTTTCAGATTTTCTTATTTTCAGATTGACAATAATTGTGTTCGACCTGAAAGAACTGACAATGAAAAGTAGTATACTTGGTTCGAGGAATACTTGATTAATACAATGATACTATTGTACTCTTGGAAATAAGTTGAATATTATGTCTGACACTATCTTACTTATGAGTATTTGGAAATTTAAAGAGAGAAGATTCCATTAGATCACGAGTTTCAGAAAATAAGAAGCCCTGGGACCTCTTGAGTGTAGAGAATGATTTTATAACCTCTATAAAGGCAATATGTTACTGTGAATAGCAAAGTACACGATTAAGAAATGGGAAATGCTGGAACGGGAGAAAAAAAGACTTACATTTCTATTAAATTTCGTTTGTAAAGAACTAACCTACTTCAATAATGAACTATAGAAAGTGGTTGTTGCATGATATGTGCTCCTCCAGAGGGAGAAAAAAAGGAAAAATGCTATAGAACATCAGTAATTTAGTCCCCCTACCATTAAAAAGGGAACAATGCACCAAGGGTGTGGCCTAGTGATTCAATGAATTTGGGATGTGCACTAATACAATGAGAGAATAAAATTAATTGCCTAAATCTGAAAATACTCAAAAATACCCGGAGATAGACTGAAACTTGTACTGGACAATCAATTTTCTGGTTTGAAAAGGAGTGAAAGGAGTAAAGAGGAAAGATATTATAAGGGACTAATCGTCAGTAGTGAGCGAGAGTAAAACCATCAATACAGTCGTGTTTGGTGAGTGAAAGGAAAAACAACTCGGCGATTGGTAAAATCCATTGACAAGTACATACTGAATTTTACAAAAATTAGGCGACTGAAAGTTTTGAAAGTTCAGAAATTATCTTTATGTCTAACAAAAATACAATTTATAGTACCCACCCCATACCCAAAAGTAAAAAAGAAAAGATAGGTAGGTTATGATACTAATATAGCTTATTCAGATTTGAGGCTGATTATGTATGCAAAGCTCACACTATTGGAACTAATCTCAGGAAAAGTCATATGTGAACTCCAAGTAAACTATAAACATACAACAATATAACAAATGAAATCTTAACAGTCATTTCTTCAAGAAACAACACTGAAAAGGGTAAGGGTTACTGATAGTTTAACGACCAGCGCAAGAACAATCTACAAAAATCACCAACAATTATGTACTAAACCTCAAACCATTTAGTACTTCTCTAAAACCAGCCAAAGCATGCACACAGTATATATGTTATTATCACATATAAGCATTACTCTTTTTCAAATACACCTAATGAAGTTACAGGAAAGTATCGCACGACCAATTTATTCAAGGCATTATAAGCAGTCCGTAAAAAGAATTAACAACACTTAAACCAACCACATGAACTGATTAGTTCCTATAGTTATTGATCGGGATAAAACAACTAGTTTGGTCAACTTCCTTTTGGTCCACAAAATAGTATTGATAAGCCAAACAAGCTTACAAGATCATAGAATGTACTTTAACAATCTAAGCACAACTTCCTTGCTTAACTAACAGATCATGGAAGACTACAAACTAAAGATAGCCTGCATAGATTTGTTTAACCAAGAACAATAGATGCACAGATCTATCTATCTTCTCCCATCTATCTTCTAAAGAACTTTCAACAGAATAGGAAAAGAAGGAAAAATAAAGTGCAGAAAAGAATATACCTTAAATTCCAAAAAAATCTGATTCCTGAGATTACCTGGCATCTTGCCCCAACTCGGGACAGCACCCCTATAAAGATTTTGGATGATTTGAGAAAGGATCCTCACAGAAGCATTCAGATTAAAACTATTTTTTAAAATTTAAACATTTATACGTTAAATCTAAGACAATTATGAGATATTCATAAACTAAATACATTCCGTAAAAATAAATAAACCATACCCATAGCCGTCAGGCTCTATGATGAGTCTGTTGCAAATGTCCCTCATGCCCGTTTGTGGATAAACCTGATCATGTGTAATAGAATGGTCTATGGTAGGAATTCCAGGTTTAAAATTATTTTCTCGAAGGGGAAAACTTGATATCTCAATTTGTGGAGTAGGTACTGATGATAGTTGTGAGTCAACAGGGTTGCGAGTAATTGTACGAGGTATACTAGATGTCTGTTGTTGCATCTCGAGAGGTAATAGATTGTATGCATGTGAGGTAGCATGATCTGATGTGGGCCTCATCATAGGTTTATGTGGAGGCTGCTGAGTATATGCAAGTGATGGATCCATATAAAACGACAGAGGATGGATTTATCCAGATAGTTGACTATAAGATTGATCATCTGGTCTAGAACACCGATGTGTTGGTGCGCCTCGCGATGGATGAGATGGTATGGATTCTGATCTATTATGTATACCCGTCGATCATTTGTTGATCATACTAGCCTTCTTTAACTTCTTTTTAGGAGCATTGACAGTACCCTTATCCTTATCGCCACCTGCCATCTACACAAATTTTCATATAATATCTTCAAGCAAATCATAGTTTAGATACACCATCAGCACATCAACATAAAGATAATGAAAATAAAAAAAAATTCAATCAACAGAAATTTACTAAGAGAAGGACCAAACCTGAACAACTACTAATGCACAGACAGACATATCAATCAAATATTAAAGCTGGAAGTTCCACTTCAAGAACTCCAAAAAAAACATTAAAATGATAATAAAATTAATTCAAACAAATAATTCTCAGGTAAAAAATAGATTAATGGATCACCAAAAATTAAAATAGAGTAAACACATTAATTGATTAATGAGAAAAAATCAAACTGATATTGAAATTTTTAAAAATTTTGTGAAACACATAAGATGCCAGTATGCCGAGTTAATAACTCGACATCTTTAAAACCCATGGAAGATGTAGTTCAACATATTGATGTCTTGTATAATTCTACATGCTTGATGCTCACGTTCCATTATCCAGCATTTCACAAATCACTTTTAAGCCCAGAAATTGATATGGGTCAGCAACCTCAAATGGTATGAAAGTAATTACAGTTTTGTATAACATGTAAACACGAACATATAAATGATTTGACATGTAATTCAAAGCTTGAAAAGTTACCTGGAATGGAAGTGATGGAGGATTTGAGATTTGGGCAGAGAATTTTGGGAAAGGCGAAGAGAGGCGGATTAAAGATTGTGTTGGAAAGAGTCGACCCTTTTGGGTTTTGTATTTTGTAATTAAAATAAAATTATAAATATTAAAAGAATTAAAGAGTTGACCTTTTTCATTTTATAATTTTTAATTATAATTATAAGTATTAAAAGAATTGAAGAATATACATTTTAGCTTCACACTTCATAAAATGGTGACATATAATTATTTTTAATAATAAATATTAATTTATTAAAATAATAGCGACCTTACGAGGTGGCAACGTTAAAAAATTTATCGTCGCACTTTAATTATTTTGGCGCTAACTTTTCCCGCTCTTTAAGTCTCTAATATTGTGTTGTTGATTTTTTTTTTATCTTTTATTGACTTCATGAGGTCTCTTAATTTTAAAACAAATTAAAAAAATAAATTGAGAGAATAAGCTACCTCATGAGGTCTCTAATTTTCAACCTATTTTTGAGGTCTCTTTTTTAAGTCTCTTTTTATAATTTTTTTTGATAAAAAATATTAATTTATTAAAATAGTAGCGACCTCACAAGGTCGCAACATTAAGAAATTTATTGGTGTAATTTATATTTTATTATTTTATTTTTAGATAATTTTAATTATTTTGTCGCTAACTTTTCCCGCTTTTTATTTTCGACCTCTTGAAGTCTCTAATATTGTGCTGTTGAATTTTTTTATCTTTTACCGACTTCATGAGGTCTCTTTATTTTAAAATAAATTAAAAAATAAATTGAGGGAATAAACGACCTCATGAGGTCTCTTATTTTCGACCTATTTTTGAGGTCTCTTTTTTTAAGTCTCTTTTTACCACTTTTTAGTAGTGTCGGTAGGCATCATCGGTCGACTGAGCTAAATCATGATATAAGAATGATAAAATGCAAGATAACATAACTAAGTCAAGGTACCAAAAAAAACCTGAATCATCTTCAATACTGTTGTACATAAAATGTAATTTAATCGGAATAGCAATATAGCATAAGGCGTCAACACATACCAACTTCGTCATGCAATATAAGTGAAAAAATTAAAATAACAACGCATTCCAAGGCATTACACAAACAATCACAAAGTACAAAAATTGCTTCCATATGCTAATGTGAGTGGAAAGTACATAACTGATCATAAACTCACATACGCTAGGAGAGTACACTAAAGGGTAGAATAAAATAACCATTCATCGCTTACAAATAATCAACTCATTATTTAACCATCATTCCAAAATTTATCATCAATCGGTCATTTACTAATATTGGAAAATGTAACCACATCCGATAATGTTATCATCATTTAACAACCTTGTCATCATGTTTTCACTAACCACCATTCATTAGATAACCATATCTTATTAACTAATTCATTTAATAACTAGTCATCATATAACTCTTAGTCATCATTTAACAACTATTCACCACATATCTGCTATTCACCATTTATTAGACAACTATAATTTATCAACTAGCATAATTTATTAACAAAGCATCATTTACTAACAAATGCTCGTTGTTCAACTAGTCATTATTTTATAGCTTAAACAACATTCACCACTAATAATTAATTATTCCTAATCATCAATTATCACTAATCATTAATTAAACCTTCTTTTAATCATTTACCACTTTTGATTCATATCCAGTCTCGCTAATATCAATTTCATACCCAATTACATATAAGTGTGTGTGTGTATATATATAAATATATATATATATATATGGTAGATGAATACATAGTAACATCAATATAATCATCCTCCGACCTTTTCGAATCTCAATGCATCGTCATAAACATCCTTTGGCCTTATCGTATATCAATATATCATGTCAATCATCCTTTGGCCTTGTCGGATATCAATATATCATCATAATTATTTTTCGGCATTGTCGGATATCAATGTAGCATCATAATCATCCTTCGGCCTTTAAGGGTATCTATATATCATCACAATCATTGTGCCGCCTTGTCAGGTATCAATATATCATCATAATCATCCTCCATTGTTGTTAGGTATTAATATATATGGTAAATATTTGAACTCAAATCGGCAACCACATCATCATAGTTAGTGGCATAATCAGTAGCATAAGTAATCATATAAACAAGCATCACGATTCCAAGCATAATTAATATCATAACTTCTCATATAATCAATAAGCATGACTTCTAACATAATTCATGGCACAATTACTAATATCATCATTAGGGATGTTTTATAGCATAATTACTAGAATAATTTCTTAGCATGATCATAACCATAAGAAATATCATGAGCAATGACTCACCATTAGCATATTCAATGGGTTATCATTAGCACAAAAGATAGTTTGTCATTTAAATCATCAATAGTTATCAAAGTATGAATTGTAGCGCATTCGTAGAAAAATTCATAGCATATCCAATAACTTACTATAATATGATCCATAGCTCATTATAGGATAGCCAACAATCTAATCAATTAGTCCATGAATTATTACTTCTAGTGTCCTTATCACCATAATAAATTACCATGGTTCCTCAATATTGCCTTAAAAGAGCATTCTCTAGGTATTCAACAAGAGTATAAGGGTTTTAAGAGAACTAATTTTAATCTTTAAATAATGTGGGTCAAGGAGTCCACTTCTAAATTGCCGAAAGACATTCTTAGTCAATTTTAACTCCGGACTAGGCTAAGGTACCTAAATCCACACTTAAATGTATAAAAAGAAATAATTAGACCTAAAGTAAAGATTCTTCTCAAATACAACCACTAAGCCAAAGGGAACTAAGGCAACCTTCAATAGTGTAAGCAACTAAGGCCAACTTAACCTTAGCATCAGTAACTAGAGAATTTTACTTAATCTTGAGCAATCTAAGGCATTCTCATGCTAAACATAAGTAATGAAGTCCAATCCACCCAAGCATAAGAAAACACATCAAGTGTTTCAACTCTACGATTTCAAAAAAGCCTAACGGTCCAACTAACCCAAGTCTTGTATTTCATAAATCTAATACCTAAAACTCATCCTAAATCTAACACAATAACATAAGAATACTATGAGATAGCTCAATCTAATAAGGGATAAACCTTTCCTACCTCGAAGCAAAAGAAAGCTTAATGAACCGCTAAACCACTACCTTTTTCTTTTCAGAAGCCTCCGTAAGATGCCAAGCTATCAAAAACACATTCTACTCATCAATACGAGAATAAATATATTCATATTTCACCATAGTACTGCAAATCCAAAAATCACACAAAAACCACATGTGGTTCCTACTTATGGAAATCACATTTTCGAAATCAACCCAACATTCTTACAAGCTCAAGGAATCATTACCCTTAAAATAGGTGAAAACAAGCGAAATTAGGGCTAAAATCAAGCCCTCAAGATTTTGGGGTTCTGAGCAAGAAATTAAGAAATTTCACCAAGAAAAGGGTGAATTCTTACCTCAAATCAGAACATAATCGCCAAGATAGATACTAATCTAGATTCTCAAACACCAACAAACTTCAATTTTAATCTCTCACCATATTTAGGATTTTTATCTCTCAAGGAAGTAATGAAGAATGGCTAAAATCTTGGAAAGGGATCCTTTAATACCCAATCTAGGTACTCGGGAGTTGGTATCGCAACTGACCTATCGCGATCGCACCATATTGGGCCTGCATATGCAAACTGTGATCATGACCAGAGCCTTGTAATTGCAACAGGTTGGGCTAGTTAGACTTTTTGTGATCGCTACATAGATACCGCGATCACGGTGGAACCAGATTTTCCAATGCACCTGATTTTCGAAGTTTAAAATGGGTTCAATCGGGCGCTCTAGATTCGTTCGGAATCCCATATACACAAACAAACTATGTAACTATATCAAATTCAATGCTTAATGAAGAAATCAAATTTTTTTATTCGAAGACGTTTTGACCTTATCATGCGAAACATGAGTAATGAATACCAATCCACCCAAGGCATAAAAAAGCAAGTCAAGTGTTTCAACACTACGATTTCAAAATAGCCTAAACTGTCTTACGAATCCAAGTCTTGTATTTTATTAATACAACACCTAAAACCCATACCAAACCTTATACAATATCATAAGAATACTATGAGATAACTCAATCTAACAAAGGATAAACCTAGCCTACCTCAACAACAAAGAAAACTCAACGAATTACTAAACCACCACTTTTATATTTCGAGAAGCCTCCTCAAGATGCCAAGCTATCAAAAATTCATTCTACTCATCGATACGAGAATAACGATATCAATATCGGGTCCAAAAATCACACAAAACCCTATATGGGTCCCACTTATGAAAATTACAATTTCAAAATTAACCCAACATTCTTACAAGATCAAGGAATTATTACCCTTAAAATGAATAAAAATCAAGGTAATTGGGGCTAAATTAAAGCCCTCAAACTTTTGGAAATTTGAGCAAGAAATCAAGAAATTTCACTATGAAAAGGGTGAATTCTTACCTCAAATCGGAAAGTAATTGCAAAAATAGATGTTAATCTAGCTTCCCAATCACCAACAGTCTAGGTACTTGGGAGTCATTATTATGACTGAGCTATTGTGTTTTCACCATATTGGGCCTCAATGTACGAATGTAATCGTGACCTGAGCCTCGCTATCACAACAGGTTGGGCTGATCAGACTTGTCGCGATCGTGACATCAATACCTCGATCATGGTGGCACCATATTTTCCAAGTCAAAAATGGGCTCTACCAAGTGCTCGGTATTTATTTTGAATCCTATATATGCAAAAAAACTATTTAACCATACCAACTTTGATGTTCCAAACTTAATGGCTGATGTTGGGTGTATTTATGCATTCTAGTGTCACTATTCTAGCCTTTTTAGCCTTATTTAAGGATGATTCATACACTATATGGGTTAATAATGAGATAAATGTGTATCATAGTGATGAATCATGTTTTTATGATGTTAGGAGTGAGTTCCAAACAAGTTTGTGCTTACAAGATTCATTTAGAGTTCAACCCAGAAAATTAGTGCTACTAGCTTGAGCTAGGTTCTTGTCTAGTTAATTTTGGTTGGTTTTATTGTGTTAAAAGTGTTCTGAATGGTATTCATGTGTTAATATGAGTGTAATAAATTGTTGAGAAAATTTTAATTTGAATGAGTGTACAGCTAGAACAATAAGTGAAAGATCAATGTGAACTAGCCTAGCTCTTAGTTTGATTCATCGTAATGGATGTAGTGTTGTGTTTTATTCGTAATTCGTGTTTTATGGTTGTGTAGGATTATTTTGGAGATGAATATGATGATATTTTGATGTTAATAAGACTTGTAATTCATGGGAAAGATGCCACAATACAAGGGTTCAAGAGGGGAGACTCAACACTTAACCAAATTTCGGAGAGCAAATTCCAGAGAGCCTGGGCGATATTGAGGTGCCTCCCCACCTGTAGCGAGGCTTTAGATAGTGAGACTCCCTAAATGGAGTGGGGGGATACCTATGGAGCCACCTCACCCACTCCCATTATCAACAACTGAAGCCTTTTTTGGCCAACACGGATTAGGATTACTCCTACACTATAAATACATGTTGTATTACATTTTAACACATTTTTTAGCATATTTTGGAGATCAAAGGGCTGCTACAACTTCTTCATTAGGTTTTTATTATTTTTATTTATTTCATTCATATTTTTAGTCGTTAATTACTATTTTGTGATTACGATTATGACTATACGTGGCTAAACGCCCTTTTTCAGGGTTGAAGCCAGGAACATGATTATTATTTCTATGGATTAAATTTGTTTACTTTGATTATCAATATTTGTTATTTCTTTATTATTATTATAACTATTTTAAGAATTTGTGACCCTTAGAATACATCCATTGTGAACCTTGTGAACTCGTGAGAGGGAATAGAGCGATAGAACATGGCAATAAGCAGAGTATGGTTCTTGATTCTTTATAAAATAAGAAACTTGAATTAGTATCTAGGACAAGGATGTATTTAGATACCTTACTTGATTCATATGTAGGATGATATTTGTTAAGAAATTAAGTGAATTATTACATCCCCGCTCAACGATGTAGGTGTAAGGTTCAACTTAGGTAATAGATTAGAGTTTGGAAAACCATAATCGCGCAATTAACCCTACGAATTAACAACCAAGATAAGAAAGTTAACGAACAATATATAATAGCATAATATGATTGTTCAGAATGCATCAACCCTGGGTTTTCTCCTATTGATTGTTACAAGATCTTTATTTACGCATTATTTACTTTACTTGCAATTTACAAACTCAATTCTCTCTTTTGGTTACTCTCGCATCAAGTGAATCTAAATTGTGAATTGAAATCAAATCGTTGCCAAATCTAGTCTCTATGGGATCGATAACTCAGTTTTCTTGAAGGCCACTATATTACTTGGTAGACCACGTACACTTGTGTGTGCGCCTAGGTGCTGTCAATGGAACTATCGAATTTTCCATTCGAGGTCATTTCAACCAATTGTGGGTCCTACACCCATATTTCATCTTCTTAACTTTTCGACCAATAGGTCGAAATGAGCTCGGGTGTCTCAAAACCCAAACAAAAGGTCCACCTAGATAAAATCAATATCTTAGAGTTGTTGGCACAGTCAAAATTTGCATATGAGGTCATTTAATAGAAGATTTTGACCAATGGCTATTTGGAACCAGCAAAGACTTCTAAACAAGGAATTGTCTCTTAAAATCAAATGAACTTCTTGTTAACTGAAATATCAGTCCCAGCAAGTCATAAATGACTTAGGAAAGCTACAAAAAAGCTCTAACGATGAAAATAAGCAAAAATATAGGAAATAACCTGAAGGGTCATTAGACATTTTGACATGTAGAATGATCCTATTAGCTCCTTTACTTAACATACCACATCATTCTCCACGTAGCACCAAATTGGGCCTCTAGAATAAGATGTCACCTTAGTTTTAGTGAAGTGGGATTATTGTTTATAGCTCAAATTAATTTACCAGCATAATAAAATTTAGGCTTTAATTAAATTCATGAAGGGGAGCCTTGGAGTAATTGGTAAAGTTGCTGCCATGTAACCAGGAGGTCACGGGTTCAAGCCTTGAAAATAACCTCTAGCATAAATGTAAGGTAAGGCTGCGTACGATAAACCCTTGTGGTGGGGCCCTTCCCCGAACACCGCGCATAGCGGTAGCTTTTTTGCACCGTGCTATCCTTTTTTAATTAAATTCACATTCACTGAACTTAGATCATTAATCTTATTATATTAATTCACAATATTTCTTTAGACTAATATATTTAAAATTAATATGATCACAAAAGCCCGCACTTTAAAACTTGTCAAGATATTTAACTTTCAAAGACTACGTTTGATGTATTAACTTGATGTCTTAATTACAATAATATTTGTGTACAAAAATAAAATATCATAGATCAAGTTATTTATTTGGGAGTCACATGCAACATAAAATATCTTACATCAGGCATTCTTAGAGAACCTCAATTCATCTACAATGGTACATGGTTAAATGTTATTACTCATAGCACTTCAACGTGCAACATCCATGTCATTATTGAGTTCAAATTGATTATTCTTGTTGATGTTCCCAAGGACATTATTCTTCCTGACAATTTGTTTTATTTTCTTGGCACGTGTCGAAGAACTTACAAAGGAGGTTTTATTCTTGTTCATAACTTAGAAGAGAACTTAAGAAATATAGAGAATATGAATGAAACAAGCGGTGCAAGTCTAAAACTGCTGGAAAATATTGAAATCCTAAAGAAAGATCTCAAGAATATTTTCTTGAAAGTCCCTACAGACTTATTTCACCTCTGCTTCCCCATAAGTGGTGGATAGCTCTTCATGACTCTTCTACTCAAAAACATAAATGACTTTCTCAATTTCAATACTTATTCAATTTCTTTGTTAAAAGAAGAAAAAGATAACATAAAAGAAGACCTAGAACTCTTAACACCATTCTTCAAGGAAGTTGAGAAAGAATTGAATATACATCCTGGGCTTAGGTTCTAGACGTGGCATATGTGATAAAACATGCTCTTAACTCATTTATTATCAGAGATCATGGTCTATTGCAACTTATTTTATTACTTCTTGATATCATAAAAAAGATCAAGTTTGTCAAAAAAAGAGGTACAAGAGAAGATCTCCAAGAGCACGAGTATCAGTTTTGACAACTCTTCCTATAATTCAGATGAAAACAGGTTATCAATAGCTGGTAAAATAATTATTGGTTTTGTGAAGGATACAGAGTGGTTAATTAGGAAGCTCACCAGTGGACCAACTGATATGGATGTCATTTCCATAGTCGGTATGTCAGGGCTTGGAAAAACTACTTTGTCTTTCAAAGTATATAATGATAAATATGTTGATGGTCATTTCAACATTAGTTCTTGGTTCATATTTGACCAAGCTTAGTGAGAAAAAGTTTTTGTGGAAAATTTTCAATCAAGTTTTTAGTTTGAAAGGAAGAGTCAGTGAGGATACTGTAATGCCCTGAGATCCCATCCCGAGACGTCACACAGTGCTTATGATCCCGAAGGACCACAAGCTAACCCTTTACTGATATTTGTACCTGTACACTGCATAATATCTAAAATAAATGCGAAAACTAGCCATAAGGTTCAACACATCTATGAATACTCATAATACAGAAAAACTGATTATTAATACATCCGTTTGAAAAGCCTCTAAACTGTCTGAACTGCAGAGTTAAAGGGACAGGTCCCCAACTAACTCCTTCAACTAAAAATAAACAAATTCTGAAGCAATAATAGTAAACTGAGATCCATCCTCGAAAGAAGAGGATTCACTGCTACTACAGCTGACTGGGACTGAACTGCTGAGGATACTCTAGATCCTCTTTCTCTGAACCTATGGTGTCAAATAAAACACCATAGCGCAAATACGTCAGTACAGAAATATACCGAGTATGTAGACGAGGTAGGATAATGCAAGGGCTCATACATGCACAATATCTAAACTGAATAATCATAAAGATGCCGCATGAGAACACATACATGAATGCACAGACCATGACCACAATCACCGCAACTCTAGATACTGAAACTCGGATACCACTTTACTGCAGACTGAACTCACTACTGACATTGAGATACTGAATCACTGACTCATCTGATACTGATAACTGAGAGTTTGGATGTACTTACATCAAGGACTGAATTCTGAGGTTATTGCTTTCGACTGACAGAATTAGAGATCAACTTTTCTAACAGATTATTCCAGAAGCGATTATCAATGATAAGAAGTATGATCATGTCCAAATCTAACAATAAGAATACTCAACAGAATCTGAGATGGAGATCAAGACTAGCTGACGGGAGATCTCTAGATATGATAATAAGAATACTCAACATGGTCTGAGACTGAGATCAAGCCTCTCTGACGGGAGATCTCTAGATATGATAATAAGAATACTCAACATGGTCTGAGACTGAGATCAAGCCTCTCTGACGGGAGATCTCTAGATATGATAATAAGAATCTATATATGAGACCAAGCCTATCTGACGGGATGGTCTATGAATCAATAGAACTATTTGAGTTCTTTACTGAGATAGACGACTGTACCATACAGTCCTGATTTATGAAGATTGATACTGAAACTGCAACTGTGGGAAGTAGTTACTTAACCGACATGCCCCAACCTACAACAGGTGGGGTCAAGCCTGTAACCCCAGCTAGAAGGGTTTCAATATCGTGCCATGGGTAAAGACCTCTCTGGTCAAGTCTCTCTAATGGGATGACCCTCGCAGGAAGTCGGCCTGAGGCAATATAATAGTCAAACCTCTCTGACGGTGATAGCCTCTACTGATGGGGACTCCTGCATCCTGTGCTGGCTATGTAGTTCTGGAGTTTCGGGATTGCTCCTAGCGACTCGGCCTCTCTGACAGAAGAGTCGCCATCTCTTCCTTCTCTCGGTGCTAGCTTCTACTCCTAACTGAAAGACTCTGAACTGAATTCTCAACTGAACACAACTAAACTGAATCTGATACTGATCATGTTTCTCAAAAGATCTGACTGAGTTACACTGAGATTACTTAGCTTCGTATCTGACGGAAAAGGTATCGAATCATGGTATCTGACTGACGATACAGAGCTTGAATAGATTACTCGAATCGATTTTGAGATTAGAATTGAATCAATTGAATACTATTAGATCTTAGCTGATTACAGGGCTGAGGCTAGAATACTAGCGATATAGAGATTACAGAGATAACTGAGATTATTGAGCTTTCTTAAGTTCTGTACTTGTCTGAGAATACAGAGTTCTATAGTTCACTGAGTTTTGATAATCATGGTTCGACTGGAATTATCGATAAACTGATATGGGATCTAGACAACAGCTCTATTATAGGGTATAAATACCCCCAAAATCGATAGCATAAAAGTAAAGAGTAATCATTCATTCATCATCATGATCATTCATATATCATCACAATCATTCATGCAATATCACAATCATTAAGACATCGCCTCGAGCATTTAAGAATAACAAATATCTATTCATCATCACAATTACCAAAGGGTCACTTCAAATATTTATGGATCATTAACATCGGTTCACCATCATATACTAACCTAGGGAAGACATGCTATTAGATTACACCCCATTCATCAAGGTCTTACATCAAGTACTTCATACCTATATCAGTCTTGACATGTATTTAGATGTCACATGGCTTGGGGAAACTTCATACTATTATGCCATAACTTACTTGCTAACCACTTGACATATATTAAAAACTTAGCATATATCAAGAGAACATAATTGGGGAATTTACTACTATCACATCTCCACTTATTCGCTAAGGTTCTCTAACAAACACTAGACATGCATGGGTTCACACTTATTTGGGGATTTCCTACTACCATGGAATAATTTATTTACTTGGGCATTTTATCAAACACTAGGCAAGCATAAACTAACTCACAATTTGGGGTTTCATATTCAACATGCTACAATGGCCCTTATGCTTCACCTAAGCTCTTTATCAAACCTAGGGGGAACATGCTTCACTTATTCAACCATTTCTACACCTATTTGACATGAATACATGACATATAAAGCAACATAAGGAAGATCCATCACAAATATCACATGGATTCCACCTACTAGGGTCAAGGCTCATGAATCTTGTAAACAAACATGAATCAAAACTCAACAACACATGTAACATCAATTTCAACTCATACAAATCATCGAATCTAACAAACATTAAATCTTCATATTTTAAAAAGGGTTCTTGAGCTTCTTGGATGAAAGGGACCCAAGAATCAACATCTACATACCTTAATCTTTGAAATTGGATGAATTCTAATACTTGAGACTCTATCTGCACTTGTAATAAATAATTCTCGAAGACCACACTATGAGGAACTTGATTCTTGAATAAATCTTAAAGATTTATGGATGATTTTTGGAAGTTTAAGATTCTTGAATTGAAACCCTAGATATTCTCTCTTTAGAGAATTGGAAGAGAAATGGAGAAATTAGGGTTTGAATGAGGGTTCTCATATTTATAGAGGCTTCCAAAAGGTGGAAAATGACCAAAATACCCTTGCAAAAATGTCCTTAAATTGCTGAAAAAAATAGTTGACGACATCCGTGACAAGCCGTCAAGTTGGTGATAGGTCGTCACGAATTGTCATTACAAAAGGGTGAAATTTTGAGTTTCTAGTTAAGGTTGAAGACAGTGGTGATAGGACGTCACGGGCGTGATGGCTTGTCACAAAATGTCGACACCAGTTTCCCAGCCAGATATACTGGAGAAAAATGGGCATAACTCTTTGATCCGATATGGGGTTTTGACGAAATTGGTATCATTGGAAAGATACTTCAAAGAGGTTTCATTTTATATATAGTAGGTCCTATAATTATATATATACAAGGATTTGTGGTCGATTGAAGTTGACCCAAATTTTGACGGTCACTAAAACTTGAACGATAGGAAAGATTTCAACTCGTCCTTGAGTTAGGAGACCTCTATGATCTTGCTTCATTATCAAATAGATTCTCACATGATTAAAAGTATTTCATACTTGGGAAGATATTTCTGAAACATTTATACTCAGATTTTTCGCTTTACTAAATACGCTCTAAGGCTCAGACTGGAAGAGGATTTTGCGGGGCATTATGATAACGCTCAATCTACAGCTCTCGTAGGAGTGTAAAGCGGTCGTTAGCAAATATAGAACCCAACCTAGGTTGGGTATCGATCCCACAGGGAATAGCTTGGTCAACAAGTAAGCAACGATTACTAGACTTTTAGTGCAAGTCTCGTAAGAAGGGGGGTTTGTAATGTGTAACCAAATTATTAAAGCAAAAACTGAAATAGCAAAGTAAAAAGAAAGAATGTTTAGTAGGTTGTGAAACAATGAGAATTGAGGAGTTGGGGTTATGTCCATCTTCTGAGTTATACGTCTCTATTGACTATGAGTGTGTTGAATTCAGACATGCATGTGCTTATAGAGAATTGTATTTGATGGTAAATCCAGGCGTCTTTCGACCTATTCGAGGATTATTTCACTTTAACTCTTTCAAGATTAAAGCGTATCTAACGGTATGAATTCTCCAAGAGGTTAATCCAGTTACGGCACTAACTTTTTAATAGGGGATGGGACCCTACTACCTTGACATTATCTCTTTTCCAGACAGATAACCTTTCTTTCGAACAAGTTAAATGTTATACTGGCGTATTCTTGCGTTTGCAACCACAAAGAATTTAGATTAAGATGAAGAGAATAATGATATAAGCAACATACATGTCACGAACTCACAAGCTCACAGTAATAGATAGTATCTCATTCGGCTTCCATAACCCCAACAAAGAAGTTTAGTTACCCATGAGTGCGAAGGAAATCACAATTAACATTGTTGTTATACCACAATAAAGATTTCACGTTTGTAATGGTGTGGTAGGCGTTAGGCGTGAATTCCTTATCAAGGTAACATTTCTCTTGTTGCGGAATTTAAGAATAGATTAATAGAAGAAGAAAAATAGAATTAATGGAAGAATGATTGTTTAGAACTAGAATGTCTTAGAAGTAGAACAGAATAGAATGTAAGAAGATGTAAGAAGATGTCAGAAGATGTCAGAAGATGTTAGAAGATGTAAGAAGATATCTTAAAATCTCTAGCAAAATAGGGTATTTATAATACCCATATCCTATTCCTACTAAGCTAATGAAATGCTTAACCAAATCCTACTAAGCTAATGAAATACTTAACCCAATTGTACTAGGTTAATGTATCATTATCCTAATCCTAATAAGCTAATGAAATACTTAACCCAATTGTACTAGGTTAATGTATCATTATCCTAATCCTAATAAATTACTGCTAGTCCCCAAAGTCTTCAGAAATGTTGTTTTAGCTCGGGACAGATTTTCCATGCGCCATCTTTAGTCCTTGGCATCCAAGATTGGCTTTTCTCCTTTCGTGAAGCTTTCTTTGGCGTCAAGTTATCCATAAAATGCTGAATTCTGCATCATTTATACCTGAAACTTTGCTAATCATGTTCGTTAGCTCACTTACAGGAAAAAGGACTAAAAGTGCATGAAATATATAATTTGTTCTCAAAACTAGGCTAAAATATGGGCAAAATATAGTGCTATAGGCGTGTAAATTCGCCTATCATCACATTACAGATACCATAGATGATGACGTTGCTGATAAGCTATGAAAACAACTATTTGGAAAGAGAAATCTTATTTTCTTGGATGACTTATGGGATACTACAAAATAGGATAAGCTGACATGACCTTTTCCAACTGAATTCAGAAAGTAAGCAACGTTGTTTTAATAAGTCTAAAATGGAAGCGACTTTGCATGGAAAATGTCGTACTGATCCTCTTGATCTTTAATTGGTAAGGACAAAAGAAAGTTTAGAGTTATTATAGAAAATATTATTCATAGAATAACATTGTCCTAATGACCTAAAGGATGTTGGAGAAAAATAGACCAAAAGTCTGTTGGGATTCATTTGGTACTTGATCGTATTTGTGGAGTCTTTTCTAGGAAGGAAAAAAGAGAGGTTTTGTGGCTTAAAGTTCTCAATAATTTGATTTACTTTATTTTGATGGATGAATAGAAAGTGGTGATGGTCATACAATTAAGTTATGACCATTTATCAGATCACCTAAAGTTGTGATTTCTATATTTTGCAAGTTATCCAAAAGACAAAGATATTGAGATCTCTGAATTGAAAGATGTATGGAGTCCCGGGGGACTTATGGAACCAATTATTTTGAATAGCATGGAATAATTAATGGAGTTTTATGTGGATGAGTTAATTTCTAGTAGCTTGGTAATAATGAGAGGTCATAGATGCCAAATTCATGATCTTGTACATAATTTTTGTTCGATACGTTTGGCTTCACAAGTTCAAGTGCTTTGTCTTCCTCCTACTCTTTTTTTCATCAGATTTGATGTTTTGGGGACTAATCATTCCCTATTATTAAAACCATTCATATGACAAAAAAAATTATTCTTAAATCCAAAAAAGAAAAATCCTTTTGCTAAACATCACCTTTCTATGAATATACACATGAACCATGTTCGTCCCCACAGGAAGTCACCTAAGACACTTGAGGCTTCTTCAAAGGTTTGAACTGTCAGTTATAATTTTGACAGATACTTTGTTATATGAAATAGGCATACTTGTTCATTTTAGGTGCTTAATCATTTGAATGGAGGAAAAAGTTCTCCCTCCATCATTTTCAAACCTATGGAATCTAGAAACTCTGGA
Source organism: Capsicum pubescens (assembly GCA_030864215.1). Taxonomy (NCBI): domain Eukaryota; kingdom Viridiplantae; phylum Streptophyta; class Magnoliopsida; order Solanales; family Solanaceae; genus Capsicum; species Capsicum pubescens. The sequence goes on along the minus strand of CM061549.1, from coordinate 90,328,050 downwards.
GGTGAGTAACGTGGTATCTAACATGGTATTATCACCTAGTATCTGGAGTCCTTTAAAGTTACGAGATGTGTCCATATGTAATTGTTCCATCTTTGATTTGGGTGTTGACAAACTAACTAAGTTAGAGATTTTGAAAATATTAATGTTTCTTGAACTTTTTAGTTTGGATATTTTGAAAAGGTTTTCCAATATTCGAACCCTTTTGATTATGGATGAATTGTTCAATAGCACAGTAGATTTATTTTCCAAGATTGTATGTACTTGATAAACTTAAACAATTTACCATATATTTAAGTGTAGAGGGCGTACACATGTACATCAGTTTAATTTTCACTTACCTTCGAGCTTGAAATAAAGTGCATAAGAAGGGTTCGGTCTAACATCCGAATCACTATTAAGAATTGGTAAATCATTACCCCACCTTCAAAAGTAGGAACTAAATAGTGGTAGCATCCAAGGTTGGAAATAATGGAACATGGAACAAGTCATCGTCCAGAATCTTAAATTACTGAAACTGTATCAGGTGTGTTTTTCTAAATGGCAAGTTACCGCAACTGAATCCTTTCCCGTTCTCGAGGAATTAGATATACTACTTTGTAAAAAACGTATAGAGATACCAGAGTTTTTTGGGCATATTTCTTCATTGAATCATATCTCAGTGTAAAGAAGCCATCAACTTATATAGTCAACACTCAAGATTAAGAAAAATGTTGCAAAAAATATAAGAAAAGACCAGTGTACTATTTTATGTGATTATATATGAATTCATTAACTTGTTTAGTAAATTAAATTCCCTTTTCTATTATATTTTTCCAATGTTACTTTTAGCATAAATAATCTTATCTCATTGCAAAAAAGAGTGGATACAAATGATGGCCAATCAAGGGAGGCTTATTTGAAATACTAGTTTTTGGTGTGTGCATTGCACGTTTGTCCCATTTAAATTTTTATAGATATGCTAGAATCAAAACTATATGAAAATATGTGTGTAAGGAGTAATAAAATGCAATAATTATAAATAAATCTTGTAACAAGAAACATCAAAGGCGGGAGTATTTTAATTATAATTAATTCCTTTTAAGTAATTAAAGATAAATTTTGAACTTTGGTTAGTAGTTAGCGAACTTCCAACAAAGTCATACATAGCTAACTTGATAAACAAAATAAATATAGAAGGAAAAAGAAAACATACACATGTTTCTTAAAACTTTAATCATAACAATATAGATCGAGCAAAATACAGAATTGTAACACCCCGTATCTTCGAGCTAGACTTTGAACCATCGTTCCTACGTGTGTAACCACTAACTCCATGATTAATATTTGAATACATGTGTCATGATCATTATCCTAGTGATAAGAGTGCTTATGAGGTGAAAATGTTCACAGAAATAACTTAGAGCAAAGTTGAGCTAAGAGCATTTGCTTCAGCCAAATTATTGTATTCGATTCTACAAGGGTCAACTTTGAACGTGTATAACTTTTTACATAAGTGGAATTTTGCAGTTAAATACCCATCAAATGATATATAACTGATCTATCTTCCCAATGATACTAATTTTCCTTAATACGATACCATAGCGAAAAGTTATGAGCATTTTTGTGAGAAATAGTAAGGGTTCGAGATTGCTCCGCGCCGCGAGGGCTATTCTACCAGACTAGGGGTCGCGTCGTGAGGACTATTCCACTAGGATAGGGGTCACACCAGGAGGGATATTTCCATGGGAAAAAGAGTCCAATGGTCAATTGGGTCCTTTCCCCTCAACCCTAATCATCCAAACCATGATTTTTAATATTTCAAGGGCATTATTTGCCCATTACCTCAAAATTTCTCACTAGAAACCCTTCATATTTCCCAAGAACAAAGTTCAATCTTTTTCTCTCAATAACACTAGGATTTAATTCCCGATTTCAAGATTTTTTCAAGAATCCATTCAATTAAGGTGTGTGGGGTTATGAACAAGGACATTTTTTCATCCTTGTGCCCAAAACTTGTTTTAAAGTTAAAGTTATATGATTTGCAAGTAGGGTTCATACCCAGATTATCTTAATTTGAGTTGATGAAATTATTATCCGATTGCAGTATTAAAGTGCATAATTGTTCTCAAATATTTATGTCTTGACTTGAAGAATTCTCTAATATGATTTGAATACCATGAGTTTGATTTGAAACATTGATTAAAGATTTCTAATTGAGTTTTATGCCTGATATTGTGTTACAAGTTCTATGAAAGAAAGTATGAGATTTAAGGCTTACGTTTAAGTATTAAGTTTTTAAGAAAATGTTTGATCTTTTCATGCAATGACAAGGCTTGAAATGCAAAATTGTTTATCCTAATAATTATTTAAAGAAAAAAGAAGCATATTGGTCTCTAGTATACTAACCCTTATGTTATTTTAAGGTTGGTTTCTTAAAGTATAAGTATAAAAGTATTCTGGGAGTAGTATTTAGCACCGAGAAGGAAATACAGATGAGTGTATCCATAATTCCTAGAAACTATGAGCCATCGTAGGTTTAAGTCCCAATATGGGTTAAGTTCAGTGATCACAAAGATTAAGGTTCTATTCCGATGGCAAGGGTAGAAAATCACTCCCAAACGTGGGTAAGACGTTGGACTCCATGGTAGCTCATATGGTTTATGTCGGTTAGAAGAACCTCCCTAAGAATGTGTAATAATTAAAACTTTTATAAACTAAGTTTTATGGATCACAAAGTTTATCCTTTTTCTTCATTACTCATGTTTATGACATTGCAGTCTTTGTTTTATTCAAGGTCAAGGTAAGTCATTTACACTTAGCATGCATCATTTGAAAGTTTATATGACTATGCAGTTATTGTTTTACTTTTGTATTTACCCCCACATACTCAGTTAATTCCAGAAGTACTGACCCACATATATGTCTATAGGCTACATCATCTCATAAATCTATGTACCAGTTCAGTATCATTCTCTTATTCAGTCATATTGATTCGAGATGGCTGGGGTCCATGTCCTGGCTATCGATAATCGGTATTAGTAGAGGCTTCATAGACAGTCAGTAGAGTTGATGTATTTGATTTCAATTGTGTTTTGTATAACCAAAGTGTAAATGTTTTAAATAGTTTTGTATTGAACATATTTAGCAAACATATCTCTTCCGCTTTTTTATTTTAGATTTATGTAATATATTTAGTTGCTCATAAGTTATGCAAGTATCATGGGTTAACTTAGGATCACTTATGTTTCTAAGCATGGTGTGACGTCCAGGGGGTAGTCTCGGAGCATGACAAGAATGAGTACATAACTCAAAATTCAAGAGTCTTATATATACTTTGCAAGTGCACAAAGGCAGGTCCACTATAGCCAAGGTTAGTGTTTTGAGAATCACTCATATCATAAAGTGATTGGTTAACTAATATATTGCTAAAGAGAAAAGATATAAAGTCACCATTGAAGTTGTCCCAAATTTGAAAAAAGACACTTAAACTTTACGGGGGGTCCTATTACCTCACGAAATAAGTTAGAACTTATACAAATATACCATTTTTCAGCCAAACTCAATTTTTAGAAAGAAAATGTAAACCACACCCCAATTAGTGCTTGCCACATGTTAAATTTATTTTATTTTCTAATCTTTATTGTTATTTTAATTTTTCTTATTTTATTAGATTAAGTTTTCTTTTTATCATTTCCTTCTTCTCCAATCATTTATGTCTGCTTAACCCCAAACCTTTTCTCCTCTTCACCGATAATTCTTTGGTGCAACTAGCATTACCACCACCTACACCATCATCCCCATTATATCTATCATCACTGTCAATTCAAAATTAATAATTGACAATCAATATATCAAATAAAACTTTTTCAAACTAAAAATCACTATCAAAATCTTCTTTAGTGAACTCTGTCGATGATTTTTGCTCTAAATCAAGTGGTTGTAATCGAATATCTTTTTTTTATGTAAAAGGAAACTCTACTTTTTTGGTTTTGAAGAATTGTTCAAAATGTATTGATTTTTTAGATAAGATTTTAAAATTGAAGAAACAAATCAAAGCGATAGTAATAAAAGAAGGTCAATAGAGTTGTGGCAAAATAGGTGACACTGAAAATGATGAAGAAACTATCCATGACCGCTGATCTGGAAGAAGAATAAAGAAAGAGGAAAAAGGAGAAAAAAAATGAATAAGGAAAAAAATAAACTCAACAAGACAAATAGGAAATGAATTATATAGGGAAAATTTAGTAAAAAAATAATTTATAATCATATTTTGAGTTGCTCACTCTATTAAAAAGAATGCATAAACTATCACGACCCAAAAATATGGGTCATAATGGCACTAATCATGGCCACGCCTTGAAATGTAAGTCAATTACCTAAACTAATACAATAAGAGAAAATAGTGCTAAAATCCCAAGGTGGGACTTCTTGAATGAAGTTGAACCATACATACATAATGATAGCGAAAATCCAAATGTCAAAATAAGGCATAGACCATCCTAAAACCCGATGTCATAGTGTAAGAACAATCTACACACTAGTCAAATTCTGAAAATACAACTGATAAACAAAAAAGAGATACAGGTATATCTTCAAATACAAAACAAGACATTAACTAGATAAGATGGGGTAGAAGGTTGAGTCTAAAAGTAAAGAGCTGTCACGAAAGTATGCAATCACTGCCTGAAAATCAACTATTGTGCGGTACACTCGTACCTGGATCTACACCAAAAGGGCTAAGTTAGGATGAGTATGGTCCAATTGTACTCAGTAGATATCATAGGCAAACTGAGCAAAGTAGAAATAAGGTATATAAAATACACACTATGGGCACATAACCTGCGATCAGAAAATGGCCCAAATGGTAGCCCACATCGTCCCCACTAATTATTCTAAATATAAGCAGATATACCAATGACAAGTATGACAAAAAATCACCAAACAGATAGACATTAAATTAAATGCGAAAGTAAAATACAGAAGGTGCATAATGTATAAAATGTAATGAGAATGATGATGATGTGATATGTATGAGGTTGCCTGTCATGACCCGAACTAAGGACCTGGACGTGATGGGCATCTCGAACAATGAAGGCCTGAGAGCCCTTCTAACTTGTAATCACATACACCATTCATGTATAGTAAGGAGATGCGGAAATATATGTAACAACAGAATCATGGTCATAAGTCTGACATAAATTTAAAATGAAAGTCAAAATCCAAAACCATCTAACAGCATCTGATAACCGTCTGCGAAATATCTAATATATGATCAAATATCAACTGTCTGAAAACTGGGACAAGGTCCCCAGTAAACCAAATCCATAACTATGTTAAATGTCAAAAAAAATAGATAGGCCTTCCGAAGTATAGAAGTCTCACCAACTGAACTCTGCACTTCTGTCTGTTTGAATCTACAGTTTATCAGGCCCCATAGATTGTGCCTCAGAATCTGGAAGGGAGGGGGTTAATATAGTGTACTGGTATGCGAAGAAATCCAAAATAATGTGTTTATAAGTATAAAGTAGGTGAGAGAAATTTACCAAAACATCATGCATAAATCATTTCAAAACACATGGGCACTTTTCTGAAAATCATAAATCATTCTAATCAAATAGTTTCTGATCTTTGTATTACTTCTGAGTTAGGTGGCACTCCCCTACAAGTTTGACATTCCACGGGCTATATGGAATCCACTATTGACTTGGTGGGGAATCCCTCAACCCAAGTGTGTCACATGGGTTGGAGTGTCTGAGTCTGATACGCCACAGGGCACTAGGCCAGCGTATAATAATATACCCAGAGCGACAAATCACGGTTTTGGGCAATGAGTTGTATGAACTTACGCGTTCTTCGGGGAACCACCTAACATCTCTTTATGCCCAATTTTAGACTGTTCTGAATATGAGTCATTCTGAAGTCTAAATCATAAAAATTTGATAAAGTCTGATTTCTGTATTAGTCTGAGTCTATTATGGCATTATCTGATTTGGTATCGTCACACCAAGACTTGCAAGCCGTAAATCTGAGTCGTAAATCTGAGCCATAATGCATTAAGCATGATCTTTCATAAAAATATAGTTCAAACCACCAAAACATGCAATTTAACAAAGAGAATTCATGTTCTGAAAACATAAGTCAAAACTATGAAAAATTCCCATACTTTCAAAAAACAAGTGGTGGTCATGTAATCTTTAACAAACCATGCAACTCTTCTCATTATGTGATTATGTTCAACATTCATCAACATAAACAACCCTCTCTCTTTTGAAATCAAAATCATAATTCAAATATAACATTATTCAAGACATTTCAAAACATGCTTTTCAAGATGCATTCAAACGATTTCATAGTATATCATAAGTAAATAAAATCATCACAAGAGAGGGATTTTTCATGAATCATACTCTCAATTCAATCATCAACTTTAAAATACATGCTTACATATATATATATATAATTTCAAATCAATTTAGAGAAAGGTCTAAAGACTAAAACAATATCATCAATGCTTCTAAAACATGAATATATTCATAAATCTGAAACCCCTTTCTTAAAATCATGATTTCTATGCCCATGAGATTTTAGAAAAACCCCGCGTACCTTAAATTAGAAGATTTTGAATGAACTCTAGCTTTTAAGATGCTATACGTACAATTTATGGGTGTCTCTTGTATTTCTCGCAATGGGGATTCCGAATCTTGAAGAATCAAGGAAAACCCACGGTTAAATCTTGAGATATTTGGGTTTTTAGTTTGAAACCCTAGGGTGACTTCTTGATGAATTTGAGAGAAAAGAATCATATTTTGGTATTTTGGGAGTTTAATCATGTGCTATAGCTGGATAAGGGATGGAACATACCTATTTTGCCCTTAAAAATGTGGAAACAGAACCTAAAATTTTGGTGCGTGCGATAGGGCGTGCATCGCACGCTTATCGCATGATGCTACTGTCTGAGTCACTAAAATGGACATAACTTTTTGCTTGGGTATTGAATTTAGGCAAAATTGGTATCGTTGGAAATCTAATTCGAAGAGCTTTCATTTTATATATAGTAGGCCCTATGATTCATTATATACAAAGAGTTATGGTCGATTGAAGTTGACCCAAGTTTCGACGCTCACTCAAACTCGAACGATAGGAAAGCTTTCAACTCATCCTTGAGTTAGGGGACCTCTATGATCTCAATTCATGCTTAAATACGTTCAAACACTACATAATTAATTAACATGCCAAATTTGCATAAGATTTATGGCTTTTGGATCATCTATGCATAGAAATGACAGTTTTCGTTCTAGCCCGAAATGTGGGGTGTTACATTATCTCCCCCTTGGGATTATTCGTCCCCGAATGATGGGTAGAAATGTTGAAGTCTTAAAGGTATGGAATAATGTGGACATGATATGTCTTCTAAGAAGGGATATTGCCGAGATGAAACATTTTAACTTTTATCATGAAACTGAATTCTGAGCTGACTTGACTTTACTTGCTTTAAGAAGCTGATTCATGCTGAGAGTTTAGGATTCCCTTGAAGTGTTCATGACCCAATCATATATATTAAATTGAGAAGTGATAACTTAGGCTAGTACGAATCATTAGGTAACAAGACTTAGACTGTACCATGGCATTACACTGTCTGAGCTAAAATACTTAGAAAAATTTGAGATTATGCACTGAACTCTTGTGAACTGAGTCATGACTAAATAGATGAATATGAAACATAATGTTTGGACTGAATTGAATTCGCAATTTACATGGATGGAATATATTATCTCTTGGGGTGGTCATACGCATGTGACTTCGGATAGTAGGACTGGGTTAAGAGGTTGAAAACCACAGTAACTTGTTTACCTGCCTGTTAAACTGAATCGCTAGCTATCCAGGCCGAATTATATTGGAAACTTATACCTAACTGGAGTATCTCTTCAACACTCTTTCTAAAAAAAGTTCTAGTAGCATTCGAGAGCAAAGAATTTTGGGCATGAGTTACACAAGACATCCAACTAAGGAATCACAACAATGACACTACTCTATAGCATAGAATATAGACATATAACTCATAAGCTAGGATAGAATTACCAGGCCTTAGGCAATGCAACTTCTTACTTTCAAGTTTAGAACACCTCTCGAATACTCCCTTAACTATATTATTCCCTTTAAATATCATACTCATTTGATTCAACTTAGAATTCTTATACATGCATTGATAACTCTTTCTACTAATGTCTAAAGTAGCTTAAATCCTTTCACTGTGGTCAAGCATAATTCTAAATCACAAAATACAACATGCCCCTACACGATACTAGTCTAAACCGTATGATTCATTCTTCTATACCCTTTTTAGAGATCGCACCCTAAACATAACGTGCCTTACCACTTCAATGATGACTAAATCTGAACTCTTACTCTGGATTTACTAGCACATATTGCGTTCCTCCACTTAAATCCCCAACATGTCATTCAAGCCTATCTTTATAACCACATATGAACTTCAAGGCAAACACCCATAAAGATATAATTCACATATATTCTCTAAACCCATATCAATACAACTTACACGCTATACCCCAAGAACATACACACAAAAATTTCTACTAACCATCACATGTATCAAAGGCTTGGCCCCAAATCTTACTTCATACTTATGGCCTTATCTAAAATAAGCATGCTATGATCTTTCATCAATAAGAAACATTTACTCATCACCACTATCATCACATAATGAGAAGTCACTAAAAGGTTAGAACATAAGAACTTGAAGCATGGAAGGATATTATACCAGACTTGACACATAACTGAGGCTTAAGGAACAGGGAATCAACATCAGGGATTCATCAAAGTGATCTGAATTAAGAGTATACCTGTCTATAAGCTGAATCTCACTAATCATTTTGCATGTAGCATGAGTTATGGGAGCTGAGCAACTATAAAGTGTGAGTACATGGGTCATGAGCTGCATGACCTCAATTTGGAGTTCATAACTTATGGAATGTGATCCCGACTACTGAATGAACTGGAATTCCTTATTTAGGAACTGAAAGAGCACGTGATTCTCTATCATATACATGAACATGAACTATAATCATGGAACTGAAACGTGAGGCATGAGTAGGTATTGGGATAACTGAAAAATACTAAGATAAGAATGGGTTGAGTCTCACCCTCACTTTCTGACGTTCTATATCATACTGCATCACTACTAGAATCTAAGTGGCTTACTTGGTTATTTGTTCTATCATCTCCCCCTTAGCTTCATGCCATCTCTTAAGTTTGAGAGATCCCTTACTAGATTCTAACTGAACTACACTTACTGCACTCTAGGGTATGGAAAATGACAATACATGTATATCATATAACTTAACCCAATTGACTACACCTGAAAGTGGAAAACCCACTATTAATACTACCTTATGAGATACACTCTATATTTTTATAGCCACCAATAGTCATCATATAATACTTGAACACTTACTAACTTTGAATCTTCATGAGTATTCCCATAGTCGGAGTGCACCCTCTTTAGCGCTTCAACTCTTATTTCTGTCAGTTCAACCTTCAAAAATTCAAACTTAGATTATAATACTTAACATGGATATCACCAAGCCTTTGATGAATCATACTACTAGTCTTTCTCCACCTAGCAACTCTATGATACTACTATGTCTACTAGCCACACACAACATGTAATAGTCTTAGAAAATGTCGTAACTCCATATCACCTTGTGCATACTTCTACCTCATACATACAACATCATACTTTGTTACGAATCAAATAAACTTAATCTATTGCATACACCATTCAAGCCTATTAGATCACTTCTATATAACTAGTATCATTAACCAAGAAATCATCACATCCACCTTTATAGAAATCAACTATTCAAACTTAATGTCTAGTGCTAAGCATGATTTACAACCCAACCTGACACACAATTCTCACAAAACATTCATCATTAATCTTAAGCCACTATTCTTACATCCACATCCTACATTAAATTCAAGCCAATAGTCTAGCATCAATCATTTACCACCAATGAAGAAGGCAACATTATATACTAGTCCATCAAATTGGGACAGTCTATCCAAATACCTCAAAAATTTACTACATACCTTCTCACAACTAGTACTAGTTTACAACTACTAATGAAAAGAAGGTCAAAGGGGGGTAAAGTCACGTAATAGACATGGTCAACCTTAATCTTATATTATAACCCCATACAATCTTATCTACTTATACGGCTTTCTCATATCACACTTACTTACCTAAGTGTACATTTAGACTACCTTCAAATTCCACAAACAACCATGAGTTTATAATTATAACTTACTGGCTCATCTAGCCATTTTCATACTTCAAGCAGACAACGATTCATCTTAACTAATAACTACTTCTCCACTTTCTACTAAACTTACACACAAAGATGTATCACTTCATTACCAACTTAATATCATGCCAAAAGATTCGACTATACATATATTCAACCAGCACAAGAGCAACAAGTTGAGCAACAAGTTGCTAGTGAATCAAAATAGGCCTCACACGGCTTCACTAGACTTTGATTTTTGTGTTTTGAATAAGAAAATGAAATGAATAACAGAGAACCTATGCTAGTGAATCTAAAGAGCCCCATAGGACTTCACTAGACTTTTAGTTTCAACAACACGATTATAACAAGATTACAAGAGATAGAAACTTGACACACAATAATCAATGATCTAAGAATACACATCTTACTCTGTATAAATAAAAATCTAAGTCAAACACTTCGCCCATGGCTACCATACAATCCACACATTCTACTAGCTGCCACATTAGTTTATCACTATAAAAGGGTAAATCATCCTCAAACATCGGTTATTCAACTAAAATATTTATTCATACAAAAGTCACCCTTACTCTGACTCCTAACTATGTGACTTCATAACATCAGCTTCTTGGTCTAATCTTACTACCAATAGGTCATGACACCGACACTTTAACTTATACTACGACTAGGGTGGAAATACAGCTCCAACAATTCTGCTACATATCATTCCCATTTTAGGCATGACATCTGCCATATAAATTTTTGAAAAGGACTGAATACCCTTAATACCGCAGGCTGAAAAGAACAATTTTATCAGAACCAAAGTTCACACTAGAATCAATACACTCTGAAACACTAACAGACTCTTCTCAAGTCCTTGCACAATTTTAAATTCTTATATGGCTCAATCAAAAGGGACCATACCATTTAAACTCTAAAATTCTGCAATTGATTCACCTCAACAATGAGACATATCTTAGCACATCAAAGTAAGGAGAGAATTGGGAAAACTTAACTTTCATATGGGCAACACCATAGCACTAATTAGAGTATGAAAGAGGAATATTCTGACTCAATAGTACGAACTAGAACATGAAGAAAGGGAAACATTCCTAAATGCTTAGTAGCCTCCTACTTATAAGTATGGCGCGCTACACACCCATAAATAAGACTCTACCCGACGTGATTCGCAGACACCCTGGGAACATGAGCCGTGCTCTGATACCAAGTTTGTCACGACCCAAACCGAGGCCCTAGCCGTGATGGGCATCTCGAACCATGAAGGCCTGAGAGCCCTTCTATCTTATAATCACATACACCATTTATGTACAATAAAGAGATGCAGAAATATATGTCAGAATGGAATCATGGTCATAAGTCTGACATAATTTAAAATAAAAGTCAAAATCCAAAACCATCTAACAACATCTGATAACCGTCTGCAAAATCTCTACTACATGATCAAATATCAACTATCTGAAAACTGGGACAAGGCCCCCAGTACACCAAAACCATAACTATGATAAATGTTAAAAAAAAAATAGATAGGCCTTCTAAAGTATAGAAGGCTCACGAACTAGATTCTGCACTTCTGTCTATCTGAATCTACTATTTATCAGGCCCCCTAGATTGTGCCTCAGAACCTAGAAAGGAGGGGGTCAATACAGGGTACTGGTACGCGAAGAAATCCAAAATAATATGTTTATAAGTATAAAGTAGGTGAGAGAAATTTACCAAAACATCATGCATGAATCGTTTCAAAACACATGGGCACTTTTTTGAAAATCATAAATCATTCTTATCAAATAGTTTCCGATCTTTGTATTACTTTTGAGTTAGGTGGCACTCCCCTACAAGTCTGATATTCGACGGTCTATATGGAATCCGCCATTGACTCGGCGGGGAAGCCCCCAACCCGAGTGTGCCGAAAGGGCTGGAGTGTCTGAGTCGGATACGCCACAGGGCACTAGGCCAGCGTATAATAATATACTCAGAACGACAAATCACAGTTTTGCACAATGAGTTCACACCTTCTTCGGGGAACCACCTAACATATCTTTATGCCTAATTTTAGCCTGTTTTGAATGAGTCATTCTGAAGTCTAAATCATGAAAATCTAATAAAATCTGATTTATGTATTAGTCTGAGTTTGTTATGGCATTATCTGATTTGGTATCGTCACACCAAGACTTGCAAGTCGTAATTCTGAGCCATAATTTATTAAGCATGATCGTTCATAAAAACATAGTTCAGAACACCCAAAAACGCAATTTAACAAAGAGAATTCATGTTCCAAAAACATAAATCAAAACTATGCAAAATTCCCATACTTTCAATAAGCAAGTAGTGGTCATGTAATCTTTAATTAACCATGCAACTCTTCTCATTATATGATTATGTTCAACATTCATCAACATAAACAACCCTCTCTCTTTTGAAATCAAAATCATAATCCAAATATAACATTATTCAAGATATTTCATAACATGCTTTTCAAGATGCATTCAAACGATTTCATAGTCTATGATAAGTAAATGAAAATCATCACAAGAGAGAGATTTTTCATGAATCATACTCTCAATTCAATTATCAACCTTAAAACACATGCTTCCATATATATATATATATATATATATATAATTTAAAATCAATTTGGGTGAAGTCCTAAAGACCAAAACAATATCATCAACGCTTCTAAAATATGAATATATTCATAAATCCGAAACCCATTTCTTAAAATCATGATTCCTATGCCCATGAGATTTTAGGAAAACCCCGCGTACCTCAAATTAGAAGCTTTTGAATGAACTCTAGCTTTTGGGATGCAATACGTATGATTTATGGGTGTCTCTTGTAGCCCTCGCAATGGGGATTCCAAATCTTGAAGAATCAAGGAAAACCCACGGTTAATTCTTGAGATATTTGTGTTTTTAGTTTGAAACCCTAGGGTGAGTTCTTGATGAATTTGAGAGAAAAGAATCATATTTTGGTGTTTTGGGAGTTTAATCCCGTGTTATAGCTGGATAAGGGATGGAAGATACCTATTTTGCCCTTAAAACACGGAAACAGAACCTGAAATTTTGGTGTGTGCAATAGGGCGTGCGTCGCACGCTTATCGCATGATGCTACTGTCTGCGTTACTAAAATGGACATAACATTTCGCTTGGGTATCGGATTTAGGCAAAGTTTGTATAGTTAGAAAGATAATTCGAAGAGCTTTCGTTTGATATATATTTTTCCCTCTAATTCATTATATACAAAGAGTTATGGTCGATTGTAGTTGAGCCCAGGTTCAATTCTCACTCAAACTCGAACGATAGGGAAGCTTTCAACTCGTCCTTGAGTTAGGGGACCTCTATGATCTCAATTCATGATTAAATAGGTTCACAAACTACATAATTGATTAACATACCAAATTTGCGTAGGATTTATGGCTTTTGGATCATCTATGCATAGAAATGACGGTTTTTATTCTAGCCCAAAATGCGGGGTGTTACATTGTCGTACAACCTCCGTATATACCTACTGCTCCCAAGGTAGGACCCATTAGGGGTTTGCAACCCATATACAATCCAATAACCAATACCAATATCTATCCAATATCCATAACTCCTCTCTGGCACGTGATCCTTTGTAGAGAATTTTTAATGATGTCATATTTCTGTCAGAAACCTAGTTTTTCCACAGTGGTACCAATCCCTCATGAATGTATATATATGATATAAGGATCTAATACTCATATCCAAACCAGAATGAGAATTTCAAATCCAACTAATACACACACAAGTTAGGTAAAATCCACTTAATAACCAACTATCCATGACCCAATATATTCCATGTCGCAATAGAGTGACATATGCAATTAATATGTTATTGATACCACATGAACCCAACATAGGCATTTCCATCAGGAAGAAAATAACCTAATATATATATACACAAGGCCAACAATATTATAGAAGGCCCCCACATAGGTCACACATAACAAATAATGTATCAAAACACCAATAAAAACAAAATAAGTCCCACACAGGCACATAATAGCAATACACCATTTTCATGATTAACACTCATACCCAAAGCATACTTTTATTTCAGAAATAACTACTAACCTAGTCTGAAGAATGTTAAGCCATAACCTACCTCAAATAAAGAAAACCTTGTCCAAAAGCCTTCAATTCAAAGCCTTTCCCTCATGAATGGCCTAGAAACCAACTAAACATAAAAATATAAAATCTACGCATAAAAAAAAAGCCAACGATACCCTTATTGCTCATTTTTTATTTTGGGGTCAAAATAGATCCTCGAAAAGGATTTTTAAAAAAGAATGGTGAAATCAAAATTTTAATTCATAAATACATTACCCATGATTAAAGGATGACATAGAATAAAACCCAAGTGAAAACGGGTTAGAAACAAGGTCTAAATTTGAAGAAAACTATTATATGCCTTACAAGCCAAATGTCACGACCCAAAAACTAAGGGTCATGATGGCACTTGTCGCAGTAAACCTTGATAAGTAAGCCTATCACCCAAACCGATACGAATTGAGAAAAATGATATCAAAACCTACGATAAGACTCCTAGAGTGTATTCGAACCTTAACATACATAGTAGAAGCGGAAATACATAGTCAAAGATACCAAGCCTCAAATTAAGATATGTTAATACTGGAATGGCAGGCGTTATTATACACAAACTCCCAAAGCTAGATGATACTCCCACTGACCACTAAAGTCCATCATGCAAGAGCGGAGCATATCCTCCAATACCTGAATAGTCTGATCTGGCTACCCGTCAGTCTGGGGGTGAAATATTGTTCTAAGATCCACCGAGTACCAAGTCTTCCAAAAGTGACATGTGAACACTGATCCTCGATCTGAGATAATAGACACCAGCACACCGTAAAGATGCACAATCCCGCGGATATAGATATGGGCCAACCTCTATGCACTGAAATCGAGTTGAACCAGAATAAAGAGGACAGATTTGGTCAACTAATCCATGATGACCCAAACGCTATCAGAACCATGAGAAGTACGAGGCAACCCAATTATGAAGTCTATAGTGATCCATTCCCACTTCCACTCGAGAAAGGGTAACCTTTGAAATAATCCACCAGGCCTTAAATACTCGGCCTTCACCTACTGACAACAAAGGCAACGAGCTAAAAAGTCTCCTACATCCTTCCTTATACCTTCCTTCTAGTAATGCTGCCTCAAATTATGATATATCTTAGTTACTCCTGGATGGATAAAATACCTGAAACAATGGGCCTCCTCCAAAATCAAAGTAATCCAATCACCCACTCTTAGTACACAAACTCAACCTCCTATCCTCAGAACACCATCTGAATTAAGTTAGGCTTCCTTAGCATCACCGCTCAACATCATATCCCACATCAATCTCAATACAACATCATCAAACTATTGAACTTAAATCTACTCCATCAAAGAAGACCTAGCCTCCACGAACGCCAAAACACACCCAGGTATTGAAATATCTTACCTAACTATTTGGTTAGCTAAAGAATGAACCTCTAATGCCAAATGCCTCTCATGGGTAAAAAGATGAGCCAAGATACCCATGCTAGTCTACTTACCGCTTATGGCATCTGCAACTACATTAGCCTTGCTTGGATGATAGAGAATAGTCAAGTCATAATCCTTAAGTAACTCAAGCAAACAACACTTCCTCATGTTACTATCTCGCTGGGGAAAGAAATACTGAAGGCTTCAATGATTTGAGAAAATCTCACAACGGACATCATACAAGTAGTGCCTCCACAGATTTAAAGTAAGATCAACCGTGCACAACTCTAAATCATGGGTGGTATAATTCTTCTCATTAGGCTTCAAATGGTGAAAAGCATACACAATAACTTTACCCCCTACATCAAAATAGCACCTAACCTAACCCCCGAAGTATCACAAAAGATGGGAAAACCAACACCCTCATTGGGCAAGGTCAAGATAGGATCTGATGTAAACAAATCCTTAAACTTTTCGAAGCTTACCTCACAAGCATCAAACCACTTTAAGGAAATCTTTTTCTAAGTAAACTTTGTTAGTAGATTTGCGATAAATGAAAACCCTCAACAAAACACTGGTAGTAACCTATGAAGCCAATAAAACTCTGAATCTTAATAGGAGAAGTAGGTCTAGCACAATCACGAATTGCTGCTAATTTGGCTGGATAGACCATAATACCATCCTTGGTTACCACATGACCTAAGAACGAGACAGACTCTAACCAAAACTCACACTTAGAGAACTTAGTATACAAATTCTCATCCCTTAATCTCTAGAGCATAATTTATTGATGCTCCTCGTGATCGGCGTCACTGGAATAAACCAAGATATCATATATAAATACAATAAAAAAGAGTAGAGATATGGTCGAAATACATGGTTCATTAACTCAATGAATGCAGTTGGGGCATTGTTCACCCCAAAAGACATGATTAAGAACTCATAATAATTGTATCGAGTTTGAAAAGTTATCTTCGGAATATCTAAGCTCTAATCCTCAACTAGTGATACTCAAACCTCAAATCAATCTTCAAAAACACCAAAACACTCTGAAATTGATCAAATAAATCATCAATATGAGGAAGAAGATACTTATTCTTAACTGTAACCTTGTTCAACTATCGATAATCAATACATATACGCATAGACCCATCCTTTTTCTTAACAAGTAAGACAGGCTCACCCCAAGGTGATACACTAGGTCGGATAATTCCCTTATCTAACAACTTTTTCAACTGATCCTTCAATTTTTTCAACACGAATGGGTCCATCCTATAAGGAGGAACAGAGATGGGCTTGGTGCCCGGCTCAATATCAATGGTAAAGTCAATATCATGAACAAAAGGCATACCAGGAAAATCCATAGAAAACACATCCAAGAACTCACACACAACCCAAAAAAAATCTAAAGTGGGAGGTGAAGCAACACTAGTATAATGAATATGAGCCGAATAAGACAAACATCCCCTTTTAACCAAGCTACGAGCTTGAACATAAGATATAACACTCTTGGGACTCGAATAAAGTGCACTCTTATAAGTTATTATTGGCACACCCAGCAGAGCTAAAGTACCGATATTAGTATAACAATCTAGGACAACATGGTAAGGTTCTAACCAATCCATACCCAAAATGATGTCGAAGTCGACCATATCTAGAAAAAAAAGGTCTACCTAAGTGTCACGCCCAACGAAAGTCAAAGTACAAGATTGATACACTCGATCCACTATTAAAGAATCTTCTACAGGAGTAGATACATGAATAGGCATGGCTAGAGGCTCACTAGCAGCATAAAGACCCAAAGAAAAATATGCAGACACATATGATAAAGTCTATCCCTGATCAAATAACATATATGTAAGTCTAAAATAAATGGGTATGACACCTGTTATAACAACATTGAAAGCCTTTACCTCTGGTCTAGTGGGTATAGTATAGCACTGTCCATGACCACCGATTTGCTAATAGCCCTCGACCAACACCTTGGGATCCACTACCTCTTCCTCGTGCACCTCTGGTATAACCCCTACCTCCCATAGTTGAAATAGGAGTAGCCTTGAACATACGATGAGGATAGTCCTTGGCCAGATGGCCATTCATATCACACACATAGCAAGTTGTACCACCTAACTCTATAGAAAGAGATACGATTGGGCCAAAACTACTAAACTAGAAGACCTACTACCTGAACTCTATAAGGTTGTCTGCTCGATTCTACCAGGATATCCGCAAAAACCTCTAGAATCCCTACCTCAAGAAGTGTGACCTTTGAACTCACACAGATGGCGCACCTTCATGGCGCCCCCTCAGATTCTCAAAGAATACCCTCAGTTATCTTAGCATGATCCGAATAACCTTAGTCATCTTAGCATGATCCACTATACTCGGAAACGATGCTCCATACACTCCCATTTGAGTCATAGAAAGCTGAAGAGAAATATCAAACCCATTTATAAGCTTTTGAATCTTCTTAAATTTGATGGAAAATATGGCATAGGAATATCTAGATAAGGCATAAAAGTGTGCCTCATATTCTGCAACAGTTATGATGCCATGCTTCAAGTGATCAAACGCATCTCTCACTCGATCCCTCAAACTGTAAGGAACGAAACTCTCCAAAAAGGCCTTAACAAACTATCCCAAGTCATCTAAAGAGAATCGATAGGTCTTTTACTAACAAGTGACCTCCACCAATCTCTAGCAGCATCCCTCAACTGATAAATAGTATGCAAAACACCATGCAAATCTAGCGAACCCAGGTTATACAACTTCTCACGATAATTAATCAAGAACTCATAGGTATCCTTTCCCACAACACCACTGAACCTAGAGGGACCCAAATGGGTAAACCTCTAAAACATCTTCTAATCCTCAAAATACATAATTGTACTCGCAATAAGAGGAGACATGGTGAATCTGGTAGGCTAAGATCCTATATAAGGAGGTAACATAGATGAGGGTTGAACTCTCGACTTGGAATACCATACTTAGATGCCGGTGATGAAGAAGGGAAACACTTAGAGTCTGTGCAGTACGAAAAGTAGAAGTAGGTACTTCTGGGGTCCCTACTCAAAACTATAGGAACTCTATAAGAAGATCTAGCACAGACGGAGGTATAATGCTTAGAACTGGAGAAACACCAGGAGAACCACCAAGAGCACCCTTTAAATGGGTCAACAAGTGAACCAATAACCCCTACAAGATTAGTGTAGAAGAACTCAATGGGACCAAACTACAACCCATATCCCCAACACGCTCAACCCAAGGCATAGGGAAGAGTCCCCTAGCACTACTCCTAGATGGGGAAGATTCTTGTTCCTGTTCACTACCTCAAACCTATCTATGACTCACAACTCGCCCTTTAGTCTGGTCTCTCTCCTCGAATAAAGGCTCTGTACCTCTAATCTCATGAGATATAGTCATCATAATCTATACAAAAAGAGTGAAATAATACTTAGAACAAAAGGAATGAAAGAAAGCCATACAATA
Source organism: Capsicum pubescens (assembly GCA_030864215.1). NCBI lineage: Eukaryota > Viridiplantae > Streptophyta > Magnoliopsida > Solanales > Solanaceae > Capsicum > Capsicum pubescens. Next base: position 90,308,744 of record CM061549.1, on the reverse strand, counting down.
TAGGACAAAATAAGGGAATTTTCTAAAGGCATCTTATATCCTCTCGAAGATAGATTTGGATGTATATGTACCTATTTGTGAGACTATATTAGAGAACTCATTCTTATACCATTAAGACCAATGAACTTAAATCTGATACCAATTTGTCACGGCCTAAAAACCAAAGGTCATGATTGCACTTGTCGCGGCAAACCTTGTCAAGTAAGCCTATCATCCAAACTGATATAAATTGAGAAAAATAATATCAAAACCCATGGGAAGACTCCTAGAGCAGAGTCAAACCAAACCCATATATTGTAGAAGAAAAATATAAAGTCAATGATACCAAACCAAATCCAAAAACCAGGTGTCACAGTGTAAGAACCAACTAGTACAACTCGAGATAAAAAATACATAAGGTATCAAACACAAGAACAATTTTGTCTCTGGATACAAATAAAGACATAGTCTAAATAAGGAAAGGTAGAAGTTAAATCCAAACGTATGAAATCAATACTACCTCAATAAACTCCACATATTGCTCAAATCAACCACTGTGAGGCGCTCTTGAACCTAGATCTGCACCAAAAGGGTATAGTTAAGGTCCACTTGTACTTAGTAGGTATCATAGGCCGACTAAGCAAAGTAGAAAATAAAGAATACAAAATACACACTAAAGGTATGCCACCTATAACTAGAAAAATGTCCCAAAATGTAGGCCACACCATTTCCACTAGCAGTTCTATAATATTCACATACACCATAGGAATACGAGAAAAAAATATAAGTATAAAGATATCACACATAAGAATACAAAGGAATAAATACACATAGACAGGTATCACATCAGGGAAAAATAAAAAAGCATAGAAAATATGGCATAAATACAAATGCAATAGAGATGATGATGATAAAGATGATGATGCCCGAGGTTATCACACAACCTCTATATATACCTATAGAGATAAATCTTCTCGGCGTAGGACTCATAAGGTGTTCATCAACCCATATACAACCAGTATCCAATAGCAATATCCATAACTCCTCTCTGGCGCATCCATTAGTTGAAGGTTTTAAAGGTGTCACATTTTCTGTCAGAAAAAACCAGTGCTTCCAGTATTTTCAATATTTCTATGGTGGTACTAATGTTTCATGAATGAATATGATAGGAGGATATAATAATTACAATCAACCAGAATGAGAAATCCCATGTCCAACCAATATATCAACAAAGTGAGCCAAAATCCACTCACTAATCCAACCATCCATGAATCCAACATAATCCATATGCAAATAGAATGAAAGATATTAAAATGTCACCATTTATACCACATTAGGCTTTTTCATCAAACAAGATTGCAACTAATTTCCACGTATAGAAGACCAATAATATGACATAGGGCCCCAGACAATCAAACATAGCAAATAATGTTTAGAAATTGCCAAATAACAGCAATATATATGGCCCTATCAATATATAGGCCCCCACACGGGAACAACATAATAATACAGACATTTCTATGATTAGTTCCCACACCCTTAACATGATTTTTTACCAATATTAACTACCCAGCCCAGTCTGAAGAAAGTTAAGCCATAACCTATCTCAAATGTCGAAAATTGGACCGAAAGCCTTCAATCTAAAACCTTACTCCCACGAACACACTTGGAATCAACTAAGACATAATATAAAAAATCTATGCATCAAAAGAAAGGCAATGATTCTAATATTGCCTAATATTGAGTCGGGGTCAAAATAAGCCCCCGAAATATTTTTTTTTTAAAAAAGAGTAAAATCATAATTTTATATTAAAAACAAGCTCCCCATACTCTTAGGAGTATAAACCTAAAAATCTAAGAGAAAATGAGTTAGAAATGAGCTCCAAATTGATGAAAAATCATTTTTAAGCTTTACCGGCAAAACCACCGAAATTTATTTTAAAATCGAGAATTGGAGTTGTTTTGAAGATGAATTAAGAGAAAAGTGATAATTACAAGATAAGAAACTCATCCAAGTGAAAATGGGTTGAAATCAGGGTTTAAATAAAATAACTACAACTTTTAGAACTTCCGAGCCAAAATCCCTAATTTTCCACTTTAAAATCCGCATTTAAACGAAATTTAAATGATAAAATTGAAAGAAAGTAGCTGAAATAGTAGTTTTGGAGCTTAGAAATGGAGGAAATTGTTCAAAAACACAAAACTCTAAGCTCCACGTCTCAAAAATGGTGAAACTGGTGAAATATGAGTATTTAAGGGACCCAGGCATCACATATGCAAGCATCGGGCCGCTTAACCAACTACCACTTAAGAGACCAGGTGTCGCGTATATGATACCTTGCCTGAGGGTAGGTTTTGCATAAGTAACCCAGTCATTTCTTATGCGGGATTCACAACCGCGACCAAGATGTCGCGTAAGCGACATTTGGTCTAATCTGCAGAGTTGCATTTGGTCGCTTACGCAAGTGCACCAGCTGAGTGGTGCACTAGCTAGAGACTTGGAGGATTCTAAATCTCTACGGACTGCTCGAGATTAATCTGGAATACGACAAATGCAAATAAAATATGCTACCCAATCAAATTCGATGCTTCAGACTCAATACCGATATCAAATTTTTTAAAGCATGTCGTTTTCACAAAGTTACCCCCAAAACCCAATTTCACAACTTTCCGAACTGAGGATTGAAATGAGATGAAAAAGACATAAAACCATAACAATAATGTTACCACCCTAAAATCAATGTTCCAGATTTGATGGTACAATCCGTTTTACCATCTGATGCACATATCAATAAATGTTGACCGAAGTCAACTATAAGGCTTCTCAAGCCACCAAAAACCACAATATTACATAAATCACACTAAAATACAATGAGAACCATGCCAATCATCCCAAACCCCAAAAATACCACAAATCAACCATAGAGAGGTGTAAAATGGTCAAATCACATAAAAATAAATATTTTACATAAATCACCAAAAATCAAGTCGTTACGTCATCCACCACTAAGAATCTCGTCCGACCTTAAACTAAAGTCAAAGGAAATACCTGAATCAGTAAAAAGTCAGGGATAAAAACTACGCCTATTAGACTCGACCACCCAAGTAGCCTCATCTATAGGTCGATGTCTCTACTGGACATTAACCACCGAAATATCTCTGAATGCAAATATCTAACATCCATAACAAAGATGAAACAGGCTCCTCAACAAAAGACAACCTCTCATCTAACTGAACTGAATCCCAACAAATGTCATAAGACTAATCTGAAATGTAATGGTGAAGCATGGAAACATGAAAAACTGGATAAACAAATGATAAATCTGGGGGCAAGACCAACTCATAGGCCACATCACTAATAGTTCGAAGAATCTCAAATTGCCTAATATACCTTGCACTAAGCTTTCCCTCTTCCCAAACCTCATCACACCCTTCATGGGAGAAACTCAAAGGAAAACACGATCAACAACATCAGATATCAAGGAACAAAGTCTACAATCTTCATAGCACTTCTGCCTACTCAGAGCCGCTCGAAGCCTATCCTGAATGACCCAAACTCTATCCAAAAACTCACAGAGCAAGTTTATACCAAAAGGTCTAATCTCATAAAGCTCAAATCAACCAACTAGAGAGTGACAACGCAGACCATACAAAGCCCCAAAAGGAGACATATAAATATTAGAATTATAGTTGTTATTATACACAAACTCCGCCAAAGATAGATACTACTCCCACTGACCACCAAAGTCTATCACACAAACACAGAGCATATCATCCAATACCTGAATAGTCCATTGTGACTGCCCGTCGGTCTGGGGGTAAAATATTATACTAAGATCCACCCAAGTACTCAACTCGTCTTGAAAGGTCTTCCAAACGTGAGATATGAACACTGATTCTCAATTTGAGATAATAGACACTGGCACACTGTGAAGACGCACAATCTTGCGAGCATAGACACAAGTTAACCTCTGCACTAAAATAGAGTTGAACAAGAATAAAGAGAGCAGATTTAGTCAACTTATCCATAATAACCCAAACACTATCAGCACCACAAGAAGTACGAGGCAACCCAGTCATGAAGTCCATAGTGAACCATTCCCACTTCCACTCGGGCCTTCACCTACTGAAAACAAAGGCAATGAGCTACAAAGTCCGCTACATCCTTCCTTCTACCACCCAACCAGTAATGTTGCCTCAAACCATAATACATTTTAATCATTCTCGCATAGATAAAATACCTAGAACAATGGGGATCCTCTAAAACTAATTTAATCCAATCACCCACTTTCAGTACATAAACTAGATCTCCAATCCTCACAACACCATCTAAATCAAGTGAGGTTTCCTTCTCCTCACCACTCAACACCTTATCCTAAATCAATCTCAACCCAACATCATCAATTTAACAAATCAGCTCTATCAAAGAAGACCTAGCCTCCATGAATGCCAAGATGCACTTGGGTGTTGAAATAGCAAGCCTAACCATCTGGTTAGCCAAAGACTGAACCTATAATTCCAAAGGCCTCTTCAAGGTCCAAAGATACACCATGCTACCTATGCCATCCAATATTTAATTCAAGGCATATACAACTGCATTAGCCTTATCCGAATGATAGAGAATAGTTAAGTCATAATACATAAGTAGCTCAAACCAATGACTCTGCCTCAGTTTAAGATCTCACTAGGTAAAGAAATAATGAAGGCTATGATGACCCGAGAAAATATCATAACAGACTCTAAACAAGTAGTGTCTCTACAACATTAAAGCAAAAATGACTACGCACAACTCCAAACCATTGGTGGGATAATTCTTATTATGAGGCTTTTGTTAGGCTTGGCATGGTTGGATGGTTAGTAGGGTACGAGTGGACACGGTTGGGTTAGTCATGATTGTGACCCTATCCCAAAGTCTTCATGAGAGACTTTATGTTATCTTCTTATATGCTCAAAATTTAGCCCATCTAAGGCTGGATATTGGTGGTTGGGTTCGGTAATAGGGGGAAGTCCTTGGTCCTAGTTGGACTTGGGATGCCTATTACATCTAGGACCTAGTTCAGGTTATGACGTTATGTTATTATTCACGTTATTTACTTATTCATGTACGGTGATGTTGGAGTTCTGTACAAGTTTTCTTCTTTCTTGACTTAGTAATCTTGTATTTTATTGCATTTATATTATGATTTAGCTCAGTCGGTCGATGATGCCTACTGAGTACCCATGGTTTTGCTACTCATACTACACTTTTATACCTTTTTGGTGTAGATTCAAGTACTAGTTGCCGTCATTAATTCATCAGTCGTATTGTGTTGGGTTTTGTAGGTAGGGTGAGCTCTTGGAGTCAGAGTTTCCCATTTCCTTCAATATTATTTATGTATTATCTTTTTATTTGAGACACCTTGCATTGACTATTTTAGAACTTGAGTTGTATTTATAGTAGCCTTGTACTGGCTATACCGAGTTGTGGGATGGTTTTCTATGTTATGGCTTCTTTTTAGACTGTTTCCATTACCTTGCTAATTTTGAATGGTATTGTGCATTTTCCACTTTTGGGGTATTTTCCACCAAGTTAACCCATTTTATTTTTCTCTAGGTTATGGTTCAGCTTACCTACTGGCAGCATAAAGTAGGTGCCATCATGACTAGCAAATTAATTCGTGATAGTTGTTACAAGAGCTTAGTGTCTAGTTGAGCCTACAGATCAATCCAGAGACATCCATAACCTATAATTAGGAGGCTATAGGGCATTCTTAGAAAATTTTATTCTTGACCCCTTGTCATGTTTTTGTAATTTTATAAACCTCTAGTTTATTCTTTAACTCTATTCTATCCTAGATGAGTGATACAAGAATATCAATAGATGTATATAGGACTTCGACATGCATTTCCAGAGTTTTAGCGTAATGTTGGACTAGGGAGTCAGAGGCTAATATGGAAGATCTTCAACATCAATCAGAGAATTTATGGCCATTCTAGGATCTAATAGAGTTTGTGAATACCTTAGCCTTTTGAGATTCAGCATTGGGGATTCAAAACCTTTTTATAGATGTCTCACAGCCAGAGATGACATCTGGTTCATCAAATAGTTCTTAGGCTAGAGTTGGGTTTGTTGGTGTTTACTAAGGTTCCTGTCGGTTTTAGAGTATTAAATTATGTTTCTTTTGTGGTTCATGCATTTTCCTATGTTGTATCTCTTAGAGCAAGAAATAATGTGTGTATATATTAGATGACTGGATTTTCCACTCTAGTTGGCATCAACGCATTTGATATCAATTAGGTTTTTCTTTTCTTAGGATGTTGACCATGTAAGAGCCACATAGAGAGCTTGTATTGAGACTTAAAGAGGTGGTAATAAGAGGCCATGTCATTAATATAGTGTTATTGGTATTCCATCTAGAAGTGAGGATTCTCCAAATGGAGGTCAGTGTCTCATGCAACCTATCAGTTCTGTATAAGTAGCATTTTGGAATATCTGTGGCTCTCAGATCAACCGTGGTGATCACAGCGGGCAGAGTTATCATTAGACCTTATAGAGTATTAGGTAGTCTTTAGGCCAGGGTGTTAATTCTTGATTAGTTAGGGCATTACCTTGGGGTACTTTAGAAGCTTGTCATGGTTGTGGTGAGAGTGGGCATTGGTCTAGAGAGTGCCTCAGCTGTGAGTTTATTGCTTAGACAGAGTTATCCTTTGTTCCTCGCTAGCCTATGGTTGTTGAGGTGTGTCATGATTGTGGGGAGTATGGTCATCTTAGTAGGGAATGCCATCGATTTTAATTGGTCAGCCAATTAGGGTTAGCCCGTGTTTCCCGCAAGGTTAGGGCTTCAGGGGTTTGCTACAACTCTAAAGAGATAGGTCACTAGTATAGAGAGTCTTCCCAGTGCAGGATTATTAGTTATTAAGATCGTCCAGATCATTCTCATAGTGTTGTAGCACCTTCAGTTGGAGGTAGTTCACTTAGTTCCTCAGTTACTGATCCAGCCGCTAGGTTCCCCCTCTAGTGGTAGCTTTGATCTTAGTATCGGTGTGGAGCTAGATACTTTATTCTTGCTGCTATGTGGTTTTTTTTCTAGTGGAGTTAAGAGAGTTGGAGATAGGTAATCTTTCACATGACCACTTTTTAAGTTATTAAATTGAGTATTCATTGCTAATAAGTGGATTGACCATTTTCGACTGAGATTGCATTTCTTTGAGTTGCTTGAGTTTTGGCTATCGCTAGTACAGTTTTTGGCTATAGTGAGTCCTTGGTATGCTTTGGTGGCTCATGTCCTCCAGCATATATGGAGTGATTTCTTGTGCTTTCATCCAGTGATTTATCCTTCGTTGTGATTCTTCAACTATTTTTCATCTTTGGCTCTAACATGATCTAGTGGGCATATGCCTAATCTTGGATAGTGTGGGTAAGTTGGGTGTTTGCCCACAGATTAGACATATTGGATTTAGTTTGGATTCAACGCCATAAAATGGAGGTTGCAGGGTTATGACGAATTTAGAGTATAGTTGCTTACCCATCTACAAGGTAGTTTTGGATAGTTGAGATCAGCCAATTCAGCCTGGGTTTTGAGACTTTAATTGAAAGTTATAGAGCTTGGGTGTATCCTTTGTCTTCAGATTTGTCTCAGTTGGGATTTCATCTAAAAGTTGGCTAAGCCTACTTTTTGTCTACCTATTCGGTCTTCTTTAGTTCAGATGGATTATGGTTGATAAGTGTTAAGATAATAGCCCGTTGGCATAGTGTAGATTCATTAAACCTTGACCCTGATTTTAAATTTTGTTTGAATTTAAGGTGATATACTCAGTGGGAGTATATACTTGTGTTGGATTCAGCATGGCTTATTCCTCAATTTGTGGGACATACCTGAGCAGATCATTTAGCGGAGAGTGTTTATTCTTCGGACTCTTGGCTATTAATTATGAGAGTCATTTAGACCACTTGTAGCATTGTGTGCCCTAGTAGTGCCTTACGAGTATATTCTCATTCTTGCCAATATAGTTTTTTAGTGGATCAACTTTCGCCCTTCAAGGTTAGTGTGATGGAGTTGTGTGGACAATACTCAGGTAAGTTTCTTCTTGGTTTGGAGTGCATAGTGGGTTTGGAAAGGCAAAGAAGCATATAATTGGGTATAGGAATTGGTTGCATGAGTCATTCCTTTGATTGCATGAGGCTTGGATAAGTTTTCTCTTGGTTAACTGGAATCTGTGTGGTATTAGTATGTCATGGTTCAGATTTAAGTGCATCAGCTTTCCTCAATTAAGTTAGAGGCTAGTCGATGGTAGAGGTTTGGTTTAGGTTATGTGAGAAGTGAAGAAAAAGAGTTGGTTGAAAAAGGGATACTTATGGCTAAATCTCTTAGAAGTGTTGTCTCATCTTAGAGGTTATCTGGGGAGTCTTGCTCGGAGCATGCAAGCTCAGTAACTCATCCCTTTGAGTTTTAGTGTTTCTTCTATCCCATTGACTTTTGCAGATGGAAGTCCTTTTAGTAGTGGATATTGTAATGACCCTATAAGTTATTTCATTTATTTTCATATGCTTTCAGTATTTCAAGCCTTCCACAATTGTTATAGGTTATTTATTACTTTCAAAATTGTCGGTTTGGCTATCAGATAGTTCATTTGGGTTTTAGGATTATTTCCCTATTTTGGAGCTTTTGTTGTTTGGGGTTTGGTCTCAGACCAAAGCTCCTATTAAATGACCTCAGAGGAGAAATCAAACAGTGTCATTAGCTCTGGAACATTGATTTTAGGCTAGGAGACCCTTGGTTTGGGTCCCAAGGCTTCTAGACTCATATTAGGCCACTGGGCAGATTATATGAAAAATAAAACTATAGCTTTGGTCCTCATATTTAGTCTAAACGATCTTGGATTAATGTTTTTATGGTTCAATTGAGTTTGGAAAGTCAAATATGGTAGCATAGTTCATTTGGGCACATGGGATTTCGAACGAATCCTGAGAAGCCTTGAGACTGCTTAAGTGACCTTTGCCAATTGGCTAAGGTCTGCTTTAGTGGCAAGGGGCCGCTTAAGAGGACCTTGCTTTAGAATAAGGGTGGTCGCTCTAGCGGTACCCGCAACAAGCTATCAGTACAGATGCCATTTTAGCGACAAGCGCTTTAGCATCAAGGTGTATACTTTAGCGACAGTTGGGGGCTTTTAAATCCCCTATCCCCAATCGATTTTCTCACCATTTTGAGAGCTCAAAGAGAGAAAAAGTTTGGAATCATCCGTTGACCTAAGGTAAGCTAGCCAACACTCTTTGGTCATTTTCCATTAATTTTCTCGGTCAATTTCCATCCTAGTTTAGGGTAAATTCTTAGAAATTAGGTCTTTAAATCCCTAAGTTTTAGAGGATGATTTGGGCCCGATTAATGCACCCTTTGTGCTCACCTTTTCAGCACACTTTTTTGCCTTTTGGGGGACCTTGTGAAAAATTCAATTTTTAATTTCATTTGCTGGCCCATTCTTAACCCAAATTTGACCTGACCTGTAGTATATCAATATGGGTCTTGTTTTACTCCTAATGATGTGTAGGTTAGTATTTTTATAGTGTGGCGACTTTTAGGGATAATGGACCAAAGACAAATGAATTCTGGGTGATTCAAGGATTTGCAGTTCGGCATTGAGGTAGGTTTCTCTCTACTCTTCTTCATGAGATAGTTTATTACATATATTGCTTATTAGGTTAGAATGTTAGGATATGACTTATGCTAATTTAGAAGTATTGAGGATAGAAGGGAAAATCCACCCTTAAGGTGTCATACTTTTCATGCCTTTAGGACCCTATTACTCTAGGTCATGAGCATGTTAGACATAGTTAAGGCTAAGCATCCCTTAGTTTAAGGTTTACTACTTGACTAAGTGACTTATCAAGGTTTCTCGGATTATGAAGTCGTGATTATGTCGGTTGTATATTATTGGGCTTAAGTCCATGATGATGATGTTAGTTGGACTCCGGGTGTATGAATTATACTTGTAAAGGGCGTGGCCATAGTCTATGGATATTTAGATACTTATAATTGTACTGCTTGGATACTAGTGATGGCAATTCATGCTTACTTAATGGTATGATTCCAACTAAAAATATGATTTACTACTGTTTTTCCTAAAAAGGGATTTACTCCAACTTTTCACTTTTAGAATGGATTCTTTCATAATGGGAATTGTATCATCTTAATAGATGAGTTATGAGATTTTGGAACTAAAAATGATGTTTTTAAAATCTAATCGAGATATATTCTGATCCATGATTTTATCACTACTATTTACTTTGATTGAGAGATTTTGACTCTTTCTATTCTTTTATGATAATTTACACCTAAAGTTTAGCCTGGGCATTAAATTTACCGACTTACACTCTTTTATCCATAGTTTGATTCCGTTCATTTATATATATATATACATATATACACATACATACATACATATATATATACATCTCTTTGGTACTAGATGGAGTGGATTCATGATGATGATGATGATTGAAAATCCTAGATCAGGACCAGGTCAGTGTATTCGGGTACTCCCAAACCCCCTAGGGGCCACTTCCTCTATAAGTCATCGTTTCGAAGAAGAGAGGTCGCTGTAGGTCCTGCCTTTGCGATCCGTCGAATTGGAGGAGGTCTATACACTAGGCTACACTATGGCACTTGGATTGGTTATGGTATTATGGTTTTATATTTCATTCATTCTTATATGTGCATTGCCTATCAACAATATATTATTTTGCTCCTATATCTATCAACCTTATAGGGGGTTGCATAGGTATAGGTCATGAGTGTTGCTTGTTATGTATTGTGAGTTGATTAAGCCATCCAGGTTATGAAACCTAATTTAGGCATTTGGTCGTCTGAACTCGCTGGTTACTTTAAAAATATTACTATTATTAATATTATTATTATTATTATCGTGAGTTCGTGATAGGTTGATTATGGACTAATACTAAGATTAGAGGTATGATTCTGATTCCTTCCTCGTACGCTTATTTTTTTATGGATAATTATCTCATGTTAAGAAATTTGGATTAGGGACCCCATTTATGCCAACATTAGTTTCCTATTTGAATAGGATGCCTTGGGGTGTTAGATTTACTATCTTAGGTCATACCCATTTGAGTTAGTCTTGTATACCTATATGTATATACATAGCTATGATATTACCATATATATCTTTCCTCCTTTGTTTCTTTGTATTATATATGTACACCTTGGTATTGTATACTACTATATATCCTTCTTTTATTCTTTACTTCTTATATTGAACAGTGATACAATATAGTGCTTTAGTTACGGAATATGGCTAGGATTGAATAGTTCATCCTTAGTGCCTCCCTATCTTTATTATGATAGCTTCCTAGATGTTTGGCTATAGTTTACATTCTTTCTTGCATGTTATCTATATTTGTATTATCTTTGGAGCTCAATTAGCGGTTGCCTATTGAGTACCACGTGTTTGGTACTCATACTACACTTTTGCAGCCTACAGGTCATAGTATGAGTTCTCGCCGTTACTGGGTGCATCACGCGGAGCAACTATGAATCAAAAATTACGGTGAGATCCTAGCGTTTGGAGCATGCCTATTCTACCTCTTTTGGTTTAGACTGATCTTTATGTTGTATTCAGAGATGGGTTGTACCTGTATATTCATTTAGTAGTCCATTTTATGTTCTTATTAGATTAGAAGCTCTTGTACTGATTCCACCAGGTTTTAGGAATAAATTTTTTTATATATATATAAGCAATCTGTTGTTTTCATTCATTTCTCTTGGTAGTCTGTTAATAGCAGTTCCAGACTATAGGTTGGCTTACCTACTTTGTGACAAGCCTACTCTTTCTTCTAGGTTGAGGAGACATTTAAAGTCACCTATAATAGCCCATGCATTATTTAATTGATCATTAATTTTTACAGGACCTAGCCATAAGGGTCTTCTCATCCCTTGGTCACTAAAAGCAACATGGTGATGTTAACCCTCTTTCTTGTACCTATGTGCTTCATCTTACTATGAATAAGTTATTGAGTCACCATCACTATATATTCACCGCATAGATTTGTGGATTCCATAAAGCCATATTCTACCTCCATGGTGCTTATTTAGGTTGGTAGTGAAAGACCACTCTCTATAAAGATTATGAGAAGATGCAGGAACTTTTGTCATCTTAATCTTGGTTTCATGGAGACTAAATATCCAACCTTAGTGTTATACATAAGCACTTACATTTCACTTTGTTTCGATGCCCTGTTATGTCCCTTGGTATCCGAGAAACCCACAATATCAATTAGGAAAAAGGGATTTTCCCGATCCCTATTATTTCTTGGGCTAGTACTCATATATTTTCTACCAGAAGATAAACTTGAATCATTTTTTCATTGTTGCTCCAGCATAGTTGTCGTGCCCTTTTTTTCTCGTGGAAAGTGGGAGTCGATGTGACAATTCTTTTTTTTTATGGTTAAAAGTGTGAAGAGTCTACACCTAACGAATTAAGGTGCATTAGGGCACCATTCTAGCCTAATAACGAACCAGTTAATTAGTCTATGTCACCAGAAATCGGGTAATGGTTCAAGTTACCTCAAAAGAAAGGTATTAGGAACCTTTCAAGATCCACAAATGTGGTTCCCGGCCGAATTCATATTTTACATGGAGATTCTACGTGATAAGCAAAGGTCACTTGTTTTACTAACTTAATGTTAACTAAGTGATAAAGTAATGGATAAACAAGACATTATTTAATTATTTTAAATTATTAATTATCTAAGTGGTGATAAAAACAAGACAAGAAACAATGTAAAGAAGATAAGCAAGGAGACAGAAATGGCACAATTTATAACAAAATATTTATATTAAATTAAAGAACCTAAACTACCCCAAGAAAATAAACATATAAAATTAAAAAAAAGAAAAAAAAATTTACAAGATTGGACAAAATATTTATTTTGTTTTATTAGGATCAACTTAATTATTACTCGGCTCATTAACCAACAATTGGATTATAAACGGGTAACAATATCATATGTCGCATTGTCAAATTATGTCTGGGTTGCCATCATCTCCGAATGTCTATCCAACCCCTCCTAGTTTGGGTTATTAAACTTAGAGGCGTTCTAAAAAGAAAGTATAAAACTAGTGCTTCCTAGAATGCCTATCTGTCTCAACTTATCGTCCAAGAGGCATTGGACTTTTCTACTTTGAATTTGCGGTCTAGACAAAGAAATTAGGCTTCCTAATTGGACTCAAAATGCATTAAACACATAGGACATCAAGTAGCACGTAATAGTCTCAAATAGCCTCATGGTTAATTGAAAGTTGGTTAAGGTGATTATAAACAATTAGGTATTTGATGTAATTAAAACATATAGGCATGCTACTAAGTGACAATTAATTATTTATGAGCAGTAAATTGATTAAATACTACAAAATTGAATAAACATGTCAAAGGGCGAATAAACATGTGAGGAGATTAGATGAGCATGATACCAATTGATTCTAACATGCAAAAAAATGGATGAGCATTAAGATTAGTTGCTGAAAATGTTATTTGCAGGATGAAAGTTAAAAATTTTAGTATTAAAAATGTCGTATAAACTTACTGGGAATTGACAAAACAGCGTCGAAGTCAGAATAACTGGTCAAAAGAATTTTTTTTATTTCACCTTGCTGAAAATTAAAGTTAATTGCAAAAAATAATTTTTATGTTGCAGGAACTTGTTTTTAAAAAAATCTGGAAAATGAAGTTTAATTGCTTAAATTTTTTTTAAAAGATTGATAAATAATGTTTAGTTGCTGGGAATTGTTTCAGAGGACTGAAAAATAAAGTTAATTGCTGGAAATTGTTTTAGAAGACAAAAAATAATGTTTAGTTGCTGAGAATTGTTTTATATAGTAGAAATTAATAAAAAAGACATGTATTAGAATAAATATGAGTGTTCAACATTAATTTCACATGTTGTGGGTTAAATTAATATGCGTAAATTCAATTTACTATGTCGGAATGTTAATTAAACTCCTAAAAGCAAGATTTCTAGGTGACAAAATAAGTCAGTTATTGATCCTAATTAAAAGTTTACCAAAGTGATTCATGTAAGCATTTAAAAATACATAAACTCCTTCCCCAAGAAGTCAATATAATTTTATTATTACATCAGTGTTTATAAGATAGTATTACAGACCCATGAATAATGATAAAAAAGCGTGGCAAAACTAAGAAAGAAATAAGTTGCACCTCCCAAACTTTCAGGCGAATCTTTCTATTCCAAAACGCCACTTTAAATGATGCTTGCTAATCAAAATACCAAAGCACACATAAAAGAAAAACTGGATACCAACACATGATCTCAAACAGGGAAACAACGAATTAAGGGCATAACAAACAAGCATTGAATAATTATTTTGAATTAGCTCTTATTGGCATGCTTTCTATTCTCTTACTATCTCGCACATAAGAAAAAAAATGTCGATTAGAGACTTACCAATTAAGCCACCAATAAACAATAAGAAGTCCTTAAATAATGGAAGAATAACGCAAGAAGTTGAAACCGGAGGCCCTTTTGAAACCAAAAGTGAGGTGAAGCTACTTTACTTTTCGTGTGGAAACTAATAGATGCAACAAGCTTTTGCTTCGTTAGCCTATGGAGTAACAAAACTATTTTTTCTTTAAAGGTGTAGAAGGAATGAGAAGTCCGCTCAAATTAGAGAAGGCGCTACACTTTTATAGTAAAAGAATTATGAGAGGTTCAAAATAAAAAAAGGAAGATAAAATATTTAGTAGGTCAATTTAAAACTTATTTTCCTTAAATCAATGGGAAAAATTAAAATAGCATTACAAATTGAATCAAAACTACCAAAAATAAGCTAATGAAAAAGTTGTCCAAACTAAGGAAAAGGCAAGACAATCGATCAAGATAATTAAAAAGATAGAGAAATATTCAAAACAGTCAATCAATCAATACCACATTAAATAGGACAAGGAATTACCATAATAACTACTACAACAAAGCTCAATATACGTATAAAAGAAAAGAAAATTACATATTATTAAATCAAAATCCGACAAAGGTGATTCATTTTCTTAGAATTGATCAAGAGTATAAGATTATGTCAATATATTTGAAAAATAAACAATTAGAAAAATCAGTAAATAAGGCACTGGATCAGTTGAAAATTATCATAAGTAGGTAACTAAAACATTCAAAATCATATGAAGAATGATGTCACTACAAAACAACGACTAATTCTAGATGAACAAAAATATATAAGTTTTCAATTCTAAGGAATTCTTCAAGGTTTTAATCTATATGTATGTGGAATTTCATCAATGGGTCCCCTTTCACCCATTGAATCCCAAAGTTAACCCAACTCTCTTGTTTAGTTCCTTTTTCAAAATTTAGGGTTTATGGATATTGGCTTCATTGATAGCTCTGTTTGTCGGTGTCATTGAGTTATAATACCTATTTTATTGTGAATTTTAGTGTTATTATATGACCATGATCACAAACACTAGCTATATTGTAAAATCCATGAATGTTGAACCTGAGTCATTGAATTTTTTTAAATTCATTCAGTTTATAGAATTGGCTTAATAGTTGCATTCTTTAGAAATAGTAGGTTACGAAAATCGAGGGCCTAGGTTTTCATGCATATACTTTTGGGTACTATATCCTTCAGTTACATATTTTGAATGCTTTTAAATAATGTATTTATTTTTATTCTTCGGATTATTATTAGCATTGAGCATTACAGTTATCAATGTCATTCAGTTAGGAGTAGTACTTAACACCAAGAGGACACGAGAATGGAGGCTCATCCGCTAGTTAGGTTGAGACCTTAGTAGAATTCCCTAAGTTCTAGAACTACAGTGTCACCGTAGGTTCGAAAGGGTCATAATCAAGCCAGGCTTGGACCTTAGTCCTTTTGGACATAAGTTTAGTGGATTCACGTCAGTCAGTGTTCGTACCACATCAATTTAGTGGATTCACATCAGTCAGTGTTCGTACCCTTGTCAAGGTACTAAACACCTTTCCAACTGGGGTTACAAGTTGGACCCCAGTTAGCTCAAATTGTGATATGTCGGTTATTAGTAGCTCCCACAGTACAGTTCATAGTTTATAGTTAAAATTTAGATTCTTACATGACCTTGTATTCAGTTATTCAGTTTATTATATAGAAAATATTTGTTATTTGGTCTTGCATTAGTTTATCATGTTACGTGTACCATGTTCATCTTGTATTAGTTATTTCCTATCTCACATACTCAGTACATTTAAAGTACTAATCACATACCTTCTTTTGTACGATATTATTTAATAATATAGGTCTTGATGCTTAGTATCCGGATCACGCCTAGTACAACCTCTTACCATATCAGCAATAATATTTTTGGTGGGTCCTCATCATGCAAAGACCAATGTCCGCATTTTATTTCATTTGTCATTGTCATTCCTAGTTTTCAGACAATTAGAGTTAGTAGGGGGCTTTTCCCAGCAACTAATCTTAGTAGAAGCTTTTCAGACTTATAGTTAGATGTTCAGCTTATGATTTCAGATTTAGTTATGTTGATAGGTTTCCTTTGGAATACATATTTCATTATTCAGTTTAGCTTCCTTACAAGTATTTTTATCACTTATTTTCGATATTCCTAGTGTTTTGCCAAGCCATGGGTTAGCTTGAGGTCACTTGTGAATCTAAGTACCATGTTACGACTAAGAGGTAGTCTCGAGTCGTAACAAATAGCCTATAATAAAAGTACCCCAAAAGTGACTATTTTAGAAATAACCCACAAGGGCCCTTCTTGATTTCCCAAAAGGCATCTTGATTGCCCATAACCTTATGTATATATATTGATCCATGGATTTCTCCAGGCTCTAAGCTATCATCCATATATGGAATCCCCTCGTAATTCTCCCAAAACTACCCAAGCCCATATACATCCTCCCCTTCTTCAAAGGGATTCATCCTTGAAGACGAATCTTGCAAAAAATGAGAAAGACAAACAACAAATATGTCCTCCTAGCATGAGGGTTAGCACAAGGTTTACCAACTACACCAACTTACCAAAGAGGCACACATTTGAAATACAACCAATTATCCTTATGTTGAAGAAGATCCATTTATCATATAAGGTACAAAGGAATTAGTTATAAGAAACATCACGGTACAAGGAAGTACAAAGGCCTTAATGGAATCAAGAATCCCAAGAGATGATATCACATATGATTTAGGAACCATAAGACATAATTATTTCATAACCTCACATTAAGAGCTCAATAAAAGTGGTGCAATTACCCATAAGGATTCATTCAAGTCAAAGAAGTAAAAGACTCATATTTCTCTACCTCTATATAAGAAAAATCCCATACCATCATAGGTGTCATCATAAGCAAAGTGGTAGTAAGGAAGGTACTAAGCTTACTATTCTCATCTAAGGCGTGCCAAAAGGTAAGGACATCAGTAGATAAGAAGATACATTCTAACCACAAAATAACCCTATCTATCAAGCAACTTCCCAAAGAAAAAAAGTGCACCAATGAAACCATGCTACTATAATGGTTGAGGGATCTATTAGGAGTCAAATCACTCCATATCAAATAATACTCCGAATGATTTGGGATCCCTCCTATCATAGTGTTTAGTATACTTCCAAGAGTCCCATTTGAAAACTTGACTTGTCCAACCCTATGAAGGTGAAAAGGAGCTTTGAGTATCCATGGACTCTCCTAAGAATAAATAATCAACTTAGCACCTACTAGTTGTGGTCCATGCAATTTAAGCAAAAGTGTGTCAAACAAGGAAGCAAAAACATAGGAAACTCCCACAATAGGCATTGACATATTTGACTTGGGGTTCTTAAGCATGAGACCACATTTCAGAAAAAGGTCATCATATGCAAACAAGTAATAAATAAAGGAATAAAGGTCATTCAACTCATCCCAAGGTTTTTCAATTAAAAATATATGCTTTAAGGTAAGAATGTTAACAAGATAGTATTCACAATTTGGAACACAAGAGGACAAGATTAAGTATACTTCATTGTCCTCCATCAGAAAAACTCCCACAAGAAGTGGATCACCAAGTGTATCTATACTTGTTAAGAGACTAAAGGAACTATAGCATGCACTCCCTAGGTTCACTTATCTTAGCATGCTCCTACGAATCCATCCAACACCTTAACTTGTCTAGCCACGTAAGTGTGATAAGGAGTAGAACATATAATTTGGACATCACAGATACACCATGGGTTCTTTACTAAATGACAAGCATAATTGTTATAAAAAATATGGAGTTCACACAATTTAAGAACAAAAGAAATAAACTATGAAAGAATCTTAGAGACATTAACTTTCACATGGTATGTTAGAAGTTTTCTTATTTCCAAAAAAACTACTTACCATAGTAAAAATTGTCATCATGTCTCCAAAGATCACTAGGAATAAGAGGGGGTAGGTACATACCTTAGGGACAAGGCTTTGAACTTGTTCTCTTGTTCTCTGCATATGCTTTACTAGGATCTTTCTCCTCTTTCATGTAACTCCTTGGCTTATCAATTTTATACAACTCTTCTTCAACATCCAATTCTTTCTATCCCTCTCAAGTTCTTCTTCTCTCTTAAGTTCCTCCAAAAGCTTCCTCGTTATCTTTAGTCCTCACTCTCTTGATAGGGTGTTAAGGGCACTATAGTGTGCTTTCATCTTCCAAATACAAATGGGTATTTGTTGGAGTCCACTTAATATCAAATATTCCTACCAACTATCCAAGGTCTACCAAATAATATATGACAAGATTGTATGGTCAAACATAACATAGAACCTCATCTCAACTTGCTAATGCTAAAATTCGCTAGCATTTAGTTACCTCTACTTCATCATTCTCAATGAGCCATTGAAGTTTGTATGATTTGGGATTTTGTAGGAAGTTTTATTCTATCAAAAATAGTGCAAATCACCACATTAGTACTACTCCTACCATCAATGACCAAGGAACATATCTTATTCATCATCTTAAACCTTTCATAGAGTAGGTTCACACTTTGATCAAGTTTCTCTTTAGAAACATCCCCATGATTTGCTTTAGATCACAAGAAGAGTTCAAACCCCTCTCCAATTGCTCATCATTTATATTCAAGGTTGGTTTAGCTTGCCTAACCTTAGGCTCATCATAACCATTTCAACCTCATACTCTATCACATTTTCAGCATAAGGTCCATTACATAAGATCATATTTGGCCTCCTTTGTGCACATTCTCTAGTAATATGTCCTTTGTCATGATATTTATAACATTGAAAAATAAAATAACAAGAATATTAAGGTATAGTATGCGTACCTCCATAGGCTTTGTCCTCTCTTTTTGTGTTTTAGTTAGCTTGAATAGCTTGACTATCATCTTGGAACGTTGCAAGATTTACCATGTTGTCACCCATCCCTTAATTTAGAACACCTTGATCACCATATTGATCACTTTGATCTTCACACCTTTCTTCTTTATCCATATACCTATCTTCATTATCTCATTTACCTTGGTTCATACCAAAGCCTTTGATTTCTTCCCACCAATCCAGGTTACCTCTTCACATATCTCATCATAAGAAGAATTTTGATAATAGATATCTTGATAGGGTATTTGTAGGTAGCGATGTTGGGATGGAATACAGGATACATTCAAAGATGCATGAGATACATTTAATAAAGGTGTTTTGCTTCTAACTTGGTTTTCCATAAAAGAAGAATTCCTTTGTGGTAAAGAATATAGTTTTGGATGTGGGATAACTTGCCTAACATAGCTCAGATTCATTCAAAATATAGTTTGAGGGTAGGTTTGGTTCCAATTTGGTTGGGGGTAATACAGGTTGGATTCTTGACCCGAGGCCCTTCTTGTTTCTTCACTTTTATTTTGTCATAAGTAACCTCCACTCAGTCATACTATTCACCCTTCTCACCACTTCCTCCACACTTTTAAATCTCCTATTCATTTCAACTACCTTTCCATTCACATTGGTCACTAGCATTTAGACATTGGCACATAACCCCATGTTGTTCATCGAGCTCCTTCCTCCACGGTTATAAGGAAAGTGATTATACATTGTACATTCAAAACTTAACACACAAGGTTAGTAATAAAAGTCTTATATCACTCGTATGTAACTCTCAACTCACCTCTCAGGATTTTTTTTAAGATTATTTGTGAACTAGCTCCGGTCAATCAATTCAAGGTCACCTGTCTTTGTGGTAGAGTGGATTCTTGTGACTCTTGAAAGAAGGACGAATCAAATAAAGATAAAAGGACTTGGATCAAGAAATTAATCAATAAAAAAATAAAAAATTAGAAAAAGAAACATGAAAAAATCAGACTCAAAAACTAAGTAATGAAAGTAGAAGAAATTTACTCTTTGTTACTTAATTTGCAGAATAAGAAAATAATTTGATGCTTAGAAAGTAGTTAACAATTTATTAAAGATGTTAATTAATTTTTGAATAGTAGAGAAATGGAAAAATAAATAATAAGTTTGGAAACTTAGAAAAAAAATTGGGGATTACTAGTTTGGGCACTGCAGCAAGCATCTGGTCCTTCCTAGGATGTTGAGCTTTAAAAGCGTACTAGTTTGGCATTCCAGCAAGCGTCTGGAATTTCCTAGGATTTTGATTGCTTAGATGTTGTGTTGTTGGCTGCATTAGAATAGGCCCATTGACTTGTTGACATGGTAGTCCTCGCGGAAAATTAATTTTTTTCTATTTTTTAAAATTTCCACTATTGGACCCACAAACACTTTGACCAACTTAGATTTTGAAAATTTGGATCAGTGTACCTTTTTCTTCTTCTTCTTCTTCAAGAATAATTTGAAGGCTTCAATAACACCTAGAACATCAAGAACACCTAGAACATCAAGAACACACACTAAATCCTAACATCTTGAAATCAGCTCAAAATTAGCTCAAAATTTAGTATTAGCTTCCCCTCGACATAGGGAGCAAACCTCAATAGTTTTTATCCCTAAATTCAAAGCCAAAAATAAATTTATTTTCTCCATCGTCAAGCTATGAACAACACCATGAATACAATTAAAATTCAAAAATTCAACTTAATCGAACAAGCTCCGATTGACATAAAACTTTACACATGATCTTTTTTTGCCACCATAAACAAACTCTAATAATTTTTAGGCTCTAACTTCAAACCAATTGCTCCTAAAAATTAAACCCACTTGCAATTTCTTCAAATCATGAAGAATAGCATGAACACCAAAATTAACCATAGTGAAATTTAACTCTGTTTGGCTTCATATTTTAGATCTCAGCTCCAATTGACTAGGAAAATAAATCCCAATACAATTGAACCTCCAATTTTGTCTCAATCAACAAACCCCCTTCACCTTTTTCAAGTTTTTTCAAGATCAACAATGGTGAAATTTCCAAATACTCCAAATTGAACCATACAAATCCAAACTTATAAAATACCAGAGAGCATTAATCTAAATCTAGAAACTTAAAAAGGACAAGAATTGGACAATTTTTTTTATTTTCAAATTTTTCAATATTTTTTGGAAATTTTTAAATTAATGAACCTAGGTGATGTCGTCAAAAACTAACCTCCTAAAGAAGAATGTTATGTGCGATGCCAAATATAGTAACCCAACTAGGTTTGGGTCAAACCCATAGGGAAGATGCTGAATAGTTGTTTAACTTGATGTAATTCACGAGCGGTGCAAAAAAGTAAATGGGGGATTTAGGAAGTAATCAGTAAGTAGTAACCAAACTTGAGTGCTTTGAGTTGTAAACATTAGAAGACGAGCACTAGGATCGTGTTTCCCCTGACTTCTTAACTCCATAAGTTTCTCATATTCAACCCACCTATTTTGCTGCTCTGTATGTAAAGTCGACAAGCCATGTATTATCAACAGTCTTCTGAATGTGTTGATAAATCTCTCCCTTTACTTTGTGGGTCTCAAGGCCTCACCTTATTGTTGTTTGTCTATGACTTTAGTTCAACTCTCACCTTTTGAGTCTCAAGTTGATTAGATGAGAAGGCAGAATAATAAGATGGAAGTGAATCTCAAATTACTGTCTTAATCTTCGTTTCCTAATCATAAAATCCCTTGTGAGGATATTTACGAATACAGTCTATCCCTAAGCTTTTGCAGTAGCTCTGACATCAATTATAATGAAGAAGATTAAGATACATGCAGATTACTTTAGAATAGATGAATTTACTACTTCCCTTACATAGTTAATCCACCAGAGTTCCCACAACCCTAGTCAAGGAAGTTAACCGCTTATATTCATACAATAATCCATGATAATCAATAATGAAAGCATGCAATTAATAGCACAAACATGAGAAGAATAAAATCTACTATTGAATAAAAACCCAAAATCTCAAGAAAAAACCAAAGTATGTAATAGAGTATATTGGAACGTAAAAAGATGTTAAAGAATGTAACCTAATAAAAGATAAACCCTATGGTATTTATAGTATCCAAAATACTCCAAAATCCTAATAAAAATGGGAAAGGTAAAGTTATGTCAGCACATGGTATGCCTCTCTCACCCACTCGTATGCTCATCATACGAGTCCCCTATCTCTAGTATCTATTCCAGTGTATGATCTCCCAAGGCTTTACCTTTTTGTACTTATTACAACTTCTTCTCATGAGTCGTACCTTGACCATATGACTCATGGCCTTAACTCATATCCACCTGGGACTTCTGTCTTTCCAAGCTTTGAACACTAGACTGCTTAAGGTTTCCCTATACGAGTCGTACTCAGACTTTTGACTCGTATACGTCAGAGACTTTAAATTAGGATGGTAGCTTTAGATTTTGTTATGCTTATGATTCCTTGTCATTACCCATACCTTCAACATACGACTCATATGACTGAGTCATATCTTTTCTTCACTTGGTATTTTTTCTTAGTCTTTGGTTCTGTTGTGTTTACGAGTCATTCTATGAGTTGTAGGGTATGTTGATGACTCATGAGGTAACTTGTATCTTGATAAGACTTTGTCTTTTTATCTCTTTCTTCCATTTTCATTCCAACACTATTGTAGACCTATTTTACCTGCAATAAATACCAAAGTGCATCATATCTACTAAAACAACCAAAGTCCACGCATAAATTCAAGGTTTTAAGCATCGAAAGTGTCGTGTTTCCACGACACATCAACACCCTCAACTTAGATTTTTGCGTGTCCACGGGCAAACAGAAGTTAACCTCTATATCAAAACACAGAAACGATGCTTAAATAGGAAGATTCTAAGATACCCATGGCAGTGATTTTGAACTCAATTTTTAACTATGTTACTCCCCTCCTAATTTTAACTTTTCAAGGCTCAAACTGTATATAACGATTTAGCACACGGATAAACATAAGAGAATTTGATGATGAAATTACATTCGTAATAGACAACCGGGCCTAGACACAAACTGCATTCACCAAATAATCTAGTAACCTAACAACATAACCCGTGTGCGCTCACTGTCAATGAAATCCCATTCACTCTCAGTATGGATCAATCAATTTATTCAGGGATATGACAAATGAATCTCTCGCTCACAAAGAAGTATCATGGGTGTATATAGAATACCTTAGGCTTGCCCTTATGCTCTCTTCTTAAGTTTTTGGACAGTCGAGGTAGGATCACGAAAGGACATTATTCGAATTGTAATGTAGGTTAGGGGATGGTATGGTTTTTTTTCTAGGGTTTTTCAATGACTATGCCTCCTTGACACTACGCTTTCTTTTGGGGTCCACTTTATTTTCAACTTATTCTTTAATTTTATTTTCGCCCTTATATATCCCTTTTTATTTCAAGCACATTTCATGGTCCAAGTGCAGTTTTCTCTCCTCACTTTATTTTATTATTTCTTTTATTTCAATTTTCTTTTTCTATTTCTTTTTTTTATTCTACCTGTATCTGTACTTTATCATTTATTTTTCTTTTACACCTTTTTCTTCACTCTTGTTTTCTCCTACGCACCATTATTGTAACCACCCTCAACTTAGGCAATTTGCCTGAGTTAAAGTGCACAGTGTTCAAGGAGGACCAGGGCTAAGACAGGTTCATTGTAAAAATGGGTAGGTGAAATTAGTGTAAACAACAAAAATGGTCAATTAAGAATCAAATATTTGGATCAAAGGGATTCATATTTTATTTGGTTGGGAATTTAGGCTCAAGTGGACTTACAACAAAAACAGCCTATGATCATCTCCTACTTGACTATCCTAGACCTAGGTAAAAGCAACCGGGCAAGTTATAGATTTAAATACACCGGGAACTCAGTAATACCTCACACACACTCGCACAGGGTTACATTGTTAAGTACTACTTGTCTAGTTATGCAACTATTTGCTCTAATTGTTCTATCCCAAATCCTAATACCATTATCAGATTCACAACGGTCTCACACACATACACATATCATACAGTTCACAAAAATATAGGAGGGGACTCAAATTTTCAGCATAATTCAATCAAACACAAATACTTTTAATAAATCATTTCAAATCCATAATCAATCATATTTCTAGAATCACAAATCATTTCAAAAACCACAATTCATTAAAATACAGAATTAAGAACAATTCTTCAAAAATTAGTCTTCTGCATAGGTATAAATTTTCCTCTTATCTCAGTTATTTTTCAGCACCAAACCTGTAAGCCATAACAAACTTTTAGCTACTTAGATTTTCAGCTTCTTCCAGACATTTAAAAATAGATATACACCCCCACCTCCACTAAAAAATCTTACGATGTCCCTAGTGCTAAAAAAAATATAAAGCAGGGATAACAGGTCATACATGGGCGCTCAAGGCATCATCTCAAACGACATCAGCACGTGGGCCCTCAGATCGGCCTCACTTTCATCAGCATGTGTCTCATCAGCTATGGGAATTGAATCAGCAATCGTTTCACCAGTTATGGCTGGTGCACTCAATGGTATGTATGATGGAAGGTTTGTATCACCGTCTTCCTCAATATCAATAACTGGTGGTCTCGAACCACCGGCTCCAGCAGTCATCTCACGGACCCTCACCTCTCGATCCTGCTTATCTTGTAGGCTATCTATCATAGCCTTCTTCATAGCATCTTTCTCCTCACATTTTATCCTCTTTCTTTATCTTCTATCCTCGTGGGTATCCACTCGAGTCTCCTTAACCGGGTCTGGAATAGCCTAATTATTATCCACATAAATTGTGGGAACTAATATCTCAATCACTGGCTCCGGGATAACAGGTCTACACAACTCTGTGACCATCTTTTTAATTTTAGAAACTTTGGCTTTGACCTACGCAATATCCGTGGTCTGGCCGCTACCCAATTATCGGGTAATCCTTAACTCAAACGCATCAAGTCTTTATTGTACTCGTCTATCCTAGCTTGCCAACTACATGTCAACCTAGGGATTCACTCCTCCTTTTATGTTTCGAACCTTGGCCTCAAGTGTGCCTAATTTCATCATTCCCTCGGTCCGCATGATATGTAAAATCATCATAAAACCAGAAGGCATACCTCTCGGGCACGGTGGTACCGACTACACTGGAGATGAGGAACTAGATGCACCTGCTGTATTCAAAGTCTATGCGGTCTCGGTCTATCCACCCACCTCAATAGCATCAGTAGTTTCCGCCTGACCATTCTATCTATGCATCTCGGCCAACGGCTCTGCTCCTTGCCTTGCCTTGCCTACCTAGAAATGGGTTAGCTTCGTCTCTGTTAGGCCTAGGTCAGTAGTGTTCATGGACTCCAACATCTCATTAATATTTGAGAGTTCCCGCACTCTCACAGTCAAACCCACCTACGTAATCATGCATAGGTATGCCATCAGCAACTTCTCACCACCTGCTGCCCGGTATCTTATCTCCCAAGTTAGGAACTCTCTTACATCAAACTCATAACCAACTATGAACCCAGCTATCATATCTTTCCGAAATGAATTCAACACATTATTCCCAGTAGTGGGACATAGCCTGTGTCGAGCCAGCGTCCACCATGCCTTGGCTTCGAACATCAGTGTGTGCTTCTCAATCTTCTAGGAGGCCACCCTTGGTCCTCCTATTACCCACATAGATTTTTCATTATTTGTTGCTATAAACTCGGCAATCCATCTAAAGTGACCTATCTTGTCATCTGATCCCAACTGCTTCCAAGTGATCTTTCTTATTTTCTCCATTCGGTAGTCCATTTCCCAAGTATTTACTGGAGGCTGATAATTTGTTCTATACAGGAATCTGCTAATAGTGCGGGGGGAAATGTCTACCCTTACTCCCCGAATAGTTAGTGAAGATATAGGGTCACCACCTTTCCATAATTGACCTTATGGATAATGTCTCTTTAACTCGCCCTTGTACGCTGCATAGAATTCCCTTTTAGTATATCACTGTACTTCTCGGGCGCTCTCGTCATCCACTCAAAGACATATTACTTGAAGTGTGCCTCAAAACTGGGTAACTCTATTGTCCCATTAGTAGTCAACCTTCTCTCCAAATACAAGACCCATTTGATCTTTATGTTATGGAGTATGCTCAGGCCATCATTAAATGTCTCCTGCATACCGAGGTACCCCCATCATTCAATGATGGGCACTAGAGCAGTAGTAAGTGCTAGGAGAGAGTATTTCACATCGATCGATGGCACATCAACTTTGTTTGTACTATTAGCATTTTCTGAACTTGCTTCTTTAGAGCTGGATTTTGTATCATCTTCTGCCTCTGAAGGTAAAGGTGAGTGAGGAGTGGAGTTACCCAGGTTCTTTCTTTTTATTCCCCGAGGAGGTGTGTCCTTCGGAGTTACTACCTTCTTCTTTTTTGTAGCCTTTTGTCCTTTTGGATTAACCTTGCCCTTCATTGGGTATTTGTATAAGTCACCGCTACTGTTGGATGACTCAATAGACCCAGAACTAGTAGATAGTGCCTTTTTATTGTCTTTTTACCCACTTGCTTGGAAGAAGATTCACCTTTTGGATGCATTTTACCTAAAAGTACACATTAATTAGTAAGTAAATAAAGAAAAGAAAGCAAAAATAAGAAAATAATTGTCAATGTGCATGGTCTATACAAGGTACAAGTGGGGGTACAAGTCGTATTGACTGGGTACGACTCGTATTACCGAGTCGTATGATACTCAGTGTATACATGGGTGCTTTTTGAATTGTTTACGTGTCCTCCTAACGAGTCATAATCTAAGATACGACTTGTTACCAAAACCCGTAAGCAGGTCAGAAACAAAAGTCTAAAATATGATATC
This sequence comes from Capsicum pubescens, assembly GCA_030864215.1. Lineage (NCBI taxonomy): Eukaryota > Viridiplantae > Streptophyta > Magnoliopsida > Solanales > Solanaceae > Capsicum > Capsicum pubescens. The sequence goes on along the minus strand of CM061549.1, from coordinate 90,281,544 downwards.
TACCCAGGTCCTTGGGACTTTAATGTACTAGTCTTATAGTTTAGGTATGACTTATTTAGGCCAGTCGTACCCATACCGGAACTCAAACTTAGTTAAGCTTCTATGTTGTCAGTGGGTACGAGTCTCATTATGACCTCGTTACACGTGGGTACAAGTCATAAGGAATCTCGCATCCACTGCAACATAAAGGTTCAACTTTAAGGTTGACTCCAATTTAAAATTCCCAAACTACCCACTACTTTATGCAGCAATATCACCCAATTTCAATTAAAACAACACATAATATCAATACCCAAAACCAAGTTTACCCCTATCCCATTTTCAACTTAAAACCTATGAATTAGGGTACCAAAATTCAACCTAAAAGGCAATTCAACTTCAAGAAAGTCTAGAATATCTTACATTTTCAATTTCAACTTGATAGATAATGAAATTAAGTTCAAAAGCTTACTTGATTTGGTGAAATACTAAATTTGGTTGAACTCGAATGTTCTTCCCCAAATTCGTACCTAACTCTAGCAAAGTAAAGAATTTGAGCAAGGTGGTAGGAGTTTTTGAGGTTAAATCGTGTTATAGGAGCTTCCAATTCTTGCAACAATAGAGGTAAAGCGATTTAGGAGTGATTCAGATCTCGGGTGCCCTTATCGGGTGACATTTTTCTTTTTAAATTAAGTGAGGGGCCGAGTTGACCCATGACCCCAACCTGATAAGCTTGGGTACGATTTATGTGTATGACTCGTACCCAGGCCTATGGATCTTTTTCTTAACCCGTATGGACCTGGAACCTTACCTAGTTTTTGGAGTGGATATGACTCAATTTAACGAGTCATACCTTATGGGTACAACTCATTTTGAGAGTCGTACAGACTCTAGAAACTTTTACCTGATTCTAAATAGTCTTTCAGGACCTTACGACTCTTATTCATAAGTCGTACCATTAAGATATGACTCATGAAGAGTCTGTATGACCTAACTTCTTAAACTTTTTGAAATATTTTCTATAATCTTTAGTCCTGCACACTGAACAGACATATTACCCTATAAATAAATAAGTACAAAAACATGGGTTGCTTCCCATGCAGCGCTTGATTTGATATCGTGGCACGACGTGGCTAAGTTAGGTACTCAAATTTCACCAACTAGCTTCATGGGTTGCCTCCCATGCAACGCTTGATTTAACATTGCAGAACGACATAATTACCTTGGTTACTCAGACTTCACCAAGGTCCATTTCAAAAATCACATTAATTTCCTTAGTGTTACCCATATAGTGCTTGACTCTTTGCCCATTCACCTTGAATGGGGCTTCACCATCCCGCTTCAATTATAAAGAACCATATAGAAACATTCTTAGCACAATAAAGGGACCATACCATCTAGACTTCAACTTACCTGAAAACAAGCAAAGCCTTGAGTTGTAGAGCAATACCTGGTCACCTTTTTTGAAGATTCTTTTTTCAATTTTGCAGTCATGATGTAGCTTCACATTTTTTGTGTAAATTGTAGAACTTTGATACGCCTGGAGTTGGAATTCATCCAACTCATTCACACCATTCATCCTTGACTTGGATGCATCTTACCACTCAAAATTCAATTTCTTCAAAGCCCACAGTGCTTTATGCTCAAGTTTAACAGGCAAGTGACAAGCCTTTCCATACACTAGCTGATAAGGTGAACCACCAATTGGGGTCTTGAACACTGTTTGGTAAGCCCATAATGCATCATCTAACTTTCGTGACCAATTATTCTTATTGGCATTCACTGTCTATGCCAAGATGGACTTAATTTCTCTATTGGACACCTCAACTTGTCCAGTAGTCTAATGATGATAAGGTATTGCCACCTTGTGTTACACTCCATACTTCTCAAGCAGACATTTGAATACACGATTACAAAAATATGACCCATCGTCACTAATTATAGCACGTGGTATGTCAAATCGAGAAAAGATGTAATTTTTCAAGAATGCAGTGACACTACGTGCTTTATTATTTGGAAGTGCAATTGATTCCACACATTTAGAAAAATAATCCACAACCACAAGAATATAATTCATGTTAAACAAACTCACAAAAGGACCCATGAATTCTATACCCCATACATCAAATAATTCTAATTCTAATAAAGGAGTCATAGGAAGTTCATGGCATCTAGAGATGTTACCTTGTTGTTGACATTGATCATAAGAAGAAGCAAAATCATGTGCATATTTTGTAGATTGTTGGCGAATAATACCCACATTGTAAGATTTTGTGGGTTGTGCGGGTTCCTCCATGATAACCCCCAACCGGCGAATAATGACAAGCCTCAAGTATACTCATCATCTCAACCTCAGGTATGCATATATGAATAATCCATCCCACACAAATTTTGAAAAAATAGGGCTCATCCCAGAAAATTTTCCTTACCTCATGTATAAACTTATTTCTCTGTTGAAAGAAAAGATCTTCTGGGATTAAATCACTTGCTAAATAATTTGCATTGTCTGCAAATGATGGGATCAAATCTTGGGAAGCTGCTAATATCTGCTCGTCTGGAAAATAGACATCAATCTCAAGCCCATCTTCAACATTCTGCATAACTTCCTCCTTAAGTCTAGACAAATGATCCACAACTTGATTCTCAGTGCCTTTTCTATCCTTGACCTCAAAATTAAATTCTTGCAGCAATAATACCCGCTAATCAGTCTAGGATTTGCATATTTTTTTATCATTAAGTACCGCAATGCTGCATGATTAGTGTGCACAATCACCTTTATACCAATCAAATAAGACCTAAACTTCTCAAAGGCAAAAACCACTGCCAATAACTCTTGTTCTATCATGGTGTACTTCTTTTGAGCAGGATTTAGTGCCTTACTAGCATAGTAGGTGGGATGAAGGATCTTTTCTTTTGATTAACCTAGTAAAGCCCCTAAGGTCAAACCACTCACGTCACACATAATTTCAAATGGCAAGGACTAGTCTGGATATGAAATGATAGGAGCAGTCATTTACTTTTATTTCAGAAACTCAAAAGCCTTCAAGCATACTTCAATGAACTCAAATTTCACCTATTTCTCAAGAAGGCTACAAAGAGGGTTGGCAATCTTAGAAAAATCCTTGATGAACCGCCTATAAAACCCAGCATAACCCAAAAATCTATGAACGTTCTTCACGGAAATTGGTGAAGGTAATTTGTCAATCACTTCAATCTTTGCTCTATCTACCTCAATACCCCCTTTTAAATTTTTGTGTCCAAGCACTATACTTTCTTTGACCATAAAATGGCAGTATTCCCAATTAAGTACGAAGTTTCAGTCTTCACAACATCTAAGAACATTCGCCAAGTGAACTAAGCAATCATCAAAAGAATTACCAATGACTAAAACATCATCAAAGAAAGCATGTAATTAATTTTAAATCTTCTATTGAATAAAAACCCAAAATCTCAAGAAAAAAAAATATGCAATAGAGTATATTGGAACGTAAAAAGATGTTAAAGAATGTAACTTAATAAATGATAAACCCTAGGGTATTTATTGTATCCAAAAATACTCAAAATCTTAATAAAAATGGGAAAGGTAAAGTTATGTAGGTGATAACTCTCAACTTACACGTCAATTTTAAGTGCAAGGCAGTCGTCCTCAATATATTTACCCAACTTTGGATTCGGGGTTGAATCCAGGAGGAATAATATGAGTGGCAACTAAGTTAGTTTGAAACGATAGATACAAGCTAAATTTAAACCAATAGTACAAAAAGATAAAAATTGAGGGTTTGAAAGGTATCACACTTAATATTTCTTTTTGGGGTTTTCGAGTACAAATTTGGGGCTACGAATACTTAGAGTTTAAATAATTAGGCACGTATCATGGGATTATACTTTCCTAGGGGCAAAATATGCATGGAGACATGATAATTTAGTGCATGTTCTAATTAATGATGATGTGGTAGGCTAGGTTGTAAGTCCTTGGGCTAGTTTGTCAACATAACCTCAAATATTTCACTCATTGACTCTTTCAAGTACCTAACGAGTGTTTCGTATAAATCCACCCAATACCTCAATTAGGCATCCCTATTTCTAGGATGATACCCAAGGAATAGTAAACTTCACAATCACTCTTATATATAAGATAGTGAAATTTAGCAAACTATGCCAACAATTGTCTACTATTGCTTTGGTTCCCACATCAATCTTTCAAAGATTATGTTGGTTCCTAAGATTCACCCAAACCCTTCTTTCAAAGATAGATTGAACTTTCAAGAGCTTGGGATTTTCACCTACAAACCCATTTGAGTATTTGGGGTTTTCACCCACAAATCTCAACCAATTTAATCAAGCAAAAATAGAACCCATCAATCAACACATTAATATATGCACAAATAAATCACAACCCATATACAATTGCACCTTATTCTAGCATAATCCCAAAAGGAAAAACTAGCTACTCATAAGATAAATAAGTAAAGATTTTACCCAAAATCTCCATTGAATTGATTTGAGAAAATCTAAGTGAATGTTACTTCAAACTATGAGATCCAACGAATCCTCAATAGGAGTTCACAAATTTTTCACTTGGAAGTGACTCCAAAGTATTCTTCACCCAAAATTTACACAATATTGTCTTCTCCAAAAATGAAGGTTATAACCCTAGAACAATGTCTAAAAATTAGGGAAGATGGAATATATAATGAATAGGGTTTAAGTCTTCCTTTTGTCAAATTTGGGATCCGCTATGTGCATTTACATTTCAACCCTTGGGCTACATTTTTCCGCTAAGCTGCGATTGCAGAGACTTCACCGCAACCGTTGTGACCGCGACCGCGTGGCTCTTGGTTTACCTTCTTGACTGACTGTGATCGCGGCCCTCAGACCATGACCACAGTAACTAAAGTTATTTCTTCTCTAGGTCTTCAGTTGCACATCTTTGCTTTCTTTTGATTCTTTTTAGCTCCAATTTACATCTTTCTATCTCATGAACAATGTGCCTGTAAAATGCGGATATTAGTGCATCCAATCACAACTATGTCTCATTTATTCATTCAAAATATGTGAATGTGCATGAATTTTGAGTGAAATGAGTGGTAAAATAACCACTCATCAACACCCCCAACTTAAAGCATTGTTTGTCCTCAAGCAACACTACCCCTTATCATGAGACATTATACTTTTATGCCTAATTTTTACGCCTCAAAGATCACAATGATTTCAAGCTTAGTCACTGCCACAAATAGCTCATTACATATGGGCTACGTTATTCTCACTACACCCCTCAACATAAAATTAATATCTGAGGATGCACAAGATCTTAAAGATCAACCAAGCAACAATAATTAGTACTCTAAAGTGACTCACTTTTTGATCAAAACTAAGTTTACTCCATTTGCCTTAGTGTTCTGAAGATGAAAAAATCACCTACCTCAACTCGTTCACATGCCTCCTCGCAAGAAAGAAAATTCCATACACCAAGCAACCAAATATGCAACAAGGAATTTAAGTACAAAAACTCTTTCCCTCATAAAAGAACTCTCAATGTCAACAAGTGTCATACCATAGGCTTGCCCCTATTTTCAATCGTTACTACAAAAAAAGTAAATGGTTGAAGATCTCAAAGGACTTTTTGAGCTTGTAATGTAGGTTCGGGTTAGGGTAGGATATCATTTGGGATCAACATGGCTACATCCTTCATTGAACATCTACATCACACTATTTAATCTGTTTTTTTTTTACTATGGGCCATTCCTTTTTGATTTTTTCTCTTTTCATATGCCTACTTTTTACTTTCTTTGATCACCCATTTTCTTCTATTTCTTTTTCCTGCAATCTTCATGAAATTCTTTCCTTTGTTGGACCCTTTCTTTTTCTATTCATTTGTTTTCAATGCTTAGGCACTTAGGTATTTCACTTACAACTTTGTGGCCCCACACTTACTTTCATTAATCTTCACCATCCCCAACTTAGGATTTTAGCCTCAAGTTGCATTTTCAAGTTCAAGGAGTGTATGGTTCAAAAGAAGGATAAAAAAATGGTTCACGGCTTGTAATGTGTTTGCCAAAGAAAGGTTCAAAGGCTCAAAGTGGGTTATTACGGATTACATTTATGCATAGGTAGGCTTTTTAATATAAAGTGGCTTTTGAAGTCACAAAGATGGCCTAAGATCATTTCTCAAACCAAATACAATCAAAATTAGTTTTGAGAGACTAACAGGGCAAGTTCTAGATAACACAAGTCAAAAAGAAATAAATGCAAATAGCTCACCACACATGGTATGTAAAATTCTCCAAGAAGGCTCAATTACCCCTCCCGTTAGAGACAAAATTGGAGTATCTATCACTATTAACAAGTAAAACATTTATGGAGTCACAAAAATAGAAAGAGTTTTGTTACAAGGTTGATCATGTCCATGCCCTTGATTTTTTTAAAAAGAAAAATTTTGGACGGAGTGGGTTGTTTGTTTTGCATTTGCACCACACTTAATTTGCTAACTTACCAAAGTTTTATCCTTATATTTCAGCTCAATATGGGCAAACCAACTATATGTCTACTCAGACTTCGCCAATGGTGTACAATGGGATCCCAAGTCAACAATGCCAAGGGTACTCAGATTTCCCCTGCATCTATAACTCAAAACACAAACACGATGCTTTACCCTTAAGAATGTTGTCACTCAATCTATCATAGGGCAAAGCTCGTCATGCATCATTATTATCAAAACTAAAGTAAAAAGAAAAACTAAAAATAAAACTACATGATAATCCATAAAAACGTGGGCACCATCAGAGTACCAAAATATAACATCCCAAAAACACAAAACAAAACATCATCAAACATAAAAAATATCCAGGAACATAGAAAAATAATAAAAATTTAAGGGCACCCCTAACTAAAAAGAAAGCAGTGTCCTCACTGCATGTGCAATAAAGCAAGACTAAAAAGGGTCTCCCTGAATCTGCATCAGGAGCTGTCGTCTTCCGCTGACTCTATGCTATCACCACTAGCATCATCATCTGACCAATCAGCAGGGGCCTCATCGTCACTATCCAACCTAGGCAAAGGTAGTCAATCATTGGGTTTGAGCACCTTGAAGATTCTATTTACCCCTTTCCACAACTTTCTGAAGAATTTCTCTCTTTTTCTCTCCCTTCACCATTTTTTCATGTGACTCCTTGAGGTCCGTATGTGATGCAGCCAAGGCTGAATAATCTCTCTCTAAGCTGGAAACTGTGGCTCCTTGCTTCTTTTGCTCCTCCTAGTATATCTCATAATCTGACTAAGCTATGTATGAATGGCGACCAGTGGAGGACTCTCCCAGTCCTTGAGGCAATCTAGAAAATAGCTCTCTAACCATTTGTATCTGACCTGAGATGTCATTGAAGGGGTTGGCTGACGAAGGTCTACAAGAGTTTGTGTCCTCCTGGGTCGGCATGCCTAAGTCTACCTTTCTTTTCTTACTCTAGCCATGGCAACCTCACCCAGAATTTGAGTGGGAAAATATAGGAGCCTGGGTGCTACCAGGTATCTGCAGTATACTTCTCTACCTCTGCCATCTTTTAAAGCTCAATGATAAGGGAAGGAAAGAGAAGAAATGTACCTCCCTGGTTCTTGAAATGCCGCCACTCTAAGAGAACAATCTCGCCTACATTAAGAGTAATGCCATAGAGAATACAAGCCACCATCCATGCTCGTAAATCTATGACAATAGTCATGTGAGTGCACGATAATACACTACTGCAGATGATATTCAGCCAAAGCCTGTCCTCAGCTGTGAAGTCATTCATCAAAATATCTCTCTTGGTGGTGGTCTAGAGAACTTCCTTGCTTGAACATAATATGTTTGCCATCTAGGTCCCTAGCTTGCATCATTTTGCTTGGAACTGCTCCATGTCAGCATTCAGGAGCCCATATATCTCATTAATCCGCTCAACTCCGAAGTTCACTTGCTTACCCAAAATCGTCATCACTGGGTTTGTGAGAGAAACCATGCTAAGGTCCGCATAGAACTCACGTACCCAATGCTCATTGGCATAGCAGGGGTCCAAGAAAAAACACATCTACCTGGTAGCAGTGAGTCGGGCATGGAATGCTGGAAGATTCTCCTCTACTTTATCAAGGCAAATATCCCTTTTCGGGAGTAATTTTATCCTTGGCAGCTCACCATAGTAGAGGTTTTGGCATTCGGCTGCCATGAACCTGCTATTGTCAAAATCTTTCATCCTTGCGGCTTAGTACCTGTAAGCAATACAATCCAAACCATCATTTAGCATTATCACACCAAAATCATGCTAGATTAATCAGATAAACTCATGTGGTGGTGTTATAGAAGGTTTTGGGGTGAGAAATAGTTGTGCAAAATTTTGGCTGTTGCAGACGACGGCCCTCAGGTATGGCGATCGTATAACAATGACTGCAATCACGGTGTTATGATCGCGATCATCAAAACCGTAATTGCAGTACCTAAGATCGACAATTCTTCACATTACTCAACATATGATTTTAACCCCAAATTTGTGTTCTAACTAGGCACATCAACATTATGATCAAAGAACTTAAGCCTAGAATGCATGGTTATAACCCCAAATTCGAAGAATTATCATTGAACTCATTGGGGCATTTAATCAAACACATCGTGTACACGTTAATTTTAACAATTTTAGGCCTAAATCAGGGTACTCAAGACTTCCTCATTGGTGTGTACACCATCTACAATAGTTAATCACCAAAATACCAAAAACAACATATATTTCATGTTAAAAATGTTATTTCAGACTTTTTCCTAAACTATAATTTCTAAGCATACAATTACATTAAAAATATTGAGTAGAGACAACATACCAAGTTAGAGGATGAAATTAGACTGAAATCAACACTTGGATACTCTACACAATGCCAAAATTTTGGGAGAATTTGAGATAGGTGCGCGTGAAAAAATGGCAGTCGGATGGTCATTTAAACTGATTCTACCGCAATCGTGGTCCTAGTTCTATGATCGCAGGCATGCGACCTCCGCGATTCCATAGGCATGAGCCGCGATAACGGTAACCGAGATAAAAAATTAGGTCTCTTAAACTCCTATGTTCAGTCTATACATGCCAATTTTACAATTTCTTTTTTCAATTTCAATCAAAATTCCTCATAGCACTACCTTTACATGGATTATGCATGAATAAATGCAAAAATAAAATATACTCTATAATGCATAAAATAAAAGAATACGGTCCATTTTTTGTGGATTTATGTGTTTCTTCCCATCTTTTGTGGAGAACCACCCTCCCCACTATCGTTTGTGTTTCCACTTAGAAGATTTAAATCTCTATCCCAACTTTCGCTCACTATGGATTGAGCAGCAGAGAGGCAGAAGATTCAAATTTTCCTAGGTGAAGCTACATAGAGGTGAGGGCATGACAATGATGTTTCTATCTCGCCACTTTGAAGATTTGAACCTTTTACCCAACTTCACATCGAATTTTTGGTTTGGATCCTTAGGTAAAAGTGAGCACATCAATAGGACACTAGTTTCATATCAGAGATTGAGGTCCTTGACCATTGATAGTGGGGCTTTCATATGCTCTTTTGGAGTGTCAAATCCCAAAATGTAGGGATGGTCCTTCTTCTCCTCACAATCCATCATTTTTCTAGGTGGATGAATTCTTATCACATCCTCTAAGTGTAATATTGAGAAGGGGTTTGAATGAGGCCTAACCCCTAATTTTGGGGTTGCCTTCTCTGAAGCACCTTCACCCAGAAATGAACTTGAGTCATCATAAGAGAGGTGTTTTGGTTCTTCTTTTGACTCTAGTACCATTTACTTTATTTTGACATCTTTAACATCATTTGATTCAGTTGATTGGGAAATCACCAAGGATTCTTCGCTACCAATCTGTAATACCCCATGAAATTTTTCGTTAAAATTTTGTGCGAAAACGTGTTGGGTTCTATCTTCTAGAATGAATTATAAATTTTTTTTTATGGAATATCATAGATTATGACCCACCATTACGTAGAGTATCAAATAATATTTCCAACGATATGTGGATCATCCAAAACGGACACCCGAGCGACGAGTTATGAACATTCCGATCGAATCGTGAAAAGTAGTGAACAGTAAAACGTGCAGGAAAAAAAGTACTGAGGCCTGGAGTATTTTTTCTCCAATTTTAATTTATTATAACTCCTTGTGCATAATGATTTGGGTGATCTATTATATATCAACAGAAACCTCTGTGAGTCCTCTTTCCAATGAAATTGGTTTCATCCAATTTGTCTATCGGAGCAAAAAGTTATGGTCGATCTACTTCATCCTATCAAAAGTGAATTTTTGGGTCAACTTCAAACGATCATAACTCCTCGTACACAATGATCTGGGTGAGATACTATATATCAACGGAAATATATGAGAGTTATCTTTCTAATGAAATTAATTTCATCCAATTTGGATATCGGAGTAAAACATTATGGTTGATCTACTTCAGACTATCAAAATAGTCCACCAAAGGACAGATGCGAGAATTATTTGATTTTTAGGGGCGTTTTAGTCATTCCCCCTCACCCAAAATCCTTCCAAACCCTATATTAAAGCCTATTAGAAGCATTATGAGTTATATTTCATCAAATTCCCTCAAAAAGAAAACCCTAAGCTCCTACATCCAACTTCAAGAACCTCCAAAGTTCACCATTAATTCTGCAAATTTATTCAAGATTCCAAGTTCCTAGTTCAAGAACTTCAAGAACCTCCAAAGTTCACCATTAATTCTGCAAATTTATTCAAGATTCCAAGTTCCTAGTTCAAGAACTCCAAGAACCATCATTCAAAGGCATGATTAACATCTCAAAAATAAGTATCGATCTAAAGTTCATCATTCAAGGTATGTGGGGGTTTTCAACAAGAATTCTCTTTCGTTCTTGTGCCCAAATTGATTTTTCTTTTATGAATATACATGATTTTACATGTTTTGATATGAATTTGAGGCATGAATTTATACCCTATATGATTTTACATGAGATTATGATACTCTCTATGTTTTGAAAGTTGAATTGAATGAGAATGATGACATTTTTGTACATAAAGCTGAATTTTCCAGATTTTAAAGTAAGTTATATATATTTATGATGAAAAGCATGAATCTTGAGAAAATTTAATATGATTTTGATGTATGAGACCTTGAGTCCTAATTGGAAATGTACTTTGAGAAATTATGTGCTATAAGCACAATGAGATTTGAATCCCAAAGCTAATTTTCTTTACCAAGATGTATGATTATAAAGCTGAAATTTTAAGTTTTAAGTGATTATTTTTGTGCTTATGTCATAAAGTATGAAACTTTGGAAGGTTTTATGGTGATATTGATGTATGGGTTTTTGGAACCCTATTTGAGATTATTATTTTGAGAAAATGTGTGCTATATGCACGTTAATGTTGAATATTTGAGATGTTTTGAATGATTTGACCTTTTAGTCGTGAATGAGTTATTTTGAACTCGACTGTGAAAGAAATCCACGTTTTTATTGATTATGATAAAGGGGTAGCAAATTGGCTCCCGATGAAAATTATTGAAGTGTTTATTGTGGATTTTCTTTAATGTGAGCCTGAGGCTGATTTAAGTTTCTGAGCTAAGTCTGGGAGTAATCTTTAGCACCGAGTGGGAGGTATAAAGTAACCTTACTTCCCTAGAACTACGTGCCCCCGTAGGATGTGAGCCTGAGGCTGATTTATATAGTGATCACTAGCATTTTGAATTGATACTGGGAGTCCTACTCTGATGGCAAGTATAGGATGGCTCTCCCCAACATGGGTTATACGTTGGACTCCATGTAGCTCACATGGTTTATGTCGGTTATAGAATCTCCCAGTGTGTGTGTGTTTCCTTTTGTCTATGGTGAATGGTGAAGTGATTTGAAAGTGGAATTGTGAAAGTTATTCTTTCGAAAGATTTAAATGATATTTACTTTATGAGAATTGATATTCTTGATGAACTGAAAGTGATTGACAAATTATATGATGACTCACATGTGTTATTATACTTATTTCATCCTCTCATGATTATGATGATTTTCTTCGGGCTATGTGAGTCTTTCATACATCCTGCATATTTCTTATAAATATTTATGATGATGATGTTTATACAACTGCATACACCCCCATATACTCGGTTCTTTTCCATGGTACTAACCCACATCTTCGGATGTGGGCTACATTTTCTCGGAATATAGGTACAAGGTATAGTTGCACCTTCGGATCCAGTCAGTTTGTGGTATCCAGTCAGCAGGTGATGAGTTCTTTTGATTCAAGGGCTTGGGTTAATTATGCAGAGTTTTAGTGTTGTATTTTCTTTATTCAGTCGTATTGAGTTGGGGTAGTCGGGAGTTATGACCCGACTACCTACAGTCAGTACTAGTAGAGGCTTCATAGACAGTCAGTAGAAGTTGATGTATTTTGTTGTAAAGGCAGAATTGTAATCCTGTAAAATTCTATTTTTGTATCAATCAGATTCAGAAAAGAGTTAATTTCTGCTGATTTGTATGGATTTGTATTTTTATTCAGTTACTTATGAGTTATGTCAGTAGAAGGGTTAGCTTGGGGTCACTTGTGACCCTAAGTACCGTGTGACGTCTTGGGACCCGATTTCGGGGCGTTACACAATCTCATCAACATAGCTTGGTTTCTCTTCTTGATTAACCTCCTCTTGGGAAATGGGCAAGGTAGTGGTATTTGCAAGTTTTGGTTCCTTGCCCATTTCCTCCATCTTGACAATTTCCCTTCTGAATGCCTCATTGGATTGATATATGTCTCGAACATTCTCCCCCGTTGTAGTTACCCGATCTAAAATAGTTTGAAGCATTGCCTCAAAACTATTAGATCCAGTATGTTACTCTTCTTTTGTCTCATCATAAGACCTATCAAACTCATAAGAAGAACTAGCATTTGGGTTAGCATAATAATAGGAGGAGCATTTAGTAAATCACTCCAATGTCCATCTCGACCACTACCAAAAAAATAATCATACTCCCAATAAGATCGAGATGGTATTTCCATATCTCTTTGGGTAGCATATGTGCAATCTCTTCCAAAGTGAGGTCCGTCACAATATGGACATGGATTGTCAAGATAGGACTTCCAACTACCAAAATCATATTTGTCGGAAGATGCCATAGAGAAAAGTAAAATAAAATAAAAATCTACCTAACACAAGAAACAAAACAAAATCACGAACAAATATATACAAGTTTGAATTCAAGCAAGTAAGCTAGAATTTCAAACTAACTTAATACGCCAAATTATTCCCCGACAACGGTGTCATTTTTTATAACGCTCAACTTACACATCAATTTTAAGTGCAAGGTAGTTGTCGTCAATATATTTACCCAACTTCAGAGTCGGGGTCGAATCCACGAGGAACAATGTGAGCGGGGACTAAATTAGTTTGAAATGATAGATACTAGCTAGATTTAAACCAATAGTACAAAAAGATAAAACTAGGGGGTTTGAAAGGTATCACATTTAATATTTCTTTTTGGTTTTTTCGAGTACAAATTCGGGGCTATGAATACTTAGAGTCTAGACAATTAGGCATGGATCTTGGGATTATGCTTTCCTAGGGAAAAAATATAAATGGAAACATGATAATTCAGTGCATGTTCTAATTAATGATGATGTGGTAGGCTAGGTTGTAAGTCCTTGGGCTAGTTTGTCAACATAACCTCAAAGATTTGACTCATTGACTCTTTTGAGTACCTAACGAGTGTGTCATATAAAGTCACCCAATACTTCAATTAGGCATCCCTATTTCTTGGATGATACCCAAGGAATAGTCAACTTCACAATCACTCTTATGTCTAATATAGTGAAAATTTAGCAAACTATGCCAACAATTATCTACTAATGGTTTGGTTCCCACATCCTTCTTTTAAGGATGATGTTGGTTCCTAATATTCACCCAAACCCTTCTTTTGAAGATAGATTGAACTTTCAAGAGCTTGGGATTTTCACCCACAAACCCATTTGAGTATTTAGGGTTTTCACCCATAGATCCCAACCTATTTAATAAAGCAACAATAGAACCCATCAATCAACACATTAATATATGCACAAATAAATCATAACCCACATGCAATTACACCCTATTCTAGTATAATCCCAAGAGGAAAATCTAGCTACTCATAAGATAAATAAGTAAAGATGTTACCCAAAATCTCTATTGATTTGATTTGAGAAAATTTAAATGAATGTTACTTCAAACTATAAGATCCAACAAATCCTCAATGGGATTTCACTAATTCTTCACTTGGAAGTGACTCCAAAGTATTCTTCACCCAAAATTTTTACAATATTGTCTTCTCCAAAAATGGAGTCTATAACCCTAGAAAAATGTCTAAAAATTGGGGAAAATGGAATATATAATGAATAGGGTTTAATTCTTTCTTTTGTCAAATTTGGGATCAGCTATGTGCATTTATATTTCTGTCCTTGGGCTGTATTTTTTTGCAAAGCCACGATCACAGAGACTTCACCATGACCGCGGTCAGAGCCACACATTCGCAGTTGGTTAACCTTCTTGACTGACCACGATCGGGGCCTTCAGACCGCGACCGTAGTAACTGAGGTTGTGTCTGCTCCTGGTCTTCAGCTTCACTTCTTTGCTTCCTTTTGATCCTTTTTAGCTCAAATCTACATCTTTCTATCTCATTAATAATGTGCCTGCAAAATGCAGATATTAGTGCATTCAATCACAATTATGTCTCATTTATTCATTCAAAACTTGGTAATGTGCATGAATGTTGAGTGTAAATGAGTGAAATCGCTACTCATCAGTCGGCACATGGTATGACTCTCTCACCCACTCGTACGCTCATCATACGAGTCGTACCCTGCCTCTCATATCTATTTTAGTGTCTGATCTCTCAAGGCTTCAACTTTCTGTTCTTACGACTTGTGCTTACGAGTCGTACCTTCACCATACGACTCGTGGCCTTGTAACCACTTGGGACTTCTATCTTTTCAAGCTTTGAACACTGGTCTGCTTACGGTTTCCCTATATAAGTCATACTCAGACTTCCGACTCGTATACATCTGAGACTTCAACTTTGGATGGTAGCTTTAGATTCTGTTATGTTTACAATTCCTTGTCACGACTCATACCTTCAGCATATGACTTATATGACTGAGTCGTATCTTTTCTTTACTTGGTATTTGGTTATGTTGTGCTTACGATTCACCCTACGAGTCGTATGGTATGTTGATGACTCGTGAGGTAACTCATATCTTGATCAGACTTTGTCTTTTTAGGTTTTTTTCTTCCATTTTAATCCCAATACTATCGTAGACCTATTTTACCTGCAATAAATACCAAAGTGCATTATATCTACTAAACAACCTAAGTACATGCATAAATTTAAGGTTTTAAGCATCAAAAGTGTCGTGTTTCCACGACACATCACTAGGACCTAAGAATTGATGGAATAATTTCTAAAACCTAGGTGCTCTATTAGGTGTGCCAGCATTTGTAGAAAATAAAATTCAAGTCAAGAAAATAATAATCGGAATAAGAAATATCACAACAATCACATTATTTAATTTCAAACAGTAAATGTTACAATCTCTATGAATCCTCTAATTCGCCTTTTCAAATAAAAATTCTGGGGCCTTTTATCTTGATTTTGAATTTGATGGATTTGATCTTGGCTTGTGAACTTGTTGGATATGATCTTGACTTGTGAATTTGGATTCAAGAGTCTTTGAGCTTAATCTTGAATCTTTGTCTTGATCTTGAGTTGTGCATAAACTAGAGTGTGTGAATGTTTGAATTTGTAGCTTGTAGAGAAATATGCGGGGTTTGATCCATGAGCTCCCTCTTGCTTTTTCATAGAATTGTTTTTCCTTTTTTAAATTATGAAACCTCTATTTATATAGTAGGATACAAGAATAGTGATGAGGAAAGGCTTCTTTCGGCCAATCAAATTAGAGTACTATGACAACATTTGATTGGTCGATATATGTCACTTATACAAATGGTGTATTTTTATTGGTCTTTGATTTCACTAGGCATGATGCATCATTTTGACACGTGTCATGATTCTATTGGCTCCTTCGCTTGACTTGACATGCCACGTCATTTGTCATGAGGCACCAAATTGGACCTCTAGAATAAGATGATATATTGGGCGTAGCATAGTAGGCTCATCATTTGTAGCCTAAATTAGTGCATTAGCCCAATAAAATTTGAACTTTAGTTAAGTCCATATTTATTGGACTTAAATCAATAGTCCAATTATATTAATTCATAATATTTGTTCGAACTAATATTTATATGATCACAATTCACAGTAACCTTTTTCTGTTAATTTGTTAGGAAGGTATAATTCTTCGTCTATATAGAGACATTAAGATGAATCAAGCATATATTGCAATATTTGAAAAGGACTATTAATACGGGTCTGTTTTATACTAACAAAAATCGTGTAGAACTTGTTGGCCATATAGATGCAGGTTATTTATCTGATCCACATTAAGCTCAATCTCAAATAGGCTAATATTTACATGTAGAGGTATTGCTATATCATGATGATCTACGAAGTAGTCCATCATTGTTACTTCTTCAAATCATGTTGAGATAATAGTTATTCATGAAGAAAGTAGAGAAGATTTTATGGTTGAGATGGGTGATATATTTCATCAAAGAGACATGTGGTTTGAAGTGTCATATCAAGGCACTCACAGTCCTGTATGAAGACAATGATGCATGTACAATCCAATTAAAATAAAACTTTATAAAAAGAGATAGAACAAAGCACATCTCGCCAAAGATATTCTTTACACATGATCTTCAAAGGAATTGTGATATTGATGTACAATAAATTCGTAAGTGACAATTTATCAAACATGTGTACTAAATCTTTATCAACTTCAACTCTTGAGATCATGGTACACAAGATTAGAATATGAAGAATTAACCAACTGAATTGTAGTCTTCAGCGGGGGAGTAAGAGTTGCGTTGTACTCTTTTTTTTTTAACCAAGGTTTTATCCCACTAAATTTTTCTAGTAAGGTTTCTAATAAGGCAACACTCAAATGTGCATTCAGTAGATTATCTTTTATAAGAATATTCAAAGGGAAGTGTTGTAAAATATGTGGATACTATGTAGGCCATAATGAGAAGTAGTGGCCAATAGAATAATTGGCATTCAAGTATGGTAGCTTGTTGTACTGTAGCTTACATTAATGACTGTAAGATATAAACTTGGCAGCGAAGTACTTTTGGCTTATATAAAGCCACTTCCCCTATATTGTAATTCATACTAAGAACGAACAAAAAGAAAAGTAATAAAACTAGATAGTTCTCCCTCTATCTCTACTTGCTGTCATTTTGTTTTGTCTTAGGCTTTTATTATATAACATGATTGATAAATTTAAAAATAGCGTTCTGATGTTTTTACTTGTAACACGTTTGAATTTCAAGATAATTTTTTTCTGTTTTAATTAAAGATATTTTTATCCAAATTTTATTTTTATATTAAAAAAGTAATTATTTTTCAATTGATAAGAGCGAGTTGTTATGTGATAAGAAAAGGGGAGATGTAATTAAAAGGAACAAATGAGTTTTTCAAGTTTTTTTTTAAAAAAAAAATTGGGTAAAAGTGATAAGTTTCTTTCAACTATCCTTAAAAATTTTATTTTTACATTTTTACCCAAACAATTGTAGAAGTTGTCTCAATAACTATTATAATTGTTCGATAATTGTGTGCAATTATAGAACAATTGAATAGTTGTTGGGACAACTAATATAGATGTTCGACAATTGTGTGCAGTTATATGTTATGGGACTCATTGTCCCTTTTAATTAATTAAAAACTTAAAAAGTTTCCTGACCTCAATTTTTCTCATCACCTCTAATCTTTAAGCTTATGAATTCGAATCAGAAATAGCATGAAAAAATAGGGAAGAAATCTATATAATCAGCCTTAGATGGTTAAATGCAAGTTATAGCAAAAAAAATAGTTTGTAACTTGTACCAAAAAAATAGTATAAAAAAGGAAAAACGAAAATGATTTTTTTAAATTTAGAGAAAATACTCTATTACCACCTTGAATTATATATGAAAAAGTTGAGACACACCCGAACTTTAGAAGGATCCTATTACCTCCTGGACTAATTAAAACTGTATTTTTGACAACCTTAGTGCCTACGTGGCACATACGTGGCACAACACACTGAAGGATCCATGTAGGCACACGTGTGTGCCACGTAGGCACTAAGGTTGTCAAAAATATAATTTTAATTAGTCCAGAGGGGTAATAGGACCCTCCTAAAGTTCGGGTGTGTCTCAGTCTTTTTGCATAGTTCAAGGTGGTAATAGAGTATTTTCCTTAAATTTAAAAAAATAAAATACAAATTACATATAAGAAAAAAAAAATTCTATCCGTTAAAAAAATGGCAGTTATTATCAGGATAGCAATCATCCCCTTTTTTCTCTCACAAACGGTTCTCCCCTTCATTAACAACATACCCTATTTTTGCTTAAATCATCATTGTCAAACATTGATCTTTTCTTCTTCTTCACAATTTTCTTTTAAATTATTTCGCCATATTTGTCTTTTTCTTCTTCTTCTTCTTCTTTTTCTTCTTCTTCTTCTTCTTCTTCTTCTTCTTCTTCTTCTTCTTCTTCTTCTTCTTCTTCTTCTTCTTCTTCTTCTTCTTCCTCTTCTTCTTCTTCTTCTTCTTCTTCTTCTTCTTCTAAAGTAATACTGGTATAAGTTTTTTTGAATCTGAATTAAGATAGACGGTGATAGTTTACATTCTCTACTTGTGATGCATGGAGGAAGATGGGATGTAACCGGTGTTTTTAATCCGTGAAAATTATACAATCTAATATTCATGTATTATTTTAAACAATTAAGTTGAAATCAGTTTATAAATAATAAATACATATTTTAAATGATTTTTAATTTTTGGGGTCTCCATTTATTGAATTGGTAAATAAAATTCTACATATAAATGATATATTCTTATAATTGTTTTTAGTGTATGAAAATGATACATAATACGATATCCATGAATTAGTTTAACAAATTTCGTTGAAGTAAGTTTATATATTCGTTTCATACTTAAATAATTTTTTTGAGTTCTCAATGTGTAGAATTGATATTAAAATTGACATCGATAAAGTTTCGTATATGTCACATTTGTATGAAATGAGTTTTATGAACCTGATAATTTCTAATATTTTTAGTGGATGGAATTGGTATTGAATTAAAAGTCAAAAATCTGGATAATACTTATGTACGAATGCTTAATTTTATATTTCATATAATGGAATAGATATACAAATTATTTTACTTAATCTTTTTTTAATACCAAGTTATTTACAAACTCTATGGATTGAGATATTTAATTAAGTAGATATACTTTAGATTATAAATTGAATGAAATAGATTTATAAAGTGATTTCGTCATATTTGTATGAAATCTGTATGAAATAGATATATAAACTGGTGTCTATGGATTGTGATATACAATTTAGATGATATCAGTTTATATATCCATTACATACACTATGTGCTTATCTCTTTGAATCAAAATTTTATCTCATCTACTTTAGTATTAAATTAAGATTGAATAAACACGAACTCTGCCATTTTTTATACAAAAAAAAATCAAGATTTATAAAAAAAAATGACAGTACATTTGGTTCTTCAATAATGAAAGAAGTAAGAAAAATGTTATAGTTAAAAGATGAAATCTATGATTATTTATGTGATTATCTATGGAGGATTTTGAGTAAATATATGTGAAAAAAATATAGAATAAGATGGAGTGAGAAAAGGGAGAGAGAATGCGTATCATGTGAGAGAGAATGGCAAATTGAGAGTTTTTTAAAAAAGGTAAGAAGGATAACACATGAAGATATAATATTGACCATATTTTACTCTTTTCATAATTATCAACACAGTTATTAAGGAGAAATTGAATACGAAATCCTAAATAAAAAGGAGTTATTTTTACTTTAAAATGCTTAACCATTTAACAAAAAAATAGTTTTTTAAAAAAGTTGCTACAACTTACAATTAAATTCTTAATAAAATAATTATCTAGAAGGATTGCTATAACTTGCAATAAACAATCTAATAAATGTATATGAGATAATTTTCTTTATATAATTATCTCATATGCATTTATTAGATTGTTTATTGCAAGTTGTAGCAACACTATTAGATAATTATTTTATTAAAGTTTTAATTGCAAGTTATAACAACTTTTTAAAAAGCTAATTTATTTATTTTGTTAAAAAAATCGGTCAAATATTTTTTAAGACTCCTTTTTGGGGGTTTAGTATTCAATATCTCCTAAATAAATGTGTTGATAATTATGAAAGGAGTAAAATGTGGTCTATATTATATCTTCATTTATTATCATTCTTATCTTTTCAAAAAAGTCTCACGTTTTTTTCTAAAACAACTTTATTGAAACAATATTTTTTTGCCAATATCACACATTTCATCTTAATTATACTTCTTTTTTTAAAAAAAAAAATCATCTTCATAAAATATCTTCCTTTGGTGTATTATTTAAGTATCAACTTTGATATCTATCATAAAATTTTATCTATCATACAATTCTATCTTTGAGGGTTCAATTTTGTTTCATTTTATCAAGTTTTTTTGTTTGAATTTTAGTATATATTCTTATTATCCGTTGATTTCATCAGTTATACTCTTTCTTCATCCGAAATTGACTTCATCTTCTTCTGCCAGAAAGCAAACACTAATATCAATCATGACTAATACTGATTTTTTTTATTGTAAATTTTTTTTATATGATATCAAACAATTACCAATTAATTTACTTTCATTATGTACGTGGTAATTTTTCATGCAATATCCATTACATACACTAAAAAAATTATATAACATACAACATAATTTTTCTTATCAATTGTCACATTCATAAATCTCATTCAATACAAATGTGACATATCTGAAACATCATTGATATCGATTTTAATATCAATTTAATACATTGATAACTCAAAAAAAATATTACTTTAGTACGAAATGAGTATATAAACTGATTTCAACGTAATTTATTAAATAATTCATTGATATTATATTGTGTACTATACTATTTTCATCCACTAAAAACAGTTATAAGAATACATCATTTGTATGTAGAATCTTATATACCAATATCATAAATTAAGACACCAAAAATAAAAAAAATCTATTAAAATATGGCTTTGTTATATATAAATTGATTTTAACTTGATCGTTTAAAATAATATATGAATACTAGATTGCATATATCACAGATTAAAAATAAATTATTAATATATAGTATTTATTGACATTAGTTTCCATGGAGTAATTTCACCACTAATATTGTTGCAAATTCAAAATCCATGAATTAAAAATTATTATTATTATTAGAAGAAGAAGAAGACAATTAGGGTGATTTTTTTTTTAAAAAATGGTGATAAAGAAGAAAAATTCTATGTTGATGATGAAGAATTGAAAAAAAAAATGTTGATTGTTATGAAGAAGGAGAAAGTGATATAGTTAAAGAAAGAGAAAACTGATTGAGAGAAAATAAAGGGGATGATGCTATCCTAATAATAACTATCATTCCTTTTTATTGGTATAAATTTTTTTTTCTTATATAAAATTTATTTTTAATTTTTAAAAATAAAATAAAAAATGTTTTTTTTCATTTTTTATTAACTCGCAAACTTAAATTTTTTACTATCAATGAAAGGATATTTATTTGCATTCCCCCCCCCCCCCCCTATATTTTTGAGTTATTTTTGGATCCATGGTCCATTTGCAATTACATATCCAAATAGTGGCGAGCTCATTCTATTTTGGGGAAAGGACATAGCATGACCATTTTTTTGAAAAGGTGGACAATCTTGACTAGTCAGACCAATTTAATACCTCTTTTTAGCCATTTGGCCTAATTGAGCACATGCAGTCTGTATACTCAATTGATACACTTTTATAACAAATTGATACACTTTTATATTATATTGATACACTTTTTAAAAAAGAGAAAGGAAATTATATGCAAGCACATGCAGTCCCTATACCTAATTGATACTCTTTTATACCACATTAATACAGTTTTATACTACGTTGATACACTTGCAGTGTCCATATACTCAATTGATGCTCTCTTATACTAGATTGATACATTTTTAGAATGCATGTAGAAACTATATAGAGTCATATAAAATATGTATCTAAATAATAATTGTAGTTAAAAATTGTATAGAATGTGTATAAAAATACTATAATTATTATATAGAATATGTATATGTATAGAAACTATATCATTATTATATATAAATATATATATATTTAACAATTGTATTATATTAAAAGTTTATGATATTGTGTTTTATTGTATAAATAAGTAAAACTAAACAAAATAATTAATATGTTAGTTTAATAATATTGGTAAATACAAAATAACCTTGAAAAAAAATTAAATAGTAATTGACTTGTCTTGTTGTTATTTGTTAAGTTTGTGGTGTTATGACTTTTTATTTAAATAATATGAGTATCTATTACAACCGGGGAAAGTAATTAGCATTACTAATGATGCCCACTCCCATATGTCACTCTTTACACACGCCAAATGGCCATTTGGTTGGAATTAGTTTCTCCGAGTGGCTATTTATCGGGGTTTAGAATTTAGGTGCTAGTTTTGTAGAATTATTTTAGTTTCAGGTGTTAGTTTTGTCCAATTCCCTTCGATTTTTCCAGTGAAACTTTATTATTGGGCCATTGTTGCCTTTGCCAACTTCTTTGGTTCTAATACAGCCGACCCGCCACCATATCTGCTCGGCTTCTTCTTCCTCTCTCTCAGTCATTCATTGATGTATATTTCTGTATATAATTGTGTTAAATTCAGTGAAAGCTGACACCAAAAGTTCTCTCCCTGAAGCTGTTTGATAAAATTCCTATAAGGATTCTCGATTTCAAATTCGCTCTACAATGTAATCACCCTTAACCCTGCATTCGAATGGCGTGTAGTTGCATTCCCTATTCTCCATTTTTGCCTTCATTTCCCCAACAAGACAAAACTCATTATTATCGGAAAAATACAACTTCGTTAATGATTTCCTGCAATTCTGAAAACCCCAAAACAGAAGAAGAGAAGAAAACAAGGACAAATCAACTAGGTTTACTTAATCTTTCTGTTACACTCACTGTAATATCAGCTTCACTTGTTCGACCTGCAAATGCAGCAAAAGTATCTGAAAAGAGGCAGCGTTCGACGAAAAAATCTGAAGTTTTAACACCACAAGAGTTGAAAAAATGGTCACAAGGTCTTCCGACTGTGAGTAATAGGTTACCTTATACAGAAATATTGGATTTGAAAAAGGAAGGGAAACTTAAGCATATAATTAAACCACCTAATGTTGGTTTAAAGCAAAGGCCCGAGGTAGTTTTAGCTGTTTTAGAGGATTCTAAGGTTGTTAGAATTGTTTTACCTTCTGTCGAAAGTGATCCAAGATTTTGGGCTGAATGGGATGAGTTAAAACTTGATGGACTTTGTATGAATGCATATACTCCACCATTGAAAAAACCTGAGCTTCCGTGGCCTTATTTAGGGTTCTTGTCAAAGATTCCAGTTTGGTTGTTTTCTTTTGTGAAGGCTAAGCCACAGTCGAAAAGGGCGTTGGAGTTGAAGAGGGCGAGAGAAGAATTGAAGAGAAGGCGAAAACAGGAGTTGGCGAAGATAAGGAGTGAGAGGGAGAGGATGGAGAACGCAATAAAATTGCAGAAGAAAATGGAAGAGAGTAAAAGGAAAAGAGAGTTGAAGAAAATGAGGTATGAGGAGTCGTTGCGTCAAGCGAGTAGTAGTTCTCGGGATATGGCCAGAGTGTGGGAAAACTTAGCTAGTGATTCAAATGTTTCCACTGCTCTTGGTTTGGTTTTCTTCTATATATTTTATAGAACTGTTGTATTTAGCTATAGGAGGCAGAAAAAGGATTATGAGGATAGGTTGAAGATAGAGAAAGCAGATGCTGAGGAGAAAAAGAAGATGAGGGAATTGGAGAGGGAAATGGAAGGGCTTGAGGGTGTTGATGATGACGACGAAGAAGGAAGGAAAGGGGAGGAAAATCCTTATATGAAGATGGCTATGCAATTTATGAAGTCCGGTGCTCGTGTTCGAAGAGCACGCAATAAGAAACTCCCCCAGTATTTAGAGAGAGGTGTTGATGTTAAGTTCTCTGATGTTGCTGGGCTTGGAAAAATCAGGGAGGAGCTTGAGGAAATTGTTAAGTTCTTCACCCACGGGGAGATGTATCGCAGGCGAGGAGTCAAAATACCAGGTTAGATGCAGATATTGATTTTTAGGGGTCTTCTTGAATGTGGGTTCCTATTTGAGTTTGTTGTTTCCTTTTCTTTCTATGTCTGATCAGGATGAATTAAGCCACATCAATTGCTCTAGACTTGTTAGTTATTTGTTCTGGGTATTGGTGTATAGTCCTGCACTCACTATACTATCATTTCCTTATGAAATTGTGTGTGTAAGTGGATAAATAGACATAAAGTTATAGGCTTCTTCCACTGTGATATTCCAGTGTTAGCAGGTCCAAGATTTTTTAATCCATTACTAGCTAGGTCACCTATGGCTCTTTCTTGTTCAGGAAGGTTTTCTATTGTTCTGTCCTTTGGAAGTAGACACTTCCTATCTCCATAACCCTAATAACAAAAATAACAACAAATATCACCAGTCTATGTGTAACATTTACAGTGCTAAATGTGTTTGCATGCCTTCAGTTTATTATAAGATGATCTTGCTTTATTAAATTTTCTTTTAGATATTTCTCTGGTTATTCACATTTACTTGCATTTCACTGCTAAGTGTTTGGTAACATAATCACATGCAAGAATGGAGCTCTTTCTGACTTAAATAAGACATAATATGTTTGATATCTACTTCTGTAACTTTAATTAAAAGATCCTGTCTATCTGTCTGTCTCTCTCCCCTCAAGGTTTTTGATTACTGATTCTGTTGTTATTCATTACATCAATTTATATGAATAGCGTTGGCAGTGGGGACTTTGCTGCTTTTTTACATTTTAAAGCTATTTCCCTTCAATTATCATCTTTTCACTTAAAATAATAACAACTTTGTGTGCCTGTAAGATTTTACTACGTATCTGTCTTTTTTTTTTTTTTCCTTTTTTAATAATGGTGGTATCCTGGCCTTGTTGCGTGCATCTCGATTGTTCCACCAGGTACCGCTATCTCTCACTAGCTTAGGTACCTGGTAACTCTTTTGCACCTTCCTGTTTCACTTCGACAATGACTACATCAGCTTTTTGCCTCCTTGTTTGGAAAATTAGCTTAATGCTGCTTTATTTTTGTCTTATACTATCACGTATCTATTGAGCAAATGCTTTCAGGGGGCATATTGCTTTGTGGTCCACCTGGAGTGGGGAAGACTTTGTTAGCAAAGGCAGTGGCTGGTGAGGCAGGGGTGAACTTCTTCTCCATTTCTGCGTCTCAGTTTGTTGAGATATATGTTGGTGTTGGGGCTTCCCGTGTTCGAGCTCTCTACCAAGAAGCAAGAGACAATGTAAGTCAATTTTCTATCTTCTCTACTACCCACGGCATTGTTCAGAGTCATTTTGTGTTTTCTATCTTCTCTGCTATTCACGCATCGTTCGGAGTCATTTGTTTATACACGTTTGGCCTTATAGTTGGCTACTCTTATTCCACCAGTGCTGTGAATTAAGACTCTGCCATTTCCCTCGTATTCTGGATGAACTGTTTTCTTTTGTCTTTTTATGTTGCAAACCCCAGATAGTTTGGTGTTGGTAGTAGTTGATTGCTTGATTGTCTGTTGTTGAATGGTCTACTTCATAGTCTTGTTTCTAAATCTTGTCAAGCCATATTTTCTTTTATTTAGAGTGTATTTTTATGTAACTTATAAAGTCTCAACAATATATGAGCATTATTATGTGGTTTGGCATAGGCGCCATCAGTGGTGTTCATTGATGAGCTGGATGCAGTTGGCAGAGAACGTGGTTTGATCAAGGGGTCAGGTGGACAAGAACGTGATGCAACTTTGAATCAGGTTTCCTTTTCATTTTACACTTATGAGAA
Organism: Capsicum pubescens; assembly: GCA_030864215.1. Lineage (NCBI taxonomy): Eukaryota > Viridiplantae > Streptophyta > Magnoliopsida > Solanales > Solanaceae > Capsicum > Capsicum pubescens. The sequence goes on along the minus strand of CM061549.1, from coordinate 90,255,453 downwards.
ACTGTCATTTCATCTGGTTGAGATCTCAGGAATTGATTTAGAATGTTTCCCTTTTTTCTCCAGCTTCTTGTATGCTTGGATGGTTTTGAAGGCAAAGGTGAAGTCATCACTATTGCTTCTACAAATAGACCAGACATATTGGACCCAGCACTTGTTCGACCAGGGCGATTTGATCGAAAGATTTACATCCCAAAACCTGGTCTTATTGGACGAATTGAAATTCTTAAGGTGCTAGTTGCATATGTACTTTGTCTGTTGAAAAGCTTAATCTTTTGGGGGATGTACAACATCTTAAAACTCTTTTCATGGGGATATATAACATCTTAGTAAGCTTGTTATATAGTTTGCTTCATGCTTTTCTTACATCTCATTTCCTTGGATTAGGTGCACGCTCGTAAGAAGCCTATGGCTCCTGATGTGGACTATATGGCTGTTGCCAGTATGACTGATGGAATGGTTGGTGCAGAGTTGGCCAACATTGTTGAGGTTGCTGCTATTAATATGATGCGTGATGCAAGAACTGAGGTAATAGCTTTTGGGTTCAGTCTGGGTCAGGAAAAAATTCTATCCTTGTAATTAAGCAATATATGTCGTTAGTAGTTGTTATTGACTATACAGAGACTTTTTGGCATAGTCTTTAAGCAGCATTAGGTCTTCTTAAATCTGAGCTCTAATTAATTAGACATCTAACATTATACGAGTAAGAGAGGCTGATTTGCAGATTCAGCAGATACACGAACCACATCCAGTGGACATGCAGATCCCAATAGAGCACGAAGCAGTGGAGACAGATACATCAAGTTGGGTGAATTTACATATATTGGAACTGAGCAACACTTATGGAGTCGCTTTTAAGGTTTTGAGAGTGACACTCTGGCCCTTCTCATGAGAATTGATGAGAGAAAAATGGCAATTGGGAATAGAAAACAAGACAAAAGCAGCACAACTCCAAAAAGCAGAGGCATAGGTAAAAACGAATTAAAAAACCTAGAGTTTAGTCTCAACAAGGAGGTGGATGGGGCAAGGAACATGGGGGGGGGGGGGGAACAGGGAACTTAAGTTTGACCTTTCAATGAAGGTAAAGATTCTGTCATGGAATGTAAGGGTTTTAAACAGCTGGTTAACTAAGACCCTGGTTAAAACATGTCTACGGAAATGGAAGGCGGATGTGGTTTGCTTACAGGAAACTAAGGTGAGCGAAGAAGTGGAAGATGTGGCAATCCAGTTATGGCCATGTAGATGGATGAGATGTGGTTTCATGAAAGCAGAGGGTAGTAGAGGGGGTATTTTAATTATGCGGGATAGCAGGGTGTGGGTGTGCACCAAGGTGGAGGAAGGAAATTTCTCACTTACAATTTTGAAACCACACAACATTCATTCTGCTGGATCTTTACTGGTGTGTATGCTTCTCATGCCAGGGTTGAAAAACTCGAATGTTGGGAGGAAATAGCCGCAATGAAAAGCTTGATTGAAGGGCCTTGGGTGACGGGGAGATTTCAATACTGTCAAGCACATGGTGGAAAGAAGGGAATGCACTAGAACTACTAACATCATGACCGATTTTTCTAGATGGATTGAAGATTTCGGTTTGCGTGATCCTATTCTAATTGGGGGTAAATGCACTTGGTCCAGGGGATCTAACCACCAGTGCAATGCAAGGCTAGATAGATTTCTATACTCTATGGAATGGGAGGAAAACTTCAGGAACTTTAGACAAAGAATTCTGCCTAGTGCTACTTCTGACCATAATCCAATTATTTTAGAGTGTGGAATCTGGGAACAAAGGCAATCTTACTTCAAATTTGAAAATTGGTGGCTCAAAGTGGAAGGATTTAATCAACTAGTACATGAATGGTGGAATGGTTTTCTAGTTGAAGGGTGCCCTGAATACAAATTATGCACCAAACTGAAGATGCTTAAACTTAAGTTGAAAAAATGGAGCAGAAATGCCTTCTCTGAAATGGCTAATAGAAAAAATAGTCTCCTTGAAGAGTTGTCTGTTTTGGACAAAACTCGGGAAAATAGAGAGCTATCACAAGATGAATAGATGATAAGGGCAACAATTTTGGTAGAACTAGAAGTTTTGGCTAAGCATGAAGAAGAAAGGTGGAGACAAAAGTCCAGAGCTCTTTGGCTCAAGCAAAGGGACAAGAATACCAAGTTCTTTCAGAGATCGGCAACAACTCATAGAAGGTACAACACCATTGATAGATTGGTGGTAAGGGGGGAGGAAATCCAGGAGCCGAAGGAAATCAAAGAGGCTATGATAGAATTTTATTCTAAGTTATACACAGAATCTGAAACCTGGAGGCCTACATTCAGAATCTGAAACCTGGAGGCCTATATTTGAATTTACAGGTTGTCGTACAATCTCTGGTGAAGAAAATGAATGGCTTCAAAGACCATTCACAGAATCAGAAGTTTTGCGGATCTTGAAATAGTGTGATGGAGACAAAGCTCCTGGTCCTGATGGATTTACTATGAGCTTTTTCAAGGCATGCTGGGAAATCTTGAAGGATGATTTATGCAAACTTTACATAATTTCTGAAAGCGAGTTCCACAAGGAGTAGGAGTTGTACAAGTAGTGTCAACACGGTAAGCTTGTACAATAGAATAGGAGTCCTAAGCAGTGTATAATACAAAGAGCAAAAGCTCTCTCATCTATAAATTAGGCCATGACAGACGTGTATACGCAAGAACAAATAATATAATCTTCAGCCTTTTTTCTAAGTCTACGTTTGCTAAAGTTTCTTCATGGTATCAGAGCCTTGGTTTTAATCCAAAATTAATCTGTATCCTGCACTCTGTTGCACTCTGTATCACGCACAATGGCAAGCTCATCATTCTCCAGCCTCTCTCTCATCCGCCTCCCTACATCAACTCATACCCATATGTCCTATAAAGCTAAAACCTTCAAACTACCTAGTCTGGAAAACCCAAATCACACAATTGATGCAGACGTTGAAAGTTGGCGAGATTATCGTAGAGGATCCACCATTATCAGTTGTTAATGAAAAAGACAGAGATATCGAACCCTAAGTTCCTTGAATGGGAAGTAAGGGATGTCTTAGTTCGAAGTTGACTCACTTGAACCATGACCGAGGAGTCCATGTTCCTTATCATTGGAGGCACATCGGCCCAACAAATTTGGCAAAGCCTTGAGGACAATTACCTACAAGCCAACAAATACAAAGAGTTTCAACTAAAACAACAAATTCAGAGTATTAGGATGGGTTCAAAAAATGTGGATAAATATGTGAAAGAATTCAAGGGAATTTGTGATAGCCTCGCTGCCATACACAAGCCCTTAGATGAAGATAGCAAAGTTATAAACTTTGCCTAGGGTCTTGGAAACAAATACTAGACTCTGCGGACAGTCATGTTGGGTAAGCCCCTGTACCCAACTTTTACTCAGTTTGTTAATGCACTGAGAGGATTCGACATGAGAGAAGACGATAGTGAAATAGATAATGTTGATTAGGCCATGTCCTTTCAAGCCCAAAAAACTCAAGGAAGCTCCTGTAGAGGACGGGGACAAGGTTGAGGAAGAGGTTAGTTTGGATTAAGTGTAATAACTACACAAGTGGGAGACAATCTGATTTTACTACAAGTAATCGGAAGAGCACTCCACCCCGAATAGATGCATGCCAAATTTATGGACGAAACAATCATACGGTTGTGACTTGTTTCTACAGGTGGGACTACTCTTACCAATCCCAACAAGAAACACCACAGGGGTTTTCGGCCTTGACCATCAATGAGACATTTGACAACAATCTCTATATGGATTCTGGAGCAACTCACCATATGGTAAAGACAACAGGTAATTTGAAAAATCCTACTTTATTCAAAGGCACAAATTCAGTTATGGTAGGTGATGGAAAACGACTTATAATTACTCATGTGGGAAACAAGAATATAGGTACAAGTTTGCGATTGAAGGATGTTCTAGTTGTACCTAAATTAAAGAAAAAATTGTTGTCGGTAAGTAAACTTGCAAGTGACAATGAATGTCTTTTAGAATTTTCTAACTCTGAGTATGTTGTTAAGGACAAGAAAACAAGGAACATGCTGGCAAAGGGGAGTAGGAGAGGAGAATTATATGCTTCGGATCCCAACTATGCAGATGGACAAGTACATCAAGCTCTAGTTGCTATGCGTTCAAATAAAGCATTTGATGAAGTCTGGCACCAAAGATTGGGACACCCCAATTTTAGGACTGCAGTTTTTACATTCTAATAGATTAGTTAGAATTAGTAGTTGGAATAAAACTTCTTTATTTGCATTGCGTGTCAAATGGGAAAAAGTTGTAAGCAGCCTTTTGAGAATTCAAATAAAGTTGAGGTTGAACCTCTTGTCAAAATTCATTGTGATTTATGGGGTCCTTCACCTGTCACTTCTCCTCAAGGTATTAAATACTACGTGATTTTTGTAGACGATCACACAAAATACACTTGGTTTTACCCATTGAAAAGAAAATCAGATTTTTTTGCCGCCTTGGTTAACTTTCAGAGATTGGTCGAAAATCAATTTGATAAGAAAATCAAAAAATTTCAGTGTGATGGAGAAGGAGAGTTTAGTAGTGAGAAGCTTATTGATCTTCTTAATCAATGTGAAATTCAAAGACAAATATCATGTCCACACACACCCGAGCAAAATGGAGTTGCCGAAAGAAAACATAGACACTTAGTTGAGACTGGGTTAACTTTAATGTTCAATGCTAGTGTCCCTTTGTACTTATGGATTGAAGCGTTTATGGCAGCAATACATCTTATAAATAGGCTTCCTACGTCAGTCTTGATGAAATCTCCTCTTGAGAAGCTACACCAAAAAAAAAACAGAGTACAGCGGTTTGAAAATCTCTGGTTGTAGGTGTTTTCCACATGTAAAGAGGTACAACAAAAATAACTTTCAACCGAAGAGCTTTCCCTGTGTGCTTATTGGATATAGTTCTCTACATAAAGTCTATAGATGCTATGATCCACAAATGAACTGAAGCAAACACCAAAGGCTTGGTTCCAAAGGTTTAGTGAAGCGCTCTTTCACCTTGATTTTCTTGGAAGCCATGCTAATTCGTCTTTGTTTGTTTGGCGACACAAGGGTGATGTTGTGATTTTGCTGCTATATGTCGATGATATCAAGATAATTGGGAACAATACCAACCCTTATTTCTCACTGGAGTACTTATTTTGCTTTAAAAGATATGGGGAGTCTCCACTTCTTCTTAGGCATTGAAGTTGTGCCATATCAGGATGGAATCTATCTTAGTCAAGTGAAATATGCAAAGGACATTCTCAAACGGACCATGATGCACCGTGCTAGAGCAATCCATATGCCATTGTCGCAAAAAGGTGATTTTCATATCACAATTGGATCTCCTGTTGATGCCTCCGATTATCGAAGTATAGTTGGCGGGCTTCCATATCTTACACTGACACGTCCTAATCTTACTTATGCTATCAATCAAGTATGTCAATTTATGCAAGCTCCTACAACTACGCACTGGCAAAGAGTGAAATGCATCCTTCGGTTCCTCGCAGGGATTATATACTTTGGACTTCGCATCACTTCTTGATCCTCCTTATAGGTTGTTGGCTTCTCAGATGCCGATTGGGCTGGTTGTGCTATCACTCGCCGATCAATTACAGGACTTTGTGTGTTCTTTGGAGCTAACTGTATTTCCTGGTCATCTAAAAAAACAACATACCGTGTCAAAATCTAGTGCTGAAGCTGAGTATTGCGCCCTAGCCTCTCTAGCAGCAGAAATCACATTGATCATTTGTTGAGACACCTTGGCGTATCACTTGCATTTCCTCCCATCATCTATTCAGACAATATCAGTGCTTTGCACCTCACCAGTAATCCTATTCTCCATGCTCGCACAAAGCATGTAGAACTAGACTATCATTTTGTACGAGAAAATGTTGCAGCTGGTGCAATGCTCACTAAATATGTTCCATCCGCAACTCAAGTGGCTGACATTTTCGCGTAGGCCTTGTCAAAGTAGCAGTTTCAGTTTCTACGCAGCAAGCTTGGAATTGTCTCTCTACCAATGTCCAGCTTGAAGGGGACTGAAAGCGAGTTCCACAAGGAGTAGGAGTTGTATAAGCAGTGTCCACACGGTAAACTTGTACAACAGAAATAGGAGTCCTAAGCAATGTATAATACAAAGAGCAAGAGCTTCAACTTCTTTCTAAGTCTATGTTTGCTAAAGTTTCTTCAATTTCCACCAAAAGGGTTTCTTCGAAAAGTCTTTCAATGCCACTCTCATAGCATTGATTCCAAAGAAGCCGGGAGTAGTTGATCCTAAAGACTTCAGACCTATTAGTCTAATAGGAGGGTAATAGGTCTAATAGGACGGGTGTACAAAATCATCTCTAAACTTATAACCGAAAGGCTCAAAACAGTTACTTAGAAATTAGTGGATGAACACCAAATGACTCTTGAAAGGAAGACAAATTCTAGATGCATCCCTGTTGGCATGTTGGCAAATGAACTGGTGGATTCAAGGTGTAAGCAAAAGAAACCAGGCATCTTGTGTAAGCTGGTCATTGAAAAGGCATATGATCATGTCACCTGGAATTTTCTTCTAAAAATTCTAAAAGGCATGGGTTTTGGTAGCAGGTGGATTAATTGGATCAAGTTTTGTATTTCAAGTGTGAAGTTTTCCCTCATTATAAACAACAAATATGAAGGTTTTTTCCAGTCACGTAGGGGTCAAGGGGACTCTATGTCACCCTTTCTTTTCATATGGAGGGATTCAACCACATGTTCAGGATAGCAAACACTAATGGGTGGTTGAAAGGTTTCAGTGCTCAAACCGACCGGAAGAGGGGCAGAAGTGGAGATTTCCCATTTGTTCTATATAGATAATGCACTGATTTTTTGTGAAGCAGAGGTTAGCTGATCATGCATTTGAAAGCTATACTAACAATTTTTGAAGGTATCTCAGGCCTTCATGTTAACTGGCTCAAAAGTTACATCTTCCCTATAAACTAGGTTGAAAATTTACAAGTGCTAGCTGAAAGTTTGGGTTGCCAGATGGATCTCTTGCCAACAAAATACTTGGGATTGCCACTAGGAGCAAAGAATAAAGAGCTGGAAATATGGAGTGGGGTGTTAGAAAAAAGTGAAAAGAAATTGTCAAGCCGGAAGAGTCAGTATCTTTCACTTGGTGGAAGACTTACTATTATATAATCGGTGCTAGATGGACTTCTTGCTTATATGATGAGCCTCTTCCCCATCCCATGGAGCATTGAGAAAAGATTTAATAGGATGAGAAGATTATTTCTATGGCAAGGTAACAAGGAAAAAAGGGGATATAATCTTGTGAAATGGGATGTTTTAACCCTAAGTAATCAACAGGGGGGCTTAGTTTAAAACACCTTAACAATTAGAACAATTCTCTTCTTAAAAAATGGCTATGGAGATTTTGTTCAGAAGAAGGGGTTTTGTGGAGAAGATTTATAGCTGGGAAGTATGGCTTGCTCAACCAATGGATCCACTGAAGAGGTGGTGGGCACCTTTGGGTGTAGTGTGTGGAAAACCATAAGAAGATTTTTGCCCTATTTCAGCAACAACATTACAATAAGTGTTGGTCGTGGATTGAGAACTGATTTCTGGAATGAAGTGTGGGTTGGAGAAGACAGCTTGAGGAATGCCTTTCCCCAACTATATATTCTAAGTTCACAAGGAAATGCCAACATATCTCAGGTGTGGAGTCAATGGGGATGGAACTTAATATTCAGAAGAGCACTCAATGACTGGGAAATTGGGGAGTTTGCTAATCTTCTTGAAGTCCTAAACTCTTTTCCAGGTTTGTCATTGAGGCCTAATAGGCCCAGATGGAAACTGCACAACAAAGGCCTATCTACCGTCAAGTCATGCTACTGGAAGCTAAATACCAAGGAGAGGGTGGCAGATTTGTTCAAAATGTGTTATGTGTGACAAGGAAACAGAAGTGAATAACCACCTATTTCTGCATTGTAAAGCTGCTACAAGTCTTTGGAATATGTTTTTGTCTATGCTAGGAGTCAGTTGGGTAATGCCTAAAACTACTCTGGAATTACTTAGCAGTTGGAACGGAATTGGCAACAGAGGAAGGAAGGAAGGAGATCTGGTGGAAGACTTTTCCAGCATGTATGTGGTGGACCCTATGGAAAGAAAGAAATGCTAGGTACTTTGAAGGGAAAAAAACTAGCTTATAGATGATTAGAACGAATTGTATAAGTCTTTTGTTTTTTTGGTGTAAATAGAATTTGGTAGGGGATGTAGTAGATTTAGTTGATTTTATAGGAAACATGTAGAAAAATACCCTTTTGGGGTGTGCCCACCACTCTATGGGATGTAAGTTTCCAATTCATCATTTGTTGGATGATGAATCTTTTGGTGTGAATACAATGTTACCTTTATCTCAAAAAAAAATAGACATCTGACATTAGAAAATCTTTCTTCATTGTTGCTTTCAATATGATGCCCTTTTTAGGCGGAGAAGTGGGGATGGGTTGATTGTTGCTTAATGGCCTATAAATGTGTTCCTAAATATCATTTTAGAGAACCCCCCACCGACCCCACTCCCTTCCTTCTGGATTTATCATGGCAAAGATGAATTCTGGTTTCCATCCATCTCTGAAGTTCAGGTTGCAAAGTACTTACCTAAAACGGGTCTTCCAGACCTGCAGTTCACTGCTCCATTGTGGGCTCTTCTGCTATCAGACACGGTAAACTTTTTATAACCTTAGAGTTTTGGACTTAGCAGATTACAACTGATGATTTGTTACAAGCTGCACAAATTGAAGAACGAGGAATGCTTGACCGGAAGGAGAGAAGCCCTGAGATGTGGAAGCAAGTGGCCATTAATGAAGCAGCAATGGCTGTGGTGGCAGTGAACTTCCCAGATCTTAGAAATATTGAGTTTGTAATGCTCTTTACTCTTCTCTATTTTGTTACTGTTTGCTTTCTCATTGTTGTTTTATGGCATGACAATTTTGTGAAGTATCTTTTCTGAGTTAGGCAATCATGTTCATGTTAATCCCACTGCTTTGCCTTCCACTCGGTTCACTTTTCAATAGTACCCAAATGTGCATTTGTTTCTAACAGATGCTTGTATCATATCTACGATAAAGGCTAAAGATCTGTAGTACCGCTTGAAATTGTCTTAGGGTAACTCCTAGGGAACCTGTATTAAATTTTGGTACCTTTCCTACTTATTCAGTGTTGGTGGCATATCATGTGATTATATTACCCTGTCAAGCATTAGCAAGTTCTGGTTTTATGTTTATTATTTAGATATTAAAACTATAAGAAAAGTGCAATGTGTGATTGCTATCATCTTGCACACAGGAGTTGTCTGTTTGAAAGATTGATGAAGTAGTTGCAATCATGCTCAAATGTTAAATTTATTACATTATCCCCTATACAATATGCATGGATACGAGTTCTATAATTTAGATTAATAACTAAAATCTCAATTGAGTTAACCATGCGATAAAAGGAAGCAATACCTGTGTTGTAGAATACGACTTGTTAGAAAGGAGCTTTAGAGTGGAAGTTGGTCAGTTAGGAGAAACTTGATGAAAGATTGTCCTCCTCCTGATTTCTCATGCTCTTTTATGAAAATATCTCTGTAATTTAACCATGTATTAAACAAAATAAGCTGTACCCATTTAATAGAATATGACTTGTTACAAAGGAGCTTTGGAGTGGAATGACTGCTGCCTGCTGGTACGGGTGACAAATATAACTTGGGTTGGTTAGAAGAAATTTGATAAAAGAGAAATCAGTTTTTTGTCCTTCCTGAATTCTGATTTCTTATACCTTTTGCTTGACAACATATGGAAAAAAGACTCGTGCCATTTGCTAATGCAAGTATCTTTTTCTTTTTCTTTCAAAGTGCAATGAGTTCTTATTTTCATACTTGTTAAAAAAGGTGTTATCAGTATCGTTACAATTAATGATTTGGTTAAACCTGTACTTTCTTTAATAATACAGCATGTACATTCTTTATACTGCCTTTTATGATGGCTGTTTTTTGTTAATGTTTTGTTTGAAAAGCTCACTATTGCTCCAAGGGCTGGGAGAGAGTTGGGTTATGTGCGGATGAAAATGGATCATGTCAAATTTAAGGAAGGAATGCTGAGGCACGGTTTCTGTCCCCTTCATATTGCACTTATCTTCTGATTTATTCTCTTAAAAGTTAGTTTCGGAAATTTAATGTAAGCACTGATGAGGCACAGTTTCTATCCCCTTCATATTGCACTTATCTTTCTGATTTATTTTCTTAAAATTTAGTTTTGGAAATCTAATGCAACTAGATAATGCTAGTGTATATGTAATGAAACTAGGAAGTGAGGGTATTTCAAACTTCTACTCATGTATTGCCTTAAGTGATATGAGGAGACATATTTGTACACACTACATAGAAGAAGTATTTGCTTTCTGAAGTACCTCACTGTCTGTTTGTCTTACTTCCCATATAAGCAATTTGGAAAATGCGACCACCTCCTGCTTTTTGAGCCAGTGACGCTCAGATGTCAAAGAAAAATTATTCCAGATTATAGGCATCTGTAACTTTTGACACTTCATTTCAATGCAGCCGACAGTCACTCTTGGATCACATAACTGTTCAGCTAGCACCACGTGCTGCTGATGAGCTGTGGTATGGAGAGCACCAGGTAAGATACGCAGAAACTTTAATTTTTAGTTTTGCATCATTTGTCACCTAACATTTAAATAAGCTTGAAAAGGATCCATGCTTCTTTTGTTGGAGTCTTAAAGATTATTCTGAAATGTAGCCTTATAGGTATCGTGAAGCAAATCCATAGCCATTGGGACACAGACACAAATCTCTTGCCCAACATGAAATAGACATACAGGCATAAATATGCACCAGGCACATTACATGTAATTTTGGAATAAATTTATCGATAAACTGGTGTATTGGCCCAATTAACTCAGTAGACAGATTTTCAGATGCTACATTATTCTCATAGCCTGATTACTGGGTAAACATTTCTTGCATGCTTGGAGAGATGTTTTAAATGTCACTCGAGTATGTAGGAAATTAGAACCTAAAGATACATTTGTGGTTTAAGCCTTCAAGGTTGGATTTAAATAAAGAAGAGGAGAGAAAAAAAGAATAGACGGTGGATCAGCAGGTTCTCCAAATTCTTTCCAGGATACATTAACATTTTCCACTTTCATCTTCTAGATAGAAATAAGTGCTTTTTTGCTGGTTTCCCACCCAATGTCCCTACCAATTTTTTTTTCATTCCCATGAAAATAAGTACTATGGCGTTCTCATCAAATTCTCATCCAAAAATTTGAACTTCTCAATTAAGTGGAGGATTAATTCCATACCATCTTCACCAAATCAATCAATTACACCTAAATCAAAAAATTAGTTGGGTCGATTATATGAACTCAGTATTGATTCCACCCTATTCTGACCAATTCAACCATCCTCATTAGTTTCTAACCGTAGCTCTTAAAGTAAAAGAAACAGCATGCTTCTTTTCTTCTCATTCCCTCACAGTTGGAGAAAAACTAGCACCCCCTCCAAAGTGTTAATAAAAAACTACAATAAGCAGCTAGAGATAGATAGATAGATATTTAAAAAAAGATAACAGAGACCTGTTTCATGCAACTTATTTGAACCTGAGAAGGTGTGCTTTGTGATATTGTCATGGAAACGATGCTGCTTTGGAATTTGACTCTCACACCCGAATGTTAATGCACGTATGTGCTCACATGTTCCACTTGTCCCAACTTCCCACCCACTGAGAATAATTACCTGTTCATTCTGGTTGTCAACTAGTACTCTTGCACATGAAGTGTTTTACTTGCCATTTTTGTTTGAAAAGGTATGTTTTACTTGCCCTTTACTTATTCCAAGTTCGAACTACTTGCTGTTGCTATGCATAAAAAGTAGTTATAGTAGGATATGACTGGCTATTTTTTTTTCCTTTTGAAGGCATAGGAGTGTGTGTTTAATCATATTTACTACTTTAAGCATGTCATCCAGAGGATTTTAACCCTCTTCATTTCAGCTTTGAAAGCCTCCGATCGTACTGTATAGGATTAACTTCTGAACAGCTTGCAAATATCTCTTACTGGTATCAGTGAGATTAACATATGAATTATTAGACCAACAACAACAACATACCCAGTGTAGTCCCACCTAGTGGAATCTTTTGGGGTGGGGTGGGGGGTGGGGTAAAATGTACACAGTCCATAATACCACTACCTCCGAAGTAGAGAGGCTGTTTCCGATAGACCCCCGGCGTATGAATTATTAGACCCGTCTATTTAAATGTATGTGCAGGTGTTCCATGTTCCTTCGTGTGTACTTACTGTGTATAATGTTGACACATTACTTCTATACATCCTTATAGAAGTTTCCATGCATTAGTTATTTGGATCACTATCCCTACCCTACCCTTACCCTTTCCTAGTCAAGAGTTACCATAATATCTTAATCTACGACCTTGAATAATGGCAGTGAACGCTGAACACAGTATTTGTATCGAAACTGCAACTTTGGAAGTTAATATACTTTTTCATGACATAATATTTCAGTTCAGTACAATATGGGCTGAGACAGCAGATAATGCGAGGTCGGCAGCTCGGAGTTTTGTTCTCGGTGGTCTATCTGATAAACATTATGGTTTGTCTGATTTCTGGGTTGCAGATAGGATGAATGTAAGTTTTCACTATCTGCACCCTTCACTTTAGTTATTTAATGATTTCTTATTCCCCATTCATCAAGGTTTTACTAGTAATTTTAGCAAAAGTATATCTCTTCCCTTCCAGAAGTACGGATACTTTTTTGGTATGCCGCTGCTGTAGTTTCAAATGTGCTTCTAAATTTTTTTAAAAAGTTCCGTCTCTTTTCTTTTGGGTTGCATTCCCATAGTACTTCACTCCATCTGTGTTTTTCTACGTTTATGTGTTTCCGCCACCTGAATTCCAAAATTTATTTTGTTTGTCAGGACATTGACTCCGAGGCACTTCGCATCTTACATTTGTGCTATGATCGTGCAAAAGAGGTATCAGTAGAACTCATTCCTCCCCTCTGCCCTCTTGTCTAAGTGGAAAAAAGAAAATGAAGATATGAAATTGCATGCTGCATAGGTTTTCATTAATGCATTCTTGAAATGACTTCACAGATCCTTCATCAAAACCGGAACCTTATGGATGCAATCGTTGATATACTAGTTGAGACAAAAAGCCTTACCAAGGAGAGATTCTTTAAATTAGTTGAGCTACATGGGTCCCTTCAACCAATGCCTCCCAGTGTAGTTGATCTCAGGTCGGCCAAACGCTTGGAGTTCCAGGATACACTCAAAAACCAGAAGGAAATTGTTTCTCAAGGACACAATTGAGCAAGGTATTTGGGATAATGATCTCATCTTTGGTGTAACCATGAGCTTATGCTCTCCTCCTTCAGTGTTTGGTGCGTTTTGGCTACTGGGGCTAGAGTCTACTTTGCAGGGTACGACTTCCTTCGATCTAATTTTGTCTTGAAGATCCTATTGAAGTGGTGCAGTTGTGAAAGTAGAGAGAGTGCAAGAGCTCTCTAAATGGATTTGGAAGCTTTCAAGCCCAAATAATTATCTGGAAGTCGGAACTATGAAGCTATAAATGCAGTGAACTCCTTTTTGTTTTCATTTTTTGCATTGGGGGTTTGGTCATTTAGCTGGTTTTCCATGTTCCATTTTGATACAGATTGTACAACAGAAAGGATTTGTATCGGAATAATAGGTCACATAATATTTATGCTAATGTTGCGTAATATTCTCATTAATATCAACTCTGTATGACTCTGGATAGCAGTATTTCAATTTAAGTACTTGTGATGGTCGGAGGCTGCATGTATGTATTAGATGGAATAACAGGAGCTGGTCTGGATCCTGGACACCACCGTTATCTAGAACAGAAAATTACATGCTTATAGCTCCCATAGTGGGTGACTTAGAATTTTTTGACCCCAATAAGAAAAGTCTTTAAAGACTAGTCTTCCTTCCCTTTTTAGTACAGTATAAGTACAATTTTACCCTCTACATTTTAAATATTTTTAAATTTTTCATACTCATTTGTCTCTCAAATTCTATTTTATTTTTATTATTTTTACTTTTTTTATTTTTTTTCTTTAATTTTGTTTTCATGTTTTAATTCATTTGTCTCAGCTTTTCTTTCTCTTTTTTTCTTTTTCTCAAACATTATCTATTTTTTCATTTTTTTTCTCTTTTTTTAATTCATTTGTTACAATCTTTTTTTTTTTTTTTATCATTTTTCTTTTTTTTCCCTCATTTTTCTCAAACTTTTTTTTTATTTTTTTCTCTCAATTTTTTAATTCTTCGCTTTTTTCTTAATTTTTATTTTTATTTTTATTTTTTCTCAACTTCTATTATATTTTACTAATAAATTAAAAAAATGGACAATATGCAAAGGGATTTTTTTTGACATCAAAACAAAGTTAAAGGCATGAATTGTTGTTAGGAAGTTCTTTGGGATAAGTTTTGCCTCTAAGACAAAAATTATAGAACAACTTATAAATCAATACACAATATGGTAGTGTTAAGTCTTGCTTGTGGAGCATAACTTGATGTTTGAAAATCTTTGAGTTAAGTCTTGCTTCTAAAACAAGAGTTATAGAGCATCTCATAAATAAAAAAATAATGTGGTAGCATCAACACTTGTTCATTGGGCGTAACTTGTTCTTTTGGGAGGTTCTTGGGCTAAGTTTTGTCTTAGAGGCAAGACTGATAGAGCATCACATAAATCAAAACACAATATGACAGTGTCAACTCTTGTCCATGGGGCATAACTTGTTGGTTAAGTCTTGCCTCTAAGGCAAGAGTTATAGAACATCTCATAAATCAAGACACGATGTGGTAGTATCAACTTTAGCCCATGGGGCATAACTTGTTGTTTGAAAGTACTTGGACTAATTCGAGCCTCTAATGCAAGAGTTATAGAGCATCTCTAAAATCAAGACATAATGTGGTAGTGTCAACTCTTAAAAGTCATTGATTTATAAAACATCTCATAAATCAAGACACAATGTAGTAGTGTCAAATCTTGTTCGTGGAGCATAACTTGTTGTTTAAAAGTCCTTCGACTAAGTCTTGTCTCTAAAGCAAGAGTTATAGAATATTTCATAAATTAAAACATAATGTGATAGTGTCAACTCTTACCCATGGGACATAACTTGTTATTTGAAAGTCTT
Source organism: Capsicum pubescens (assembly GCA_030864215.1). Classification (NCBI taxonomy): domain Eukaryota; kingdom Viridiplantae; phylum Streptophyta; class Magnoliopsida; order Solanales; family Solanaceae; genus Capsicum; species Capsicum pubescens. The sequence continues at coordinate 90,240,224 of CM061549.1, read as the reverse complement.
TGGGTTAAGTCTTGCTTCTAAGGCAAAAGTTATAAAATATCTCATAAATCAAAACACAATGTGGTAATGTCAACTCTTGCCTATGGGGCACCACTTGTTTCTTGAAAGTTCTTGGTCTAAGTCTTGCCTCTAAGGGAAGAGTTATAAAACATCTACTAAATCAATACACAATGTGGTGGTGTTAATTCTTGCCCGTGGGGCATAACTTATTGTTTGATGGTCCTTAGGCTGAGTCTTACCTCTAAGACAAGAGTTATAGAGCATTTCATAAGTAAAAAACTCTCACGACCCAAATGGCTATGAGTGACACCCACACTAATCTTTCTGTGGGAGAACCATCTAAACCGAACCATTACCCAAACACTTAGTCAATATTAGATGATATTATTATAAAATTCAAGATAATAACAAATATCCAGGACTAATTATTATTAATGCGTAAATTCAAACAAACTACTTACTAAAATTCTCAAGACCCGAAAGTCATCGTACAAGAACTACTAACAAAGATCATATCTAAAGTGATATCCAAAAATAAAGTAAATAAAGAATGTTTCATTGCCCGAAGATGGACAAGAACAAATAAGATGACCCATGGCATCCTGGAGACGGAGTGCTCACCCTTGTATCAAGATCTTCTATCAAACTCTAGAGGTGAGGTCATGTCTGAGTCTAGAACACTTTCTGCACTCAACAAAAGAAGAATACAGGGTAGTATCAGTACAAACCACTATGTACTGGTAGGTATCATAGGCCAACTCAATTTAATAACATGTACACAACATAAATCAAATAACAAGTAGATATGCATCGTCACACAATAAATATTCAATGAATCAACAATACAACAACAACAGGTCAAACAGTGCTCACAAACAAGCCACATAACCATCAAAAGTATCAACCATACTATAAACATCCACATAAATAACACAAATATGTACACACATGCTATGAGACTTATTTTTGCCCAAATAGTTATGACCTGTAGGGAACAATCTATGTTCATGTACCGTACCGGCGTGTTATCTGATCCAACATAAATATAAACGTACCAGCGTGGTACCCGATCCAACATGAATATAAATGTACCGGTGTGGTATCTGATCCAACATGAATATAAACGTACCGGCGTGGTAGTACCCGATCCAACATGAATATAAACGTACCTGCGTGGTACCCGATCCAACATAAATATAAACATACCGGCATGGTACCCGATCCAACATAAACATAACCAAGTATTATCAATATCAATTTACACAACCTCACAACATGCCACACAATGTACCAAGTTTACAAGTACACTTAAAGTCATAAGACAATTCCATCAAGTTAATTTTCAATAAATATTTATACACGAATCAACAATCCAAACATCAACAATTTCAAGCATGTCCGAATACCAATCCACAAGTATCCAATTTAGGAGCATACACGCAATTAAATCGAGTCTAAACTCTAATTAAACCGTAACCTACCTAAACCAACGAATTCAAATGTAGTTAGTCCGCAAGCTCCTTTTTCCTCCCCAAAGTTTTGAAATCTTTTTCAACATATAATCCCCATAAGAATACGAATCTAAAGACAAAGTAACCTATATAAAATAGACTATATTTAGTGGCTAAGGATTGTTAGGATCATAATTACTAAAATTATCAAATCCTAAATTAGCTAACCTTCACGTTGTTCAACGTTGTAAGGCCTGATTAGACATTATTGCATAATGATGAGAAGAAGGACAAAATTAATATATTATGATTAATTAATCATGAGAAAAATTAATAGAATGCTTCTCAGAACTTGTTCGCACCAATTGTTTCTTAACATACTACTAATTTTCCTTACTTTTAAACCAAATTGAGTACTGCCATCATTATTCCATTATTACCACTATTTCGTACCCTTAAGTCTGTTAAGACGAAAGCACAATTGCCTCACTTTGTTTTCAATTCTTAATAACGATAAAACCTCTAAGTCACTAACCAATTTTCCAACTTGTTTTTCATCCTTAATAATGACAAATAATTCAGTCATTAGCCAATCATTTAACAATTATTACTATACTAAGCCCAATATGAACAAACTTGCAAAATAATTTCGCTATAAATTTTCTCAACTCACTGAAGCCATCGCCCTTTTGTTTTTCTTCTATGCTGTGTGAGATAACCTAAGCATAACTTTTGTACTCCACCTCTCAATTTATCTGACCATATTTTTAATAAATATGCTAAATTCTTCCCACTTAAATTAATTCTTTTATTGACCACGTAAGAAAATAAGCTACCACTTTGATCCATTAAATCACTAATTAAACTAATTATCTAAAATACCCAAAACGTTAATATATTCTCAAAAATCAGTACTACTCATCTCGCGAGTCATAATTCACGTACACAAACTACGAGGAGAGCAAAAAAAGGGAAGATGAGAAGATTTCACAAACGACCGGGAGGGTCGTTACATAAGATACCAATTAAACAATCGTTCGTCTGCGAATGAGTAACAAAGACAAGAAGGGAAACAAGGAATTACCTGAATCAACAAAAAGTTGCGGATACCTGCTACGCATGTCTGCTTCGGTCTCCCAAGTGGCCTCCTCAATAGGACGATTCTTCCACTGGACCTTCATAAACGCAATTTTCTTAGTCCTCAGCTTATGGATAACTTAATACCTAGTCGAGCCTATGCGTACCTCCACCGCCCAGACTTGGAAGGTTCAATTAGTATACAACAACATAAGGCATATTCTTCACCCATATATATATGCAACAGTCCTATACTGGCTGATAAATATAGGTGCATACTAGTGATAAGTGATGTGTATGCTGGAATGAATACAAAGTACACAATCAATATCACCACTCATCATAACTGTTCTCATCAGGACCATCATTATAGTAATCAACCTCCGTCCTTACCATATATCAATACGTCATCAGTAGTATCCTACGGCCTTGCCGGGTATGAACATATTATAAATATATCCTCCAGCCTTGCCGGGTATCAACATCATAACAACTGTATCTTTTGGCCTTGCCGGGTATCAATAACATCACAATAGTATTCTCCGACCTTGCCGTCGGCCTTGCCGGGTATTAACATATCACCACAATAGTCATTACCGAATAACATACACTATAATACTCATAAAAAAATAGTCATATCACCATAAAATATCTATCTATTAAATACTTTCCAACTACACGTTATTAACTAACCAACACTTATTATAATAGAATTACTAGTTCGCTAGTCATCACATAACCTCTAGTTATTAGCCTAAACATTATCCTTCACATAATCCTTATTCACGGGATAGCAACTAACCACTATTTATTTAATAGCCAACATCTAACATCTAGTCCCGATTCATCATTAGAACAAAACCGCCATTTAATCACCATTCATTATTATCAACTAATCATCTTATATCCGTTAATTATTACTAAACAACACATTATTACTTGTCACCTAACCATATTTTATTAGCCGACACTATTAATTATCTAACCATCATTTATCAACTAATCCTTGCTTAACTATTCATTAGTTAACCATTTAGCAACTATTCAAAGCAATTAACTAGTCACCTCTTATTATCTAGTCTCATTAACACATAACGCCTCGTTTACCGACTAATCGACATCACAAACCTAGTCATCAATATCCATTAATCTTTACCTATGCTAGATCCGACCTCACTATAAGTCACGCATTAACCATCGCTAGCTACTATGTTTCAACTAAGAAAGATTTATTAACTAATACATTAGATTCCTAGTCATCAAGAGTTATAGTCCCCTAATAGACAACTGGTTACCATATAGCTTAACCGTTAATTAGGCAGAACAATCGTAAGATCATATTTTAGCTATAATCATATCAATTACCAATATAATACTTATGAATGTACAAAATCTATGCATGTTGTAATACCCCGAGAAATTTTTCGTTGAAATTTTATGCGTAAACGTGTTGGGTTCTATCTTCTAGAATGAATCATAAATTTTTCGTGCGGAATGTCTTAGATTATGACCCACTATTGCGTAGAGTATCGAATAAGATTTCCAAAGATATGTGGATCTTCCAAAACGGACGCCCGAGCGACGAGTTATGAACATTCCGATCGAACTGTGAATAGTAGTGAACAGTAAAACGTGCAGGAAAAAAAAGTACTGAGGCCTGGCGTATTTTTTCTCCAACTTTAAACGATCATAACTCCTTGTACATAATGATCTGGGTGATCTACTATATATCAACGGAAAGCTCTGCGAGTCTGATAACGCCCAAACTACAACTCTCGTAAGAGTGTAAGCGGTCGCTATCAAATATAGAACCCAACTGGGTTGGGTGTCGAATCCCACAGGGAATACTTGGTCACTAAGTGTTGCAATTGTTTGTAGACTGTTGATCGAAAATTCCACGGAAAAGGGGGGATTGGATTGTGGCGTGAATTAATGCTATCAAAGTAACGAATGAATGCTTTATTTAGTAAGATTTAATCACAGAGAAAAATAAGTTAGGGTTATGTCCACCTTATGAGTTCTACGTATCTATTAACTATGAGTAATGCGGAATTCAGACATGCATGCACTTATAGAGATTCGTATTCTAATGGTAAATCCTAGTGTTTCTCAACCATCAAGAATTATTTCACTTTAACTCTCTCGAGCTTAAAGCGTATAACTAATGGTACGAACTCTCCAAGAGGTTAACCCAGTTACGGCACTAACGTGTAAATAGGGGTTGGTAGCTCTATTTCCTTGTCACACTCTCTTTTCCAAACATGTAACTTTTCTCTCGAACAAGTTAATGCTATAATGGCCTATTCTCTATGTTTGCAACCACGAGAATTAAATTAAAACGAAGAGAGTAATGATATAAGCAGCTTACACATCAAGAATTCACAAACTCATAGTAATAGATAGTATATCAAAAGGCTTCCATAACCCTAACAGAGAAGTTTAGCTACTCATGATTGTAAAGGAAAACAACGAAGATATCATCATCATCATACCAAAACGATAACAATCTCACGATGGGTATGTATTGGCGTCACTATCAGAATGACGTGATTTCCTCTCTAGCCGTTCTTGTAGCATTTTTTCTCTCTCTAAACTTACAGAATCTGTAAACTGAATAAAAATAAAAAGTGATCGAATGAATCACTCCATGAATGCTGAAAAATTCAGCAAAATAGGGTTTTTATAACATCCTTGTCCTAGTCCTATTAAGTTACTGCTGCACCCCTAAGTATTTAAAAATACTGCTTTTGCCCGGGACAATTTCTCCATGCGTCACATTCAGTCCATAAGCTTCCAAAAGTTGTCTTCCCTCTTCTGTGAAGTTTTCCTTTGCTGCTCAAAGGTTCACAAAGTGCTGAAATCTTCATCATTAATACCTGAAAACATGCTAATCACGTAGGTTAGCTCACTTACAGGAAACTGGACTAAAAGTGCAGGAATTATATATTTTATCCTCAAAACTTAGCCATAACATGGGTAAATTATGGTGTTTAGGCGTGTAAATACACCCAATATCAACACCCCACACTTAAAGCTTTGTTCGTCCTCGAACAAAATATTACGTCCATGCAAACATCTAACTAGGATTTCACAGCAGTAACACAAAATATTCATCAAGACATGCACGACAATTATTAACAAAGAGTAGTTTTCTGGATCACTACTAGAAACCATTCAACCTCCAACATAGACTCGTGATGATGGCTAATTCGTATCCACAAGTTAAGGCACCAAGAATCATACAAAACTACCTAACAATCATCAACCATGTGTGTCTCACACAAGATATCACCCATAATCACTCACAAGTTTTGCATTTTTCGAAACATGGGTATAAGATTCTCCTTGCTCTCACTCTCACAAAGAATTCATATGTTGCAACTGATGACCATAGGCTTGCCCTTAGTGTAATGCTCTACTAATATCAGAATGCTAAGCTTAGGATCAAATAGGTCTTTACAGGTTGTAATGTAGGCTAAGGGACAGGTAGGACTATTTTGGCCAGAAATAGTGACTATGTTCCCTAAGCGCTTTAATACACTACGTTATGTCATTAACACTCTCTTTTAAACAACCCTTCTACCTTTCTTTTCATCAAACACCCCTTTTCACCTATTTTGTTATTCAATTATAAACACAAAGATGAGAATATACAATTTTTTTTTTTATTTTTCTATTTCTGTCTTTTTTTTTCTTTTTTATAAAACACCTCTATGATAGCCACTCTTATTCACAACAATTTCAAGTACCAATACACTCTGAGGCATCACTCTCACCCACTTTCCTCTTATTTTGTCACATGACTCTACAATTTAAAGCGCTTAGGAATTTGGATCAAATTATGGTCTTGAAAAAAATGGATTAGGCTACATATGAGGCTGTCAAAGAAAATAGCTAAAGGCTCAAAGGAGGTTAACTAGGATAATGTCCAAGGGTAGGTAAAAAGAAGGTAAACAATCACAGGCTGCCAAAGAAATGCCTAAATCATCTCCTAAACTCACACTCTTTATTTTGCTTTACACACACACCAGGCAAGTTCTAGCATCAGTCACAACACAAAATATACTATAACCTCACACACACAAGGCACATGGTCAACTTTATTGGGAGCAATATAGACTCTTGACCCAACAGATGAATGAATTAAACCACACACTTATCACACAGTGAGTCACACTTAGAGCCTAAACATCTCAACAGTAATGATTTTGGCACAAACTCTTGTCATAATACCATGCCGTCTATCAGAACAATTTCATGCAAAATCTAAAAAAAATCTCAAATTAAACTAACTAATTACGACTAATTAAAACAAACAAGAACTAGAATAAATGTAGGCAAAGCAGTACAAGAAGCATACAAATACCAGCACCCCACACTTAGACGGGACACACTGCCCTCAGTGGAAAATAAATAAGGAAAACCTGATTAGTCGGACTCTTCTTCTATGTCTGGGGTCATACCCCCTGCGTCGGAATCATCATCAGAGTCGTCATCCTCAGAGTTTCCTCAAAATGTACCCCACTTGATCCCAAAAGTGCGTCGAGGTATTTGTAGAGAGGAGGACTCAGCTTGCTCCTTTCTTGACCTTTTCTGTCCTTTTTGTGAGGTGGATGCTTTTTCTTTTACTTGTCATCTTTTTGGGACCATTCTACCTGAGATTAAAATAGAGTCATGTTAGCTTCATCTCGGAAGATTCAATCGAAAAACAAACAGTAGTGGAACCACCCCACACTTTATTTGTTGGCACAGACTAATTAAGTGAGTGATGTCGATTACTCAGACTTCATCGACATACATTTAGGCGATATGTTCCAACATATTCAGCACAGTCATACATTCATGTCATCTTAACTATCCTTTCCAATTCTATTTCATGTAATCTTGTCTATACTTTCATGTTTGGATGAATGCACTTTTTGAACAAAACTACCACATAAGGATCGTACCACAAATAGAAACAAGTTATTGCATAGGCATAATCACACCATCTTAAGCTTGTGGTCCATCATAATTGGTATCTCGATGAACGAGTCATTCAAACATTCAAGCTTTCAACTTACAAGATTATGTATTAACTTCACAACTTCGACTTCATCAAACTATGACAGTGTATAACAATCAAATACAAGTCAGAACAAAGTCAAGAACACCCACACGTATTCTTTCACTCAACTAGATGTATCACAAACCAACCATATTCTAATCACCAACACCACTTCAAAATCTAATAAATCATTATAAACATAGCATTCCAACAACTACGGACTATAAAAGAATGACTTACTTGGTGATGGATCCGGAAGATGAACTCACAAGACTAGATGAGCAAAAAGAAATTTTTTTGAAAGGATTTGGAAGCTTGGGCGGCGCCTATCTTGAGCAAACAATGAGATTTTGTCTTAAGGTTGAAGTTCTATTTATAGACCAAGGTTTGGGTCGAGTTTGACCCATGAAAAATCGGGTTAGGAGTTAAAAATAATAAGTAGGCGGCGCCTAATGCTTTGCCTATGCTTAGCATAGGCGGCGCCTTTAGCAAAGCCTAGTTGGGCATAGGCGGCGCCTATGCTATGGCCTAGTTGAAACAGTGAGCATAGGCAATGGCATAGGCGGCGCCTTTAGCTTTGCCTAGTTGAACATAAGCGGCGCCTATGCTATGGCCTAGTTGAGCATAGGTGGCGCCTATGCTATGGCATTGTAGATTCAGAGAGCAAAGGCAATGGCATAGGCGACGCCTTTAGCTTTGCCTAGTTGAGCATAGGCGGCGCCTATGCTATAGCATTGTCAATTCAGAGAGCAAAGGCAATAGCATAGGCCTTGCCTTGTCCGTTGCTTAGGTTTACATAGGCCTAGCCTTATCCATTGCCTAGATTTGTATAGGCAATGCCTAACCGAAAGCCTTTTGCTCCTTCATTACTCACTTACCACCTTTAACATTGCTCACTTTCAAATCAAAATTTGAGACCAAGCTCCTCCTTTATACGTCTTCCCCTATACTTAATCAAAAACGACAAAAACGATTAGAAAGATGGGTTGCCTCCCACCAAGCGCCTTAGTTTTGGTCGTGGCTCGACTCTTCTTTTTGGATTTTTATTTAACAAAACAAACTCCTAGGAAAACAAAACGACTAAAAACGATGGGTTGCCTCCCATTTAGCGCTTGATTTATTGTCGCGGCACGACATAGTTACCTCGATTACTTAGACTTCGTCGAGATAGATGGTGGCCATGCATTTTATCGAGTCAAGAGGACCGATATATGGCTTCACACGTTGGCCATTCACCTTGAAGACACCACCATTTTCGTCTTCTAACTCTACTACTCCAGACGAGTAGACTTGGCTAATTCTGAACGGACCAGACCATTTAGACTTCAACTTACCTGGAAATAGCTTCAGTTTGGAGTTGAAAAGAAGTACCATATCACCCTTCTGAAAGTTTCTTTGGATAATCCGCCGATCATGGTACTTTTTCATCCGTTCCTTGTAGAGGTCTGCCATTTCATACGCATGTAGATGGAATTCATCCATCTCATTCAGCTGTTCCAATCTCAGATTAATAGCATCATCCCAATTCAGGTTAAGCCTCTTCAACCCCCACAATGGTTTATGTTCGAGCTCAATCGGCAAGTGACAAGCCTTCCCATAAACTAGTTGGTACGGGGACATGCCAACTGGTGTCTTGAATGCAGTCCTATAAGCCCATAAGGCATCATCCAACTTTCGGGACCAATCCTTCCTACTAGCATTTACAATCTTAGCAAGGATCAGCTTGATCTCCCGATTAGAAACCTTTACCTGCCCACTAGTTTGTGGGTGGTAAGGTGTAGCTACCTTATGTTGCTTGACCCCATATTTCACCAATACGGCTCTGAACAGCTTGTTGCAAAAGTGTGATCCTCCATCGCTTATGATGGTACGTGGTAACCCAAAACAAGAGAAAATATTTCTCTTTAAGAATGCTACAACACGCTTACCTTCATTATCAGCCAGCGCTACTGCTTCGACCCATTTGGATACATAATCCACAACAACTAGGATATATTTCATCCCAAACGAACTCACAAATGGGCCCATGAAATCAATACCCCATACATCAAATAGCTCTACTTCAAGAATTTTAGACATGGGCATCTCATGGTGCTTCAAGATAGAGCCTTACCTCTGACACTGATCACATCTTCTCATAAAATCGTAAGCATCCTTGAATAATGAAGGCCAATAATAGCCGCTTTGTAATACCTTCCTGGCTGTCCGATCACCTGCATGGTGACCCCCAACTTGGGAAACATGACTTGCTTCCAAGATGCTAGGCACCTCCACATCAGAGATGCATCGCCTAATAACACCATCAGCACATCGTCGAAAAAGATACGGTTCATCCCAGAAGTAGTGTTTCACATCATGCATGAACTTTCTCTTTTGATAAAAGGAGAGATTCTCAGGCATCACTTTACTTACCACGTAGTTCGCAAAGTCCGCATACCACGGTAAGTCTTCCACCATAGCGGCTAGGATATCTTCGTCGGGAAATGCATCATCAATCTCAAGGTCGGGTTGCGCTATGTGTGCACTCTCAAGTCTAGATAGATGATCAGCTACTTGATTTTCGCAACCTTTTCTATCCTTTACCTCGAAATCAAATTCTTGAAGCAATAACAACCACCGAATTAGCCTTGGCTTAGCATCTTTCTTTGCCATTAAATATCTCAGAGCCGCATGATCTGTATGAACCACCACTTTGGTTCCCAACAAGTAAGCACGGAACTTTTCAAAAGCATAAACAACTTCTAGAAGCTCTTGTTCCGTGACGGTATAGTTCTTCTGGGCGCCATTCAAGGCCTTGCTCGCATAGTATATTGGATGAAATAGTCTTTCTCTTTTCTGACCAAGTACAACACCCAAAGCTACCCCACTTGCATCACATATCATTTCAAACGGTAGAGACCAATCGGGTGCTACAATAATAGGAGCTTCAACTAGCTTCCCTTTGAGGCATTCAAATGCCTTCAAGCAATATCCACCGAAGTCGAACTTTGCATCCTTCTCCAAGAGTTTGCATAATGGACTAGCAATCTTGGAGAAGTCTTTGATAAACCTACGATAAAAACCTGCATGACCGAGGAAACTACGAACTCCCTTTACAGAAATTGGAGGTGGTAGTTTCTCGATAACTTCAATTTTGGCTCGATCAACTTCAATTCCTCTTTCGGAGACTTTGTGCCCAAGAACAATGCCTTCTTTAACCATAAAATGACACTTCTCCCAGTTTAGCACCAAGTTGAACTCAACACATCTCTGTAACGCCATACTCAGATTCGCCAAGCACGATTCTAACAATTCACCCACGACTGAAAAATCATCCATGAACACCTCCAAGGTGTCTTCAACTATATCAGAAAAAATTGACATCATACAGCGCTGAAAAGTGGCAGGTGCGTTACATAACCCAAATGGCATACGTTTGAAGGAAAACGTACCATATGGGCATGTAAAGGTGGTCTTCTCTTGATCCTCAGGAGCAATACAAATCTGATTATAACCAGAATAACCATCTAAGAAACAAAACCATCCCTTCCCTGCCAATCGATCAAGTATTTGGTCCATGAATGGCATTGGGAAGTGATCCTTAAGCGTCCATGAATTCATCTTCCGGTAGTCCATACACACTCTCCACCCTGTGACAGGTCTGAGTGGAATCAGCTCATTCTTTTCATTTGCAACTACCGTCATGCCCCCTTTCTTGGGCACATACTGTACCGGACTTACCCACTTACTGTCGGAGATTGGATATACTACCCCAGCATCTAACCACTTAATAATTTCTTTCTTCACCACCTCCTGCATGGGTGGATTCAAACGTCGTTTATGCTCAATGGTAGGCACATAATTTTCCTCGAGCTGAATCTTGTGCATACATATCCCAGGAGGGATACCAATAATATCAGTAATAGTCCAACCGATGGCTCTCTTGTATCTCCTCAGAACAAAAATAAGAGCCGCAACCTGCTGCTCACCTAAATCAGCCGCAACAATAACCGGAAGTGTATCACCACTTCCCAAAAATGCATATTTCAGGTGACTGGGCAACTCTTTCAATTCTAGCACTGGTGGTTCTTCAATGGATGGCTTTGCTGGTGGTGAAGGGCGATTTTTAAGATCCAAATCCAGCTTCTTAGGAGCATGAGAATAAGAGCCAATTCCTGTTAGAGCACAAATAGTTTCTTCATACTTTTCAACATCCTCACGCTCATAATTCATAAGCACAGCAGCCAATGGATCAACAATAAGCTGCTTCTCTACAGATAATTCTGTCTCATCCTCATAATAAACATCAGCTACAGAGAACACATCCATATCTCTAGGCTGCTTCATCGATTTGCATACATCAAAATGGACCACTTCGTCATTCATCCAAAATAAAAGCTCATTAGCTCTTAGATCAATAAGCACACTTTCTGTTGCAAGGAAAGGACGCCTCAAGATTATGGGAACTTCAGAATCCACCTCGCAATCCAAAATAACAAAGTCTGCAGGAAAGATGAAGGTGGAAACCTTTACCAACACATCATATAAGATACCAATAGGCCGTTTTACCGACCTATCTTCCATCACAAGACGCATATTGGTTGGTGTAGGATCACCCAACCACAACTTTCTGTAAATAGATAGCGGCATCAAATTGATGCTAGCTCCCAAATCGCACAATGCCTTAGCAAAATCCAAAGATCCAACCGTGCAAGGAATAGTGAAAGCACCAGGATCTGCCTTCTTCTGAACTAGCGATCTTGTAGCGATTGCACTGCAATGATGAACATTATCTGCCAGCTCATAGCTTGCTGCCCGCTTCTTCGTCAAAATGTCCTTCATGAATTTAGCGTATCCGGGCATCTGCTCTAGCGCCTCCACCAATGGAACATTAATAGTCAGCTGCTTCAACATGGTCATGAATTTACTGAACCTGGTGTCATCAGCTTTCTTCTTCAGTCTCTGTGGAAAAGGTGGTGGTGGAAGGGGAATCATTTTCTCTACCACTTCCTCTTTATCTTGCTTCCGATTATCAACCTTTACAGGAGTGTCATCAACCTTCTTCTTCAGTCTCTGAGGAAAATGTGGTGGTGGAAGAGGAATCGTTTTCTTCACCACTTCCTTTTTATCTTGCTTCCGATTATCACTCTTTTCAGGCTGGTGACGTCTAGGTGTAACATCATGAGCACTCACTTCAGCTTCTACGGCATTTTCAAACTCTGCTTCATCAACATTCTATGCTATATCATCAACCACCTGCTTGCCTTTGGATGGATTTTGCAACACTTTACCACTCCGGGTAGTAATAGCCATACATGATCCGTCGTTCCTTGGGTTTTGGACAATGTCGCTAGGTAACGTTCCAGCCTTTCTTTTGTTGAATGCCGCTGATAGTTGACTCAATTGTTGCTCCAGCTGTTTTATTGTAGTAGAGTGCGAGTCAACCAATTGATTTATTGATGACAAATCATTCTTTACCTCAGTAACACCCATATTGGTTGCCTCTACCCCTTTCAACAGCTTAGCCATCATATCATCCATGGACATCTTTCCAGAGCCAGACGCCACAGCCTCACGGTTTCCAGGAGGAACATACAAACCACTCCTGTCAGTCTTATTCTTCCAACCACCTTGATCACGGTCCTTGTATCCAGATTTATCATAATAGTTCCGACCTTGGTTTCCTTGGGCATTGCCTCGAAAACCCCCTGATTATTCAAGTAATTTGCTTCCTCCTCAAAATTGGAATCATATCTTCCCTGTGATACAACGGCTTTAACCTTTTCGGTCTTCCCTGATAATAAATGCTTGGTAAAAAGATCCATCTACATTTTTATGTGAGCCATATCTTGGTCACGTTCCTCTTGTCTACGCCTCTGCTCTGCAGTCAAGCCAATAGATACTGTAGAGCTTGCTACTTCAGAATACCTGGTATGCCAAGCTCTACTCTGCTTTGTCATACGATCTAGCATATCACTTGCCTCAAGAAAAGTAAGGTCCATGAATGACCCACCTGCAACATTATCAACCACTGGCTTAGTCACTGAGTTCAAAGCCCTGTATAATATCTCCATCAAGTGGATGTTGGTCATCTGATGATTTGGGAACCACATAAACATCTTCTTGAACCTCTCCCATGTTTCGTGGAGAGCTTCAGTTGGAAGCTGTCAGAAATTGCTGATCTCATCTCTCAACTGTGCTCTCTTGGATGACGGAAAGAATCTTTCTAGGAAAGCATCTTTCAGTTGCTTCCAATTAGTAATAGAATCAGGAGTTAGCCCATTCAACCATAGAGTTGCCTCCCCAGACAGAGACAATGGAAATAAGCGTAGCCGAATTGCATTCTGCCCAACTCCAGGATTGTCAAACGACTTGCATGTTGAAATAAAATTGACCAGATGCATATTCGGGTCATCGCCTGCAAGTCCACCAAATAAACCTTTGAGCTGCAATAGCTGAATCATGGTGCTAGTGATATTGAACTTGGCTCCAGGTGCCAAGGGCAGAGGAATAATAGCCCCTGTGGCACCAGCTCCATCAAGATCGTCATCATCATCGTCAAAAGGAGCCTGCACAGCTCGGCGGTCAGGTCTCATTCTAGCTTGACGATATCTCCTGTGCATAGGTGCCGCCACCTCATCAGTACGCTTAGGATTTAGTAACTCATCATCACCCAGGTCCTCATCATCAGGATTTGTTGCTCGACCAGGGTTATCAATATTCAGTTGATGCACTTGAGCAGCTGCCAACGCAGCTAATCTAGCCTGCTCCTGTTGAGCAGCCCTTCTTTCAATGTCACGTTGTGCATCCATTCTGCCAATAAGTTGTGGTTCAGGATTGATAGGTAATAACGGTTGACCTGAACTTCGAGTGTTTGGCATGCACTCAAACAAACCTGAATAAAACAAAAACAACAAACAAAAAGTAAAATCTGTGAATTTTTGACCAAAGGGTCTAGTAACTATCACAAACTTAGTTGACAACCGTATTCCCCGGCAGCGGCGCCAAAATTTGATAACGCCCAAACTACAGCTCTCGTAAGAGTGTAAGCGGTCGCTGTCAAATATAGAACCCAACTGGGTTAGGTGTCGAATCCCACAGGGAATACTTGGTCACTAAGTGTTGCAATTGTTTGTAGACTGTTGATCGAAAATTCCACGGAAAAGGGGGGATTGGATTGTGGCGTGAATTAATGCTATCAAAGTAACGAATGAATGCTTTGTTTAGTAAGATTTAATCACAGAGAAAAATAAGTTAGGGTTATGTCCACCTTATGAGTTCTACGTATCTATTAACTATGAGTAATGCGGAATTCAGATATGCATACAATTATAGAGATTCGTATTCTAATGGTAAATCCTAGTGTTTCTCAACCATCAAGGATTATTTCACTTTAACTCTCTCAAGCTTAAAGCGTATAACTAATGGTACGAACTCTCCAAGAGGTTAACCCAGTTACGGCACTAACGTGTAAATAGGGGTTGGTAGCCCTATTTCCTTGTCACACTCTGTTTTCCAAACATGTAACTTTTCTCTCGAACAAGTTAATGCTATAATGGTCTATTCTCTATGTTTGCAACCACGAGAATTAAATTAAAACGAAGAGAGTAATGATATAAGCAGCTTACGCATCAAGAATTCACAAACTCATAGTAATAGATAGTATATCAAAAGGCTTCCATAACCCTAACAGAGAAGTTTAGCTACTCATGATTGTAAAGGAAAACAACGAAGACATCATCATCATCATACCAAAACGATAACAATCTCACGATGGGTATGTATTGGCGTCACTATCAGAATGACGTGATTTCCTCTCTAGCCGTTCTTGTAGCGTTTTTTCTCTCTCTAAACTTACAGAATCTGTAAACTGAATAAAAATAAAAAGTGATCGAATGAATCACTCCATGAATGCTGAAAAATTCAGCAAAATAGGGTTTTTATAACATCCTTGTCCTAGTCCTATTAAGTTACTGCTGCACCCCTAAGTATTTAAAAATACTACTTTTGCCCGGGACGATTTCTCCATGCGTCACATTCAATCCATAAGCTTCCAAAAGCTGCCTTCCCTCTTCTGTGAAGTTTTCCTTTGCTGCCCAAAGGTCCATAAAGTGCTGAAATCTTCATCATTAATACCTGAAAACATGCTAATCACGTAGGTTAGCTCACTTACAGGAAACTGGACTAAAAGTGCAGGAATTATATATTTTATCCTCAAAACTTAGCCATAACATGGGTAAATTATGGTGTTTAGGTGTGTAAATACACCCAACATCAGAGTCCTCTTTCCGATGAAATTAGTTTCATCCAATTTGTCTATTGGAGAAAAAAGTTATGGTCGATCTACTTCAGCCTATCAAAAGTGAATTTTTAGGTCAACTTCAAACGATCATAACTCCTCGTACACAATGATCTGGGTGAGATACTATATATCAAAGGAAATATATGAGAGTCCTCTTTCTAATGAAATTATTTTCATCCAATTTGGATATCAGAGGAAAACGTTATGGTTGATCTACTTCAGACTATCAAAACAGTCAACCAAAGGACAGATTCAAGAATTATTTGATTTTTAGGGGCGTTTTGGTCAATCCCCCTCACCCAAAATCTGTCCAAACCCTATATTAAAGCCTATTAGAAGCATTATATGTTATATTTCATCAAATTCCCTCAAAAAGAAAACCCTAAGCTCCTACATCCAACTTCAAGAACCTTCAAAGTTCACCATTAATTCTGCAAATTTATTCAAGATTCCAAGTTCCTAGTTCAAGAACTCCAAGAACCATCATTCAAAGGAACTATTAACATCTCAAAAATGACTATCGATCTAAAGTTCATCATTCAAGGTATGTGGGGTTTTTCAACAAAAACAATCTTTCGTTCTTGTGCCCAAAAGTAATTTTCTTTACGAAGATATGATCTTTATATGTTTATTATGATTTTGGAGCATGAACTTATATTCTATCTTGGTTATCTTGAGATTATGATGTTTATGTCTTTGAAAAGTTGAATTTATATGAAATTATGACTTAAAGCATGATGCTTGAAAGAAATTTACTATGATTTTGATATTTGGGTCTTGAACCCCATTTGAAATTGTGTCTTTGAGAAAATGTGTGCTATATGCACGTTGATATTGAATATTTGAGATGTTTTGAATGATTTGACCTTTTGGTCATGAATGAGTTATTTTGAACTCGACTGTGAAAGAAATCCACGTTTTTTATTAATTATGATAAAGGGGCAGCAAATTGGCTCCCGATGAAAATTGTTGAAGTGTTTATTGTGGATTTTCTTTAATGTGAGCCTGAGGTTGATTTAAATTTCTGAGCTATGTCCGAGAGTAATCTTTAGCACCGAGTGGGAGGTATAAAGTGACCTTACTTCCCTAGAACTACGTGCCCCCGTAGGATGTGAGCCTGAGGCTGATTTATATAGTGATCACTAGTGTTTTTGAATTGATACTGGAAGTCTTACTCCGATGGCAAGGATAGGATGGCTCTCCCCAACGTGGGTTGTACGTTGGACTCCATGTGGCTCACATGGTTTATGTCGATTATAGGATCTCCCAATGTGTGTGTGTGTACTCTTCTATCTGAGATGAAAACATATTTGCTTAAAAGGTTGAGTTTGAGAAAGTCATTATTCTTAAAAGATTTAAGGAATATATTCTAATGAGAATTGACATGAAATTTGATTGTTTTGATGATTTGAAATTGAGATGAAAGTGAATTGAGAACGTATTGTAATGACTCACTTGTTTTACTTTACATGTATTATTCATCCATGATTTTGATGATTTAATTTGAGCTAAGTGAGTCATCTATATCAGCATGCATAATTTTATAAACTGTGATGATATTAAGATATTATTTTATATATGCATTGCTCCCCCATATGCTCGGTATCTTTCCATGGTACTGACCCACATATTTGTATGTGGGCTAAATTTTCTCAGAATGTAGGTACAAGGTATAGTTGCACCTTCGGATCCAATCAGTTCGTGGTATCCAGTCAGCAGGTAATGAGTCCTTTTGATTCAAGGGCTCGGGCTAGTTATGCAGAGTTTATAGTGTTGTATTTTCTTTATTGAGTCGTATTGAGTTGGGGTAGTCGGGAGTCATGACCCGGCTACCTACAGTCAGTACTAGTAGAGGCTTCATAGACAGTCAGTAGAAGTTGATGTATTTTGTTGTAAAGACAGAATTGTAATCCTGTAAAATTCTATTTTTGTATCGATCAGATTCAGAAAAGAGTTAATTTCTGCTGATTTATATGGATTTGTATTTTTATTCAGTTGCTTATGAGTTATGCCAGTAGAAGGGTTAGCTTGGGGTCACTTGTGACCCTAAGCACCGTGTGACGTCTCGGGACCCGATTTTGAGGCGTTACACATGTCATCACCAGTATCCAATCAATAAAGTTGTAAGAAACATACCGCACCTTCCTCCATCCCATACCAGAGAGATGTGTATAAAAACATATATGTATTCATAAACTGTAATTGTATCCTTTACACTGATAAACACTCCTCGGATATTCAATCATTATCATAACACAGTCCTTGACTTATTAATTTATCCGGAATAGTCACAACATCATAATCACGGCCATAAGGCAATATACATATCCGAAACTCATATCGAGAAATCATCTTTATAATCATAGCATATCTCTAATCATCTCACATATAGGAGGTATCTCATATATTAGAGGCATAATATAGATAAACATGTAATCGTCTGTAGAATATCTTATATCGATAGGTCATACATCATGACTACGAGGACTATCACCTCTCTAGGTCAATTTGTATATCTAAGAGGAAATAGCATCTCTATAGGTCAATCATCAAGTCTAGGAGCAAATAACATCTCTAATGCTCAATATCCCTTCCACAGGAAGTATCATAACTATAACTCAAAAGCCACAATCTATAAACATCAATACAAGTTACCAAGTTACGAAGTAACCTTATTCTAAGGTTTACTAGCCTCATCTATGTCTAACATCCACAACTTATTCCACAAGGCTTAACACAAGATTAGGCCTAAGTGGGCAAGACAATCCCACTTCTAATCCTCAATTTCCATAAATAGGCACACTATGCCCCAAACCAGGCTAAGGTATCTAGTTCATCTTCTAAATATCAAGTAAGCATATTCAAGCCTAAGATAGCAACTTCGACTAGAACCAAGGTACCCAAGTCAACTCTACCCAACTTACGGTTTCAAGACTACCACACTAGCCCAATAAGGCTAAATATATAAATCATGCTTCAATTACTAAAACCACATCCCAAACATAGGTTTACATCATAGCCACGCTACAACTAATCTAAACTAGAGAGGAAAAGCAATAGGATTCAAAAGAGGTAGAAACATGCCATTTTACGGGTCCCACGGAATTAGAGCCTACATCACATTATCCTCCATAATATTGTTAATATCCATCTAATCATCATACCTTAACCACTCAACACGAAATATCCACCAAGTATCACTCAAGAAAATATCAATCATGCCATTTAATAATTTATTTGTTCTCCCATTCAGGGTCATCACTAATTATTTTATGATTGTAACTAAGCCATTTGATTTACATTGCCACTATCATGAAAATTACTATCCTCTAAAAGTGTCATATATCAGCCAACTTTGTGGGATATGCAAATGTATAATTCAACCACAAGGTCAAGTCAATAATAATTTATCTTCTCAATTTTTTTCCTAATGCATAAATCCACAGCTACAACTTATGTCCTGACAATCATTAACTCAATATATGTTGACGACAAACACTTCATGGTCAAGCCAAACCTCTCTTATATCACTAACACCAATTTAAGATATATAGAGTCATTCTTATTTCTACCTAACAATATTTTTATTATGGGATTTACTTAACTCTTAATCACCCCAAGAGTGGTCCCCACACCACTAGCACATAAGAAAAGCCAAATAAAATAAATCGATTATAGGTCATTGACAGACTCATCACCAATATCACATTCCAGATAAGTCATCGATCAAATTTTGTAGGTATCAACAACCTCTTCTAGTTTTTATCACTTTTATTTAAAACTCATTATTTTGCCAAGCATTAAGAATTCGTTCACATAAGGTACTCAAAGATAATGTCACTTAGCTAGTCCTCATAAAGAACCCATTATAGTTTTAATAATAGAACTGCAAAAAAATTCTAAATACAATCTCAATGGCCGGACCACACAAGGATCCCCAAATAATATCAAATAATCGAACTACACAAGAGTCCATCCACAACATCATTAACAAGAACCTCTCATTACGAAAAGCACATATCACCTCAGTATTTTACTCATGTCACTTTTTCACCATCTTTTCTCGACATCACATTCTCATATCATCCTCTCAATTCTCATACCATCAATCTCATTAGTATAATAGTACCAAAAATAAGTAAGCACCATAGAATTTCTAGTTTCATAATAACAAGAAATCAAATAATCCCATCACATTTATCAACAAAAATAACTTAGTCAATTTTCATCACTTAACAAAATTAGTTCACAACAATGACAAAAATCTAGCAACACAAGTTTAGTCAAATATCAAACACAAGCAATCAATAAGTTCACAACTTTCACAAGTCTTTACCTATTAACAATAACTTTAGACCTTATTAACAGATGCCAATTGAAATCTCCTAGATTTTTATTCAAAATTATTAAGATACCAATTGGAATTGTCTAGATACCAATTGGATTCAATCCAGTAGTCCAAGATTAGGATGGCACGATGGAGAGAAAGAAAGGAAAATCACTTCTACATGCCGCATAGCCTTACAAAGATTAGGTGTGGGGCCCTACACACCAATCTACGAAACTCTACTTAACATTGCTCTTATTAACATATACCAATTGGAATCACCAGATACCAAATGAATTCAAGTAATAGCATGTAAGAAAGAAGAATTTGAATTTTCCTAGTGTCCTATAGCCTCTCGAAGAAAAGTACAGACGTCTCCATACCGTTCTGCAAGACTCTACTAGATATGTTCTAGTACGACGAGATCGACGAACCTAGGGCTTTGATACCAACTTTATCATGACCCAAATGGCCATGAGTGGCACCCACACTAATCTTCCTGTGGGAGAACCATCTAACCAAACCATTACCCAAATACTTAGTCAATATTAGATGATATTATTATAAAATTGAAGATAATAAAAAATATCCAGGACTAATTATTATTAATGTGTAAATTCAAAAAAACTACTTACTAAAATTCCTAAGACCCGAAAGTCATCGTACAAGAACTACCAACAAAGATCATATCTAAAGTGATATCCAAAAATAAAGTAAATAAAGAATGTTTCATTGCCCGAAGATGGACAAGAACAAATAAGATGACCCATGGCAGCCTGGAGACGGAGTGCTCACCCTTGTATCAAGATCTGCTATCAAACTCTAGAGGTGAGGTCATGTCTGAGTCTAGAACACTTTCTGCACTCAGCAAAAGAAGAGTACAGGGTAGTATCAGTACAAACCACTATGTACTGGTAAGTATCATAGGCCAACTCAATTTAATAGCATGTACACAACATAAATCAAATAACAAGTAGACAGACATCGTCACACAACAAAAATTCAATGAATCAACAATACATGAATAACAGGTCAAACAGTGCTCACAAAAAAGCCACATAACCATCAAGAGTATCAACCATACTATAAACATCCACAGAAATAACACAAATATGTACACACATGCTATGGGACTTATTTTTGCCCAAATAGTCATGATCTGCAGGGAACAATCTATGTTTATGTACCGTACCGGCGTGGTACCCGATCCAATATAAATATAAACATACCGACGTGGTACCCGATCCAACATAAATATAAATGTACCGGTGTGGTACCCGATCCAACATGAATATAAACGTACCGGTGTGGTACCCGATCCAACATGAATATAAACGTACTGGCGTGGTACCTGATCTAACATGAATATAAACGTCCCGGTGTGGTACCCGATCCAACATGAATATAAACGTACCAGCGTAGTACCCGATCCAACATGAATATAAATGTACCGGCGTGGTACCGATCCAACATAAACATAACCAAGTATTATCAATATTAATTTACACAATCTCACAGCATGCCACACAATGTACCAAGTTTACAAGTACACTTAAAGTCATAAGACAATTCCATCAAGTCAATTTTCAATAAATATTTATACACGAATCAACAATCCAAACATCAACAATTTCAAGCATGTCCGAATACCAATCCACAAGTATCCAATTTAGGAGCATACACGCAATTAAGTTGAGTCTAAACTCCAATTAAACTGTAACCTACCTCAACCAACGAATTCAAATGTAGTTAGTCCGCAAGCTCCTCCCCCCCAAAGTTTTGAAATCTGTTTCAACATATAATCCCCATAAGAATACGAATCTAAAGACAAAGTAACCTATATAAAATAGACTATATTTAGTGGCTAAGGATTGTTAGGATCATAATTACTGAAATTATCAAATCCTAAATTAGCTAACCTTCACGTTGTTCAACGTTGTAAGGCCTGATTAGAAATTATTGCATAATGATGAGAAGACGGACAAAATTAATATATTATGATTAATTAATCATGAGAAAAATTAACAGAATATTTCCCAGAACTTGTTCGCACCAATTGTTTCTTAACATACTACTAATTTTCCTTACTTTTAAACCAAATAGAGTACTGCCATCATTATTCCATTATTACCACTATTTCGTACACTTAAGTCTGTTAAGACGAAAGCACAATTGCCCCACTTTGTTTTCAATTCTTAATAACCACAAAACCTCTAAGTCACTAACCAATCTGCCAACTTGTTTTTCATCCTTACTAACAATAAATAATTCAGTCATTAGCCAATCATTTAACAATTATTACTATACTAAGCCCAATATGAACAAACTTGCAAAATAATTTCGCTATAAATTTTCTCAACTCGCCTGAAGCCATCGCCCTTTTGTTTTTCTTCTATGATGTGTGAGATAACCTAAGCATAACTTCTGTACTCCACCTCTCAATTTATCTGACCTTATTTTTAATAAATATGCTAAATTCTTCCCACTTAAATTAATTTTTTTATTGACCACATAATAAAATAAATTACCATTTTGACCCATTAAATCACTAATTAAACTAATTATCTAAAATACCCAAAACGTTAATATATCCTCAAAAATCAGCACTACTCATCTCGTGAGTCATAATTCACGTACACAAACTACGAGGAGAGCAAAAAGAGGAAAGATGAGAAGATTTCACAAACGACCGGGAGGGTCGTTACAAAAACACAATGTGTTAGTGTTGACTCTTTCCCAATATACGTAACTTGTTAGAAAATTCTTGGGATAAGTCGTGCCTCTAAGACGAGAGTTGTTGAACATCTCATAAATAAAGACATAATGTGGTAGTGTCAACTCTTACCTGTGGGGCATAATTTATTATTTGAAAGCCCTTGAGCTAAGTCTTGCCTCTAAGACAAGAGTTGTAGAACATCTCATAAATGAAGACATACGTGGTAGTGTCAACTCTTGCCTATCAGTCTTGTCTATAAGACAATAGTTATAGAACATCTCATAAATAAAAATATAATATGGTGGAGTCAAATCTTGCCCGTGGGGCATAATTTATAGTTTGAAAGTCCTTGAGCTAAGTCTTGTCTCTAAGAAAACAGTTGTAAAACATCTCATAAATGAAAACATAACGTGGTAGAGTCAACTCTTGCCCGTGGGACATAATTTGTAGTTTGAAAGTCCTTGAACTAAGTCTTGCCTTTAAGGCAGTAGGTGTAGAATATCTCATAAATGAAAACATAACGTGGTAGAGTCAACTCTTACCCGTGGGGCATAATTTGTAGTTTTAAAGTCCTTGAACTAAGTCTTGCCTCTAAGACAATACTTGTAGAACATCTCATAAATGAAAACATAACGTGGTAGAGTTAAGTCTTGCTCGTGGGGAAAATTTATTGTTTGAAAGTCCCTGACCTAAGTCTTGCCTTTAAGGTAAGAGTTATAAAATATCTCATAAATCAAAATACAGTGTGGTAGTGTCAACTCTTGCCCATGAAACATAACTTGTTATTTGAAAGTCGTAAGTCTTGTCTCTACAATGTGTTAATGTCAACTCTTGCTCATGAAACGTAGCTTGTTGTTTGAAAGTCATAAATTTTGTCTTTATAATGTGATAGTGTCAACTCTTACTCATGAGATGTGACTTGAATGGAAGAAATAGAAGAAAAGACCAAAAATAATAAAAATTGCGGAAAAAGAAGAAAATAAAGAAAAATATTAAAAAAATAAATACAAAGAAAATGTAGAAGTTGAGAGAGAATGAAAAAAAAATAAAGGTTGATAAAAATTAAACGAAAAAAGATTAAATAAAAATAAAGGTTGAGAAAAATTTAAAAAGAAAAAAAGAAAAGAAAAAATAAAAATCAAAGAAAAATAATATATTTTTTTTATATATAAGTAGACGTTGAGAGGTGTAACGAAAAAATGGAGTCGAGAAAAACTAAAAAGAATAAAAAAAGAGGAAAGAAAAAATAAAAAATCAAAGTAAAATTAAAAGGAAAAAGAAGAAGTTGAGAGGAAAAAAAAGTAAACAAGTAAGGTTTGAGAAAAAAAAAAATCAAAGTAAAATTAAAAAGAGAAAAAAATAAAAGTTGAAATAAATAAATATGGAGTTGTTATCCATTATGAGGATCATTTATGAAATTTACTCCATTGGTCAGGGGCAATTTTATCCAAAAAAATATTAGTTAATAGGTAAAAGCTATTTTATGGAAGTTTTTTTATTTGGGGTTAAAATTTGAAAGTCACCCCAATTTGGGTCTATTCTTGAGATTTACCCTAGTTACAAACATTTTCCTACCAAATTTTAATTATGAAAATGCTATCACCGGAAAAGTTCAAAAAGACAAACTAGGCCATTAATTAGAAGGTGTATAGTATCTTTCTGCTAATCACTCTAAATAACATGTATATGTATTTGGTGCGCAAGACGTCATTAAATACACACACATATACATATAACTTAATTACCTTATTTTGAGGTAATAATCTATATATATAATAAATTAAAAAAATTAGCCTAAAATTAAGCCAAGTGACATATTGAGAACTAGCCACTTGGTATTTTAGCAACAAGAATCTATTTTGTTGGCAACAAAATTTATTTTGATGATTATCTATATATATAATAAAGCAAAGAGGTTAGCCTAAAATTAAGCCAAGTGGCATATTGAGAACTAGCCACTTGGTATTTTGGCAACAAGAATCTATTTTGTTGGAAACAAAATTTATTTTGGTGAATAACCAATTAGTAATCAAGCAACTTATTTGGAAAAAATTACTATGACCAAAAAGTCATTCTAAAATAAAAAATATTTCAATAGAGATGTCATTCCTTAAACTATGTGAACAATTAATTTAAACAACATAAATAATAATATTATAAAAAGTAAATATTTATGATTTTACTACAATTAAGTAAATCAAGAAAATGTTACAAAAAATCACTTAGTAAATAGTAATCATGTAACTTATAATAATAAGATTTTAATAATCAAAAAGTCGTTTCAAAATTAAAAAAATATTATGAAAAAGATGTTATCCCTAAAAAAATATATACAATTAATTTAAATAATAATATTATTTAAAAAATATTTATGAGTTCACTACAATTTAGTAAATCTAGAAAGTATTACAAAAAAATAATAATTAGAGAATAACTGATTAATAATCAAGTAACTTATATGAAAAAGATTATTATGACAAATGAGTCCTTCCAAAATTAAAAATATTATGAAAAAGATGTCACCACTCAAAATATGAATATAATTAATTTAAATAATAATTTTATATAAAAATGATCATTTATGATTTGATTACAATTGACTAAATCAAGAAAGTATCAAAAAATATCAATTAAGATAATAACCAATTAGTAATCAAACAACTTATATGGAGAAAAATATAATAATCAAAGATTTATTTCAAAATTAAAAATATTATGAAAAAGTTGTGATCACTCAAATGGTAACTTTGGACTACAAAATGGAAGAAATTTATTTCAATATATTTCAGGTAATTTTATTAAAAAAATATGCATTCATATTTATTGAAAGAATTTTCATTCGATATATTTTAAGCAATCTATATTTAAAACAATATGCATTCATATTTAATGAAAGAATTTTCATAATTAAGAATAACTATCAGTGAGTAATTACATTATCATTCTATATTAGGAAATGAATAAATAATAGTCTTGAATTTAAAAGGAGGGTAGATTGAAAATATATAAATATTTTTTTTTTTAAAATGAATATTACTACACAGAAAAGATTGCATAATGTTTATCAAAAAATAACTACTAAAATTACATAGTCCTAATTAATATTCGAAGTCAAATAAAATTTTGCCTTACAAAGTTATTCTTTAATTGACCAATTATATAACCTTATATATGTCTGTAAGAATATTTCAAATTTTAAAATAATCAAATTTGAAAAAGATACTTCGTTTTGATGAACAAAAATTAATTAAAAAGATTAAATTATCTTATATAAAACTTTAAACCTGCAGATCAATAAAATGAATTAGGAATAAATATTTCTTAATAATAAAAATTTATAATATTTTTATATGATGAAATATAGCTGTGAGTTACTAATAAATTAGAATATATGCAATTGAAGTATTATCATAAAATGAATATTTATATGACAAAAAGTATTTATGATTTCATTCAATGTAAGTCAATTAAGAAAGCACGACAAAATTGATTGAGAAATATAAATAGAAAATGAATAATCAATTAACAATTATATACATATATATGGAAAAGAATATTGTACCAACTGAAATTAATCTAGAAGTTTTAATGCCATAACAATAAAATCAATTAATAAATAGTAATTATGTAACTTATATGAATAAGATTATAATAATCAAAAAGTCATTTCAAAATAAATAAAATATTATGAAAAAGATGTTATCCCTCAAAAAATATACACAATTAATTTAAATAATAATATTATTTAAAAAATATTTATGATTTCACTATAATTTAGTAAATCAAGAAAGTATTACAAAAAAATCAATTAGAGAATAACTAATTAATAATCAAGTAATTTATATGAAAAAGATTATTATGACAAATTAGTCCTTCCAAAATTAAAAATATTATGAAAAGGATGTCATCACTCAAAATGTGTATATAATTAATCCAAGTAACAATACTATATAAAAAAGAATATTTATGATTTGATTACAATTGACTAAATCAAGAAAGTATCAAGAAATATCAATTAAGATAATAGCCAATTAGGAATCAAACATATTATATGAAAAATAAGTAATCAAAGAGTTATTCCAAAATTAAAAATATTATGAAAAAGATGTAATCACTCAAATGGTAACTTTGGACTATAAAATGGAAGAATTTTTTTTCAAGAAATTTTATTTAAAAGATATGCATTCATATTTATTGGAAGAATTTTCATTCGATATATTTTAAGTAATCTATATTTAAAACAATATGCATTCATATTTAATGAAAGGATTTTCATAATTAAAAATAACTATCAATGAGTAATTACACTATCATTCTATATTAGAAAATGAATAAATGATAGTCTTAAATTTAAAAGGAGGGTAGATTGAAAATAAATAAATATTGAAAATTTTTAAAAATGAATATTACTACATAGAAAATACTGCATAACGTTTATCGAAAATAACTACTAAAATTACATAGTCCTAATTAATATTTGAAGTCAAATAAAATTTTACTTTACAAAGTTATTCTTTAATTGACCAATTATATAACCTTATATATGTCTGTAAGAATAATTTCGAATTTTAAAATAAACAAATTTGAAAAAGATACTTCGTTTTGATGAATAAAAATTAATTAAAAAAGATTAAATTATCTTATATAAAAATTTAAACGTGAAGATCAATAAAATGAATTAGGAATAAATATTTCTTAATAATAAAAATATCAATAAAAAATTATAATAATTTTTATATGATGAAATGTAGTTGTGAGTTACTAATAAATTAGAATATATGCAATTGAAGTATTACCATAAAATGAATATTTATATGACAAAAAGTATTTATGATTTCATTCAATGTAAGTCAATTAAGGAAGCATGAAAAAATTGATTGAGAAATATAAATAGAAAATGAATAATCTATTAACAATTATATACATATATATGGAAAAGAATATTGTATCAACTTCAATTAATATAGAAGTTTTAATGTCATAACAATTTACCACTATATAAGAAGGCTACACTCAGTAAAAGTTAATTAATTTCTGCCATAACATGCTGGAGAAGATGGATTGTGCAAGTGATTTCAGCCACAACTTATCTTGTCGTGATAATCACTAGAATCTCAATTTACTGTGAGCATATTTTTAGAATAGATTTTTCTTAATTTATCAAGTCAACTAAATATACAAGTTATGTTGTATATTCATTTTATTTTCTACATGTTTGGTGAAAATTTTATGAGTCAGTATTCATGTACTTTATGTTTTAAAAAAATATAATCTGTACTCTTTGAAAATTTAAGTTAGTGGTCTTTTAATATGTCATACATTCTTAAAGACCTATAAAAATTTATCTTGTTCAAAATTTGCAATGAAAAATTTAGAAATAACATAAAACTTTACAAGTTGTACATTAAATATCAAGAAACTAATATTGATATTAGATAGTTGATTTTCTTGCATTACGAATATTGTTGCTTTAGATTTTAGTGAGATGATAATATGATTTCAAAAATTAATAAATTATGATACTAAATTACTAATCCATTATATTTCTATATATTAGGATTAACACTTGATTGGTCTATACTATATTTCTATATGTTATGATTAACAATTAATTTGTAAATTAGATTGTGTGATTTTAATAGTATATTAAAAGTTTTGTGATATTGTATTAGGAATGATAGTTAAGTGACCTTAGTAAAAAAAATGATAGTTGTATAACTATCTATGAAATTTACCCGACACTAGAATTACTATCTCAAAAGTTACATATCGAAGATCAAAATTTGAGTGAGTATCTCGTGGCCGATGCTCAAATTCAATAAATCAAATACTTATGAATACTGATTTTTTTAAGTTCATTATATTTAAATTCTTACTGCAAATATTATTGTACTTTTATGTAGCATATTGTACTAATGTGAAAGTAAAGGTCATTTATCATTTGTTATTTATAAACATTATGCTACAAACTTTCTTATTTTTTTTGTTTTAGTTGATATAAACAGGCAATGAGTTCAACCATGTTTATATTTATATTTGTAACTCTAATTTTAGAATATTGTAGATCTTTTGGTGCAATAATTATTTTGATCTACTTTGTACAATATAAATGATAAAGATGAATAAGATTAATATCTTATTATACTGATAAA
This sequence comes from Capsicum pubescens, assembly GCA_030864215.1. Classification (NCBI taxonomy): domain Eukaryota; kingdom Viridiplantae; phylum Streptophyta; class Magnoliopsida; order Solanales; family Solanaceae; genus Capsicum; species Capsicum pubescens. The sequence continues at coordinate 90,211,173 of CM061549.1, read as the reverse complement.
CATGAGGGGTTAAGTATTAGTTGAATGTTCTAAGATGGAAGGAAATTCAATTTCGATAGTGATTAATATTTATAATTTCATTCAAATTGAGTAAATTGAGAAAGCATGATAGGGTTGATCGAAAATAGAGTTGAAGAGTGAATATTCAAACCTAAGAAGGACTAAACCATTTATTCAAAAAAAAAAATATACAATAAGATTTATTAATATTTGTTGGTCCATTATCATAAGAGAATAAGTGAATATTGTGAAATTGTGCAAACAGGTTAGGACTTTTGATAATGTTATAAGCCATTTGTTGAAAAAATGGTAATAAAAAAATATGAGAGAGAGAAAATTGACTATTATTGAGACTTTGCTCAAAATATTTATCTTGACGCAAAATATTTTAAATTTATAAAAAATATACTATGACTAAGATCGTGCAAAGGAATACAAAATTCACTTTGAAAGAAAAATCTATTAAGACAAGAAAAGAGAAGGGGAGACTCCTTTCTTCCTTTTGATAAGCGGGTGCAAATTAAAATATTTAATATAAAAGAATTTAAATTTCAAGTTAAAATTTTACAGAGAAACCTCATGTGCATAACACTAAAACATATCTTTCATTAGTTCTTTGTTTTTCTAACCAAATTTAGAAGTAAGTCACTTAACTAATCATAATTATGTTAAATATGCATTTTCTTTTGTAATTCTATGATTTCTTACAAAATCAATCAATATAGATCACAATATTATCTAATATTCTCAAATAATTATATTATAATATAATATTATTTGCACGCGGATACTAACTTTCGAAAAGAAATGTTTAAGTTTTATGTAACTAATGATATTAAGTTTAATATTTTAATAGTTATTTTTCGTATTGCATAACTTTATTAATTTCAAATATGTGAATGATATTGAATAAAATTTTTATTATATAAAATTAATAAGATAATAATTTCTATAATTAATTTCATTTAAATTCGACCGCGCATTGCACGAGTATTAATACTAGTTTGAGTTTAAAAAGACGGAAATTTTAGCTTCCTTGAGTCCAGTTCACCAATTAATTAAAGATTAATTGAAGATTCTATTTCTAAAAATAGGAGGCTATTTTTAATGAGTTTCAAAACTCAAATGGGTTTTTGCTCTTTTTTTTTCTTTTCATTTTTTTCTTTTTTCGTTCTTTTTACTTTTTTTTTCTTTGCACCTTTTTTTATATTTTATTTATTTATTCTCTCTTTTCTCATTTTTTTTCTTTTTCGTTATTTTTCTTTATCATTTTTTTTGTTGTATTTTATATTTATATAATTTTTGTATATCATATTTTTGGTATCAAACTATACATTGTAAATAGACTTATCATTTGTATTTGGATAGTTTAGTCGTGAATATGTACAATTTTATCATTTGTTATCATTTATATTTGGATAGTTTAGCCGCGAATATGTCCAATTTTATTATTTGTATTTATATACAAATAAGTATTTGCATTAATTGTATTTTCTTGAGTTTAAAATATACAAATATGCAATATATCATTTATTACAAATGTATCATTTGTATTTGTATATAAACAAGTATTATTTGTATCTGTATCAAGTTATATAAACATGTGTCGTTTGAAATACATGTATCATTTACTTAAGATATGTTACCAAATACAAATTATTTTATGTTCTCAAATATATATATCTCATAAATGTTTTTATGACCTCAAATACATAGACAACACATAGACCCATTGAAAACATTGTCATCATTCTTTGAAATATATATACAAATTTATTTATTTGTTATGAAATACATATACAACAACAAATTCAGTATTTATTTGCATACAAATGCATAGCAGTTTTATGACCTCAAATACATATACAACACATAGATGCTTTACACATTGCCATCATTTTTTAAAATACATATAAAAATTTATTTATTTGTTTTGAAATACAAATATAACTACAAAGTTTAGGCCTTATTCACATACAAAGTACATAACTATTTTTATGACATCAAGTACATATACAATACATAGACCCATTAAAAACTTTGTCATCATTCTTTGAAATACATATACAAAATCATTTATTGTTATGAAATACATATACAAGGAAAAATTCAAACTTTATTAACATCAAAGACATATACAACATATAGAACCATTAACAATTATATTTCAATCATACAAAAGTTACTAGCCACCGATATAATTATACATTGCATGATACAAAAATTATTTCAATTGCATAAATTCATTGATACAAATATATTTGAATTGTACAAATTCAATTTATTATTAGATGCAAATGTCAAATGAAACTAAACAGTTTGAAATAAATATATAATGTTGATGCAAATATACGGACAAGAACATATTTGAAATCGAAAAAATTAGATGAAATCGAATGAAGAGTGAAAGAAAAATAAAAAAATAAATACGAAAATATAAATGACATTTTGGATGTATTTTAAACATAGATCTAAGAAAGAAATTAAAAATTATCATTGTAAATCTGAAAACGAGATCTAAAATTGTAATACCCCACAAAATCGCGTGTCAAATTCAGCTCGTAAAGCTCCATGAAGGTTCCCAAGACTTAGAAAAATTTTGCTAAGTGTTCAAGATACAACACTTAGTCTTATTTTAGACCTCCAAACTTCGGGGATTTATTTGGCGACCTTTCCGACATCCGTTTTTCAATTTTCAAGTTGCGTTACGATCGAAAAAACTCTTAGTATATTCTGAGTGAGTTTCGGAATTTTTTGAGTAGCGTAAGGGCACGTTTGGATGTCCAAAAAAGAAGCCCCAGGCGATTAGCCCGCGCCGCCTGCTAACTCCAGTGCTTGCCCAGTTTTTTTCCAGCATTTCAGGGTCAACTTCAAACGATCATAACTCCATGTATATAATGAAATGTGAGAGATGATATATATTAATGGAAAGATATTTGATTCATATTTCTAATGAAATTGGTTTCATCCAATTTGAACATCGGAGTAAAAAGTTATGATCAATTTACTTCAGCCTATCAGACAGTCAACAGAGGGACAACTGCGTCTTTCTCTCTTTCTTTAGGGGCATTTTGGTCATCTTCCACCCCTATATATATCCATTAAAACCGAATTAAGCCTCATTTTCAGAAAAATATACTCCTTTTCTCTAATTTCTCTTAAGAACAATAAGAGAGGTTTTCAATTGAGGATCCAAATTCAAGAATTTTCTCCGTCAATCTTCATAAAATCAAGAATTAAGGTATGCGTAGTGTTCATCTATGGATTCCTTTCATCCATGAAGCTCAAGAATAAAGTTTAAAATTATGTATTGTGAATACTTTGTTGTGGTATGATTATGTTCATGTTGATGGTTGTTGTATGGTTTCAAGTTGGGATTTTTATGTATTTTCATGAAGCTATGTTAGTATGTAAGTTGAAATCTATGAAATTAGTTGTTTATGATATCTATATTGTTGGATGTTGATAATCAAGTTGTTGATGTTGAATGATTCCCAAGTTGGAATCTTTACGTGTTATTATGAATCTATGACACCATGTGAGTTGAAAACATGTAAAACTTGGTTGTTCATGATGTAAAATCTTATGGTTTCACCTATGACTAAATTGTGCATGCAAGGTGTTCGATGAAATGCCTAGAATAATAATAATCATGTTTTCACGACTTAAGAGTACCAAGTAACAAGTCCATGCTCTATGCTTTATGATTCTACATGAATTCCATGTTATTGATGTATTGTGGTGGTGATATGTAGTGAACATGATGCTGAAGTTAAGAAAGTACTTCCATATTGAATGTATCCCCTCCCACGTAAGAAATATTGAGAACCATGTGTAGTATTGAATCCCCTACTTATGATATTGTGAATTGTGGACTCTATTCCTATGAACAAGTCAGTCATGCGTGTCAGTTTCTTTGCATCGAGTCCTGAGGGTACTTGTACCCAAAAAATACAGCTGTGTGACTAGAGCCATGTCATGTTGTCATGATATCCTCAGTCAAGCCATGCTCAGTAGAATTCAGTCAGTCATGTGACTCAGAAAATCTCAGTAATCTCATGAACGCAGTCAGTTACCAGACAACAGTAGTAATTCCATCAGTCAATGGGAATTCAGTAAACTCAGTACCAGTCCAGTTCTACTCAGTACTTAGTAACTTCAGTTCTCTCAGTCAGTCCTCAGATCTCAGTAGTATTCCGTCAGTCAACGAAACTCATTAAATTTAGCTTAGCTCAGCTAAGCAACACTATCAGTCCAGTTAATCAGTTTAGTTAATCAGTTCAGTCAGTCATGCTCAGTGTCTATTCAGATGGGAGTAGAAGTTAGCATCGAGTGAACCCAAAGATGGGAACACACACTGTCAGATGAGGGTGTGATTCTTAGCAGTCATTCTTGCGTTCCAGAACTATGTAGCCAGCATAGGTTGAGACATCAACACTGCCATCTTGAGGGTTGATGAGGCAGACATCCGACGTTCTTTTTTGGGGACACTGCCAGATTTGAGGGTCACTCACAGCTTGTCTTTACCCGTGGCACGGTATTGACACTCTTCCAATCAGGGCAATGATTGGACCCCAGTTCATCTACATTAGCATACATGGGGCATGTCGGTTAAACTACTACCTCCCACAGTTTTAGTCATTCAGTATCAGTAAAAGAACTCAGATAGTTCTTCAGAATATCAAGACTGTCAGATACAGTCAACTCAGATTAGTACGAAACTCAGATAGTTTCATCAGATTTAGGGTTGTCAGCTACAGTCACCCATGTTATCAGTATCCAGTATCAAGGCTATCAGATATAGTCACTCATGTTATCAGCTATCAGAAATCATTTGCCAGTCATATTAGATTTCAGTAAACTCATGCTATCAGTACCCAGTTTCAGGACTGTCAGATACAGTCAATTAGACCAGTCCTTCATAATCAGGACTGCCAGAAACAATCATTCCTTTATCAGTAATAAAGTATCAGTCTCCTAGTATTCAGTAATACAGTATCAGTTCCTCACTTATTAGTGATTCACAGATCAATATCAGTAAACGCAGTCATTTAGTATCTCAGAACCGGTAAACCCATGTTGTCAGTATTCAGACTCAGTAGTCAATATCGTCACGAGTTTAGTAGCAGTTACTTATGTATGTATGCGTTCTCACGTTTATATCAGTCAGCATTGTTCATGCATACAAACCCTTTGCATTTAGCCTACCTCACTCGTATACTCAGTACTCTCAGTTGTACTGACGCATTCGCGCTATGGTGATTTCTTTTATGTTACACCATAGGTTCAGATACACGATTTCCAAACCAGCAGTAGTAGTAGCATCTCAACTGTCAGAGTTCCAGCAGTGAGTCCTCGTCTCTCGAGGGCATGATTATTACTTATGTTATGGTTTATTTCAGTTCAGTTTTGCTAGCCGGAGTTAGTTGGGGACATGTCCCATCAACTCCCTATTCAGAAAGTCATGTTAGAGGCTTTTCAGACTAGTATGTTCAGACTTCAGATAGTATTACAGTTGTTTTGGGTATTCTATACCCCACTCTCATGTTATGATTATTCTGTTTTGAACCTTATGGACCTATAGTATTACATATGTTCTATATTATGCAGTGTACAGGTACAGATATCAACCATGGGTTAGCTTGTGGTCCCTCGGGATCATAGACACCGTGTAGCATTCCGGTTTAGAAAATTGAGGCGTTACAAAAATTCACCGTAACTATAAGAGCGGTGATGGTGAGGTACTTATGGTTAAATGGAGGGATTCCAGTATTGACTGGTTTTCTAGTGAAGGAGATGGGTGTGTGCGGTGGAAGAGTTGGATGATGACATCAATGAAGAAGATAGATGATGTTTACAGGGGACTGTGAATGTGAAAAATTTTAATGCGTGTGAATGAAATTACTTTACAAGCAACTTCTTGAGACTTCTAACCATAAAGCATAGTCGTTCTCCTTAAAAAATAAAATTAACTCTTTAAATAAAAAAAAATATTCTTGACAACACGAAGGACCACAACAAAAAATGGCACACCCCTAATGCATGTGTTCTTCATAAAGTTTAATATAAAACTAAAAATTTTCAAATCATATCAAAATTTTAATTTTTATAGTTGACCCAGTAGTTAAAAAAATATCTCTACATATGTTTTAAGGTTTGAAGAAAATTCTTATGTGATTTTATGTTATAACTTAATAAAAAATTTGTACGAATAAAATTCAACAAGTCTAAAAGATTGATTAATAGATGGGTAGTATATAAAAATAACCCAGTCAGTGATGACATTGAGGATGTACCAATAACTGCTTGATATGTCATTATCACTTAGATTTACATAATACACCATCCAATAGCCGCATGTTGACTGCTAATATGGCATTGAACCAACCATTATCTTATCAGTTGGCAAGCTGATTAGTACATATAAAAGTCGATAATCAATAAGTTAAATCGTTAAGCATAATTATCTGCTCAATCCATTGATAAGTAACCTAACAAAAATATTCTTTAATTTTATGGTCTTAAACATGTCATGCGAAAGTTGAAATTAAGGAGTTTCCAAGAAAGAAAAGATACATTCTCTAAAACGAACTAAAAGAAAACATGTCATGTGAAAGTTGAAATTACAGAGTTTCCAAGAAAGAAAAGATACATTCTCTAAAACGAACTAAAAGAAAACATGACAAAAAACTGACATAAATAAATAATTTAAATTTTTAGAAATATTGAGAAATTGTTGAACTATCTTAACAAATATAACGTAGCCAAAGAAAACAAACAGTAAGAAGAAAAAGAAGAACAAAAATAATTACGAATGTAAATCTCAATATATAATTTGGGCCTGAGCTTAGCATGAACCAAATGACACTAATTTTTTATATAGAGAGGAGAAAAATAGAGATGCCAGTGATAAGTATTTAATTGGAAGGGAGGATGTGAAGGTCCATTGATGGAGTTTTTTGTAAGAGGAAAAAAATGAAGCTCTCAGGGGTGAGGGGGCGACTGGTAAGATTCAAAGAAAAAATAATGCCATTTTGTTATCTCACTTATTTTTTTAAAAAATTATTATTTAGCTTAATTATAGAGTTAAATTTGCTAGACTCTATACTTTCCCCCATTTAATCTCCTTCAATTTATAACTAATTATTACCTTTATAAGCCCCAACTTATGTTTTTACTAATTTGAATTTAAAAGAATTCTCTTCGAATAAAAGAGAGAGGAAAAAACATAGTGCAATCATCAGCCAAAAAAAGGTAAATAACATAATTGTCACTAGTTTGTTCCTTAATTATCCTCTTTCTCAATTTTTCAATAAATTTTCTCTCCCGAATTTTAATTATTCATATACATAATTGAACATTAATATACATAAGTATCTTATTGCCACGATCCGAACTAGGGCCCGATCGTGACGAGTATCTCAAGTCCACCGAGGATCGGAGACCACCCACCTTGTCTAATAAAATAGAATGTGATGCATTACTTAGTGGATGAATTTCGAACATATAACAAGATAGAGGATAATATGATAAAAAACATCTAAGTATATCAACAACCAAAATTCTATCCACAGTAATACCCACAAAACCTCTACTAGTCCTAAAATAATCTAAGTCGGGACATGCCCTTGACCCTGATGTTGACCCCTAATTTTTGCCCTCCCCGTTTCAAATTAATTCTTGAGTTTCTCAATTTTAAATAGTTTTAAAATATGTGTTTTAAGTTATTTTGAAATAAATTTCAAGCCTACCCTTTTGAATTTAAGTGAAATCAATATGTTCTGTGTTTAATTATATGGGATCATATAATTATCATTTAAAGGTAATGCTTTAGAATTTATTCTGAGTGAAAAGTTTGGTTAAATTGCGAATACTCCACTTTTTTCCAAGATCGATTGAAAATAAAGAAGTGATTACATAATTATTTTCTTAATTCTTTTTTTAAAAAAATAATAATTGTACTTTATTAAATATTTATTTTTGAAATTATTGAATTTGAGAAGCTCATTAAATTAATTAGAAGTTAATTTCATTTGGACGTTGTCCAAATTGATTCAGTTGACCATTTTATTAGTACAAAATGACTATAATTTTAATAAGACTCATTTTTATTAATTGCTGCTGTATTGGCCCAATGCTTAGCCCACTCCAACATTATCTAGGCCCTTTCTAATTTTGAATTGGGTCAGTTGACCCATAACATAACCTTGCACCAGCCCAACAACCCCTAACCGACCCGGCCCAAATCTTTATCCCTTCCCTTAAACAGCAAAACAACAACAATAACTCAATAACAACATTATCAGCAAACCACGTATAAACACAACACAACCACCGTATTAACAACAAACGTCATCTATTTCCACAACGAAAATACCGTCAACTATACAAAACCCTAGCCGCCTCCCTTCTTTTACCATTTTGTCCTCATTACGTTGCCATTAATGGCTAAAAAGCTTTTCATCATACTCAGATCATGTTCATCCATTTTCGGCAAGGATAAACGGATACAACTTTCTCCACTGATTTTTCGAGTACAATGGCCATCAATGCTTTTGTCTCACTGTGGACTCCAATTACTCGAAAAATAATTTCAAAATTCGTATTTCAAATTTAAAACCCTAGTTCTTTCTCTCAATTTCCCCTATAATATAGATTGGAGAATAGAGGTGAAAATGGGGGATTTTTGGGGAAAAATTGAGGATTCGGGAGGCGCATGCTTCTAATCCTAAGTAATCAAAAATTCTGGAAGCAACAGACTCAAAAGATTAATTTTCACAAAAATTAAACTTCGAAGAGTCGGAATTTAAACTCCCGTGGTGGAAGTCTGTCGTCAAGTTTCGTTGCCCTAAGTTCGTTGCTCCAAAAAAGGTGAACACTTCATCTCTTTTGAATTTGTTCATTTTTTTGTGTTTGTGCGTAAGAGAAAAAAATGTAAACATTACTGTTGTTACGTATTTCGTTGATATGATATTTCATTTATATGGTTTGATCTTGTTTGAAATTATATGTGGTATTCTTGACTGATCTTTAAAGATTTGGGATTAAGATTCAAAACTTGTTCATAAGGAGAATGATTTAGGACATATTTTCTTGTGTTCTTTTCTCTGAGTTGATAAAATTTTAAATCGAGTGTCCAGCGATTTAATTACTTGACTGTGAATAGTAGTTGATGTTGGTGATTTATATGGTGATCGACTATGTTTGAATGAAAAGTCTTAAAAATCTCTCCTCGTTCTCAATATCGAGTGAGGTTTGTTTAAAGGATGTATTAAGACAAAGCTTCAGAGATTTCCTTTAGTTCTCAAAAAAACTCCTAACAGTTCACCCTTTAGTTTTGATGTTGTGTAGTCTTGAATGACCATACATGTTGAATCTCCTATCTTGGTTTTGCAACATCAAATTAGGTTTGGTTGAGGTTTAATATTAACAAAATTTGCCTGTGATAGTGTGTGGACAGTGATTGGGTTAGTAGGATACTTTTTGGTCTTAAGTTTTAAATATAATAGTCAGCGTTGTTGAGATCCAAAAAAATCGAGATTCATTTTTCAGCGCTTTCTGAAGGTTTTTTTTCTTTCCTCTTTTCTTTGTTGTTTGAAATACCAGTAAGATCTCTGAAAATTACCCCTTAATATTCCTTGAAGATAAAAACTAGGAGATGGAGAAGAGTTTGACGATAGTCTATCTTCACCTCCGAAAGTTCTCTGTCCATACTTGCAATGATTATAGTCTTTCTTCTGTTTAATTTATTTTGTGGATATCAAGTTGATTTTCCAAGGTTCTGAATGCCTTATTGGTTTATGATACCAAAAGAGGTGTGGCAACATCCAAGTTGTTAACATATGTTTTACTCTCTTATGTAATAGTTTAAGTTTGATTTCTTAATTTTGTTTATCTCACTTTTTCTACCCTTGACATTATTGAAGCATCAATTTTATTTCCTTCAAAATGTAATCTTTAGAATTGAACTCTCTAGCATTAACATAATCCATAGAGAACAAGCATCCTAGACTTATCCCTTGGGTTATATGAAACATGACATCTTTTTTTTTTTTTCTAGTAAATTGCCTGCACCTATTCTGTTTCAATGACTTTCTATTGTGATTTTCTCCGCTCATTGATATTTTAGCATGGTTGAATGCTTACTGTGCGGACAAAATGATTAAATTGGATGTCTAAAAATAGATGCGTTTTATTCATGTTTTTTTCAGATTTATTTTTTGGGTTAATTTTCTTTAAAAACCATTGTCTTTTAAGATTATTTGTTAATACTTCCCTCATTTCTATGCATGATATGGCCGAGTCCTTTGGAATCTATACCTTGTATCTCTTTTGGGTTGCCCAAATCTTCGATATCCATCGAGTCAAACCTCACCAAGTCCACAAATGGATTAATATACCATAAACAACTGCTGGTATACAATGGTATACGATAAAAATACGGACTGTACAGGTGAAAGGTGGCTGGTACACATCATTATATGACACATAGTAAAGCTGGAAGCGAGCATACATATTCTTATATGCTTATATACACCATCTACATGAAAAGACATGAAAAACAGGGCTGATATACAACAGATATACACTAGAATAGCTGCAGCTGTACACTATCATACATGCACAGAAAAAATGGAAGCAAGCATGCTAATTTTTACACTGATATACAGCGTGTACGTGATGGTATACCAAAAAAATTGCAAGGGAAAGGGCTGTAGTATACAGCTGATATACATGAAAAAGTGGACTGAAAATCAATGAAATTTAGGCCCAAAAACTGGACAATCCTTTAATGGGCCAAAAGGGCCCAATCTTAACTCTTCTCTCTTTATTTCCCATGTTAACTTATTTATTTGTATTTACTTGAACACTTTAATTAATTAATCTAGATAAATTCCCTTAGATGTTGCTATTTTTATTTATCTTCATTTCTCCTCGTTACTTATTTGAGTTTTCTATCCACTTTATCCTTTTAAATAAATAAATAAAGAATAAAAAATAGATTTTATGTTAATCTTCTTAAAGATAGGCCTTTAGAATTAAGACGACTCTCTTTTTGTTCATCTCATCTAGGCTTATGAGATTTTTCCTAAACATAAAAAGAAATAGATTTTCTCAAATTGATTTCTTCTAAAAAATAAATGTTTGCATGATTGATTGAATGTTTCTTATTTATTTTGGTTTAACATTTCTTCCTAAAATATATTATTATTAAAACTAAGATTTCAATTAACATTGACCATCAAAATAGACTATTTCTACTTGAATAAAATGAATCTATTTTTTGAAATCGCTCGATCAAGCTTCATATTTTTATAAAAAATTGACCCTTTTGCAAAATAAGTCATTTTTAAGTTAGTCAAAAATTATTTGGTAAACCTTTTTTCAAACGGACTCTCCTAAGTTCCTTAAAAACTTTTTTTGGGCGTTAATTGAACCCTTACCGACTTTGTGAATTTCTTAAAATTATTTTAATTTTTTTTGAATCTTTTGAAATAGTTTTAAAGAGGTCAAAACTATTTTCTTTTAAATGAAATCCGAAATAAATAAAACAGAAATGACGACTCTGTTGGGAATTTAACAAGGTTCTAACCAAATATTTGTACAACTTCTTTGACTAATTATTCAAATTTGTAATACTTGAATTGTTTGTTTGCTTATGTGTTTTCATAAAATTTAAACTGTTACATTTCATGGAATATTTCCACATTTTGATTATTAAATTATTTTGGGGTTTCGAGATGTCCTGTCCTCTATTGTTCAATTTCAAATCAAGTATTGGAAATACGACGGTTTATTGGCACGTTAGGCGTTCGATGGCTGCTTGTATTTTAAAACTCAAGTTGTCCACTTGGGAACCGGGTCGAAGCCCACTCTAGATACTTAGGATAGAGAAGAACCAAAACTCTTTTTAGGCATGAGACTAGGACGACCCAATACCTGAGGGGGTGTTGAGCCCATTAGAAAAACCCACCTTACGTCTATTGACCACGAGTCAGTAATAAATGATCATCCTTTATGTGTTTTAATTGAAGGATGTCATGCCATATTATACGGACCATTGTCCCTTGAAATATATTTGGGGGCAATGGAACATCTTACAAATCACATGTATATCCTTTAAACGCGAGGTTTACAAATCACATCTATAGTTGGTTGATCAGTGTGTTTAAATAACATATCTTTGGCTTTAAACAAGACTAGTCCATCATAAAACTCAAAATTTAAATTTTTCTAAAATACCCTTAAAATTTTGTTGATAAAATTCCTTTTAGTTTATCCAAGTTTTGTTCAAAATTTCATTAGGTCATTATCTAATTCACATTGACCACATTGCTCTCACAATTTGCCTTTTCTCGAATTTGATATAGTCAGAGCTGTCCAGATATGCCATTAATAAACTATGTTGTCTTCAAAAAAAGAAAAAAAAGCTTTTTAAATTTAGCCTTTTAAGATGTTTATTCGTAAACACCCGATTCCTTCAAATCGCTTAGTTAATTCTATTCGAGATGTTTTTTTTTCCATTAAATTCAAGATCCATCAAATGATCAAAGTTTTGATCATTCGGTCACTTTTCAAGTGTCTTATCCTTTAAATTTTGGACTTAGTCTATTTCAAACTAAACATATGTCACTTGTTTCGTATATTACCTTGGTCAATCATTATGATCATGAACTAACATTTTATCTTTTAAGTGTTTTTCTTTTCTTTTAGAGAGAGGCTGATTTGTGTTGGTAGTCAAACTTGCTCGCTTCACAAAGACAAAAAAGTCATCACTTGCAGAACATCAGTATTTCACACGGTCTAAAGTTAAGAAAGCAACTATAGATTCATTAGTTCTTGCTTGGGATAATAGAAGGACTCGTTCAACTCTGGATCCTAGTTTGATTAGCACAAATACTTTATTTGAGTCAATTCCTACACAAATACTTTATTTGAGTCAATTTCTACCTTCTCTGTGGCAATGGACCCGAGTGTCTCGATAAGAAGAGAAATAACCCCTAAGGTCGTTGTTGGTTTAGAGCAACAAATTGCCAAGCTAAGGCTTATGGTAATGCAAATTAGACTACCTTCTCAGACTCCTCCAAGCATGACTCTGCCTCCTGGTGCTTAAAAAAGGGGGCCTATGTTTCAAATGTCAGAAAGAGCTGATTAGGAAGGACATTTTGCTTATGCTTCTTAGAATGCCGCTTCTGTGTACACATTTGCTCATCCGAAGGTTCAGAACATATCATTGTCACACCAAGCTCCGCTAGTATACACCTATTCTATCGCCCCACCAATGACACAAACTCAAGGTTTATACCGTTTAGATGCTAATTATTATGTTGAAACAGAGAATGATCCAAGAATGTACACTGATGAGATGGTGAATAGAAAGCTTAAGGTCTCGAAAGATACAATAAGAAGCCTTCAAGGACTTAGGAGTAACCAAAGTGTGAAGTATGGAGAGTTCTGTATATTTCCCGAGATTGAGTTGCCTCTTGGTTATAAGATCCCAAAATTTAAAAAGTTAGATAGGTCTGAAAATTCCTTCTTTTATTTGAAAACTTTTTGTGAAAAATTTATTGGAGTGGAAAAAAATGAAGGAATACCGGTCAAGCTATTTAGTCAAAGTTTGAGTGAAAAAGCTTTAGAATGGTATGCTAAACAAGATGTGACTAAATGACGCACTTGGGATGACTTGACAAATGCTTTTATGGATCACTACAAGTTTCATGTCGATATTATTCCTGACAAAATCTCTATCACAAAGCTAAGGCAGAAATCAAATAAGAGTTTTCATAAATACGCCATATGCTGGAGAGAAGAAGTGACCAGGGTACATCCTCCTATGAAAGAAATTGAAATGATCAATTACTTCATCCACGCACTAAATCCAGAATATTTCGATCGCATGGTAACAATGGCTGGAAAAACATTTACTGAAATTGTTAAAACTAAGGAAATGATTGAGGATGGCTTCAAGACAGGAGGAATAATAAATTTACCAGAACTGCAATCCACTCATAAGGGCTTCTAGCCTAGCTCTTTCAGAAATGAAAAAAAAAAGAGAAGGAAGTAATGAGAATGATGACTTAAGAAAGTTCTTCCAACTACAAGCAACCTCCTCGATACCAACCCAATGCTCGACATACTCACTATCCAGTCTACAATGTGCAAGTAACATATCATGCTTAACCTCCATCACAAAACTACCAAAACAATGCCCCTTGTACCAACCATGAGAGGAAGCCTCCTAGGATCTTCACGCCATTGGCAAAACCACATACTCAGCTTTATGAAAGGTTCAAAAAAGCAGGGTTACTTCATCCAGTGAAAGCAAAGCTTGCGGTCACTTCTGCTAATTGGTATGATCCAAACAAGCGATATGCTTACCATTTTGGAGTTGTTGGACATGATACAGAGAAATGTATCACTATCAAGCACAAAATTCAGGATTTGATTAACAATAAAGTGATAACGCTTGAAGAAGCTCTATCTAATGTTAACAACAATTCATTGCCTTATCATAAGAAGTAGTCATTGGCATCATCAATTAGAAGAAGCATGAATTTTCCTCAAAAGGTGCACTTTTTGCATCCTTCTATCCTACATTTGAAAGTTAGTGTTTTCTTTTATTATAATCGTACTTTCTCATTTTATTTTCTCGTAATTGCATTCTATCGCTTTATTTTCTTGTAATCACACTTTATGATTTAATTTTCTTGTAATTGCATCCTTTTAGTTGTAATGAACTATGTTCGACCTGATTTTCCTTGTGGAATACGTGGGCAAACTATATTGACTTCAGTCACGTTATCAAAGTATCAAATATCCCTTTTGTTTTGTATCAACTACGTTAGACCTGAATTTCCAAGAATGGAATATGTAGGCGCTCTATGTCGGCTTCGATCAATCCATTAGAAAATTTATATTTTCATTTTATAAACAAACTACGTTTGACCTGAATTCCCAAAAAGGGATATGTAGGCAGCCTATGTTGGCTTCCGTCAATCGCTTTGAAGATTTATCTTTCCATTTTATGTTGGAACTACATATCCTACCTTAACGAAATGCGTAGGCACGACACTGACTTGTTATATTTCTCGTAAGATTTTCATAGAAACTGAGGCAAAATTTTTGAGAAGATCTCAAAAAATTCATCACGGGATCCTTTTCCAAGTTATACGAAGATGACATTAATGCATGTCACCTGGGTAGAAATTTTTGAAAAGGTCTCAAAAATTTCACAAAACTTGACATTGGCTACAAAATTGAAAATCAGACGTTGTTGAAGCTGAGATTGGGGCATTATTTTTGAAGTTCTCTATGCTTTAAGTCCTCTACGTCAGAAACAACTCAAGTATTTCACATTTTAGATTGGGGCAAAATTTTTGAGAAGGTCTAAAAAATTCCATACAGAACAATGTCATAAGTTATAAGAAAGTTTGATAGTTTCTATGTTATTGACTGGGGAAATTTTTTTGAGGAATATCCTAAAAAATTCCACAAAAACTGTACTTCAAGATTAGAAAAGTTTACAAATCGATGATCAACAAGGTGCATTAGGAGAGCAAGTCAATACCCACATAGTTAGTCTCTCAAAACTATGAATTTTTCTTTGGATGCAGGAACCGTGAAGTCACAAAGTTGACAACGTTAAGCATGTCAAAGGGCATTATCCGACCCACTGTGGCCTTGCCACAATAATCTAGACAACTTCTCTCCCCCATTTTCTTCTTGATTTGTGTTTCTATTACTTCGTTATGATCTCTGATACTTTCTTTGATTTTATAAGGAAATGATCGGGTATAATGATGAAGACGTAGAGATATTATCCAAACTACTATATCTAAATCAATATAAGTCAAACAACTTCATCTTTATTTTTAAATTCTATCTTCTGTTATGCTCCTGGCTTAGTTATAATAAATTATTGTGTTATTAATGAGTATTGTTTGAGTTATGAAGGAGATGTTATTCAAAGACCACCTCTAAGAAATAATGCAAAAATATCCTCTCAAAGTTTGAGGATTCAATCTAGAAGCCCAGGATATGCACGTGTCTTTTTAAGGGCTCCCGATTCAAAGGATGAAGTTCAACAAATCAACTTCTATCTTTTCTCATTATATTTGGGTCATCACCCCTTTCAAAATAACATATATTATATGGGTCGTCCACCTTTCAATGAGACACGTTGGGACGTTACTCCGTTCAAAGTGACATATTACATTCAAGATAGGTTATCTGTCTTTTAATGAGACACATTGGGTCATCAACCCATTCAAAGTGACACGTTACATTCAAGATGGATCGTCCGCCTTTCAATGAGACAAATTGGGTTGTTGCCCCGATTCAAAGTGGTATGTTACATTCAATATAGGTTGTCTGTTTTTCATTGAGATACATTAGGCCATCACCCCATTCAAAGTGACACGTTACATTCAAAATAGGTCGTCCGCCTTTTAATGACACATTGGGACGTCACCCCCATTCAAAGTGGCATGTTACATTCAAGATAGGTTGTTCTTTCAGTAAGACATGTTGGATCGTCACCCCATTCAAATTGGCATGGTACATTCAGGATAAGTCGTCTTCCTTTCAATGAGACACATTAGGTCGTCACCCCGTTCAAGATGACACGTTACATTCAATATAGGTCGTTCGCCCTTCAATGAGACATGTTGGGCAGTCACCCCGTTCAAAGTGACATGTTACATTCGAGATAGGTTGTCCGTCTTTTAATAAGATACGTTGGATTATCATCTTATTCAAAGTGTCATATTACATTCAAAATAGGTCGTCCGCCTTTCAATAAGACACGTTGGACCATGACTCCATTGAAAGTGGTATGTTATATTCAAAATAGATCGTTCGCCTTTCAATGAGACACTTTGAACCGTCACTCCATTTAAAGAAGCATGTTATATTTAAAATAGGTCATCCGCCTTTCAATGAGACACGTTGGACCGTCACTCCGTTCAAAGTGGTTGTACAAATTGGTTCATCAACCATCTCAATATGGTAGTTTAAAACAGATCTGTACTAATTTATGATTGCATCATGCTACATTTACAAATAACCATTTTGTTTGAGATATTATCGAGAGCATCCAAAAGGATGAAATTCTCAAACCAAAACCACAAGGGTTGACAACTCCAATAAGGACGTAGCATAACGTGGAACTTTTTCTTAGCAGTGAACTGGGACATAGTCTGAAGAGGAATATCAAAATCTTTGAAAGAGAGTTGAAGGAAGACTTCCACCACCATCAAACCACACCCCTATTATAAGCCATGTGGGGTATTTTGGAAAATTCTAATTTCGGTTTTACTTTCAGGATATTTCTAAACTCATACTGAAAGTAACCTTCTCTTTCCTTCTGGATGATAATGCATTCAGAGTTTTGGAATTTATGTTTAGGTAAATTCTTGCCTATGAATGTGAAGGATCCCACATTCATGGTTAAGAGGTTACAAACCTCTTTTCCTTAACTCAATTAACTTATCACTCATCCCAAACCAAACATCGTCTAATATAAAAGACTATCTTTTCTACCGATCGAGTCAAACTGCAGGCAGTTTGATTCCCTTCATATTGGAATATGTAGGCTGAGATCTATGTAGAAAAATCGACTGCATTCCAACCTCTCCCCTCTTAATTCTCTTATTCCTCAGCTTTTCGATTTTACCAAAATTCAAAAATCAAGATAGTTTGTGAATTCTTTGAAAATTGTTCTTTAAAATCAAGCTTTATGAACTAAAAGTGACCAAAATTCTTATCCAACCTTAGATATGTAGGAAATCCAATACCGGTGTCTGACCATAACTCCATGAGACTCAAGTAAAAATTGACTTTTTTTGAGAGACGAATTTATGGTCGAACAAAATTAGGGACGTCAAACTCCCTTTGTCCAGGGTTACTTGCATTCACCCTAACCAAAGGGAGGGGGAAGTTGTTGACACCTAATTTTTCCCTCCCCATTTCCAATTAATTCTTGAGTTTCTCAATTTTAAATAATTTTAAAATATGTGTATTAAGTTATTTTGAAATAAATTTCAAGCCTACCCTTTCGAATTTAAGTGAAATCAATATGTTTTGTATTTAATTATATGGGATCATATAATTATCATTTAAAGAAAATGCTTTAGAATTTATTCTGAGTGAAAAGTTTGGATAAATTGCGAATACTCCACTTTTTCCCAAGATCGATTGAAAATAAGAAAGTGATGATATAATTAGTTTCTTATTTTTTTAAATAAAATAATTGTGCTTTATTAAATATTTATTTTTGAAGTTATTGAATTTGAGAAGCTCACTAAATTAATTAGAAGTTAATTTCATTTTGACGTTGTCCAAATTGATTCAATTGACCATTTTATTAGTACAAAATGACTATAATTTTAATGGGACTCATTTTTATTAATTGCTGCTTTATTGGCACAATGCTTAGCCCACTCTAACATTATCTAGACCTTTCCCATTTTTAATTGGGTCAGCTGACCCATAACAACATCAACCTGCACTAGCCCAACAACCCCTAACCGATCTGGCCCTAATCTATATCCCTTCCCTTAAACAGCAAAACAACGACAACAACTCAATAACAGAGTTATCAGCACGCACAAACACAACACAACCACTGTATAAATAGCAAACGACGTCTATTTCCACAACGAAAATACCGTCAACTGTATAAAACCCTAGCCGTCTTTTCCCCCCCAACCATTTGGCCCTTATTACACAGCTATTTATGGCTAAAAAGTAGAAGATTTCATCATCATACTCAGACCATGATCATCCATTTTCATCAAGGAGCAACAGATACATCTTTCTCCACTGATTTTTCGAGTACAAAGGCCATTTATGGCCTTTGTCTCACCATGGACTCTAATTGTTTGAAAAATGATTTCAAAATTTAGATTTGAAATCCATTTATTTTAAATTCAAAACCCTAGTTCTTTCCCTCAATTTCCCCTATAAATAGACATTGGAGATAAAGGTGAAAAGTTTGGGGATTCGGGAGGCGCATGCTTCTAATCTTATGTAACCAAAAATTCTTGAAGCAAAATACTCAAAAGCTTGATTATGACAAAACTAAACTTTAACGAGTCAAAATTTAAACTCCGGTGGTGGAAGTCCATCGTTAAATCTTGTTATCCTAAGTTCGTTGGCCCAAAAAAGGTGAAGACTTCTTCTCTTTTGAATTTATTCATTTTTCTGTGTATGTGTGTAAGAGAAAAAATATAAACATTACCGTTGTTACGTATTTCATTGATATGATATTTCTTTTATATGATTTGGTCTTGTTTGAAATTATTTGTGGTATTCTTGACTGATCTATAAATATTTGGGATTAATATTCAAAACTTTTGTGTAAGGAGAATGATTTAGGACATATTTGCTTGTGTACTTTTCTCTGAGTTGATAAAATTTTGAACCGGATGTCCAATGATTTAATTGCTTGACTGTGAATTGTAGTTGATGTTGGTGATTTATGTGGTGGTCGACTATGTTTGAGTGAAAGGTCGTAACAATCTCTCCTCATTCTCAATATTGAGTGAGGTTTGTTTAAAGGATGTGTGAAGGCAAAGCTTTAGAGATTTATTTTAGTTCTTAAAAAAACTCCTTACAGTTCACCTTTTGTTTTGATGCTGTGTAGTCTTGTATGACCATTTATGTTGAATCTTCTATCTTGGTTTTGCAGCATTAAATTAGGTTTGGTTGAGGTTTAATATTAACAAAATTTTCCTGTGATTGTGTGTGAGCAGTGATCGGGTTAGTAGGACACTTTTCGGTCTTAAGTTTTAAATATAACAGTCAGCGTTGTTGAGATCGACAAAACTTGAGATTTATGTCTCAGTGCTTTCTGAAGGTCTTTTTTTTTCTTTCCCCCTTTTTTTGTTGTTCGAAATACCAGTAAGATCTCTAAAAATTACCCCTTAATATTCCTCGATGATAAGAACTAGGAGATGAAGAGGAGTTTGACGATAGTCTATCTTCACCTTCGAAAGTTCTATGTCCATACTTGCAATGATTATACTCTTTCTTCTGTTTAGTTTGTTTTGTGGATATCAAGTTGATTTTCTATGGTTCTGAATGCCTTATTGGTTTATGATACCAAAAGTGGTATGGAAAGATCCAAGTTGTTAACATATGTTTTACTCTCTTGTGTAATTGTTTAAGTTTGATTTCTTAATTTTGATCATCTCATGTATTCTACTCTTGACATTATTGAACCAACAGTTTTGTTTCCTTCAAAATGTAATCTTTAGGATTGAACTCTCTAGCATTAACATAATCCGTAGGAGAACAAGCATCCTAGACTTATCCCTTTGGTTATATGAAACATGACATCTTTCTTTTCTTTTCTAGTATATTGCTTGCACCTATTTGGTTTCAATGACTATCCATTGTGATTTTCTCCTCTCATTGATATTTTAGCATGGTTGAATGCTTACTGTGCGGACAAAATGATTAAATTGGATGTCTAAAAATGGATGAGTTTTATTCATGTTTTTATTAGTTTTATGTTTTGGGTTAATTTTCTTTAAAAGCAATTGTCTTTTAAGATTATTTTCTAATACTTGCCTTATTTCTATGCATGATATGGCCGAGTCCTTTGGACTCTGTAAATTTCATAAAATTATTTCAAAAATTTCATGAATCTTTTGAAATAGTTTTAAAGAGGTTAAAATCATTTTCTTTTAAATAAAATCTGAAATGGATAAAACACCTGACAATGAAAATGACAATGTAAATGTGAAGTCTTCACTTCTAATCTAGGGAAGGGAAATCTATGGAATGATTAAGTCTTTCGAAGAATGGAAGCTTACCAGTTTACCGCAATGACCGACTCGAAGATCACCTATCACTTCGCAGAAAAAGTAGAAGTTCCTTCGGACCCTGTATCACATGGGGATACAGCGTCCGGAGACGGTTAGTGGGGTGAGCACTAGCATGTAACTCAGGTTTAAGGATAAAGTAATAATAATTCAAAATCCACTTCAACTTAATGTACATGTTCACATACATGTATGCATATAACCCGCGGTTATATAAAATTTGTTTTTTTTTTTAAATTGGGGGGAGGGGGAGGGGAAAGGGGTAGTGGATTACAATGTGGGGAATCGAACCCTCACCAACAAGGTGAGAGTTCAGGTAACTAACCAACTAAGCTACTAGGATTCTCCTATGAAATGTGGTTATCTATATACATATATACTTATATGAAATGCTGTTTTAGGGAACAAGGCTTAGTATGAATTTTTAAAATCTTAACCTGGGCTGTGTAGCATAACCATTATAACAAGGCACCCAGGGGCTATATGAGTCCAGCTCTCCCTCAGTTGATAGGGCCCAGTGCGTGTAGCCATACAAACTAGAGGATAATCATATGTACATATGCACTATGTGGGACTCAAACCTCCCGGCATATATCAAATGTGACTTAAGCACCTAGTTATTTAATATGAAGGATTCGAACCACCCGGTTATATAGACCCCCGCATCGGCAACTGTGATTTCTAGTATTGGTCCCTCGGGACCTCCACTTTCACGATCCAGCTTCACATCCCTTTTTAAGCCCAATTAAAACACTTTTCACACATTTCCATTAATTAACAAAACACACCTTAAGGCATACATTGTTGGTATCGTCATACCAGCTACACTTGCAAGGTAACATCATCATGCAATTACAATTCCATTAACTTGGGGAAAAAAACTCTCTTTGTTCATTAATACAAGGTGGGGGAACACCGACTCCCTTTGTTCACTAAATCAAACCATCCTATTTCAATAACCTCTTTATATCATTCTATTGTTCCTAAAGTAGTTCAATATAATTATACTCATACTCAAAACCACTTTCACAAAATTGAGTTGGGGGTTATTACCAATTCAATTATCAATATTCACAAAATTTGGGGAAATCACATTCCCTTAGTTTATTCACATGCCTATACACCTCACATGTTTGAAACCATATATATAAAGCATGAACAATGCAAAATAAATCAAGGGAAAACAATTTAAGAAACATTCATTCGAAAACCCTCAACCCATATCAAAACCCATGTTCAAATTCACATAAACAATCATATAATTTCATGCTTTAAGTAAAATAAATTTAAGGGTAGAGTCACATGCCTGAAATATCAAGAGTTATGGAGAGAATTTTCCCTTGGAAGATCTAATTGACCAACCTCTTAGAAATCCTAATGTTCTTGCTTGAGAGAAATTAAGAGAGTTCAAAAAGTTATTTTGATTTAATGATATCCTATAGGGGGTTTAAGTCCTGGGTTATGTTTAAGGAAAGAGGGAAATGTCCAGAATGCCCTTAGTAAGAAGACTAAAATTTATCACCTAGTCGCTACAGGTGACCTTACGAATCATAGAGTTACCCTATGACTTGTGATACGTAGTCGTAGGCTGGATAGTACCCCATGGGCACCCACACTATTCTGGTTACGAGTCGTACCATACGACTTGTAGCCAGACATTACAACTCGTATGATCCACTCGTAGTCAAGGCAGGAACTATTATGGCAAACACTGGACACCCTACGATTTCCACCTTACGACTTGTATGGAGCCATTGCAAATTATGACCTCAAGTCGTCACCAAGGTAGTAAATCAGGAAGATCTCACTGGATACCTTACGACTTGGGTCTTATGACCCATCAAGACACCTTACGACTCGTAGGGAGAGTCGTAGTCTGGGCAGTAACCTCACAGGTCAAGAAATTTCAAGGACCAAAATCCAAGGTGTTTCACTCTCTCCTCCTTAGGATTATTCATCCTTGAATGACGAGACAAGGCATCCCTTAGCACAATTTAACACAGAATACAACCACACTTACCTTAAGCAAGATTATCCAAAATGGGGAACAAGAATGGGTATCTGGATTTTATGTCCTCTTCAGCTTCCTAAGTAGCTTCTTCAAACTTTTGGTTCCTCCACAGAACCTTCACCGTAGCCACATCCTTAGTCCGCAACCGACAAACTTGTCGATCCAAAATCTCAATTAGAACCTTCTCATACGACAATGAGTCTGAAACACCTACACTTTCCAATGAAACCACCAAGGAAGGGTTACCCACACACTTTTTTAACATCGAAACATGAAAACTCGGGTGAACGGAACCCAAACAAGGAGGCAACTCTAACTTATAAGAAACTTTAACCACTTTCTTCAAAATTTAATATAAACCCACGTAATGGGGACTGAGCTTTCCCTTCTTTCCAAACTGCATCACTCCCTTTATGGGAGATACCTTTAAGAACACCTAATCTCCAGCTTCAAATTCCATATCCCTTCCCTTCACGTCCGCATAGTACATTTGGCGACTTTGGGCGGTCTTAAGCCTATCCCTAATCACCTTCACCTTCTCCATAACCTGATGAACCAAATAAAGACTGAACAATCTAACCTCGCCAACCTCAAACAGACAATAGGAGAACGATATCTCCTACCATACAAAGCCTCAAATGGAGCCAACCCATTGCTCGAGTGATAACTATTATTATAAGCGAACTCGATGAGAGAAAAATGATCAACCCAGATACCACCAAAGTCAATCCCACAAGCTCAAAGAATATCCTCTAATGTATGAACGGTCCTCTCCTCTTGTCCATCTTTATAAGGATGGAAAACAGTACTAAGGCTCACCTTAGTTCCCAAACCTCTTTGAAAAAATGCTCGAAATAAGATAAGAACTGGATATCGCGATCAGATATAATAGAAATAGGCGCACCATGCAACTTGATGATTTCCTGAATGAATAACTTTGCATAATCCTTAGTAGAGTAATTAGTCCTCACAGGTAAGAAATAAGCGGACTTAGTCATCCTATCCACGATGACCCAAATCGAGTCAAACTGACTACATAATCGTGGAAGACTGGTAATAAAATCCATATTAATCACCTCCTACTTCCACACGTGTAACTTCATTTCTTAAAAAAATCCACCAGGCCTTAAGTGCTCCATCTTCACTTGCTGACAAACTATGCACTTGGCCACAAAATTAGCCACATCTCTTTTCATGTTATTCCACTAGTAGATCTCTCTTAAGTCATGGTACATCTTCGTCGAACTAAGATAAACAATGTACCTTGACTCCTGAGCCTCAACCAAGATCCTCTTTCTCAACTCATTGACATCAGGAACACACAACCTACCTTGGTACCTTAAGATACCATCTCCACTAATCTCAAAATCTACCGCTTTCTGCTGATAGACATTATCCTTGATCTGTATCAAAATAGGATCCAAAACCTATTTCTCTTTCACCTCAGTAACAAGAGATGACTTCACCACATCTTACACAATCATACCTCCATCTTCGGAGTCAAAGAGATGAACCCAAGGATTTACCAAATGGTGAATATCCTTCACCAAACCTTATTTATCCTTACCAACATAAGATAAGCTCCCCTTTGACAACCTGCTAACAACATCAGCAACCACGGTAGCTTTACATGGGTGATAGTGTAGACTCATATCATATTTTTTAAGAAACTCAAGCCATCTCCTTTACCTGAGATTCAACTACTTCTGGGTGAACACATATTGCAAGATCTTATGATCAAAATAAATGTCAGCATGAACTCTATACACGTAGTGGCATCAGATCTTCAAGGAAAACACCACAACCAACAACTCTAAATCATGAGTCGAGTAATTCCTTTCATGGACCTTTAATTTCCTAGAAGTATACGCCACAACTATAGCATGCTGCATCAGACGCGACCCAATCTCACACGAAATGCATCATAATAAACCAAAAGCCATCAGTACCCTAGGGTACAGTCAAAATAGGAGCAGAAGTCAACTTGTCTTTAAACTTCTCAAAACTTCCCTCACAGGCATTAGACAATAAAAACTTCACCTTCTTCTGGGTCAATTTAGTCAATGGGGCAACAATAGATGGGAAGCTCTCCACATACCTCTTATACTATTCGGCCAAACCCAAGAAGCTCCAAATATTAGTTGGAGTCATGGATCTAGGCCACTTCTTAACCACCATAACTTTTTGTGGATCTACCATGATCCCTTCACTAGAAACAACATGACCTAGAAAAGTAACAACATTCAATAAAACTCACATATCGAGAACATAGCATACAACCACTGATCCCTTAGGATTTGCAACATTGTATAGAGGTGATTAACATAATCCTTCTCACTCTTTGAATATACCAAAATATAATCAATGAACACAATTATGAACAAGTAAAAAAATATATAAAATAACCGGTTCATAAGATCCATGAATGCTACCGACGCATTAGTCAAACCAAAGAACATCACCAAAAACATAAAATGACCATATTAGGTTCGAAAAGCAGTTTTAGGGATATCAACCTCCCTAATATTTAACTAATGATATCCCGAGTGAAGATCAATCTTAGAAAAGTACTTTGCACCCTACATCTGGTCACACAGGTCATCAATCCTAGGAAGAGGATACCTATTCTTTACAGTCACCTTATTCAACTGGCAGTAGTCTATGCACATATGAAGGGACCCATCCTTATTACACACGAAAAGAATAGGAGCACCCCATGGGGAAACACTAGGGAGAATAAAACCTATGTAAAAAAGATCTTTCAATTGCTCCTTAAGTTCTTTTAACTCAACTGGAGTCATTCTATAAGGAGGAATAAAGATAGGATGAGTGTACGAAAGAAGATAAATCCTAAAATCAATTTCCTTATCAGGATGAACACTAAAAGATCATTAGAAAACACTTTGGAAAACTCACAGACCATAGGGACAAATAGAAAAGAAGGCAAAAGTTGAGTTGACTACAACCCCTCTAGAGTCTACTCCAGTAGTTGAAGTTGCCAAAAAAAGTGTTCCAAGAGAATGGAACAATGCAATCTATCCAAATAATTTTATCATAAAAAACCTAGATGATAGGATGCAGAAAAGATTCTCATAAAGAAAGCTTCTATTGCTCTTGTATCTCAAATCAAACCCAAGAAGACTAATGAATCCCTCAAAGTTGAATCCTAGGTTGATTCTATGAAAGAAGAATTGGATCAATTTGATTGAAATTAAGTCTAGACACTAGTTGAGAGACCCAATAATTGCTTAGTAATTAGAACTAGATGGGTCTACATAAACTAATTGAATGAAGAAGGTAAGTTTATCAGAAACAAAGCTAGACTTGTAGCTCAAGGCTATCCCAATAAGAAGGTATTGATTATGATGAAACTCTTGCTCCTGCAGTAAGGTTAGAGTTAATTTGCATTTTGTTAGCTTTTTCTACCTTCAAATGCTTTAAGTTATATCTAATGGACGTCAAAAGTTCCCTTTTCAATGGATTTATTCATGAGGAAGTTTTCGTAAAACAAACCCTCGATTTTGAAAATCCATCTTATTCAAACCCTATTTTTAAATTGTCAAAAGCATTCTTGGTGTCAAACAAGCTCCAAAGGCTTGTTAAATAATAATTTTCAATGAGGGAAAATTGATAGAACTCTGTTTATCCAAAGACTTGACTCAAATTTATTTATTCTGCAAATGTATGTTGACGGTATTATTTTTGGTAGTCCTAAAAACTCCTTGTGTGAGAATTTTGCTAATCTGATGAAAGGAGAATTTGAAATTAGCCTCATGGGAGAACTAACGTTCTACTTGGGATTACAAATCAAGCAAACTCTTAAAGGTACCTTCATTAGTCAAGCCAGATACATGAAGGAACTTATTAATAAGTTTGGCATGGAAAAAGAAAAAACCTATGGAACCCCAATGAGTCTATCCACAAGTCTTGATTCAGACTCATCTGGAAAAGACGTTGATAAAAAAACATACAGAGGAATGATTGAGTCACTCCTTTACCTACCGTCGATCGACCATATACTATGTTTAGTTTATGTAACCGTGCAATGTTCTAGTCGGCTCCTAAGGAATTTCATATGACTGTAGTCAAAAGAATCATTTGATATCTCATTGGAACTCAGGATACTAGATTATGGTACCCTTGTTTTTCTCATTTTGACTTAATTGGATACTCAGATGCTGACTTTGCAGGTGATAAAAATGATAGAAAAAGCACTAGTGGAACTTGTCAAATTTATGGTGATGCCTTGATTTCACGGCATAAAAAGAAACAAACTTCAGTTGCTTTATAAATAACTGAAGTTGAATACATATCCGTTGGAAGTTGTTGTATTCAAATTTTATGGATTATGCGTCAACTACTTCATTTTAATTTGTCTTATGAATATGGTGCCTATAATGTATAATAACACCAATGCTATTAGTCTGTCTAAATATACTGTGCATCATTTTAGGGCTAAACACATTGATATTAAACATCATTTTATTCAAGATCATATAGAAAATGGTATCTTTTCTTTAATATTTGTTGATTTTGAAAATCAATTGGAAGATATTTTTACCAAGCCCCTGTTAGAAGAGAGATTTTGTTTCATTATAAAAAGACTTGGTATTATCATTATTAATGACCTATGAGTTTTATTTTTGGAAAATATTTTTACAGCCTTATTTTGGAAAATATCTTTTACTACCTTATATTTATTTTTTAAAAGGGTGTCATAAATTACTTTCACCACTTCTTACGCCACCCCTACCTCCACTTTACCATTTTATCTTCCAAATGTCCCCCTCTACCATCCTTTCACCTCAAATAGTTGCCTAATTTACTTCACCTCTTTTTAGCTTTCCCTCGGTTCACTTACCCCTCTTCGTCTATCAATCCCGTCATTTTCTTCTCCTCCCTTATAAAACCCTTATTCAAACACTTCTCCTATGACCAAAACTCGCTCTATGAAAAATATTTCCAAAACCCTTCCAAACTATCTCTTTGACAAATATGTACTTCTCTCTAAATTTTCTGATGAACCTTTGTCTGATTCTCAATAGTCAACTATTATCTAAAAATGTTCAGCCCCTAGACCAGCCCCTTCTGTTAAGAAACCTCATTCGAACTCTTTGAACACGTTATCTCACAAGGACATGCATAAATTCTGGACATGCTCGGAAAAGGACAAGTTCATAGCCGTTAAAATCCAGTCTATTATACCCAGTTGTGCGATTAATCTCTATCAATGAAAGAAAGCTCATTGCAATGTAAGTCACTTCTTTAAATTTCAACTTGTCACTGGTTTTTCATCTATTTGAACTTAAAGTTTATAAGGATCCCGTTTGAATGTTTTATGCCAATCTCTGCCTCTCTCCCGACAACGACACCTAGAGACTCATGTGCTTGGCACAAAAATCATACTAAACAATTTTCTGTTTGAAAAAAGTGTTAGATACAAATTTCTCTGAGGTAATTCTCTTTATAAATGGCTCCTGGCCCGAAGAAGCTAAAAAGACCCTATCCAACCCAGACATAATGTCTTCCAACTTTGGTCCCCTATTTTTTTACTTTAAGTACCACACGATGGCCTATATTATCGCCACCACACTGATTCAAAGAAAGGGATCCCTCAGCAACATAACTTGCCGTGATGTGTTTGTCCTATATTGCATAGTAAAAAACAAAAGATAAATTGGGCTACTTGGTTTCATTAATATATGCTTAAGAGTACTGCAGATGCTCATGCCTTCGCCAGCCTGCATTATGGACTGCTGATTACTCGAATTCTCCTGTATTACTCTATTGACCTCTCGGCATACCATCCTATGGAAGTCTCCACTACTTATGACTTCAAAACTTTCGCCAGCATGGGACATGTTTTGGTAGCTAATGAATGGTGCAAAAATGACTCAGCCCGAGCAAAATCTAATCTCCCTAAGGTAATAAAGTCTGTTTCTAACCCCATGCTTTCTATGTTGCAGGTACTAAAGGAACTCAAGGATCGCTTTAAAGCTATTGAGGAAAGAGTAATGTTGCTTCAGGAGTTGACTTCCAAGCTGCAAGATCTTGGGAAGAGCACAAACACTAATATAAGCAAGTTACGTGAAATACCCTAGGTTCTGGCCCTTGAAAATTTCTTGAGTCTTAAGCTTTCTATTTATCATATGACTCACCATACTATTCATATAGTAAAGGTAAAGTCAGGTGACCCAACTTGTAGGGTGTCAGTGTATGTTAGTTGAGTTTCTGTCATGGTTATGAGTTGGTGATAATGAGTCGTATGTTAATGATATAAGGGGTAGAGTGTCCATCCGTATGTTGTCTAGTGTCTAGACTTGATGTTTTACTTAGGGTACAACTTGAGGAGTACTTGTCATATGGTGATGGTACGAGTTAGGCTAAGGAGTCATATGTTGGACAAAATGTGGTGTCCAACTTTCTAATCAAGATACGAGTAGAGGGGTACCACCCTATGATATGGATACAAGTTGAGAGGTCCAACCGTACCCTTCCACATTTTTTTTACAGTTTAAGTTGGGGGTATTTCAGAAATTTCCCCTAATAAACCCTTTTAACCCCATGATACTTTTAGGTGTGAGAGACTAGCTTTAGAGGGTTTTAGGTGGGGTAGGGGTAGGCCGAAGAAGTACTGGAGAGAGGTGATTAGGCAGGACATGGAGCAGTTACAGCTTATTGAGGACATGACCCTAGATAGGATGATCTGGAGGTCGCGAATTAGGATAGAAGGCTAGTGTCGGTTTGGGTCGCCATTGTAGGGTATTACTTGGGGGGTGTACTATTTATTGCTATGCCATCCTGTTTCATGCTCTATTACGAAGTTCTTTACTTTTCCATGTCTAATATTATCTTTGAGTGTCGCATTTATGTTATGCCGTATTGTTTCATGCTTTATTATTATGGATTTGATTATTATTCATTGTCTTGAGCCGGGGGTCTATCGAAAATAACCTTTCTACTTCTTCGGAGGTAGTGGTATGGACTGTATATATCTTACCCTCCCCAGACCCTACTATGTGGGAATATACTGGGTTTGTTGTTGTTGTTGTTGTCTTAACCTATTATTCACAATCAAACACTCTCTAAACACTCTCAAATCTCTCTCAATCTCTTGGTTTAAGAAGGGCTAAGGTTTTTTTCAAGACAATCAATTAAGGCTCTAAATGGTTGTTTCTCTTTGTCTCCCATGTTTTCTAAGGCATGTTACTCCTCTCTCATTGTTAGTTCAATAAAAGCATGTTTTAGAGGATGTTTTTCATTGTATTATTGCGGTAATGTTTAGGTTTTGAAATATATATTAGGGTTTTTAGTTGTTCTTGGTTTTATAATGTTTTTCAATATTTTTTGTATTGTTTTCATATTATAATTGTGGTTTGAATATATGGTTTCATGGGAATGGTCAATTGATACATGGTTTTTGTTTTTGGAAATCTCATGCCCTCAACATATTTGTTAAAATGCCTATGAGAATACTTTTGTCACATAGTTTGACTATTATTAAAATCTTTGCATTTCATAATATGGTAATGGAACTTAAATTGGTTTGGTTAATTTTAAATGGATTGGGAAGGCCTTGGTGTCCATGGCTTTGGTTTAATTGGAAATCTTGTGGGGTACATGGGAATCCCCTAAGACTTGGCTAATGACAGTGCTTGCAAGCTATAGTATATATGATGATACCACTTCATAATGCCTTGATAATTGACTCTTGGAATTGGTGATTTGGTTATGTGCTAAATATTTTAATTGGGCAATAATAACGAATTATAATAGCTAACCGTGAAGGTGTGAGTCCGATGGACGGATACTGGAAACTCCTGTTTGCCGACATGAGGGGTGGTTATGCTAAACATATGCTTTTGGGATACACGGGAATCCCTAAATTTATACTGGTATAGATGTATCAAGAAGGGTGATGGGTATACGGGAATCCTCCGCCCCTATGATATCTTTGGTTCATGTGGCTACACGCACTGGGGCCGGTGCAGGGGGTAACACTATACCCATATAGCTTGTGGGTGGATTATGATGTTAAAGCTATACAACCCAGGTTAAAGGTCTTAAATGCATACTAAACCCAATTTCCTTTCCCGGTATGGTATATATATGTATGTGATTGCATATGACTATTAACTTCAATTTTGAATAATGGCATGATTTTATCCTTACTCTTGAGTACATGCTAGCATTTACCCACTAACCCATCTTTGGGTGCTGTATCCCT
The DNA here is from genome assembly GCA_030864215.1 of Capsicum pubescens. Lineage (NCBI taxonomy): Eukaryota > Viridiplantae > Streptophyta > Magnoliopsida > Solanales > Solanaceae > Capsicum > Capsicum pubescens. Next base: position 90,180,107 of record CM061549.1, on the reverse strand, counting down.
ACGCGATGCAGGAACCGACTATACTCCTCCTCCTGCTTAGTGATCTTGGATTCGGGAATAGTTTTATGTTTGACTGAAATGGAAAGCTTCCATACTTCGGAAGACTCTATTTAAAAATATAGACTTCTTATCATAATTTTATTTCTTTTTCAGAATTTGGTTTTGGCTATGGTCGGGGGCATGTCCCTACCGGTTGTTCTTAGATTTCAGTTAGAGGTTTTGTGTGATTACTATAGGCATGGGCGGTGTCGGTATTGGTGTCATCCTTGGCATTGGTATTGGTATTAAGGATGACATTGTTTTTATGATTGGTTTGATGTTTGGATGGCTATGGTTATGAACTTTATTAAATGCTTTTCAATTATAATTATTCTATCTTTTTATATGTTCAGAATTCATTTGACGTAGATTGCAAGGAAGTTATGGTTGGGTCTTGGGGGGTGGTCTGCTATCCTGGTTGGGCTTGAGGTACCCAACACGACTACACCCTAGTTTGGGTCGTGTCAGATTGGTATCATAGCCCTAGGCTCATGGTCATTAGGAGTCCACAAAGCCATGTGGAGTAGAGTTTCTCTTAAGGGTATGTAGCGCGCCACACTCATAAAGGAGGGTATATGAGGCATTTAGGAATATTTCTTTTTTTGTGTTCTGTTTTCAAGTTGTAGAGTCTAAGGTCCTGAATTCTTCTCTAATTCTTCTTTGTTCTCTTTTTAGATCATGCCTCCTCAACGATCTGAAGCTCATAGAAACTCCTCTATCCCACCGTGGACAATACTGATGGGACCCGTTCTACTTATGGGGTCTATACCCAATCTAGGGGTCCAGTTAATCATTGCCTTTTTGGAGTTCCACTAATTCCCTCTAGTCCTCCTCGAGATCCTCAGGCTGATGAGATGAATGCTGAGTTTTGTCAGTCTATCCATATGTTGGCACAGTTGGTATCTTCTCAGGATGAGCATGGCACTTTTGTTACTTCATCTTCTGAGGCCACAAGGGTTGGCCAGTTCATCAGTTTGAACCCTCCACCTTCACTGGTGTTAAGTTGGAAAACGATCCTCAGTTTTTTTTAGATAAAATGGAAAAAATTTTCTGAGTTATGCATGCCATAAATGTAGAGGGCATGGAGTTTGCTGCCTATCAGCTGAAAGATGTGGCGTATCGGTGGTACGAGGAATGGGATCAGTCAAGCGGTGACGATGCTGAGTCATCTTTGTGGGAGAATTTTTATAATGCTTTCTTGTACCTCTTATTTCCTTAAGAGTTGTGGGAAACAAAGGCGGAAGAGTTTATTAATATGAGGCAAGGCAAGATATCAGTCAAGGAGTATGCTTTGAAGTTTCACCAATTATCTCGGTATGCTCCAAAAATAGTCTCTAGCATGAGGGCTTGAATGAGAAAGTTCGCTTCTAGGTTATCCCTAGATTTGATATTAAAGAGTAAGGCTGCCTTGTTGATTACAGACATGGATATCTCCGGGTTATATGTGAGGAAGAGGTAGGGCAAAAAGTTTAGGTTCTCTGAGTAGGGCAGTGGCCCACAACAGAGTGGCATGGATGGCAGAAAATGGCCCAAGAAGAAGTAGGTGAACTCTTAGTCTTACTCGATGGCTAGTTCTCCTTACCCAAAATCATCGGGTGATAGGCATTCCCAATGTGGCAATAATTTTAGGCCATTGGGTGCCCAATCTCAGGCTAGTGGGGCCCAATCAGCACTATTATATCTTTTTTGTAGGTTTTGTGGTAGATTGTATTGGGATTTCTATGATGAGAGGAGGGACTGGTGCTTCAACTATAGTCTGCCAGGGCATATGCTTAGAAACTGTATTGTTGGTAAGGTTGCCTCTGGGTAAAATAGGGTTTCAATTGCCTCATCAACAGCTCTTACACCAAATGGTACACCATTTAGTTCCGACACTAGTCAGAATTGTTTTTATGCTCTCACTACCCGACAGGAGTCTGAGGCGTCGCCTGATGTCGTGACTGGTATGTTGAAACTCTTTTCTTATGATGTGTACTGTTTACTTGATTCGAGGTCCACTCTCTTTTATATGACCCCATTTGTGGATGTGTATTTTGGTTTTGGTCCCGAGTATGTTTCAGACCTTTTTTCTATTTGTACCCCAGTGGGTGACTCTGTGATTGCTAGAAGAGTTTATAGGGGGTATGTGGTATCTGATGGTAGTAAAGACACTGTGGAAAATCTGTTTGAATTAGATATGGTGGATTTTGATGTCATACTGGGGATGGGTTGGTTGCACTCGTGCTATGTATCTCTAGGCTGTCGGACACGAACGTCGCCTTTAAATTCCCTAATGAGCCAGTTATTGAATGGGAGGGTGGTTCCCTAGCTTCTAAAGGAAAGTTCATATCATATCTTAGAGCTCGTAGATTAATCTCCAATGGGTGTCTCTATCATCTAGTCCGTGTTAAAGATTCTAACTCGGATAGTCCTTCTTTACATTTTATCACGGTGGTGAATGAATTTCCTGAGGTCTTCCCTGATGACCTTCCTGGTGTTCCTGCTGATAGGAAGATTGAGTATGGGATTGATCTTGTTCTGGAAAATCGCCTAATTTCTATTCCCCTATATGGAATGGCTTTAGTTGAGTTGAAGGAGCTTAAGGATCAACTCAAGGATCTTTCAGATAAGGGTTTCATTTGTCCTAGTGTGTTCCTGTGGGGTGAACTGGTGTTATTCGTACGTAAGAAGGATGGTTACCTTCGGATGTACATTGATTACCAATAGTTGAATAAGGTGACAATAAAGAATAAGTATCCTTTTCCAAGGATAGATGATTTGTTTGATCAGTTGCAAAGTGCTAAGTTTTTCCTTTGATCCGGGTACACCGGTTGAAGATTAGGGAGGTGGACATCCCTAAAATTGTCTTACGTACCCGGTATGGGTGCTTTGAGTTTTTGGTTATGCCTTTTGGGTTGACGAACGCCCCTGTGGAATTCATGGATTTGATGAATAGGGTCTTTCATCAGTTTTTAGATCTATTTGTCATTGTTTTTATAGATGACATTTTGGTATATTCTAAGAGTGAGGTGAATCATGCCGATCACCCCCACATTGTATTGCAGACCTTGAAAGAGCAATAGTTGTATTCTAAATTTTCAAAATATGAATTTCAGTTGAACATTGTCACTTTTCTAGGTCATATCATTTCTAGTGAAGGGATCATAGTGGATCCGCAAAAAGTTATAGTGGTGAGGAAGTGGCCTAGAGATACGACTCCAACCGACATTTAGAGCTTCTTGGGTTTAACTAGTTATTATAGAAGGTTTGTGGAGTGTTTTTGGCTCTAGCTGACTCGTTAACTAAGTTGACTCAAAAGAAGGTAAAGTTCCTAAGGTCTGATGCTTATGAGGGGAGTTTTGAGAAGCTAAAGGATAAGATAACTTCGACTCTAATTTTGACTTTTCCTGAAGGCACTAATGGGTTTGTGGTCTACTGTGATGCGTCTCGTATGGGGATTGGTTGTGTTCTAATGCAACATAGAATGACGATAGCTTATTCCTCTGGACAGTTTAAGGTGCATGAGAAGTACTATCCGACTCATGACTTAGAATTGATAGCTCTGGTATTCGCATTGAAAATCTGGCATCACTATTTGTATGGGGTGCATGTGGATATCTTTTTTGATCATAAGATCCTGCAGTATGTGTTTACTCAGAAAGAGCTTAACCTCAGGAAAATGAGATGGCTTGAGCTTCTCAAGGATTCTGACATGAGTCTTGATAACACCCAAGTAAATCTAACGTGGTTGCTCATGATCTTAGCACGTTATCTATGGGTAGTCTGGCTCATGTGGATAAAGGAAAGCAGGAGTTGGTGAAGGACATTCACTATTTGGCGAACCTTGGAGTTTTCCTCTTGGACTCCGAGGATGGTGGTGTGTTTGTGCAGGAAGTAGAGTGGTCATCTCTTGGTGCTGAGATCAAGGAGAAACAAATGTTAGGTCCCATTTTGATAAGGATTAAGGGTGATGTAGGTGGGCAGAAGGTGATGCCTTTTGAGATTAGTGGTGATGGTACTTTTGAGTACTAAGGGAGGTTATGTATTCCTGATGTAGATGGTTTGCGAGAGAGGTTCTTCGCTGAGGCGCATGAATCACCCTATGTTGTTTATCCCGGTTTGACAAAATTATCTCATGACCTCAGGAGATGTATTAGTGGAACAATATGAAGAGTGATGTTGCTAATTTTGTGGCTAATTTTGTGGCCAAGTGCATAGTGTGACAACAAGTGAAAGTTGAGCACATAAGGCCTGGAAGATTGCATCAAGAAATTGAGTTGCCTGAATGGAAGTGGAAAGTGATCAACATGGGTTTCGTTATCGGTCTCTCTTTGTATTAGAATTAATTTGATTTGTTGTGGGTCATCATGGATAGGATGACAAAGTTGGCTCACTTTTTGCTAGTGAGGACTAACTTCTCGGCTGAGGATTATGCAAGGTTGTACCTCCAAGAGATTGTGAAGTTGCATGGGCTACCTATTTCTATTATCTTTGATCATTGTACGCAATTTTCATATCACTTTTAGCGGTCATTTCAGAAAGGGTTGGGGACTAAGGTAAGTCTAAGTACTACTTTTCACCCGCAGTCGGATGGGTAAGCAGAAAGGACTATTCAGATATTTGAGGATTTGCTTCAGGTTTACATAATTGACTATGGTGATAGTTAGGTTAAGTACTTGCCTTTTGTAGAGTTTGATTACAACAATAGCTACTACTCTATTATTTAGATGGCTCCATTTGAAGCGTTATATGGTAGGAGGTGTAGGTCTCCTATTAGGTGGTTCGAGCTGGGTGAGGCGGATATGTTTGGGTTGGATTTAGTTCACCAAGCTATGGAGAAGGTGAAGGTGATTCAACATAGGCTTAAGGCTACCCAAAGTTGCTAAAAGTCCTATACAGACCTGAGGTGAAAGGACCTGGAGTTTGAGGTTGGAGATAGGGTGTTACTGAAGGTCTCTCCCATGAAGAGAGTGATGCAGTTTGGGAAGAAGGGGAAACTCAATCCCTAATATATGGGTCCTTATGTGATTTTGAAGAGGGTTGGTAATATTGCATATGAGTTGGAATTGCCTTCTAGTTTGAGCTCCATTCACACGGTATTCCATGTCTCTATGTTAAGAAAGTGTATTGGTGACCCGTTGCAAATTATTTTTATCAAGGATATTGGTATTTCAGATTCCTTATCTTATGATGAGATCCCGATTGAGATCTAGGATCGTCAGGTTTGTCGGTGGCAGACCAAGGATGTGGCCTCGGTAAAGGTTCTATGGAGAAACCAAAAGTGGAAGAGGCTACATGGGTAGCTGAAGAGGACATGAAGTCCAAGTATCCGTTCCTAGTCCTCATTCTGGAAATTTGTGCTCAAGGTATGTGTTGATTCTTAACTTCTTTGTTTATTGTCTTTGTTAGAGGTAAAAAAGGTGAATTCCTTGATGTTCTGTTTTCTATCATAAAGGTAAGAGTAGAGACGTTTGGGGGTTTAATCATGCGTGTACTTCCTTGTTCCATAATTTGAGGATGAATGTTCCAAGTGAAGGAGAATTAAAACACCCTGGGTTTGGTCCGTTGTAAATTTCTCCAGTCTCGAGCTTTACGGTTATCATACGACTCACTATACCAGTATATGGTGTGGGTACGGGTTAGGTGACCTAACTAGTAGGGTGTCCAGTGTTTAGTGGTTGAGATTCTGTTGTGGTTATGGGTTAGTGGTCATGAGTGTTCATGATACAAGGGGTATGGTGTCTATCCATCTATTGTCTAGTGTCTAGCCTTAATGTTCTGCTTAGGGTTCGACTTGAGGGGTACTTGTCATATGGTGATGGTACGAGTTAGGCTAAGGAGTCATATGTTGGACAGAATGTGGTGTCCAACTTTCTGATCAAGATACGAGTAGGGGTACCACTTGTATGATGTGGATACGAGTTGAGGGGTCTAACCGTACCCTTCTGCATCCTTTTTACAGTTTAATTGGGGGTATTTTGTACATTCCCCCCTAATAATCCATTTTGACCCCACGTTATAAAACATCTTTGGGGGATTTCTTAACCTATTATTCACAATCAAACACTCTCTAAACATTCTCAAATCTCTCTCATGCTCTTTGTTCAAGAGAAGCTAGGGTTTTCTTCAAGGCAATCAATTAAGGCTCTAAAGGGTGGTTTCTTTCCATCTCCCTTGTTGTCTAAGGCATGTTACTTCTCCCTCATTGTTAGTTCAACTAAAAGAATATTTTAGTGGTTGATTTTCATGGTATTATTGTGGTAATGTTTGGATTTTGAAGTATATGTTGGGGGTTTTGGTTGTTCTTGCTTAGATCCCATATTTTTTCTTATGGTTTTCATGTTATAATTGTGGTTTGAATATGTGTTTGCACGGGAATGGTCAATTGATACATAGTTTTTGGTTTTGGAAATCTCATGCCCTCAACATGTTTGTTAAAATGCCTCTAAGAATGCTTTTGTCACATAGTTTGACTATTATTGAAAACTTTGCATTGTATAATATGGTAATGAAACTTAAATTCGTTTGGTTGATTTTAAATGGATTGAGAAGGCCTTGGTGGACATGGCTTTGGTTTAATATAAAATTTTGTGGGGTACATAGGAATCCCCTAAAACTTGGCTAATGAAATTGCTTGCAGGCTACAGTTGGTATGGCGATAACACTTCATAATTCCTTGATAATTAGCTCTTGGAATTGGTGATTTGGTTATGTGCTAAATATTTTAATTGGGCAATAATGGCAGGGTGTGATAGGTAACCGTGAAGGTGTGAGTCCAATGGATGTTCACTGGAAACTCATACTTGCCGACATGAGGATTGGTCATGGCGACCATATATAATACTTATGGGGTACACGGGAATCCCCTAAATTACACTTGCATATTGGTATCATGGAGAGCGAAAGGTACACAGAAATCCCCTACTCCTATGGTATCTCTTGTTCGTGTGGCTACATACATCGGGGCCCGTTCAGGGGGTAACACTGGACCCATATAGACCGCGGGTGGTTCTAGGACGGTTAAGCTACACATACCCAGGTTAATGGTTTTAAGGCATGCTAAAACCCAGTTCCCTTTCCCGGCATGGATATATATATATATATGGTTGTGAATGCATATGGTTGATTACTTAGTTTTAAAGGTTGGCATTATTTTTTCCTTATCCTGAGTGCATGCTAGCGTTCACCCGCTAACCCATCTTCAAAAGCTGTATCCCTACGTGATACAGGAACTAGACATTCTACTCCTCCTGCTCAGTGATCGAATTCAAGATCAACTCGTGTTGCATTGAAGTGGTAAGCTTCCATATTCCGGAAGGCTCCATTTTATGTCACGGATGTCTTTACATGCTTTGGTCATTTTATAGACTATGGTGTTGGCTATGGTCGGGGACATGTCCTGACCGAATATTGTTTTAATTTTGGATAGAGGCTTTGTGGGACTACTATGGGTTGGTATGGGAGGTGTCGGTATTGGTGTAAGCCTTTGCATTGGTATTGGTATTATGGCTGATACTGGTGGGCTATATTTGATTTATGATTGTTCTATTTTGTTTTAGATTATATATAGAAACGTATTGGGTTGTCTTCTTGGTTTGTTTGGTTATTGGATGAATTAACTTGGGTGGGTTGGTCTAGGAAGTAGACTTATCCCAGAGTCGTTATATCTTCAAATACACTATCTTATTATATGTTTGGAATTCATCCAACTCAGGGTATGTGCTTGGAGGTTGGGTTGGTTGTCTGGGGTGGTCCCTATTCCTGGTTGGACTTAGGATGCCCATTACGACAAGGCCCAGTTCGGGTCATGTCACCAACCCAATTAGATCGGCTTTAAAATGGTATATTAATTTTATTATATCGAATGATCAGTAGCGGTGCTTTTTGAATTTGACAGCGCCCAAGCGCACACATAAGTGTATGTGGTCTTATCAAGTAGTAAAATGGCTTCGAGAAAGCCCAAGTATCGATCTCTCAAGGACTTGCGTTCGCCGATTATCCAATTCTAGTTCACCAATTGAGAAAAAGTAAACAAAAAGGTTTTAGAATTGTAAACTAAAAAGAAACTAAACTAATGTGGAAAAGTAACAACTTTAAACAATCAAAGAATAGAAGCCCAGGGTTAAGGCTTAAGAACAATCATACTACGTTATTGAACTTCTTTCGTTAAATCGCTTATCTTGGTTGTTGATTCCTTGGGTTAATCGCATGATTATGGTTTTCCAACCTCTAATCCTTTACCTAAGTTGAACCTTACAACTACATCGTTGAGCGGGGATGTAATGGTCCACTTAAAATCTTTAAGCTATCATCCTACATGTGAATCAAGTAAGGCATCTAAGTACATCCCTGTCCTAGATACTAATTTGAATTCCTTATTTCATAAAGAAACACAAACCATACTTTGCTTATTCCCATGTTCTATCGTGCTATTTCCTCTCCTGAGTTCACAAGGTTGATAATTGATGTATTCTAAGGGCCGCGAATCCTTAAAATAGTTATAACAAGAATAAACAAATAACCAATAATAATAAGCAAATCAAACAAACTTAATTCAAAACAAAAAGTCATGATCTTGGCCTTAACCCCGGAAAGGGAGTTTAACCTCTAATGGAAATATTCATCATCCAATCTCTTGGATTGATGATACAAACTATTAAGAAAACTACATTAAAGAATGATAAAACCTAAAAGAAGTTGTGGTATCCTCCAATATCTTCCAAGGACGTCCAAAAGTGATTAAAAATGTTTACAAAGTTGTATTTATAGCAATAGGGTAAGCCCAAGCCATGTTGGCCAAGGAATCAACATGCAGTCCAAGGGTGAAATAGAGCATGAGACGAATGCATATCGCACATACACACTGTTTTGGGTCCCTTATTAGTCTTTTGGTGTGTATCACGCGCCAAGATACTTTCCCACGTGCCCTCACTCGCCCCCAGATATTTCAGGTGTCCAAATTTGTGTCATGTTGCGTATTGTGCTTCCGTGATCTATTCAAAGCCTTTTTGAGTTGTTTTCACTTGATTTGAAGCTTGTATTTCCTTAATATATCATCATAATCCATTAAAAAAGCATCCTATAGTATTAAAAACAACAATTTAGAGATAAAAAAAACACAACATCGAAGACGGAGAACTAGAAACATATGCTAAGCATAGACTTCATTCACTTTGATTTCTAACTTATTGTATTGACTCTTGTCTTGATCCAATTGACCCTTGAACATTACCAACAAGTTTTTACACTCATAATTACACATTTAAACTATTTGTAACATATTAAACATATTAGAATCCACCGAAACCAACTAGACACACACCTAGCTCAAGCTGGTAAAACTAGTTTTCCGGGTTGAACTCTAAATGACTACAAAATTATTTGAAAAATACGTTGAACCTTGTAATCACACACTTGGACACTTATATTCTTATTTATATCATATTAACACTCTATACACACGAATTTCTCTCAAAATAAGGTGAAATAAACTAGAATAATGATACAAAAGTGTATAAAACTACCTCAGATCATCACCCCACACTTAAATCCTTGTTCGTCCTCGAACAACTCTTTACTCTAAGCATAAAAATATGAGGTGACGCTACACTTCTACTAAAATAAAGACACTCAAACTAGTGATACAATGACTACATGAAATTTAAGTTTCTACACAAAGCATGTTATTTACACCATTGAAAGTTCAAGAATTCTACTCCAAAACATCCTTGCCTCAAGAATTGACTCACCTAGTTGGAAAACTTATGCATATTTCTAAATCAAGGACATCATACAAATCACCCACATTCATCAAACATGTGCCCCTCACAACAAAAGAGTTACCCATAATCACTCACAATAATGCAATTTATAACATAATGGGTACACGAATCAAATTACGCTTACTCTGACAAAAAATTCACAAGTCACACACAATGAACCATAAGCTTTCCCTTAGTGTAATGCTCCAATAATATTAGAATAATGAACCTAGGATCAAATAGGTCTTTTTCGGGTTGTAATGTAGGTTAAGGGACGGGTAGTAACTATTTTGGTCAAGAATAGTGACTAACCTCTCTAAGCGCTTTAATACACTACATTATACATTTAAAACCAATCCCCAACAATCAAAATACACTTTTTCATCCACCCATATCTTTTGTTTTACCCCATCTCTTTTAAGCATTTTCACTAACACATGGTGGGCGTATTGTCTATTTCCTCCAAGATTTTTTTTTTTTTTCAAAACCATGGAAATATTTATGGCAGATTGTCTATCACACCCATCCATCACACATCAATTATAAACACCAATAACTATTACCTTGGGGCATCAATTCACCTTTTCCCTCTTATTTCTCAAACTCCTTTCTCAATTAATTTTTCATTAAAGCACCTAGGAGCTTTTTTGGATCAAATTATGGTTTATCAAAGAAGGGATTAGGTTACATAAGCGGCTACCAAAGAAAAGGCTAAAGGCTCAATGGGGGTTAACTAGGATAATGCACAAAGGGTAGGTTAAATACAAGGTATAAAACAAGGCTATCAAAGAAATGCCTAAATCATCTCCTAACTCACATTCTTTATTTTGCTTTTCACACACACCGGACAAGTTCTAGACATCATATGCAACAAGGAATATACAAATACTCACATCACACATGGAACATGCTTGACTCAATAGGATCATGATAGACTCCAAACCAACAATAACTTGAATTCAAATTTAAGCCACAAACACAAGAGTAAAAAACATGAGCCTAAGAGTCTAAAAAATAGTAATTCACACAATCAACATGACTTTTCCAACAAACCCACTTGTATCATGCAATCAAAAATAGCACCAACAAGAATATCTTACAAAAAAAATTTAAATTGAGCCAAAATTTGGAAATTTTCCCACCCACACTTAAAAATCTACTTTGTCCCCAAAGTGAATTTAAAAGTAAGCGATAGAAATACTCTCTGAGGCCTCTAGGCCTAGATAGTAGCATCTTTTTACATCAAAAATGTCTGTGGGACCCCACACTCAGTCTTTTCCATATTTCTTAGATCAGGTTTCAGGTACTCAGACTTTCCAATAACCTGCGACTAAATAAAAAAAAAAAACTACGTGAAGTGAAAAGTGAAAATACTAAAAATAAAACATACCTTGCTTGGGTTGCCTCCCAAGAAACGCCTAATTTAGTGTCGCGACATGACCCACATCAACTTTTTCCTCCACCTTGAGGATATAAATTTCATCCCTAATTTCACATCCATCTTTTTGCCTCGCTCATAGGGTGGTGGTACAAAGATTAAGAAATCAAGTAATGTATGATGCATGGTAAACCACTCGGCCTTCTAGTGAGGTATGTTTTTATATTTCTTGTCTGGTGCAAAATAAGAAATATAGGATTTTTGTTCCTTAGTTTCATACTCTTCCACTATTTTTAATGATTCCACAGACAAGATATCATCTAAACATAATGTAGAAAAGTTCATTGAGTGAGGCCCAACAAATTCTACTTCTAAATTTACACTATCCTAAACACCCTCACTCTTATTCACCTTCTCAATTTCAGTCTCAAGAGAAAGATGATAATTGAATGACTGCAATTCTTGTGGTGGTGGTTGTATCTCCTTAACATGTTCAGCAATTCCAGTTTTTGAGTACACAGACTTTCTCAAATTATCAGCAACTTTGTCTGTATCTGGTAGGAGAGTCAACTCTACATTAACCTCCATAGTTGTCTTTTAAGCATTACTCGCAAATATGACTGAATTAGGATTAAAAGCATACATATCTTCAGAGTGATACAGAATGTAACAAACCACACACCAACTTGTGGGTTTCTTCACAGGTTGGAAACAAACAGGTCCCCTCCAAATGCTTCGATCAAAATCTGGACAAGAAGCCTCATGGTGGGGTCCTCCACAATAATGAAAAGAATCATCATCCCTCGAAAATCATCTATCCAAGACTGGCATCTCAAGAAGAATGTGATAAAAAGAGAAATAAAAGAAACTAAAAAAAGAAAATAAAAAAATATTTATAACTCAATATAGAAAAACTAAAAATAAGATAGTTTCCAATCTACAAGTCCCCGACAACGGTGCCAAAAACTTGACAGTGCCCAAGCGCACACGCAAGTGTACGTTATCTTATCAAGTAGTAAAGTAGCATATAGAAAGCCCAAGTATCGATCTCTCAGGGACTTACATTCGTCGGCTATCCAATTCTAGTTCAACAACTGAGAAAAAGTAAACAAAAAGGTTTTAGAATTGTAAACTAAAAAGAAACTAAACTAATGTAAAAAAATAATGACTTTGGACAATCAAAGGATAGAAGGACGAGGTTAAGGTTTAAGAAAAATCATACTACGTTATTGAACTTATTTCGTTAAATAGCTTATCTTGGTTGTTGATTCGTAGGGTTAATCGCATGATTATGGTTTTCCAACCTCTAATCCTTTACCTAAGTTGAACCTTACAACTACATCGTTGAGCGGGGATGTAATGGTCTACTTAAAATCTTTAAGATATCATCCTACATGTGAATCAAGTAAGGCATCTAAGTACATCCCTGTCCTAGATACTAATTTGAATTCCTTATTTAATAAAGAAACACAAACCATACTTTGCTTATTCCCATGTTCTATCGCCCTATTCCCTCTCCTGAGTTCACAAGGTTGATAATTGAAGTATTCTAAGGGTCGCGAATCCTTAAAATAGTTATAACAAGAATAAAAAAACAACCAATAATAATAAGTTAATCAAACAAACTTAATTCAAAACAAAAATAGTCATGATCTTGGCTTCATTCACTTTGATTTTTAACTTATTGTTTTGACTCTTGTCTTGATCCAATTGGCCCTTGAACATTAACAACAAGTTTTTCCACTTATAATTACACATTTAAACCATTTGAAATAAATTAAACACATTAGAATCCACTGAAATCAACTAGACATACACCTAGCTCAAGCTAGTAAAATTAGTTTTCTGGGTTGAACTCTAAATGACTAAATTAAATACAAACTTGTTTGAAAAATATGTTGAACTTTGTAATCACGCACTTGGACACTTAGATGGTTATTTATATCATATTAACATGTTACGCACATGAATTTCTCTCAAAATAAGGCGAAATAAGCTAGAATAATGATACAAAAATGTATAAAACCACCTCAGATTAGACTTCATCGCTAATTATTGCTAGGTTTGTAAGAGGTATGAACAGACAGTGAATAGGTGTTTTTTTTTTCAAAAAGACACGAAGTAAAAGTATGTAATTTAAATAAGCATTTTTTTAGTTTGGATGAATAAGATCTTTTCAATGGGTTGTGACTTTTATGAAGAGTTGAATTTTTTTTGAAGAGTTGCAACTTTATGAAAGGGTGCACCTTTCAAAACCATTGCTTCTCTTCATGAAGCAACACCTTGATGGATATAAGTACCTGAATTTTATATCATGTACAACTATGAAATTTTGATGTAAAAACACGTCTCTTTCTTGAAAAACTCCAGTGTGATTTGCTACTGTTGAGTGCGTTCGAAGTTCAAAAAATTTTAGGTACCCCTATTTTCTGAAGTGAATCATTTTATTCTAGGAGGAAAGATTCCATTAACCTCAAATACTTGAGAGGAATAAATTCCTTAAGGAATCAACGTGAATTCGGTGGACTTATTTCTACAATCTTTCTGTTTCATCTCCATTTCATAAGTTGGATTTACTATTTTCCTGAAAATAGAAGAAACTTCATTTTGATAGTTCATTTGATCAATTATTTGAACTTGTGTTTGAAGTTGTTGAACTTCATTCTAGTTCTTGAAGTTGTTCATGAATTTAATGTTGAATTTCATATTTAATCTCCCAATCTTCATCTTTTTCTAAACTTTAGATTTAACTATTTTCCAAAAAATAGTTTGAACTTTAATTTGTTTATGTTCATAAGTTGGGTTGAATTTATTGTTGAAGTTCAAAGTTGCAAATGAAGATTGAAACTTCATTTGATTGTTCATATGATTGGTTTAAACATGTGTGTAAAGTTCTTGTTGTAAAATACAGATTTTACTAAACCCGAGAAAACAATAATCTTAAGGAATTTGTAATAATAATAAAAAATATTATTTTCTTATGCTTGTTTGGTGAAAAAATATCACAATTTATAAATCAAGTACTTGGTTAATCGGTATTGGGTCTAATTTTGTGGAGACTGAAATCTTTTGATTTTTACTCCCCCGGTTAGAAGAATATAAAAACTTCATCGAGAAATCAGTGTGGGAATTCAGTTCAAAGAATATAAAAGAATCAATGATTTGTTAAAATCTCAGTACTGGTTCTGGAGTTTAAAAGTTGTGGGATTTCACTCTGTTCTAATTTGATTATGATTTGAAGTCATAAAAACTTCGTCAGGTTTCAAAATTCATTCAGTTGATGATTTGAAGATATAAAAACTTCATCATTGACTAGAAATAAGTTGGTTACAGATTAAAGACATTATTGTTAGTATTCTGAAATACTAAAGTGTATGTCAAAGATTGAAAGTGATGAATGAAACTGAAAAGCAAATTCATTTGGTTGTGAATGGTGTTATCCCGATGACAAACAATGTTGCATCATTAAGCCGTTCAAATATTTCTCCAGCAATGGAAACGATAGGGAAATTGAAAAAATATTTTGGTGTGAACTTCAAAGAATGACAACAAATGATATCATTTTGGATAACCAAACATGAAATGCAAATATTCACAGATAGAGATCCTCATGTTCCGGAAAAAATAATGATTGAAAATCAATTGTCTAGTTTGAAAGATCTAGTGAGTCGTTCCGAGATAGAAGAGGATAATAAGTTTAATGCGTCATGACCGAAACTCGGGCTTAGTCGTGACGGGTATCTCAAGCCCACCATGGTCCGGAGACTACCCCTTTAGCCTAACCTCAAGAACACCATAATAATAATAATAAAGAGGAAGCCAATTAAGATGGTAATAAAAGATGAATAGATAACTCAAAAGAAACTAAGAGTCAAAACAAAACCAACCCACACTTGTCCATAATAGCCTCTAAAACCAAATTAGCAACTAATTCGGGACATGCCCCCGACTATGACCAAAAAGAATCCAAAAGTACTGAGTCAATAAATGAAGAATAATAAAATGATAAAGCATTCCAAAGGATGGATTCTCACCACTTAACGACAAATCAACAAATGTGCTCAACCACCTAATGCTGCATAGGAGCAACAAAAAAGTCTTTGAACCTTACATTATGAAACGATATAACGTCCTAAGATGGCCAGTGGGATAAGAACTACATGTAACTCAGAGAAAGTGATAACATAATGACATGTCCAAAATCAGTCAAAACCATATGCACACATTCATATATACATATATAGGATGTCGGGATAGGGACAAGGGTCATGAACAAGAGAGTTTAAAGATTTAACCTGAACTGTGTAACTCAATCCGCCCTAAAGGAACCCATGGGCTATATGGGTTCAGATCCCTCTATTAAAAGGGCTCCAGTACATGTTAGCCACACGAACCGAGGAAAAACTAAAGTCACAAGGGATAATATCCATCCCAAAAATATATATATCAAGTGTGCACCATGCACATGGTCATATAGATCCCCAACACCCAAAAACGTGGTTTCCAGTGTTCATCCCTCCAGGGCTTACACCTTTACTATGAACTATACAACTCTCTTTAAGCCTAAATTAAAATAATTTGCACATAAGATCAACCAGTAACCCATGAGTCATTCATTAAGGAATTTACCACTTGGTATCGACATACCAATATGCTTGCAAGCTAAATTAATTATGCCAAACCGATTCACACAACCAAATTGGACTCCTAAGTTCCAATAAAATCCAAAACCAAGGCCACCCAAAACCATATTCATATCCATTTATCCTTTAATGCAATGCAATGGGTTCAAAGCAAGTTAAACCATGTAATTTTCCTTATTTAAAACCAAGATTATAAAGTGGGTTGAGGTTAATGTCAATTCCAAGATAAAATTCATCTAATTTGGGGAAACTCATGTCCCCCATTCCAATTATTTAAACAATGCATCAATTTAGTCCCAAAACATTAATTTAAAGCATGGATAATCAATTTAAAACATGGAACAAGTAATTCAGTCAGTAACAACCAACCCCCCCCCCCCAACCCCAACCCCAATTTCAAAACCCATAATTTAAATTATATGAAATCCATTCAATTAATTCCACAATATAAAGTTGAAGTATAGGGAAGAGAAATATGCATGAAATACACAAGAATTGAAGTCAATTTGAAGTTTGGAGCCCAAATAATGAATTCTCTGTGAAACCGTTGAATGTTCTTAGGTTTAGATTTTAAGGGAGAAAGAGGATTATTTGATCTTTGAAAACACATAGAATGATATTATTGTATGTTATAAGGTCGTACAAGGGGTAAAACGACCAAAAAACCCCCACCCCAAGTGAAAAAGACAAAAATTGAATGAAATTAAAGCACTGGTACGGTACGCCAATATCACGTAGGTTAGCCTCCATGTCATGCTGATATTGCGGAGGTTAACCTCCGTGACACGGCTTTATCGCGGACCCTCACTGCCTCAGGATCCGAAAATAACCTCGAACAAATATCCAAAACTTTCCTAAAACACCCTTTTAACATTCCTAAACATAATTCAAGTCAAAATTGTCATTACAAATATGAGAGGGTCAAAAATAAAATGAATGAAATTTTAAAGGGTCTTACATTATCTCCACCTTAGTATTATTTGTCCCTGAATGATGAGTTAGGACACTTTTAGCACGAGAATAGAAAAAATACACCGGAATTAAATGAAAAACTCAGAAAATTAAAAGAGGAAAATGAAACTATACCTTAAGCACTTTCATCCAACCTAGGGAACGAGAATGGATACTTGTCCTTCATATCTTCCTCAGCTTCCCATGTAGCCTCTTCCACCTTTTGGTTTCTCCAAAATACCTTCACCAAGGCTACATCCTTGTTCCTCAACCTACGAACTTGCCAATCCAATATCTCAATCAGGACTTCCCCATAAGACAAGAAATCCGTCACACCAATATCCTTAACAAGCGTTATCAAGGAAGGATCACCCACACACTTCTTCAGCATGGACACATGAAAAATAGGATGAACCAAAGAAAAACTTGCGTAAAAATCTAACTCAAAAGCAATATTCCCAATTCTCATCAAAATTTAATACGAACCGACATAACGAGGACTGAGTTTCCCATTTTTCCCAAACCTCGTGACTCTTTTCATAAGAGACACCTTTAAGAATACCCAATCATTTACTTCAAACTCTAACTCTTTTTTCCTCACATCCGTATAAGAGTTTTGGTGACTCTGAGCAATCTTAAGTCTTTCTTTAATCACTTTTACCTTTTCATGGCTTGGTCAACTAAGTTAGGAACAAACAACCTAGCCTCACCTACCTCAAACCACCCTATAGAAGACCTATACCTCTTACCATAATGAGCCTCGAAAGGAGCTATCTAAATACTCGAGTGATAACTATTATTATACGTAAACTTAATAATAGGTAAATGATCCATCAAACTTCCCTTAAAGTCAATCTCACAGGCCCTTACCATGTCCTCTAGAGTTTTAATAGTATGCTCCGCTTGCCCATCTGTTTAAGGGTGGAAAACGGGGCTACGGTTCACCTGAGTACCCAAACCTTTCTGAAATAAATGCCAAAATTGAGAAGAAAATAGTGTACCTTTGTCTAAAATAATGGAACCTGGCAGACTATGCAATTTTATAGTCTCCTGAATGAACAACTTAGTATAATTATCTCTTGAGTAACTAGTCCCTATAGGCAAAAAGTAACCAGACTTAGTCATCCTATATACAATGACCCAAATAGAATCATACTGATCGCGAGACTGTGGAAGACCTATAATGAAATCGATATTGATAATATCCCACTTCCACATGGGCAACTTTATTTCATGAGACAAGCCACCAAGCCTCAAATACTCAACCTTAACTTGTTGACAAACCATACATTTGGAATTTTTTTTCCACATTTCTCTTCATATTGTTTAACCAATAGATTTTCTTCAAGTCATGATACATCTTAGTTGAACCTGGATGAACTATATATCGAGACTTATGAGCCTTAGTCATAATCCTTTCCCACAGTCCATCAACATCAAGAACACACAACCTACCTTGATACTTCAAGATGCCATCTCCCCCAATCTCGAAGGCCATAACTTTTTAATAACCCATATCATCCTTAATCTGTATAAGTATGGGATCCAAAGCTTGCTTGTCCTTCACGTCAGCATCACGAGATGATTTAACCACTTCTTAAATAATGATTCCCCCATCCTCAAAGTCCAAGAGATGAACTCTTAAGTTAGCCAACCTATGAATGTCCTTCACTAATCCTCTCTTCTCCTCATCCACATGAGATAAGCTTCCCATAAATAGCCTGATCAGAGCTTCAACAACAATATTAACATTACTTAGATGATAATGGAAGCTCATGTCTTAATCCCTAAGCAAATCAAGACACTGTCTTTGCCATAGATTCAACTCCATTTGAGTGAATACCTACTACAAGCTCTTATAATCTAAATAGATGTCCACATGCACCCCATACAAATAGTGACACCAAATCTTAAATGCAAAAACCACAGTCGCCAACTTTAAATTGTGAGTCAGATAATTTCTCTCATGAATTTTAAGCTACCTAAATGCATAGGGTACAAAATTACCATGTTGCATAATGACATAACCCATTCCCACACGAGACGTATCACAAAACACAACAAAACCATCATTACTCTCGGGCAGGGTCAAAACTAGTGCAGAAGACAACTTGTCCTTCAACTTCTCAAAACTACCCTCACATGCATCGAATCATAAGAACTTAACCATTTTCTAAGTTAACTTCATCAATAGAGCATCAATAGATAAGAAACACTCCTAAATCTCCTATAATTCCCAGCCAATCCCAAAAAGCTCCTAATGTTGGTTAGAGTCATGGGTCCAGGCCATTTCTTAACTACCTCGACTTTCAGTAGATCTACCTTGATCCCCTCACTAGAAACAACATGCCTAAGAAAGCTCACAACACTCAACAAAAATTCACACTTAATTTTTTTTGCATACAACCTCTGGTCCTTAAGAGTTTGCAATACAATTCGAAGATGATTGACATGATCTTCCTCACTCTTAGAGTACACAAAGATATTATCAATGAAGACTATAACAAATAAATCCAAAAACTGCATGAAAACCCAATTTACAAGATCCATAGAAGCAGTCAAGGCATTAGTCAATCCAAACAATATAACCAAAAACTCATAGTGACTATACCAAGTTTGAAAAGAAGTCTTGGGAATATCAACCTCCCTAATCTTCAATTGGTGATAGCCCAAATGAAGATCAATCTTAAAGAAACATCTAGCACCTTAAATTTGATCGAAAAGATCATCAATCCTAGGAAGAGGGTACTTATTCTTTACTATTACCTTATTCAACTAACGATAGTCTATACACATTCGAAGAGACCCATCTTTCTTTTGCATGAAAATCACAGAAGCACCCCACGGAGAAACTCTAAGACTAATAAAGCCCTTGTTAAGAAGATTTTTCAATTGCTACTTTAGCTTCTTTAATTCAGTCAGAGCCATTTTATAAAGAAGGCTAGAAATAGGACAAGTATCCTACTGGAAGATCATCCAAAAACACTTCAGGAAATTCACTAACTACAAGGACAAATTGCAAAAAAGGACCTTCAGAGTTCAGAATCCTTAACCCGAACTAGATGATATAGACACCCTTTTGAAATTAATTTCTGAGCTCTAAGATAGGAAATAAACTTTACTTGGGGCATTAAGGAACTCCCCTCTCACTTGATCACTGGTTCATTTGGAAAATAAAAACTGATCTTTTGGGTCCTATAATCCAAATAAGCATAGCAAGAATGAAGCCAATCCATCCCTAAGAAAATATTGAAATCCGCTATATCAAGTTCTATCAAATCCATTAATGTTTCTCTATGAAAGATAAACACCACACACCCCCTATTGTTTTTTCTAGAAACTATAGAATCACCCACCAGAGTAGAAACAGAAAAGGGGTCAGAAATATTGTTAGGACCCAAACCATAGTGCACAACCATATAAGGGGTTACATAATAAAGGGTAGAACTCGGATGAAGCAAATAATAAACATCATGGTACAAGCACTGTAACATACCAGTAACAACATCTAGGGATACCTCATATTCTTGGCGAGTAGCAAGTGCATAGAGATGATTTCGGCCAGTGTTGGTACTAGAAGTGGCACCCTTTGGCACATGAGCTCAAGATATGGCGATTGAAACTTTATTATCTACCGTGGAAACCTTGGCTAAAGGATAATCTCACTGCATATGACCAAGATGACCATAATTATAGCACCCATTTCTCCCCTTCTTATAATATCCTCGGTGAAGTTTCCTACAAAAATAGAAAAGAGGGTAAGGTGGGGTCGACTGAGATCTACTAGCCTAAGACTGGGCACCTTGTGCCTTAGGAACATTGCTAGCCTGAAAATGATGATCAACCAAAGTCTTAGGATAAGGAGCACTGATAGTAGAATACAAATTCCCCTAATTCTTCTTGTTATCCACTGTCTACTATCTCTTCCATCATTATGCTGACCTGCCCCTACTCTAAATATCTAAACTTCTTATTTTGCCTCTCTCCCATCTCTACTTGTTTTTTTTCATCATCCACTTATTGCATATAAACCATATATTTGGAGACAGACTAGAAACAAACTTTCTCATTAGGGACCTCTTATTAGACGCTAACTCTGGAGCATAACGAGCTAACAGCTGCAACTTTAAAGCATACTCCTTCACATTCATTTTACCTTACTTTAGATTAATAAACTCCTCTGCCTTAGATTTCCTCAACTCCAGAGGAAAGAAGTGATCAAGAAAGGCACCCAAAAACTCATCCCACACTGCTTGCTCAACATCATCACCCCTCATAGATTCCCACTCTTCATACGACTGATAAGATATATCTTTCAACTAATAAGAAACAAACTCTACACCCTCAGAATCAATAGCATACATCACACTGAAAATATTCTCCATCTCATTAATAAACCCCTGCGGTTCCTCTTCAACCTTAGAGCCTATAAAGGTTGGGGATTTAACCTTATAAACTAGCCAACCCGAGTGACCTCAAATATATGCACATTAGAACCAACACGATCATACTGATGAGACTATGAGACCACCAACTAAGTAAGCATATGAATAGACTGACGGAACTCTACATTAGAGATATCTCCTTGAGGCGGTTGATCATAAGTATCACCAGCCCAAAAAGATGGGGGGGACTAGTAAAGATGGGTGAAACTCCATGTGAAGTAGTATAATCAGGAGTAGGGACCCTAGACCAAGTCTACACTCCATAAGTAGGGCGAGTTCCCTCCACAGTCTCCTCAGGTGAAACAAAGTTCCCAGCAGAGTTCCTTCAAACATCAGATCTTCAGGAAGGCATGATCTAAAAAGTGAGGCCAGGAGTTAGAGACATTTCATAACACTAGACACTATAGCCTGAAATAGAACACAAAAAGTGAAACACTCCTAAATGCCTTGTAGCCTCCTCTTTATAAATGTGGAGCACTACATACCCATAAAAAAGACTCTACTCAAAATGGTTTTGTGGACACCCAACAACCCTAAACCATGCTTTAATACCAAGATTTTCATGACCTGAACCAAGGCCTAGTCATGACGGGTATCTCGAGCCCATCATGGACCGGAGACCACCACTTAGCCTAACCTCAAGAGCACTATAATAATAATAATAATAAAGTTAAAGCCAATTAAGATGGTAATAAAATATGAATAGATAACTAAGAGTCAAAACAAAAACCCACCTACCCTTGTCCATAATAGCCTCTAAAACCAAATTAGTAACTAAGTCGGGATATGCCCCGCCCCAACTATGACAAAAAAGAATCCAAAAGTACTGAGTCAATAAATAAAGAATAATGAAAAATAAGGCAGTCCGAAGGATGGAGGCTCACCACTTTATGAAAACTCAACAGACATGCTCAACCACCTAATGCTGCACAAGAGTAACAAAAATGTCTTTGAACCCTACATCATAAAATGATGTAGCGTCCTAGGGTGGTCAATGGATAAATGCTGACATGTACTCAGGGAATGTGATAACATAATGCCATATCCAAAATCAGTCAAAACCATACGCACAAATTCATATATACATATATAGGATGCCGGGATAGAGACAAGGGTCATGAACATAAGAGTGTACAAATTTAACCTAAACTGTGTAACTCGATCCATCCTAAAGGCACCCATGGGCTATATGGCTTCAGCTCCTCCTGCTGAAAGGCCCCAATACATGTTAGTTGCATAAACCGAGGAAAAATTAAGGGAAAACTAAAGCCACCAGGGGAAATAGCCATCCCAAAAATATGTATATCAAGTATGCACCAAGCACACGATCATATAGACTCCCAACGTCAGCAAGTATGGTTTTTAGTGATTGTCCCCCCAGGACTTACACCTTCATGGTGAGCTACACAACTCCCTTTAAGACCAAATTAAAATAATTTGCACATAAAATCAACCAGTAACCTAGGAGTTATTTATTAAGGTATTTACCACTTGGTATCGTCATACCGTATGCTTACAAGCTAAATTAATTATGCCAAACCAATTCACACAATCAAATTGGACTCCCAAGTTCCATTAAAATCCAAAACCAAGGCCACCAAGGCCATCCAAAACCATATTCATATCATTTATCCTTTAATGCAATGCAATAGATTCAAAGCAAGTCAAATCATGCGATTTTCCATATTTAAAACCAATATTATAAAGTGGGTTGAGATTAATGCCAATTCCAAGACAAAATTCATCTAATTTGGGGAAACTCATGTTCTCTATTCCAATTATTTAAATAATGCATCAATTTAGTCCCAAAACATCAAGTTAAAACATGAATAATCAATTTAAAACATGGAACAAGTAATTCAGTCAGTAACAACCAAAACCTCTCAATCTTAATTTCAAAACCCACAATTTAAATCACATGAAATTTATTCAATTAATGTCACAATGTGAAATTCAAGTTTAGGAAAGAGAAACATGATTGAAATACACAAGAAATAGAAGATAATTTAAAGTTTGAAGTTAGGATGGTGAATTCTCCATGAAACCCTTGAATGTTCTTGGGTTTTGATTTTAAGAGAGAAAGAAGATGATTTGATCTTTGAAAATTGAGTGGAATGATATTATTTCATGTTATAAGGTTGTACAAGGGGTAAATATACCAAAAGTCCCTCACCCCAAGTGAAAAAACAAAAATTGGACCAAATTAAAATACTGGCGTGGCACGCCAATATCACAGAGGTTATCCTTTGGCCACGCTAATATCGTGGAGGTTAACCTCTATGACATGGCCTTATCACGGACCCTCACTACCTCGGGGTCCCAAAATGACCCCAAACCCCTTCGAAAAAATCCAAAATTTTCTCAAACCACCCTTTTAACATCCCTAAATATAATTCAAGTAAAAAATTGACATTACAAATATGGAAGGGTAAAAAATAAAATGATCAAAATTTTAAAGGGTCTTACAGAATGAGAAATCATCAATGATGGTTACAAATCTATTAAGGATGATGCTCCAAATAATAAGAAAATGAAAAAATCATTTGGACAGGAGATAGAGATGACCAACAAAACATTCAAAGACAAGTAATACAATTGTAGTGATGTTGACCACAAATCTCTAAGAAGTCAAGTTCTAAAAAACAACAAGAAAATAAATCAGATAAACATGTTGGGAGCAACTGAAAAGATTGAAAATCTATGTGTCATGATTACTAAATGCAATCTAGTTGGGAATCCAAATGAATGGTGGTTTGATTTAGTAGCCATAAGACATGTTTATGTAGACAAAGAATCTCTTGCTACTTATGATACTGCTGGTCCCAAAGAAGTGATCTTTATGGGAAATAGTGTAACAACCAAGGTTGAAAAAAGTGGGAAGATAATCCTAAAAATAATTTCTGACAAGGTGTTGACTCTCAACAATGTTTTCCATGCTCCTACTATTAGGAAATATTTGATATCGACCACACTTCTTACTAAAAATGGATTTAAGTGTGTGTTTATTTTGGAGAAAGTTGTAATAAGCAAGAATGAAACGTATGTAGGAAAGGGCTACCTCAATGAGGGCCTTTTTAAACTCAATGTAATGACTGTTAAAATGAAAAAAGTCAAGGCTTATTCTTATTTGTTAGAGTCAAATGATTTGTGGCATAGTCGTTTAGGACATTTCAATTATAAAACCTTGCAAAAACTGATTAATTAAGAAGTTTTTCCTAACTTTAATTCAATAAATTAAAGTGTCAAACATGTGTGGAATCAAAGTATACTAAGCATTCGTATAAGTCTATTGAAAGGAATTTCAATCCCTTAGACTTAATATATACAGACATTTGTAATATAAAGTCAACACCATCTCACGGAGGGAAAAATTATTTCATAATTTTTATTGATAATTGCACAAAATCTTGTTGTGTTTATTTGTTAAATGATAAGGATGAAGAAATAGATGCATTTAGGCAATGTAAAATTTAAATTGAAAATCAGTTGGATTGAAAGATTAAAATGATAAAAAGTGATAGGGGTGGACAATATGAATCTTGTTTTGTAGAGATACATTTAGAAAATAGAATTGTCTATCAAACTAATGCCCCATATTTACCTCAATCAAATTGGATTGCAGTAAGGAAAAACTGAATGTTAAAGGAAATAATGAATGTCTTGCTCATAAATTTAGGTTTACCCCAAAACTTGTAGGGGAAAACTATCTTTACAGTAAATCGAATACTCAATAGAGTGCCCTATAGCAAGACACATTCTAATAGATATGAAAAATGAAAAGGAAGAAAACTCAACTTGAAATATTTCAAAGTATGTGGGGGGGGGGAGTCTAGCAAAAGTTCAAATTTCTATACCTACAAGGGTAAAAATAGGATCTAAGACTGTGGACTGTGTGTTCATCGGATATGCTACAAGAATTAAAATATATTGATTTTTGGTTAATAAATCCAAAAATTTGGATGTTCATGAAAATACGATAATCAAATCAAATAATGCTAAGTTCTTTTAACACATTTATCCATATAAAACTGGACATGAGCTATCTAGTGGAGGGTCTAAATGACTTCGAGATGAACCAAACAAGAATGTAATTAATGATGAGGATCCAAGGCATAATACATATAAAAAAGGCAACTTCCTTTGGATTCTTCTTAAAAATGAGCCTCAAATGTTTAAATAAGCAATGTTGTCTTCAGACTCATCCTTTTAGAAAGAGGCAATCAATAGTGAGATTGATTCAATTTCTAGCAACCACACTTGGGAGTTTGTTGATCTTCCTCCAGCAAATAAACCTTTAGATTCTAAACAAATCTTTAAAAAGAAAATAAAATCTATGGTACTATTGAAAAATACAAGGCAAAACTTATTGTGAAAGGCTTTAGACAAAAAGAACATCTTGATTATTTTGATACTTGCCTATAATAAGGAAAACGCCCATTCGGATGTCGGCTGCACCAACAGTTGTATATTGTCTTGAAATCCATCAAATGAATATGAAAACAACATTCTTAAATGGAGAATTGGAGGAAGAAATTTACATGAAACAACCTGAGAGTCTTGTGGTTCCTAGTAAAGAAAGGAAAGTGTGCAAACTTGTTAAGTCATTTTATGGACTAAATCAAGCACCCAAATAGTGTCATGCAAAGTTTGACCAAACCATATTTTCAAATGGCTTCAAGATAAATGAATGTGATAAATGTGTTTACATTAAAGACACTCCAAATCACAAGGTCATTGTTTGTTTGTATGAGGATGATATATTGATCATAAGTAGAGATATTTCTGACATAAATGCTATGAAATGAATACTTGAGAGCATGTTTGATATGAAATATCTTAGAGTTGTGGATGCGATCTTAGGAATAAGAATTCGTAGAAATCCATAAGGGTTGGCATTGTCACAGTATCATTACATTGAAAAAGTACTTAATAAGTTTAAGTATTTGGATTTCAATATTGCCAAGACTCCATTAAACCTAAGCTTTGCACTTCAAAAGAGTAAAGGTGAAAGTGTTTCACAGTGGGACTACGCAAAAGTGTTGGAAATTTAAATTTATATCATGAATTGTACGTGAGCAGGTATATCATGCAGTATTAGTAAATTGAGATGGTACACGAGTAATCCCAATCAAACTCACTGGATGGCAATGAAAAGAGTTTTGGGGTATCTAAAGCATACTCAAAACTATACTTTACATTATAACAAATATCCATCTACAATTGAAGGATATAATGATGCAAATTGAATCACTGTATCGAATGAAGTAATATCCACGAATGAATATGTATTTACTTTAGGTGGAGGAGCGTTCTCTTGGAAATCATTCAAACAGATATGTATTTCCCAGTCTACAATAGAATCTGAATTTATCACATTAGATAAAATCGGTAAAGATGTTGAATGACTCTAAAATTTCTTGGAAGATATTCCTTATTGGCCCAAACGCCCAAACCATTGGCTCCAGTATGAATACATTATGATAGTTAAGAGATAATAGGAAGGGCAGAGAGCGTGATGTATAATGGTAAATCTCATCATATAAGACGGAGACATAATACCGTTAGAGAACTACCCTTTAACGGAAATATCACTGTTGACTATGTAAAGTCAAAGGATAATTTGTCAAATTCACTTATAAAAGTCCTATATAAAGAGGAAGTTGAGAGATCATCGAAGGTTTACAGCCTAGAACAAGTCATCATGGCGGTAACTCTACCTAGCATATTGGAGATCCTAAGAGCTAGGTTCAAGGAGATCAAACAAAGTTGTGACTGATGGTTCAACATTGTTAATATACTCAACCCCTTCTCATGATGAATATAATGTTTAGAAAACAAAGATAAGTCTTATGATTTGAAGTTTTTTTGATGATTTTTAAGTTTGACAAATTTGATCAGATAGTTTATTCTAAAGGATTAAATATTTCGGAATCACCTATGTGAGATTTAAGTGGAAGCCACCTCAAGGATATCACATCTAGCGATTGACCAGGTGCATCCAACACAAGTTCACTATGGAAAATTCAAAGGGAAACCTACTTATCCAGATGCAATTAGTCTTTGTTTGTAGAACACACACTTGTCTGTATATTTTTTGATGATATATCCATTCCACATTCATGTGGGGAATTGTTAAATAAGTGTGAATGGAAAATGAATAGGTATTTTTTTTGAAAAGTCACCAAGAGAAAGGATGCAATTTGAATAGACACATTTTTGGTTTGGATTATTATGATCTTTCCAATGAACTGTGACTTTTTCAAGGAGTTGCACCTTTTTCAAAGAGTTACACCTTTATGATGAGGTGCACCTTTCTGAACCATTTCTTCTCTTCATGAAGCAATACCTTGATGGCTATAAATATCTGAATTTCACCTTAGATGCAAATATAAAATTTTGAAGTAAAAACACTCCTCTTTCTTAAAAAACTCTAGTGTGATTTGCTACCATTGAGTTTGTTCGAAGTTCATAAATTTAAGGTACCACTATTTTCTGAAGTAAATTATTTTATTCCGGGAGGAAAGATTCCATTAACCTCAGGTTCTTGAGGGGAATAAATTTCTTAAGGACACACCGTGAATTCAGTGGATTTGATTCTATAATCTTTCTATTTCATCTTTATTTCTTAAGTTGGTTTTACTATTTTCCTAAAAATAGTAGAAACTTCATTTTGATAGTTCATTTGATCATTCATTTGAACTTGTGTTCGCAGTTGTTGAACTTCATTGTAGTTCTTAAAGTTGTTCATGAACTTAGTGTAGAATTTCATAATGAATTTTCTAATCTTCATTTTTTTCTAAACATTTGATTTTGTTATTTTTCATAAATTAGTGTGAATTTCATTTTGTTGATATTCATAAGTTGGGTTGAACTTATTATTGAAGTTCAAAGTTGTGAATGCTGAGTTATAACTTCATTTGATTGTTCATATAATTAGTTTGAACATGTAATTGAAGTTCTTGTTTACATATCAAACTTCTAACTTTCTTTGGGTTAGGAACCTGAAAAAACATCATTTTCCAAATATTTTTTTCTTTTTCAATAACGATTTATAAAGTTGTCATTATTATTATTATTATTATTATTATTATTATTATTATCATTATTATTATTATTATTATTATTTTCTTTTATGAGTTTGAAAGTTAATTAAGAACCCAAACTCACCTTTTTACATATTGATTAACTGAATAGGCCTTTTCATTGATTTAGTACCCGAAAAGTTCATATAATTTGTAAAACAAATGGATCTTTGTCTGAATAAATCTAAAAAGATTGCAGTGACTTGATGAAAAGTGTTTGAACCGTGAACCACAAACAATAAACCTCGAAACTTTCCTTTTTCCTCTTATTTTTTTTTCTCCCTTTGCTTCTACTGCTTTTTTTCTTTTTTTTTCCAAGTTTTTGTTCTAAGTTTCTCCTTTTTTCTTTGTCTGTCAATTTTTCTCTAAGCCCCCTTTATCTTTGTGAGTATTGAAATTTTATTAAATTTAAATTCATATATTTATTTGGACTATATTAAATTCAAGAAAATAGCCTAAATAACGTGACTAATATGATTGGGTTAACATCTAATCTCAAATACATTGGGCTAATTTAATTAAAATTATGAGCACATAATTATTAATCCAAGACCCAAATGGGTGCTAACTCATCTTAAAAGTCCAAACCCATGTCTCGTCACATGATGTGGCAATCCATGTAAAATGAAATGAGCCACTAAAAACATGCCATATGTCAATATTATGTGGCAATCCATGTTAAATGAAATGAGCCATTAAAAGCATGACACATATCAATATTATATGGGGATACAAGATAAATGAAATGAGCCACTAAAATCATGCCATGTGTACAGATGACATGTTCTAGCCAATCAAATTAGAGATTGAATTTGATTGGTCAGTTTTAAACTGACCAATCAAATCACACAATTGTCTTACCCCTCTAACTATAAATAGGGATCCTCATAATTCACAAAGGGAGGATTTTTGGAGAAACAAGAAGCAAGAAGAGATCTCGTGAGTTAAAAATCATAATTTCTCTGCAAGTTATAAGTTTCAAGCAATCAAGCTCAAGATTAAATTAAAGATCAAGAACGAAGAAAATTTTGTTCAATATCAAGTTACTTATTCATATTCATTATTCATGGCAATCATTCAAGTATTTGTGAGAATTAATATCCAAATTCAAATCCAAAGACAAAGATTCAAGATCAATGTAACGACCTAAAAATTTGATGAAATATGAGAAATTTATGATTTTTTGTGATTTGACTGTTTTACCCCTCCCCATAGTTGCATTATGATATTTTTGGGTTGTGGGAGTGATTGGCATAATTTTCGATGTATTTTGGTAACATTTATGTGATATTATCATTTTTGATGGCTTCAAGAGCCTTATTTTGGACTTATGTGGTTATCTTTTGATCCGTACGATGGATAGCCGAACGGATTGCGCCAACAGCTCCAAAATATCTATCTTAGGCGAGGTAGACCTTTGGTTCGGGTCCCGATGTACCTGAGCTCATTTCGACCTATTGGTTAGAAAGTTGAAAAAAATTAAAATATGGGTGTGGGACCCACTTTTGGTCGAAACGATCTTGGATGGAAAATAAGACTTCGCCAGTAGATCCAGAATATCGATTTGAGGGTGTTAGCATATTTGGTATGATTTTACGTCTTTTAAATCTCATTTCGACCCTCGATTTGGAAAATTCTCATATCGGATTTCGGGGGTCAATTTTGTGAAAATAATGTTTTTCAAAAATCTGACTTTGCCAACGCATCCGGAACATCAAATTTAGTGTATTTGCATAGTTCATTTACATATATCAGACTCCAAATGAATTCCGGGCACCCCGTCGAAATTTAGGGTGAAGTTGAATGGAAAAATCAGGTGCAATACCAGAAAATCTGCATATAAATACCTCTTTTTGGCCTTTTTTGTTTATTTTTCATCTTGCCTCTTGGGAGTTAAACCCTAAAATAGTGTGGGATCTTAAAAGTAAAGTTTGTAGGAGCTTGGGAAGCTATATTAACATCTATTTCTTGATTTTAGTACGGATTTAAGGTAAGAATTCACCTTTTTCTTAGTATTTTTTTGACTAATTTTTCAAAACCCAAAAATCTTAGGGCTTAATTTCTAAACTCCAATTTCAATCCATTTCACTTGAATAATGTTTTTATCTTATAATTACTAGTTTTTCATCAATTTAACGTTCAAAACAACTCCGACTCTTGATTTTAATCCAAATTTCAAAGATTTTACTCGATAAAGCTCAAAAATGTTTTTTCTTCAATTTGAACCTCGTTTTTTTACTCCATTTAACTTGGGTTTTCATATGTAGGTTCCTAAAAATATGAGAAATATTTTTTTGAAGTAAAGTTTTGATTTTTCCCTTATTTTTTGAAAATCCATTTCGGGGATCCGTTTTGACCCCGAACCAAAAGTAGTCAATATGGGTGTCGTTGATTTTGTTTTGATACTTAGATTTCATATTTGATATTTTTAGTGAAGTTTGGAATCATTCGTGAAAAGTAAGGTCGCGGGTTCAAGTGTAGCGGATCGGTTTCGGCTTTTGAGGTAGGTTATAGCTTAACTCTTTCAAACTGGGTTGGGTAGTAAATGATGATACAAAATGAATGTTAAGGGTGGAAACTAATCATAAAAAATGGCTATTTATGTGTTTTTCCTGTGTGGGGGCCTATATGTGATATAATTATCGAAATTGAGTTATTATGTGATATGTGTGACCGTGTGGGGTCCTATGTGATAGTAATAGCCTTGAATATATGTGAATAATTGTATTTTGTTGTTAAGATTCTTAATATGGTACCATTGGTGTATTGTGATTATATTCATACTTTATTTGGCATATGAGACATGTGGAAATTCATGGATGAAATTGAAATAATGAGTGGATATGGCTCACATGGTTGTGGAAATATATCATTGTGGTTGGTTGTGAAAATACTCATTGTGATTGGTTCTGAGCATTACATATTCATATTATACTCATTCATGAAACATTGGTACCACCGTGGCAACATCTGAGAAACACTAACAACACCTTTTTAAAACCCTCCCTGAGGGATGTGCCAGGGAGGAGATATTGTATCATCTATAAAACCCTTTTCGAGGGATATGTCAGAAAGGATATATGAGATATATGGATTGTATACGGGTTGATGAACCCCCCATTGGTCCTGCGTTAGGAGACTTGCTTCCATAGGTGTATACGAGAATTGTGCAACAATATCGGAGGTTGTGCGATGACCTCGTGCATCATCATCATCATTATCATCATATACATTGCACTTACTTTATTGTGTGGTATTCCCATATTAACTTGCCATTTATGTAGTTGTCTTATCTTATTTTACTTGTATTTTATGATCTTGTATATGCATGTTCCCTTTTGTTCTACTTATATGTTATATAATCCATACTTGTATTCTATCTTTTTGTAATGTTGCAATATATGTGATACATTAAAACTGTTAGTGCAAGCGGTGTGGGATACCATTGTGGGACATTTTCTGATTGCAGGTTATGTGCCCTTAGTATATATTTTGTATGCTTTATTTACTACTTTGCTTAGTAGGGCTATGATACCTCCTGAGTACAAATGACCATAATCATGCCTACTACACCCTTTCGGTGCAGGTCCTAGCTTAAGTGCGCCACAACTTGCTTGACTCGGGCAATTGTTGGAGCTTCTAAGGTAGCAGTTGGACATTCATACGTACGAAGTTCACCTCTATCTTTCTAAAGTAATTATGTCTTTATTAGTATTTGGAGATAGTTATCATTCCTTTATGGTTATTTTTCCGATGCATTTGACTCTTGGATTGTATTAGTAGTTCTTACACTATTGACACCTGGTTTTGGGCATGATTGGTATTTTGGATAAGTTCTTTCCGCATTATTATGATTACTTATATGGTTCGGCTTCGTTCTAGAAGCCTTATCTTGGGATATTTCTGTCTTTTCCTCTTTTTATATCAGTTTGGGTGACAGACTTACTTGTCAAGGTGTGCCGCGACAAGTGCCATCATGATCCTCATTTTTGGGTCCTGACAATCAAGCTACTCAAGCCCTTGAATTCAAATCAAGTTCAAGTCCAAGTTCATATCACATTACATTTGAAATCAAATATTGTATTTTGTTACTTTAGTTATCCTGTCTCGATTATTATTTTTTGACTCAGAGAATTTGTTGTGTACAAATTCTAGCACGCCCAGTGGGACCTTCTCTACCTCTCATTTCTTCGCATTAATCATCCTATTTAAGAATACCTAAATAGCATCCAAGAAGTTTTACTCCAAATCTATTGTTGCTAAGGCTACTGACTCCAAGTTTTCCTCTAAGCTGGACAACATACTTGATGCTACCATGAAAAATGTGGGTCCCATTACTAGGAACAAAGCAAACTTACTGGGACAACAAACACTTGAAGTGTCATATATGTCATCTCCTGTATTTGATATCCAGTCTTCAAAGGGGGCAAGATTTTTTCCCAATGAGTTAAAAGAAGAGAAGAATATCACTGAGATCGTTGAGAAGACTTTAGATCGACTTAGACTATTTAAGACTAAGGACCACACCATGCAAGAAGATAATGATGACTTGATCACTAAGTCTGCTCCAATCACTCCACATGAACTATTTTAATAAGATTACAGTTTGAGGAAAAATCCATGCTTTAATCCTTCATCTTCAGTGGCTATCCAAGCAATGGTGACTAACATCTCAATTATTGAAGAACATCTTACAAGTTTGGCAAAGGTGATTGAAGGCCTACAAAAATATGTAAAAGATCAGGATAATCGAATTGTCAAATTGATAGACAAAGTTGAAAGTGTTATGGAAGAAGGTTCAAGTCACACATCTGCGAAGCGTCTGATAGAACAAGACAAAGGAGACTCATTTGCAAAGCAAAGACATGTTGTTGATGGCTTCAAGTATCTACTGAAGGGTTAATTCTAATTCACCAACTGAAGGAATT
Organism: Capsicum pubescens; assembly: GCA_030864215.1. Classification (NCBI taxonomy): domain Eukaryota; kingdom Viridiplantae; phylum Streptophyta; class Magnoliopsida; order Solanales; family Solanaceae; genus Capsicum; species Capsicum pubescens. The sequence goes on along the minus strand of CM061549.1, from coordinate 90,146,901 downwards.
TATTCTAGGAACCATTAAAGAAAAGTATAATGTTGCTTCAAAACTGTCTCTCACATATGACAAGCCATATACTTCAAGAATTAATGGTTAAAGATGCCTGCAGGTTATCAACCTTCAAAATTTCAACAATTTGATGGTAAGGGAAACCCAAAGCAACTTGTTGCACACTTTGTTGAGACTTGCAATAATGCTAGGACTTATGAAGATTATCTAGTTAAATAGTTCATGCTCTTATTACAAGGAAATGTATTTGACTGGTATACCGACCTCGAGTCTGGTTCAATTGATAGTTTGGAACAAATTAAACATGAATTTATGTACCATTTCTATAGCACGAGACGTACTATAAGTATGGTTGAACTTACAAATATGAGATAATGAGAGGATGAACGTGTCATTGAGTTTATCAATTGATGGAGGAATGCGAGTCTTAATTGCAAAGACAGACTTAGTAAGGCTTTTGAGATAGAAATATGTATTCAAGGAATGCATTGGGGACTTAGTTATATCCTATAGGGCATCAAATCCAAGTTATTTGAATAACTTTCCACACATTCTCATAATATGTAGTTAAGTATGTCCTCAAGTAGAAATCAAGGACCACCTGTTAACGAGCCCCAAAAAGGAAAAGATAAACTAGAAGTAAATAAAGGGGGAAAGTTTGTGCCAAAGTCTGAGAGTAAAGAGGTGATGAATGTTAACACTGCACCATTGAGGGTCACTACAAAGCTAAATAAAAATCAAAGTGTGAAAACCACATCTTTCTAGAATAATGACAGCAGAAAGTTAACTTTAAAGGAGATGCAAGCAAAAGAGAATCCATTTTTGGACTTAGATGTCCCAACAATTTTTGAAGATTTCCTTTTATATAAACTCTTTGAGTTGCCTAAAATGAAGCATCCAGATAAATATGGAAGGACTAGTGATCCAAGCTACTGCAACTATCATCGGTTATTAGGACATCCCATAGAAAAGTATTTTATCTTCAAGGAAAAGGTCATGGACTTGGCTTGCGAAGGAAAGATACTGCTCGAAGATGAGAAAGAAAGCTTGAATCAAATATTTGTCACTTTTGGTTCACTTGATCCCATATTTCTTTGCAACTTTGTTGAAGTGCATGAATGTGATGATGTACTAATCCTGGACCCGTAAAAAATGATTAAATTTGGCGACTTTGAACCCATCGATGTTAGTAGGCCATTATTCCTTCCTATGATGAATGAAGTAATAGTAAATGAGGAATCATTAGAAGAAATGCAACCCCTTATTGAGCATACTGATGATGAAGGATGGGTCCTGGTGACTTAGTGGAGACATTGTAAAGTAAGCTCACTAAAGGGGCCGAGCAAACAAGCAATAAAAGGAAAAATGGTTAACAGATACCAAAAGAAAATGGTGGAGAAGAATGTGAGAAAGCTTAAAATTGAGAAGAATTATTTTCTAAAGCCTCGTTACCCAGTGACATTGGAGGAATATTTCCAGAGTTGGTTTCATGAGAAAATGTCTTATGCTGGAATCAAGGCCTCATGTTGTAATATCGATAAGGAAGAGACAACAACAGGCGACTCATATCTATTAATCCTATCACATCAAGAACCCATTAAATCTTTTTCTGAAGAAGTGAACACTTGTGATGCAAAGATCACATTTACTGATGATGACCTCTTATTGGGTGAGACATCACACAATTACCCCTTCTATATAGTTGTCTATGTGAGTGAGCACAAAATGAAAAGAATTTTGATTGATGATGGTTCTGGAGTTAATATTCTCCTAATTCATACGGTGAAGAAGCTTGGAATCTCGATGGATGAATTATCTGAATATCATCTTATGATTAAGGATTCAATCAAGGGGGAAAAGAGACATCTATTCTATCAAACTGGAAATCAACATGGGAGATATGAGTTCAAGCATATTAATGTATGTGATTGATGCAAAGACCTCATATAACATATTATTAAGAAGGCGATGGATATATGATAACAAAGTGATCACGTCCACCTACAATCAATGCTTTAAGAACTTAGAAAATGGAGTCCTAAAGAAGGTAGTTACTGATGATGAGCTTTTCACTAAAGTAGAAGCCCATTTTGAAAATCCAAAATCTTACTTGAAGAAACATAAGTGAAAGGAGGCAAATATTGGTGAGGTATGTCCTATTAAGGAGGTTTATACTACAAAGAAGAATGATGAGGCAGCTGGAGAGGCAAAGGTTGTGGTTGAAAAAAAGTCTAACATCTTTTGATATGAATAAAGTACCTGAGAGAAATGTGGCATTTTTAAGTAAGAAGGTGACTCCAATTATTTAGTGTGTCCCAAAGGAAAAGAAGTTTGAAGTACAATCATCTGGGTTGTAGAAAAATATTAGGAGGGTTGACTTTTTCTATTAATCAAATTGATGTGATCAAGCCACCTTCAAGGTCAGTGGCAGGGTTTGTCAAGTCATCTAATCTTGATCCACATAAAATATTTCCTAAAAATCATACGAATGAGGGTTTTGACCAAAACGCCTATAAGTTATTAGAAAAATCTGGATAAAATCCCGATGAATCCTTTAAGCTCGGAAAGCTCCCACCTGAAAGACAAGGAGGGACAAACCATGGCCTAAATCCTACTCAGAGGATCATGATAAAGAAAGGGTATGCCATCAAACAATCACATGAAGGTTTGGGTTACAAACAACCATCACCAATCCATATATCTATAAATAGGGCGTGTATCAACTACATCACCCCTAAGGACGATTTTGTAGAATCTAACAAAAGTGTTACTATGTTTGATCGACTCACTGGCCCAAGTCCAAAAACTTTGGTGTTTGATAGGTTGGGGTCAATGAAGAATAAATACAAACACCAAGAAAATGATATAAGGATGGAAGAACATGTTTATGCAAAAGAGCCTAATTTTTACAAAAATTGCTCTAGTTTGATTCTTTCTAAAATGAGGCAAGAAATGAAAGTCCTAGTTTCATGTGAAGATGTCCTCAAAGCAAGAACTCATACTATATTTCATTCTAAGGATCGTGATAAAGATGTAGAAAGTGTAGGATCATCATATCACGTCACAATTTATGACAAGGAAGGTACTCCCAAATATGTGAATATCGAAGATAAGTTCGTTAATATCAACACATGTCATCACATATCTTTCAATGATGGTGATCCTCAAGATAGTAAAGATGCTAAATATGCACCACCTAAACTTGAGGAGGGGGAAAGAAATACTGTTGATGTACTAAAGGAAGTGAATCTTGGGACTAATGAAGACCGAAGACCTATATATATAAGTGCTTTGCTGGATGTTGATGAATTAAACAAGTATGTTGAGTTGCTTATGGAGTTTAGAGATGTATTTGCTTAGAGATAACAAGAAATAGCATTGCATAAGTGTATCGATCAAAGGGACCATACTTAAATAAGACCATTGCATAAGTGCATCGGTGAAAGGGCCCATACTTACAGAAGAACATCGCATAAATGCATCGGTGAAAGGGACCATACTTAAAGAAAACCATTGCATCTTCAAGCAAAATTTTTTGGTCTTAAGGTGATGGAGGAAAAATTAAAATCGCGCACCTTAAGCCGATGCCCACCATCTTTAAGAAAAATCTTTCGGTCTTAAGGTGATAGAGGCAAAGTTAAACTCTCTCACCTTAAGCCGATGTCCACCATCTTCAAGCAAAATCTTTCATTCTTAAGGTGACGGAGGCGAAGCTAAACTCTCGTACCTTAAGCTGATGTCCACTGTCTTCAAGAAAAATTATTTAGTATTAAGGTAATGAAGGCGAAGTTAAATTCTCGCACCTTAAGTCGATGTCCACCGTCTTCAAGCAAAATTATTTGGTTTTAAGGTGATGAAGGCGAATTTAAATTATCGCAACTTAAGCCATTGTCCACCATCTTCAATCAATGGTTTTATATTGCTATTTGCTTTAACCCTACAAAAATATGAAGAAGAAAAAAATAAAAGAAATAAAAAGGGAGAGAAAATACCTCAATATTGATTCTTGAATCTCAAATCGGAGGTGTCTTCAGAGAAACTTGCAAATTGATGTTTTTCCATGACAAAAGAGCAATAGGTATTTATACGGGTAAAAAATAGACGATGATTAGAAGAATTTTTATTGGCGTAGGAGTGATTTAACCTTACCCAATATTAATTGGTGTCCCAATTCTTATAAAGACGAGAAATAATAGGGCGGTGAAGTAGCTATATCACAAGTTCAATGAATTTAGGAGGTTGAGGTGCCTTCGATAAATTTAGATAGGAAAGATGCCATCCTTTCCTAATCCTAATGTGAGTGCACAAAGAAAATAAGAAAGTTACCAAACAAGGCAATTGTGTACAACATGCAAAGGAAAAGAGGAAAAAAGTCAAACTTCCATCTTTCCCTTTTCGTGATTTTCTACGGATTAAAAAAAAAATCTAATTGCAATCCGCGTAATGCATGTTGGTTTGTAGCATTTTTTTAACAATTATTATTGATCTTAATTAAATGATCAAGTTAATACTTCAAGTCTACTCTTTGAAAAAATTAAATATCTTGACAAGACTTAAAGTAGGGGGCATTTTGTGGACATCAAAATGTTATTAAACTTAAATCCATACGAAATTCATATTATGTTAAATTCAAAATATATTAGTCCTAAATAAAATATTGCGGATTAATATAATTGAATTAATTATTTATTTCCAAACACATGGATTTAAATAAAGTCCAATATTTATTGGGCTAGTCCATCAATTTGGGCTACAAATATTGAATCCACTTTCCTAAGACCAAGACACTGTCATATTCTAGAGGCCCAAATAAGTGCCACGTGTCAAATGACATGGAATGCCAAGTCAAGTGAAGGAGCCTATAGGACCATGCAACATGTCAAAATGATGCAACAAGCCTAGTGAAATCAAAAACCCATAAAAGGCTCCACGTCAACCTGAATTTGATTGGTCAAAGGAAGTCCATCTTCATCATGATTATTTCTTTTCCACAACTATAATTAGGGGTCTCATAATTCAGAAAATAGACCCCCAGAACTCTAACAAGAAGCAAGAGAAAGCTCATGGATTAAATGCCATAATTTCTCTACAAAGCTCAAGCATTCAAATCAAGTTCATCAAGATTCAAGATCAAGACCGCAATATTCAAGAACAAGATCAAAAGCCTTTGAATTCAAGCACAAATCAAGATTAAGTCCCTCAAATCAACAAATCAAGTTGAAATTCAAGATCAAGTTGTAAGCCCTTGAATTTATATTTGAAAAGGCGAATCAGAGGATTCATAGAGATTGTAACACTAACATATTGAAATAAATAAATTGTTTGTTGCAATATTTTCTTGTCTCAATTTTTTATTTTTGGTCTCGAGAATTTTATTGTCCAACAATGAGATTGTTTTAATCAATACTTGAGAAGGTAACAACACTTATCTTAGATGTTTAGTTTACAAATCGTCTGTGTCTTGGGGTGTAGCAGTGGATAATTTTGAGGTAATGTCATGATATTTAAGAGGTTTAGTGTTCTACAGATACCTTCAAAATAAGAAACAAATTTGTAGAACTTCAGTTATGGTACTTTCCTTAATAGGATAAAATTGTGTTGTTGAAAATCCAAAAGAGTATTGCAAAAGGGGGAATTTTTAGAATCCCTCAAGTCGCACTGGTTAAGGTTAGTCATAACGGTCCCAGTACCACCATAGAATGATAGTAGTAGCGAGACCGTCATAGTGAGACTGACATAACAGTCATTGTACTTAAGGGATAAACCATCATTGCAGACCTCGAGTTTCTCCTATGGGAGCAATGTAGTAGACAGGGGACCACTACAACATTCATCAAGTAGTTAATACCTAGTTTCTATGTTTGGATGTTATTTTCTCCTAAAAATTAAAATTTTTGACCCGAGACTTGAGATAGATGATTTCCTAGTAACTTTGGTGAGTCTACTTTTGAGATAAATATATTAAACTATTCTAACATAGATTAATTCATTTAATTTGTTGTAATACCCCAAATTTTAAAGATTTAAACCCCCTCAAAAGATAGGCCATGAAGTTAGCTTTCCAACACTTCAAGTCTCGCCTTAATCCGATGTCATGAAAAAGAGTTGTGGGAAGTTTCCCTCGAGGACCTGATACACTGCTATGACTACGACTCAGGAAACAAGTTGTAACCACTCATGACAAGTCATCACGAGTGAGTCATAGTCACACCAGCATGTAACCAAGAATCCCTCCTAGTGGTTATGAGTCCAATATAAGACTAGTAGTAAGACCTTACGTGTCGTTATGTGGACCCATAGCCTAACCAATGAAGATCCAAGAATCAAGCCTCAGACTACGACTTCACCTAATGACTCGTAGTCAGTCATAATGAGTCGTTAGGAGTCAAGTCGTCATCATACCAAAATGTATCTAGAATCCCAAGATTCCAGGTTGCGACTCAGACCACGACTCGTAATGACTGGGAGCGTGTTTTCCTGCATATTTTTCCAGGGACTTTTATGCCTTTTCCCACTCCCTTGAAAGCTTAAAACCATATCATTTTGGCTTCCCAAGGGGTGGTATAAAAGACCCAAAGCCCCAAATTCATAACATAATTTTTAATTCCACTTAAACAAATCAAGAGAGGTGGTTTTGTTTCTCCCTCAAGAGCAAGTTAGGGTTTCTCAAAGAACAAGGACAATCTCAAGGATTTCATCCAAGATTTTACTTCATGTATGTGGGATATTGATCAGTGGATCCCTTCCACCCATTGAGTCCCAAGAATTTCCTATTTTTACTAATATAAACCTTTTTTCCCTAATTGGTGAAAATTTCGTGTAGATGATGAATTCCATAAATTTTCCCCTCAATTGTCTTGATTCTAAACCATGAAAATATATTCCCTCTTGATAATGGCATTACCATAGGTTTTATAATGCAAATGTCCACTTCATGAATTGTTATTAAAATATGGGGTTCTATTCATGATTTTCCCATACCATGAATTGTTTAATAATTGCCAAAAGTATTTTTCAATAGATAGTGTTGGTGGGTTATGAACACTCGATACTTATATAGTCATGGATGTTACAAGTTTTTAAATTACAAGCCATCCAGACCATGTTTATGTTGTTCTATTTAGATTATTATCATTTTGAGAATTTAATAGTTGAATCTTGTTAAACTTTCATCGACATCAGTATCGGTTCAGTTGGGAGTAAAACTCAACATCGAGTGAACCTGGGGATGAGGGCTTACTTGCCAACTTAGGGTGAGGCCTTTAGTAGCAATCCCTAAGTTTCAAAACTCCATAACCAGGGTAGGTTATGAGAGGTATTCTTATCAGTATAGGGTTGATACTCTTTTTAGGGCACCTGCCAGTTTAGGGTGACTCCTCAGTCCTTTGGGATACTAGTTTAGTATATCCACATAGCCAGTATCAGTACTCGTGGAAAGGTACTGACACCCTCACAACTAGGGTTACATGTTGGACCCCAATTAGCTTAGATTGGGGCATGTCGATTAAATGTTAATTCCTACAATTTTAGTTCAGTATTTAGATTACATCAGTTTAGGTTTCTATGATCGAGCATTCAGTTTATCATTTGTTAAGTTTACAAATTATTTCAACATATGTTTTACTTGGTCTTGCATTAGTTTTACATATCTATGTATCTATGTTCAATACTTATACGTATTTTAGTTAGTCCTATCTCACATACCAGTATATTCAAAGTACTGACTGCAAACTCTCTTTTACGCTATATTGATTTCATAATATAGGTTCAAATGCTTAGTTCCTAGACTATGCGTAGTCCATATCAATACCACTCAACTGCAACATTGGTGAGTCCTCATTAGTCGAGGACTAGTTCTCTTATTTATCATGCTTTCCAGTATTTTAGTTTATGTTGTTCCAGTAGTTAGAGTTAGTTTGGGACTTGTATCAACAACTTATCATATTTAGAGGCTTTTAGATAGTCAGACAATTAGTTATGTTTTCAGCGATGTGTTTCAGACACCTTTATTTTAACTTAACTATTTGGAATATCTGTTAAATGACATTTTGCATAGTATTTTATTACCTTCTTTTAGTAATTATAGCTTGAGCCAGTTCATGGGTTAGCTTGAGGTCACTTGTAGCCTTAAGCACCGCGTTATAACTAGGGGGTAGTCTCGAGTCATGACAAACTTGGTATTAGAGCACAAGGTTTAAAATGTCCTAGGGTATCTAAAAGCCGCATTAAGTAGATTCTTGTACATGGGTGTGAAGTGTTCCACACTTATGAATGATAGGCTATGTGATGTCTAGGAAAGTTATCCTTCTTTCAGTATTCATGTTATGCAATGGGGCACAAGATCCATTAAAACATCTCCTTTTAACTCATTCTCTATCATTTATAGAAAATGCCTCCAGATGGGCAAACAGAAGGAGAAATAGTGACCAGCTTGCCCCACATATTCCTAAAGACTCTCTTAATAAGCAGGTCTCTCACGCTGAATTTAGAGCTGCCTTTATTGTATTAGCCTAATACATGGATGCTCTGAATAACCAGCAGGCCGTTGCTCCAGCCAACCCCGTAGTTAATATGACAGCTATTAGGATCCAAGACTTTACTTGAATGAACCCTCCAATGTTGTCTGGATCTAAGTCTAAGGAGGATCCACATGAGTTTCTAGATTTTATGTAGAATGTGGTTGATATTATGGGTGTCGCTTCTAGTGAGAGTGCTGAATTAGCTTTTTATAAGTTACAAGGGATAGCTCATACTTGGGTTAAGTAGTGGAAGGAGGACAGAGGTGCCAATGTAGGGACTATAGAGTGGGATGAATTTCCGATCACTTTTTTGGATGAGTTCTTTCCACTCGACTTAAGAGAGGCCAAGGTGTAAGAGTTCATCAATCTGAAGTAGGGTAACATGAGCGTGAAGGAGTACTCACTCAAGTTTGCCCAGTTAGAAAGGTATGCTCCGACTATGGTGGATGATTTCAGGTCTTAAATGAGTAAGTTTTTGTTGAGAGTTTCTTAAGAGGTAGTCAAAGAGTATAGAATAACTATGTTGATTAAGGAGATAGATCTCTCTATTCTGATGGTTAATGCTCAGTAGATTGTCAAAGAGAAGCTCAAAGAAAAAGAAAAGAGGAATAAGAGGTCTAAAACCGGTACTTTCAAATTCTCTCAGTAGAAGTCAGATAGTGGGAATCATTCTCAGTTCCATCAGAAATTTTCAGCCCTAGCTCCATCTTTTACTAGTGCTCTTATTCCTAAGTTCAGGTAGGATAGTTGGGATAGAGCACCATGATCTATGTCCCAAGGTAGTGTTAATAGTGGTCATACCAACCCAGTATGAAGAAAATATGGTAAGAACCACAAGTGTGAGTGCATGGCCGGCAATGATGCATTTTGGATGTGGCAAGTCAGGTCACAGAATTAGGGAGTGTCTAGTAGCTACTCAAAAGTGGAACACTTTTCATCAAATGGGTCAAACTAATTTCTCTTCAGCTCCAGAAGGTCGCACGACTCAACAGGGTGCCACCTACAATACCATCAATGGACAACGTAAAAATTGACTCTATGTCTTCCATACTCAATAAGATCAAGAAAGTTCTCCTGATGTGGTTACTGGTACGTTACAAGTCTTCCATACTCATATTTATATTTTATTAGACCTCAAAGCTTAACTTTCCTTCGTGACTCCTTCTATATCCATAGATTTTAGTGTCATTCCCGACATATTAGCAGAACCCTTCTCAGTGTCTACTCTAATAGGTAGTTCCATTATATCCAGGCGGGTATACAGAAATTTCCCAATCGCAGTGTTCTATAAAGTTTCCTCAGTAGATCTTGTAGAACTAGAGATGACTAATTTTGATGTCATTCTCGACATGGATTGGCTTCATTCCTATTATGCCTCAGTCATTTATTAAAAATGAACCATCCTGTTTCTTGGTGAGTCAGCCTTTAAATGGAGGGATAGTACCTCAGCGCCTGTAGGTCAGTTTGTCTCCTACCTTAAGGAGAGGAAAATGATTTCTAAGGGTTGTATTTATAATCTTGTTTGAGTCAATGACTCAAGATTCAAAACTCCAAGTGTTGCGTCAGTCCTAGTAGTAAATGGGTTTCTCAATGTTTTTTCTTGAAGATCTTCCCAGAGTTTCTCCCGAGAGAGAAATAGATTTTAGAATAGGTCTCTTTCTAGATACCCAACCTATTTTAGTTCCACCTTATAAATGGCTCCAGCCGAGCTTAAGGAATTGAAATAAAAATTGAAAAATCTCTTAGATAAGGGTTTCATCAGTCCTAGTGTCTCTCCATGGGGCACTTTGGTCCTCTTCGTGTGCTAGAAAGATGGTTCTCTCAGAATATGCATCGACTACCATTAGTTGAACAAAGTTACAATTAAGAATAAGTATCCTCTTCTTAGGATTGATGACTCATTCGACCAACTTCATGGTGCAAATTATTTTTCTAAGATAGACCTCATATTCGGTTATCATCAACGTAAAGTTAGAGAATATGACATTCCAAATATAGCCTTCAAAACTCGGTATGGTCACTTCAAATTTGTAGTTATGTATTTTGGAATAACAAATTCTCCTGCAGATTTATGGACTTGATGAATAGGGTGTTCAAGCAATACTTGGACATATTTGTCATACTCTTTATAGATGACATCTTTGTCTATTCTCGTAGCGAGGGAGATCATGCAGACCATTTGAGGATTGTTTTGCAGACCCTTAAAGACCACCAGTTATCCGCTAAGTTCAGCATGTGAGAATTCTAGTTGATCTTAGTCGCTTTCCTTGGTCACATTATTTATGGTGATGGTATTTGAGTTGATCCCCAAAAGACCAAAGCAGTGAGAAATTAGCGCAAACCTATTTCTCTGTCAGATATTAGGATATTCATGGGTTTAGCCAGTTATTATAGATGGTTTGTTGAGAGATTTTTTTATATTGCTTCTCCTATGTCCATACTAACTCAGAAAAAAGTCAAGTTTCAGTGGTCAGATTCCTACGAGAAGAGTTTTCAGGAGTTGAAGACTTGACTCACCTCCGCCCCAGTATTGACTCTACTATAGGGTTTAGATGGTTTCATGGTTTATTATGATGCTTCTAGAGTCGGTCTTGGTTGTGAATTGATGCAGCGAGGTAAGGTCATATACTATGCCTTTAGACAACTTAAAACTCATGAAAAGAACTACCCGACTCATGATCTTAAATTAGCAATAGTTGTTTTTTACTTACGGATTTGCAGGCATTACCTTTATGGTGTCCATGTAGATGTGTTTACTGATCACAAGAGTTTACAATATGTATTTAAGAACAAAGACTTAAATCTTCGTCAAAGAAGGTAGCTCGAGTTGTTAAAATATTATGATGAGTGTGTTGTATCACCTGAGTAAGGCCAATGTTGTAGACGATGCCCTTAGTAGGTTGTCTATGGGAAGTGTTGCTCATGTTGAGGATGATAAGAAGAAGTTAGTTTGTGAGGTTCATCAGCTTTCTAGATTGGGTGTTCGGTTGATAGATTCGATCGATGGTAGTATATGAGTTTAAAAGGGTTTAGAGTCTTCTTTGGTTTCAGAGGTAAAGTAGAAGCAAGACAGAGATCCTACTTTGGCTAAGCTAAAGGAGGAAATTCAGGATCATAAAGTTGAGGTTTTCTCCTAAGGAGGAGATGGTGTGCTTCACCGTCAGAGCAGGTTGTGTATTTAGAATATGTATGGTTTAAGGTAGTACATATTAGCAGAAGCACATGGTTCATGATATTCTATTCATCCAGGATCCACTAAGATGTACTACGATTTGCGGAAAATCTATTGGTTGAATGGTATGAAATAGGATATTGCAGAATTTGTAACTATATATCCAAATTATCAGCAAGTCAAGGTTGAGCATCAGAGATCTATTGGTATGCTTTAATAGTTTAGCATCACACTTTGAAGTGGTAAGTGGTGAGTAAGGATTTTGTTATAGGGTTACCCCATACGCATTATCAACATGATTCGATTTGGGTCATAGTGTATAGGGTGACCAAGTCAACCCATTTCTTGCAAGTTTATACTTTATATTAAGCCAAGGATTATGATAGACTCTACCTCAAGGAATTAGTAAGGTTGCATGGGATTGCGTTAACCATCATTTCAGATAGAGGTACTCAGTTTACCTCTCATTATTAGAAGGATTTTCAGAAGGGTCTCGGTTCCTAAATTCATCTCAGTATGACTTTTTGCCAACAGACAGATAGTCAGGCAGTAATGACCATTCAAACCTTAAAGGAAATGATGAGGGCTTGTGTATTCGATTTCAAGGGTAGTTGGGATGATCACTTACCTTTGATTGAGTTTTCCTACAATAATAACTATCACTCCAGTATCTAAATGTCTCCATTTGAGGCTCTTTATGGTAGGAGGTGTAAATCTCCTATTTGTTGGTTTGAAGTTGGTGAGGCTGCTTTGATAGGGATAGATTTGGTATATGAGGCGATGGAGAAAGTTCAGTTAATCCGAGAAAGGCTGAAGATAGCCCAGACTCACCAGAAATCCTATGCAGATATGAGGAGAAAAGAGATTGAATTTCATATTAGAGATTTTATGTATCTAAAGATTTCTCCCATAAAAGGGGTTAAGAGGCTTGGTAAGAAGGCAAAAATTATTCCCCGCTATGTTGGCTCATATAGGATTTTAAGCCATTTTGAAAAGGTAGCCTATGAGTTAGAGTTGACGGTAGAGTTAGCATTTGTGCATCCAATGTTTCATGTCTTGTTGTTAAGGAAATGCATTGGTGACCCATCTTCAATCATCCCTTTACAGAGTATGGACGAAGAAAATAAGCTCTCCTTTGAGGAAATCTCAGTCAAGATCCTTGACCGTCAGATTTGTAGGTTGAGGAAAAAAAAGTTGCCTTAGTAAAGGTTTTGTGGAGAAATCAGTCCATTGAGGGAGCTGCTTGGGAAGTACAAGCTGAGATGTGAGCCAAGTGTCCCTATCTCTTCTTTACAAATTTAGATTTAGCTTGAGGCAATGGTTCTTTAGATCAATTCTCTCATTTTCTATCTCAGTTATCAAACCATCATCTGTCATAATATGAATTCATGAATTCAGTTATGTCCACGTATCATATTTTCAAATTCATATGTTTAATCATGATTTAGCTCATAAGTATTCAGTGCATGATCTCAGTCTTCCTAGTACTCTATCTTAAAAATTTCATTCGAGGACGAATGATCCCAAAAGGGAGTTATTTTAATATCCCAAATTTTCAAGATTTAGACTCCCTCAAAAGATAGGCCATAAAGTTAGCTTTCTAATGATTTAAGTCTCGCCTTTAATCCGGTGTCATGGCAAAGAGTTTTGCAAAGTTCCCCCTGAGGTGCTGATACACTGCTATTAATACAACTTAGTAAATAAGTCGTAACCACTCGTGATGAGTCATCATGAGTGAGTTATAGTCACAATAGTATGTAACCAAGATTCCTTCAAAGTGGTTATGAGTCCAGCATACGACTCATAGTTAGACCTTACGAGCTGTTGTATGGACTCATAGCCTGACTAGTAAAGGATCCAAGAACCAAGCCTCAGACTATGACTTTACCTAATGACTCGTATATAGTCGTAACGAGTCATCAGAAGGCAAGTCATAGTCATAACAGAATGTATCCAGAATTCTAAGATTACAGGTTGTGACTCAGACTATGACTCATAACCAGTCATAACGATTGAAAGCATATCACTTGATTTCAAAGATTTTAAAGCAAAGAAAATAAGGGTAAAGTGAAGAAAAGTATGTAATTAACATGATTCCACAAGTGTAAGTAAAGGTGGTCCTGTATCCTTATCTCTACATTGACATACTAATACCCATTTTCCTTGAGCTCTCATTTTACATGTGTCTATTTCATGTCTTATAGACTTAGTACATTCTTTTGTACTGACGTCCCTTATGAGGGATACTTTATTCCATGGTATAGGTATATGCACTTAAAAGCCAAACCCATGTCGTTTTGGCTTCCCAAGGGGTGGTATAAAAGACCCAAAGCCCTGAATTCATAACATAATTTTTAATTCCACTCAACCAAATCAAGAGAGGTAATTTTCTCTCTCCCTTAAGAGAAAGTTAGGGTTTCTTAAGGAACAAGACCAATCTAATGGATTTCATCTAAGATTTTACTTTAGGCATGTGGGATATTCATCAGCGAGTCTCTTCCACCCATTGAGTGCCAAGAATTTTCTATTTTTACAAGGATAAACCCTTTTTCCCTAACTGGTGAAAATTTCATGTAGATGATGATGAATTCCATAAATTTTTACCTCAAATGTCTTGATTCTAAAACATGAAAACATATTCCCTCTTGATAATGGTGTTACCATATATTTGATAATGCAAATGCCCACTTCATGAATTGTTATTGAAATATGGGGGGCTATTCATGATTTTCCCATACCATGAATTGTTCAATAATTGCCAATAGTATTTTGCAATAGATAGTGCTGGTGGGTTATGAACACCCGATACCTATATAGTCATGCATGTTACAAGTTTCCAAGTTACAAGTCATCCAGACCATGTTTATGTTGTTATATTCAAATTATTATCATTTTAAGCATTTAACAATTGAATAATGTTAAACCTTCATCAGTATCAATGTCAGTTCAATTGAGAGTAAAACTCAGCACCGAGAGGACCTATGGATTAGGGCTTACCTGCCAACTTAGGGTGAGGCCTTTAGTAGCAGTCCCTAAGTTCCAGAACAGCGTCGCCAACGTAGGTTATGAGAGGTCTTCCTACCAGTATAGGGTTGATACTCACTTCAGGTAACCTGCCAGTTTAGGGTGACTCCTCTTTGCTTCAGGATACTAGTTTAGTGGATCCACATAGCCAATGTCAGTATCCATGGTAAGGTACTGACACCTTTCCAACTGGGGTTATAGGTTGGACCCCGATTGGCTCATATTGGGGCATGTCGGTTAAATATTAGCTTCTATAGTTTTAGTTCAGTAATTAGATTATATCAGTTCAATTTTTCTTGTCCAAGCATTTAGTTTATCAATTTTTCAATTTACAGATTATTTCAACACATGCTTTACTTGGTCTTGCATTTGTTTTACATGTTCATGCATCTATTCTTAGTACTTATACGTATTTTAGTTAGTCCCATCTCACATACCAGTGCATTCAAAGTACTGACTGCATACTCTCTTTTGTGTTATATTGATTTCACAGTAAAGGTTCAAATGCTCAGTTCCCAGACCGTGCATAGTCTATTTTAGTACCACTCAGCTATAACATTAGTGAGTCCTCATCAGTCAAGGACTATTTTTTTTATTTATTGTGCTTTCTAGTATTTCAGTTTATGCTGTTTTAGTAGTCAGAGTTAGTTGGGGACCTGTCCCAACAACTCATCATGTTTAGAGGCTTTTAGACAGTCAGACAATTAGTTATGTTTTCAGTGATGTGTTTCAGACTCCTTTATTTTGACTTGATTATTTGGAACATTTGTTAAATGACATTCCACATAGTATTTTGTTACCTTGTTTTAGTAATTACAACTTGTGCTTGTTCATGGGTTAGATTGAGGTCACTTGTGGTCTTAAGCACCGTGTTATGACTAGAGGGTAGTCTCGGGTCCTGACATTTGTCAAATCACTATATCAATGAGTTATAGTGAAATGGGTTGAAGCCCTATATTGATGACTGGTAAGAATTTCCTATGGATAGTCCTAAAATAACTTTATAATGATCTTAGGTTGTTAGATTACACTTCCTAGCACAAAATTCTTTCCTTTTAATGTGGACTATGGGGATTTGGGGTAATGTATGGGTAAAAAACCTCAAATTAATAATTTAGGCTATTTACTAGGGTAAATTCAGTGGATTTAGTACCAAATGCCTAGAAATAAAGAGTAAATTGTTGATTAGTCCTTCATTATTATTTTAAACCAAGAACGATCTAAAGTTGCAAGGAAAGGGAAGACTCTAGCAGATTAGTTGGATTTGAACTTGTATTTGAGGTAGGTTATGGTTTCTACAGTAGTTTTAGACTTGATTTAGACTTCATTTATAGTCATAAGTTGAATGTTTGTAAATTTTTCCTTGGGAATACTTGTGATTAGTGAGGGATAAATGACAAGAAATTGACTAAGTCATTATGATGATAAATTGTGTACTGGAATTATTTGTGCACCGTGATACATCTTAAATGGTAATAATTACATTTTATTATGTTGTGATATTTGGAGGTTCAAGTACTATGTCGGTACACATTAATTACTTATTGGTATTAAAAGGGTTGGGTACCACACCAGTATGTTACATGGATAAAATTGGTTCCCTGCAGGTCATGACTATTGGGTAAGAATAAGTCTCCTTAGTATGTGTTTATAGATTTGATTTGATATGCATTATCTTACATACATTGGATTATTTGTTGGTTCTTATAACATGGATAATATATTGTAATAATTGAGGTGGAATTAGACTGCTCTTGTGAAAAGGTTTACCACATTGATGATTAAGGTGTCAATTTCACACTTGTATATTTGGTTTAGACATATGTTCCCTTCATTATGAACATTGTACATGTGGTTGGAAAATAGATAATGGGTTGAAAGTTGTGATCTAGTAGCGGATATTGGTTGGTCTTACGTACTCCAGTTATGGAGGTTGTTGGTTGAGTTGAAATTAGTTGCTATGTGTTGATTACTAGTTTACTTGTATTTAATTTATGTTTATGTAGGGGTCTGAGTTAGTCAATAATACCTACCAGTACCTAGTGTTTATACTGATACTACTCCATGCTCTTCTTTTTGTATGAGTGCAAGTAGTGTTCCCTAGTTTTCTTCAAGACCTTATCTCTAGTGTGTGACCAATAATTTTTTATCCAACAGTGAGAACTTATCTTCATATTATCGTGGATCATCTTAGTAGATCATGCCTATTTATTAAGGAAATGATACACTAATTTATTTCATTAGTTCCAAATAATATTTTAGACATTGATTTTTGTTTGAAGTTATTGTACAATGACTTTTGGGTACGTGAGGCTTATAATAAGTAGTTTGTTTTATTTTCTACACTATTAATGATAAGTCTTGGAATTTATTATTAAATTTGTTTTTATGATAACCCTGTCTTAAAATTGACTAGATATTTGGATAATAGTTAAGGTTAGATGGTTCTCCCATCAGAGGATTAGTGTGAGTGCCACTCTTGGATATTTGAGTCGTGACATTACAAGTTATACAACCCAAGTAATAACAAAGTGGTGGTAAGTCATGATGTTGAATTTGATGAAGAACAACATAGAATTGGGAGTCTTAGGAAGAAAGCACATATGCTTTTCTTTCATACTTTGGAGATGAAGAAGAATATGAGACAATGACACCTACATAGGATGCAACCCCACCTCCATAACCAAAAAATTTTGTATCTCCTTTTTCTCAAGGGAGTTAAAGTGATAGGTTGCATTGGATGAGGAGCAACAAAGAACTCTATGCTGGCATGGAAGAAGTTATTAATTTCAACTTCTTGTGTTGTCTTTTTACTGATATTAAATGAAAAAAATTTGGTGAAGCTATTATAGAAAAAATATGGAGAAAAGCTATGGATCAGAAAATACAACCACTAGATAAGAACATCCCTTGAGAGTTAACAACTCTTTCCGAGGTTCATCAAGCAATTAAAGTCAAATGGGTATACAAGGTAAAGAAGAATGTTCGTGGATAGGTGGAGAGATAAAAAGTAATACATGTGGTGAATGGATAAAAGCAAATACATGTCATTGACTATGAGGAAGTCTATGCACCCATTTCCCGCATGGAGATGATAAATCTATTGATCTATTTGGCAGAGCGAATGAAGTGGAAAATTCTTTAACTGGATGTCAAATCAGCATTCTTAAATGGATATCTTGAAGAAAAAGTATATACTGTGCAATCATTGGGCTTTATGGTTTAACTTCACGAATATAAAGTGTTGATATTGAAGAAAGCCTTATATAGATTGAAGCAAGCTCCACAAGTATGGAATAGTCACATTAACAAGTACTTTCAAGAAAATGGATTTAATCTTTGTCTTCGTGAATGTTCTCTTACATTATATTTCATACTAATAGAGATATCCTATTTGTTTGCTTATATATTGATGATCTTATTATGATGGGTATTAATCTATGGTTTCTGTAAGCTTTCATAAAAGCTATGTCCCTTGAGTTTGAGATGAGAGACATTAGGCTCATGTCATGTTACTTGGTCCTAGAAGTAAAGCAAATGGAGGAAGGAATCTCCATATCTCAAGAAAGCAATACAAAAGAGATTTTGAAGAAGTTCAACATGTTCGATTGCAGCCCCATGAACACCTCAATGAAGAGTGGAACAAAATTTTCAAAGTTTGATGATGATAAAATGGTAGACTCCACTCTTTTCAAAAGTCTCGTTGGAAGTTTGAGGTACTTGACTTGTACAAGGCCACATATAGTCTTTGTAGTTGGATTAGTAAGTTTCTTCATGGAAGCTCCTACATCCACACACTTGAAAATAACTAGAAGAATTATTTGTTGCCTAAAAGGTACGGTAGACCTTTAGTTGTTTTATTCGTCTTCTAATAACTTTTACCATGTGGATCTTTTGATGGTAATTTTGCGGGATATTTTGATGATAGAAAAAATGCATCAAGTTTTGTGTTTTTCTTAGGTGATTGTGTTATTTCTTGGAGTTCAAAGAAATAATTCATTTTCACTATTTTAACTTGTGAAGCTAAATATGTGGTAGCAACATCCTGTATGTGGAAGGCCAATCGAGTGAAAAAATTGTTGAAGGAGCTCAATTTACCACAAATTGAAACCACGATGATTTGTATTGATAACACATATGTATAGGCTCTTGAAAAGAATCAAGTATATCAAGATCGAAGAAAGTTTATGTACTAAAGGTATTACTTCATCAAATAATGCGTTGCCAACAGGAGGTAGAACTCAAGTATGTAAAATCTCATGATCAAGTTTTAGGAATCTTCTCAAAGCCTATCGAGTTTGATGTTTCTTAAAAGATTAAGATTGTCTTGAAACGAATAAGAAAAATCAAAATAAGGGAGATATTTTTGGAGATCTAGTTAAATACTAATACTAATAATAGAAGAAGTAAATAAAAGAAAAGAAAAAGATGATGATGCTAATGGAAGACAGATAAATAGTAGGCACTAGAAACAATTTGTGCAATTTGCTCAACTTGAGCTTACGTCACACAACAATCTGTAGTTACAAATTATATTTAGAAATCATTTGATTAGTTGAAGATATGGTGAACTTTCCTATATAAACAAAGCTTCTGCTCTCATTGGTAGTACACCAAAATAGAGAGAGCAATTGAGAGTAGATATAGTAATCCATATGCTATTTTTATAGTCGTTGAGATTATAGTGTGGGAGTAGTATTGTAGCGAGTTATAAAAATAATAACATGCCTAGTGTATTACCACATAGTGGGATATTAAGTGTATGTAATCCATACCACTACCTTAGAGGTGAGGTAAATAGGCTATTTCTAATAGACCTTTTGCTTAAGACAAGTCTAGACAAAATGTAAAGAGTATAAAAGACAATAAAGAGTAATAAAACAACATATTGTAAAATAACAACATATAGTTACAGAATAATACTATCACAAAATAATGCTACACGCGACCTACCCAAAATAATGTATATCAATAAGAATCCAAGAATAAAAGAGTACAAGTATAGAACTACGCCTACTAATAAGGAAAACACTCATACCTACTAGAATGAGCACACTCCAACCTCTTAACCTTCTACCAGAATTTGCATTCGCTACACCTTCCTATTTATAGTCATGTCCTCAATAAGTTGCAATCATGGCATATCCTATCTATCTTCCTAATATTTCTTTGGCCTATCTACTTCTTTAAAATCCATCCAAAACAACCTCCTCAAACCTACGCATTAAGGAATTTATATAGCTTATCATCACATTCCCAAACCATCTCAACCTATCTTCATGTATCTTGTCTTCCACCGAAATCACTCCACTTTATCTCAGATATCCTCATTTCTAATCCTATCTCTCCTAGTTAACCTACACACCCATTGCAACAATCTCATCTCTGTCACCTTTATCCTCTAGATAAGAGGATTCTTAACTAGAAACACTCCACTACATACAACAATGATGATCTACCCACTATTCAATAGAACTTGCCCTTAAGTTTAGAAGAAACATTCTTATCACACAAGACTCTAGAAGTAAGCCTTTATTTCATTCACCCAGCACCAATATGGTGAGTGACATCTTCATCAATCTCTCTATTATTTGGCTAATATACCCATGCTACTTCAAACTATCTCTCTTTTGAATGGACTGAGTATCAAGCCTTACTTCCACTCCATCCTTCTATGTTACCTTGTTGAACTTTCACTAAAAAAATCATTCTTGGTCCTACTCAACTTAAATCCTTTAGACTCCACGGTGTATTTCAAAACTTCTAACTTCTTATCAACTATTTGATAAGTCTCGTCAATCAAAAGTATATCATCCATATATAACATACATCATGGCACCTTACCTTGGATTTTCTTCATCAATATATCCATCACCAAGGTAAATAAAAATAGACAACAGGTCGAATCCTAGCGCAACCTCATCAATACTAGAAAGTGATCTGAGTCTCCTCCCGCAGTTCTTATTTGAGTCTTGGATCCATCGTACATGTATTTAATTGACATAGTGTATGATGTTGGTACACCTCTAGCCTCCAAACCTTCATAGAACCTACCTGTGGACTCTATCATTAGACTTTTCTAGGTCGATGAATACCATATGTATGTCCTTCCCCCTCTCATCAATTCTTTTTTCTTAGTCTTCTTACTAGATAAATGGCTTTTGTAGTCAATCATTCTGGAATAAATTCAAACTGATTCTTAGAAATAATCATGATCTTCATCAACCTCAACTCCACCACCGTTGCTTAACAACTTAATATCTTTTTAGTTGTAGCAATTCTGAATGCCACCCTTATAATTGTACAAGGAAATTATTACACTCCATATCCAAGATTTGGGCATCTTCGACATCCAAAAAATAATAGTAAATAACTCAGTCAGCAACTCCATACAATCCCACGTGTGCTCTTCCAAAATAGTCGCTCTACCATACGCATCCTATGAATAGTACCCTTAACCTCCTCCACTTTTATACACCTACAATAATCATTGTTGTGATTCTTCACTGAGTGTTCCAAATCCCCCATCATAATGATATTGTTACTCCTCCTTGATCAAAGTATATAGAACTAATACTGCCACCTTCTCAATCAATACTTTGTCGTCCTCATCCTTGATGTACTTCACTTGATTAAGATCTCAATATCTCTTATCTTTAGCCTTGTCAAGCCTATATAATTTCTTATGCCCACTATTATCCTCTATTTCTAAGTATATGCTTTTAAAAGTTGTTGTTTTAGTCATTGTAACAACTAACTTATCCTCTTTCCTAGCTATCTTGTACTTTTCCTTACTCGTCTACTTATCCTCCCTATCCTTAATCTCTATCAACTTGTGTAATCCCCTTTCTTTTCCTCTGCCTTTTGTTTTACTTTTGTATTACACTATCGGTCCCCTTGGTTCTTGCTAGATTGATCTCTCGAGACACCCAACACCTCTCTAGTCGTCTCCCTAATATAATTGGCAATTGTATCCATATACTATCCACACCCCCTCTACTCTCCCAAGCCCTTATAGTCATAAGTTTTTCCCCTATATATAGGGCACTGGCCATAGTCAAGCTACACCATCTAATCGTTGGTAGTCCACCACACCCATCTTCTTTCTCTCTTTTTGGATCTCCAAAAGCTTATGTTGGATCAAGAGATTCCCACTCAGTATAACCTCACACTCTTTATAAAGACCTCTATTACCATTCCTAAGAAGCAAAAAGTCTATCTAAGTCTTGGTTATCGAACTACAGAAGGTAACAAAGTCTTCCTCTTTTTGTGGAAAGCTCAAATTTTCTTCCATCAACCCAAAGTTCTATCAAGATAAAAAATGAGGTTCCTACTTTGTTCCTCTCACGAAACAAAAGTGAGGTTCCTACTTTGTTCCTCTCACGAAACCAAGCATCCATGCACAACATCATAACCTCTTAGGGATGACTCAATGTGCCCATTTCAAAGTAGACCCTTCAATGACTAATTTAATCAATATCACCTTATTATTACCCTCCTAGCTTCCACTACTTGCTCTTCAAACGTTTCATCTACTATGTTTCCTACTCCATTCATGTTCCTTATGCTTCTTAAGTACCACAAACTATATCCATTCACTTCACGTGCCTTAGAAGTTATCCATTTGGTCTCTTAGACACAAGCTATATTAATTTGCCTTTCCTTAGATTATTCTCTAGCTCTATGGATTTTTTTGATAAAGTCCTATGTTCCATGACCCCACTCTCAAACTAAATGACCTCTTAACTCACTTACCACTTCTTCCCCCTGGACCATCCCTAACCCCTACCCCTACCTTAACCCTGACCACAACCCAACTCAGACCCTAACATTGGCCTTGTCATCAAGCAATGACATGATCCTAGTCTACCATGATCCACCAAAGCCACTAAAAGAGGCAAAACCTACAACTAGCCAAAAAATACTACTAATGCACGATCAAGATACATCATGTAAACTATAACCCAAGTAAAGTACAAGCAGGTGAGAATTTTGCAATAAGAATCTTTAAAGAGACGTTGCACAAAGAACAAAAATATAAGGTTAAATAATGAGAATCTCCTCAAGAACTGCAAATAGAGGTTGTACAAGAATAAGAAAATAAGTTTTAAATAAGAGGTATGAATAGGGAACTAGACAATAAGGAAGGAATGACCAGGAAACTAGCAGGTTACATAACTAGAAAAAAGTGTCAGCAATGAACTAGGTTCACATAACTAGAAAGTTATGAAGAAAATCAAATCATCTCAACAGGAGAAATAAACCAGCAAAACCAAACCAAAAAATGCAACAATAGGAATGCACCGTGAACAATGCAGAGAACAATAAAACACTAAAGCAAATGAGCAATAATATTGAATAGAAATTGTCTAACACCAATGCATGCAATCAAGAAAAAATATTTGTATATCAACAAAGAAAATAGGTACTCCAAAAAGAAGAAATGAAAGATTGTAATAGTTTTACAACTCTAAAATCAAGGACTGTAGAAACTATTAAGTAAAAGTCAAAAATATATACAACAAGCAATAGCAATGACTAAATGAGAAGTAATAATTAGAGACCAGCATGATAGAACCTGATATATCCCTGATGCTACCCTTTGAGTGATGTAAACACCACCGATTTTTGGGCATGGCTGCCGGTGTTCAGTTCCTACAGATATGGTGTAGCCACTAAATAATTACCCAACTTAAGTAGATGAAATAGAGTTCCAAAAGATTAATGTCTCATTGATAGAACAGAATTAAAGAACCACGTTTATCGAGACGTGTTTAAGCATAGAAATTTGGGAATTTCTTTAGAGAAATAATAGAAATACAATAACGTTGTGAATTTCTTCCGCCAACAGATCTCTTTGAGTATTAATTTGTCGATTTCATGAGAGAAAAGACAATATTATAGTAAGTTGTGTGAAATATAAGTGTGTTGTTTCTTTTAAAAGTGTAGTAGTGTTTTGACACTACTAAATTATAATTGATATTATTTATTACTCTATTCATGTATCATATTTATCCCATTATAATATTTGATGTTATTATTTCTCTCTTATTATTTTTGTTTAACATGGATATTATCCTAGGCAGGATAATTCTGTTTCTAACACCAATATGATGAAGTTTAGTAATAAATTATGATTGTGGTTTGATGAAAAATTAGTATGTAGGATAATAGCATTTTTATCCCTCTCTCTCATTTCCTAGGTAGTGCAAGATAGTGTGCCTCTAACGTGTTCCCCACCAAAAATGGTCCGAGGAAGGCCACGGAAAGATCTGGGAAAGGCGAAAACAATAGAAAACTACACTGCAAATTTGCTCTAGAAAGATTTGTAAGAAGGCATCAGCCATGGATCAGTGCAGAACCACGGATAAAAAATTCATACCCTACCAATTATGGCTCATACCAACACCCTTCACTAGCTTCTGCAATAACATACAATGAGGACCACTTATTCAAACATCCTAGGAATATCACTCCCCACCACTAAAGCCCAAATCAATTGAACTTAGCCCGGAGAGGATAAAAGTTCAAGGAACTGTAGTAACAATGAAATCCCAAAATATTCCAGCTCAAGGGGGTAATTCGTGCCTAGATAAAGGCAGATCTATTGGAGATAGAGTGCCTAAGATGGGAGTACATAAAGCAATAGATTGAACTCCCACTTCGGCAAAATAAAGCAATGGACTAATTTGTTTAAAGATAATACTATTGATACTAAGAGGATAATTATACAGTGTATTGCTCCTATGTTAATTAAAGGAGAGAAGGTTGGGCAACTAAGGCAAGATGAGGAAGATAGGGAGACTAAAAAATAGCAATAAGTTATCTTCATATATGTGCTAGGGATTACATGGCATACAATTGGAATTATACTCCTAAGCCTAAAGTGTTCTACCATAATGAAGGGTACTTCCTAGTGAAGTTTTCTTGTATTGAAGATTAGGATGAAGTATTGTATGCATCACACCATATGCTGAACAACAAGCCCACAATTATTAAAGCATGGGAGCCCAACTTTGATTTCAACAAAGAAGTGTTGTGTATGGTCCCCTTGTGGATAAAGCTACCTAATCTATTTCTTAATTTTCGAAGCACAGATTGTTGGGTTCGAAATCAAGAGGGCGTCATGCGGAAGCTATTAGTTGCAAACCGGAAGCTATTAGTTGCAAACCATTGTGGTGACAATTCAGAAGACACATAAAATAATACTAAAAAACTTAATGTTATTATATTATTTGGCCAATTGGCCTACATATAAAACCTAATATTAAAAACATAACAACTAATAAGAGAGAAAATCTCCCCCTAAACAAAGACTCTTTAATGACTACATTGTGGATGCTATTGTGTTGTGGTATGAGAAGGGGCCTTCTATTTATAGATGTCCAAAACCTTTCCTCCAAGAAAGAGGTTAGCCAAATATGAAAAAGTTTTATATTTTCCTTTCAGAAAAAGTAAAAGTATTTATGGTTACTTTTATTTTCCTTTCAAAAAAAAGTAAGACTTAAATTTGGTAAGAAAATCGGGGCAAAAATCCTAACAAATCTCCCCCTTTTGGCTTGATTTTCTTCACTTGATCCGCCTTCTTCACATCACATGCATGAACTTCGTTCTTGATATAATCTTCATAACTGTTGCTTGTCATGGTTAAAAATAAAGTTTAAAATATCATGGTTAAAAATGGGCTAAAAATTAATATTTTGTTTTCATTTTTAAAGATGCAGAAACAGAAATATTGAAAATATAGTTGAAACTTGTTCTCCACATGTAGTTCGAAAAAAATCTTCATTATCGCCCAAATTGTTGCAGTTTGATTTTGAAACTGCTTTGAACCTGTTTAATCTCGTCTCACCACACCATTGAACCATTGAACTGTAAGCTCTGATACCACTTGTTGGGTTCGAAATTGAGAGGGTGTCATGTGGAAGCTATTAGTTGCAAACCATTGTGGTGACAATTCAGAAGACACATAAAACAATACTAAAAAACTTAATATTATTATATTATTTGGCCAATTGGCCTACATATAAAACCTAATATTAAAAACATAAAAACTAATGAGAGAGAAAATCTCCCCCTAAACAAAGACTCTTTTACTAATTGGAGGCAACTGAAAGACGCTTTCCTAGAAAGATTCTTTCCACCATCTAAGAGAGCCCAACTACGGGATGAGATCAACAATTTTTGACAGCTTCCAACTGAAGCTCTCCACGAAACATGGGAGAGGTTCAAGAAGAAGCTTATGCGGTGCCCAAATCATCAGATGACGAATATCCACTTGATGGAAATATTATATAGGGATTTGACCTCGGTGACAAAGCCAGTGGTTGATAATGCTGCAGGTGGGTCATTCATGGACCTTACTTTTCTTGAGGCAAGTGATATGCTAGATCATATGACAAAGCAGAGTAGAGCTTGGCATACCAGGGATTCTGAGGTAGCAAGCTCTACTGTATCTATTGGCATGACTGCAGAGCAGAGACGAAGACAAGAGGAACGTGACCAGGATATGGCTCACATGAAAACGCAGATGAATCTTCTTACCAAACACTTATTATCAGGGAAGACCGAAATGGTTAAGGCCGTTGTATCACAGGGAAGAGATGAATCCGACTCTGAGGAAGAAGCGAACTACTTGAATAATCAGGGGGGTTTCCGAGGCAATGCCCAAGGAAATCAAGGTCGGAACTATTATGATAAATCTGTATACAAGGACCGCGATCAAGGTGGTTGGAAGAATAAGACTGACAGGAGTGGTTTGTATGTTCCTCCTGGAAACCGTGAGGCTGTGGCGTCTGGCTCTGGAAAGATGTCCATTGATGATATGATGGCTAAGCTGTTGAAAGGGGTGGAGGCAACCAATATAGGCGTTACTGAGGTAAAGAATGATTTGTCATCAATAAATCAATTGGTTGATTCGCATTCTACCACGATAAAACAGCTGGAGCAATAATTGAGTCAACTATCAACGACATTCAATCAAAGAAAGGCTGGCACCTTACCTAGCGACACTGTGCAAAACCCAAGGAATGATGGATCATGTATGGCTATTACTACCAGGAGTGGTAAAGCATTGGAAAATCCATCCAAAGGAAAGCAGTTGATTGATGATATAGCAGATAATATTATTGATGCAGAATGTGAAGAGGCCGTAGAAGCTGAAGATAGTGTTCCTGACGTTACCCCTAGAAGTCTGCAGCCTGAAAAGATCGACAATCGGAAGCAAGATAAAAAGGAAGTGGCGGAGAAAACTATTCCCCTTCCACTACCACCTTTTCCTCAGAGACTGAAGAAGAAAGCCGAGGACACCAGGTTCAGTAAATTCATGACTATGTTGAAGCAGCTGACTATTAATGTTCCTTTGGTGGAGGCGCTAGAGCAGATGCCCGGATACGCTAAATTCATGAAGGACATTTTGACAAAGAAGCGGGCAGCAAGCTATGAGCTGGCAGATAATGTTCATCATTGCAGTGCAATCGCTACAAGATCGCTAGTTCAGAAGAAGGCAGATCCTGGTGCTTCCACTATTCCTTGCACGGTTGGATATTTGGATTTTGCTAAGGCATTGTGCGATTTGGGAGCTAGCATTAATTTGATGCCACTATCTATTTACAGTTAGTTGGGGTTGGGTGATCCTACACCAACCAATATGCGGCTCGTGATGGCAGAAAGGTTGGTAAAACGACCTGTTGGTATCTTATATGATGTATTGGTAAAGGTTTCCACCTTCATCTTTCCAGTAGACTTTGTTATTTTGGATTGCGAGGTGGATTCTGAAGTTCCCATAATCTTGGGGCGTCCTTTCCTTGCAACAGGAAGTGTGCTTATTGATCTAAGAGCTAATGAGCTTTTATTTCGGATGAATGACGAAGTGGTCTGTTTTGATGTATGCTAATCAATGAAGCAACCCAAAGATATGAATGTGTTCTCTGTAGCTGATGTGTATTATGATGATAAGAAAGAATTATCTGTAGAGAAGCAGATTATTGTTGATCCATTGGCTGCTGTGCTTATGAATTTTGGGCGTGAGGATGTTGAAGAGTATGAAGAAACTATTTGTGCTCTAACAAGAATTGGATCCTATTCTCATGCTCCTAAGAAGCTGGCTCTGGATCTTAAAAATCGCCCTTCACCACCAGCAAAGCCATCCATTGAAGAACCACCAGTGCTAGAATTAAAGGAGCTGCCCAGTCTCCTAAAATATGTATTTTTGGGAAGTGGTGATACACTTCTGGTTATTGTTGCGGCTGATTTAGGTGAGCAGCAGGTTGCGGCTCTTATTTCTATTCTGAGGAGATACAAGAGAGCCATCGGTTGGACTATTGCTGATATTATTGGTATCCCTCCTGGGATATGTATGCACAAGATTCAGCTCGAGGAAAATTATGTGCCCACCATTGAGCATCAACGACATTTGAATCCACCCATGCAGGAGGTGGTGAAGAAAAAATTATTAAGTGGTTAGATGCTGGGGTAGTATATCCAATCTCCGACAGTAAGTGGGTAAGTCCGGTACAGTGTGTGCCCAAGAAAGGGGGCATGACGGTAGTTGCGAATGAAAAGAATGAGCTGATTCCACTCAGACCTGTCACAGGGTGGAGAGTGTGTATAGACTACCGGAAGCTGAATTTGTGGATGCTTAAGGATCACTTCCCAATGCCATTCATGGACCAAATTCTTGATTGATTGGCAGGGAAGGGATGGTTTTGTTTCTTAGATGGTTATTCCGGTTATAATCAGATTTGTATTGCTCCTAAGGATCAAGAGAAGACCACTTTTACATGCCCATATGGTATGTTTGCTTTCAAACGTATGCCATTTGGGTTATGTAACTCACCTGCCACTTTTCAGCGTTGTATGATGTCCATTTTTTCTGATATGGTTGAAGACACCTTGGAGGTGTTCATGGACGATTTTTCAGTCGTGGGTGAATCATTTGAATCGTGCTTGGCGAATCTGAGTATGGCGTTACAGAGATGTGTTGAGTTCAACTTGGTGCTAAACTGGGAGAAGTGCCATTTTTTGGTTAACGAAGACATTGCTCTTGGGCACAAAGTCTCCGAAAGAGGAATTGAAGTTGATCGAGCCAAAATTGAAGTTATCGAGAAACTACCACCTCCAATTTCTGTAAAGGGAGTTCGTAGTTTCCTCGGTCATGCAGGTTTTTATCGAAGGTTTATCAAAGACTTCTCCAAGATTGCTAGTCCATTATGCAAACTCTTGGAGAAGGATGCGAAGTTCGAATTCAGTGAAGATTGCTTGAAGGCATTTGAATGCCTCAAAGGGAAGCTAGTTGAAGCTCCTATTATTGTAGCACCCAATTGGTCTCTACCGTTTGAAGTGATATGTGATGCAAGTGGGGTAGCTTTGGGTGTTGTACTTGGTCAGAAAAGAGAAAGGATATTTCATCCAATATACTATGTGAGCAAGTCCTTGAATGGAGCCCTGAAGAACTATACCGTCATGGAATAAGAGCTTCTAGCAGTTGTTTATGCTTTTGAAAAGTTCCGTGCTTACTTGTTGGGAACCAAAGTGGTAGTTCCTACAGATTATGCGGCTCTGAGATATTTAATGGCAAAGAAGAATGCTAAGCCAAGGCTAATTCGGTGGGTGTTATTGCTTCAAGAATTTGATTTCGAGGTAAAGGATAGAAAAGGTTGCGAAAATCAAGTAGCTGATCATTTATCTAGACTTGAGAGTGCGCACATAGCGTAACCCGACCTTGAGATTGATGATGCATTTCCCGACGAAGAGATCCTAGCCGCTCTGGTGGAAGACTTACCGTGGTATGCGGACTTTGCGAACTACGTGGTAAGTAAAGTGATGCCTGAGAATCTCTCCTTTCATCAAAAGAGAAAGTTCATGCATGATGTGAAACACTACTTCTGGGATGAACCGTATCTTTTTCGATGATGTGCTGATGGTGTTATTAGGCGATGCATCTCTGATGTGGAGGTGCCTAGCATCTTGGAAGCAAGTCATGCTTCCCAAGTTGGGGGTCACCATGCAGGTGATCGGACAACCAGGAAGGTATTGAAAAGCGGCTATTATTGGCCTTCATTATTCAAGGATGCTTACGATTTTGTGAGAAGATGTGATCAGTGTCAGAGGCAAGGCTCTATCTCGAAGCACCATGAGATGCCCATGTCTAAAATTCTTGAAGTGGAGCTATTTGATGTATGGGGTATTGATTTCATGGGCCCATTTGTGAGTTCGTTTGGGATAAAATATATCCTAGTTGCTATGGATTATGTATCCAAATGGGTCGAAGCAGTAGCGCTGGATGATAATGAAGGTAAGCGTGTTGTAGCATTCTTAAAGAGAAATATCTTCTCTCGTTTTGGGGTACCTCGTACCATCATAAGCGATGGAGGATCACACTTTTGCAACAAGCTATTCAGAGCCGTATTGGTGAAATATGGGGTCAAGCAACATAAGGTAGCTACACCTTACCACCCACAAACTAGTGGGCAGGTAGAGGTTTCTAATCGGGAGATCAAGCTGATCCTTGCTAAGACTGTAAATGCTAGTAGAAAGGATTGGTCCCGAAAGCTGGATGATGCCTTATGGGCTTATAAGACTGCATTCAAGACACCAGTTGGCATGTCCCCGTACCAACTAGTTTATGGGAAGGATTGTCACTTGCCGATTGAGCTCGAACATAAAGCATTGTGGGCGTTGAAGAGGCTTAACCTGACTTGGGATGATGCAATTAATCTGAGAATGGAGCAGCTGAATGAGATGGATGAATTCCATCTACATGCGTATGAAAGGGCAGACCTCTACAAAGAACGAATGAAAAAGTACCATGATCGGCGGATTATCCAACGAAACTTTCAGAAGGGTGATATGGTACTTCTTTTCAACTCCAGACTAAAGCTATTTCCAGGTAAGTTAAAGTCTAAATGATCTGGTCCGTTCAGAATTAGCCAAGTCTACTCGTCTGGAGTAGTAGAGTTAGAAGACATTGATGGTGGTGTCTTTAAAGTGAATGGCCAACGAGTGAAGCCATAAATCGGTCCTCTTGACTCGATAAAATGCATGGACACCATCTATCTCGACGAAGTCTAAGTAATTGAGATAACTATGTCGTGCCGCGATAATAAATCAAGCGCTAGATGGGAGGCAACCCATCGTTTTTAATCATTTTGTTTTACTAAGAGTTTGTTTTTGTTAAATAAAAATCCAAAAAGAAGAGTCGAGCCACGACCAAAACTAAGGCGCTTGGTGGGAGGCAACCCATCGTTCTAATTGTTTTTGTTGTTTTTGAGTAAATGTAGGTGTAAGACGTATAAAGGAGGAGATCTAGCCCAAATTTTAATTTGGAATTGTGTCATGTTGAAGGTGGTAAGTTTGGAATGAAGAAACAAAGGCTATTGGTTAGGCATTGCCTATGCAAATCTAGGCAACGAACAAGGCAAGGCCTATGCTATGGCCTAAGCTCTCTGAATCTACAATGCCATAGCATAGGCGCCGCCTATGCCCAATAATGCCATAGCATAGGCGCCGCCTATTCCCAACAATGCCATAGCATAGGCGCCGCCTATGCCATTGCCTTTGCTCTCTGAATCTACAATGCCATAGCATAGGCGCCGCCTATGCCCAATAATGCCATAGCATAGGCGCCGCCTATGCCATTGCCTTTGCTCTCTGAATCTACAATGCCATAGAATAGGCGCCGCCTATGCCCAACAATGCCGCCTATGCTCAACTAGGCTTTGCAAAAGGCGCCGCCTATGCTAAGCATAGGCAAAGAATTAGGCGCCGCCTATGCTTACTTTTTGGTCTCCTAATCCGATTTTAAATGGGTCAAACCCGACCCAAGCCTTGTCCTATAAATAAAACTTCAACATGAGAACAAAACACACTTATTTTCTCAACCTAGGCGCCGCCTTTACTCTCCAAATCTTTCAAAATTTTTCTTTTTTGCTCTTCTAACCTTGCAAGATCATCTTCCGAGGCCATCACCAAGTAAGTACTTCTTTTATATTCCGTAGTTATTACAATACTACGCCTATAATGATTTGTTAAATCTTGAAGTAGTGTTGGTGATTTGAATGTAGTTGGTTTGTATTGATACATCTAGTTGAGTGAAAGAATACGTATGGGTGTTCTAAACTTTGTTCCGATTTGTATTTTGGTTGTTATACACTGTCATCTTTTTGCGGAATTAAAATGGTAAAGCTAATCACATAATCGTGTAAGTCGAACGTTGGAATGTTTTGAAAGGCTCGTTCATCGAGATAAAGATCATGATTGAATACAAGCATGAGATGTGTGATTATTTCTATGCCATAAACTTGATTCGATCTCTACGTAGTAGTCTTGTTCCAAAAGTGCATTAATCCAAACCATACAGTATGGTCAAGTTTATATGAAATAGAGTTGAAAAGGATAGTGAAGATGACATGAAAAGTATGACTGCGCTGAATATATTGTTGGAACATAATACCTAAATGTATGGCGATGAAGTCTGAGTAATCGACATCGTTCACTTAATTAGTTTGTCACCATAAATTAAGTGTGGGGTGGTGCCACTACTGTTTGTTTGTCGATTGTATCTACCGAGATGAAGCTAACATGACTTTATTTTAATCTTAGGCACAATGGCACCAAAAAGTCGACCAGGAAAAGAAAAAGCGTCCACCTCACAGAAAGGTCAGAAAAGGGGAAGAAAAGAGCAAGTTGAATCCTCCTCGCTGCAAATACCTCGACGTATGTTCGGGATAAAATGGGTCCTAGAGGAGGAAGGAAAGGATTGGTATAAGAACAATAAAGTGAAAAAATATGTTCACGTGGAGTTAATACAAAAAGAGAGCCTAGCAAAGAGAGAACCTCACATTTTGGCTAAAATAATGGTGCTACATTTTGATTTCATTTTCTGAGATATGGGAGAGTGCAATCTTGATCTAACGCGAAAATTCTATGCCAATTGGTCCCCAAAGACTACAGGGGGTGAAGTAAAGATTCGGGGCCAAGTCTTGCAACTAAATGCAGAGTTCTTCAACTCTTTTCTGGGTTTGCCATCTGTAGATCCATCACCGCTCAAGGAGCTTTATAACAGACTTCCGTACAGGGCAATCAAACACACACTGTGCGGAACAAGATCAATGGCACGTTGGAGTCGTCACAAGGATACCGGTCAGCACAATACCTTCCCATATGCTTCTTTGAACAGAGAAGCTCAGATATGGTTGCAGATGGTCAACTCTTGCTTGATTCCAGGAACACAGTACACAAAGATCACACGTGATAGAGTGTTCTTGGTGTACGCTTTGATGACGAACACCCCCATCAACATTGGGGTGATTATTCGATCTTCAATACGTAAGGCTAGGCTGCACAAGAGGTCCCACTTCAGCTTTGGCAATCTGTTGAATGCGATATTGAGGAAGGAGGACATCGAAGAGGAACCTACAGATCATAAGCTTCCACACAACCCAAAGGAAGTTGACCTCACAAAGGTGAAAGATGCTGAATCTATGCATGGCGTCAACCTGACCACTGCAGAAAGACATGCTCGCGACGAAAGCTTCTTCCGCCATTTATATGGCATGATGAGGTTCACCATGATGAGCAGGGGTCGTGTTCCAACTGCTGCAGAGCTCCAACAGTTGGATTATGACTACCTAATGAATGAGCATGCGAGGGCTATGTGCGGAGTAGGTGTATATTTCGAGGAACCTCTTGATGATGACGTGCCAACCGATGACAATCGCCGAATGCTAGACTCAGACGTAGAGGAGAACTCTGATGATGACAACTCTGATGATGATTCCGATGCAGGGGGTATGACCCCAGACATAGCGGAGGAGTTCGACTAATCAGTTTTTTCTTATTTATTTTCCACTGAGGGCAGTGTGTCCAGTCTAAGTGTGGGGTGCTGGTATTTGTATGCTACACTTCTTTGTCTGCATTTACATTTATTCTAGTTCTTGTTTGTTTTAATTAGTCGTAATTAGTTAGTTTAATTTTAGATTTTTTAGATTTTGCATGAAATCATTCTGATAGGCGGCATGGTATTATGACAAGAGTTTGTGCCAAAATCATCATTACTATTGAGACGTTTAGGCTCTAAGTGTGACTCACTGTGTGATAAGTGTGTGGTTTAATTTATTCATCTGTTGGGTCAAGAGTCTATACTGCTCCCAATAAAGTTGACCATGTGCCTTGTGTGTGTGAGGTTATAGTATATTCTGTGTTGTGACTGATGCTAGAACTTGCCTAGTGTGTGTGTAAAGCGAAATAAAGAGTGTGAGTTTAGGAGATGATTTAGGCATTTCTTTGGCAGCCTGTAATTGTTTACCTTCTTTTTACCTACCTTTGTACATTATCCTAGTGAACCCCCTTTGAGCCTTTAGCTATTTTCTTTGACAGCCTTATATGTAGCCTAATCCATTTTTTTTTCAAGACCATAATTTGATCCAAACTCCTAAGCGCTTTAAATTGTAGAGTCATGTGACAAAATAAGAGGACATTGGGTGAGAGTGATGCCTCAGAGTGTATTGGTACTTGAAATTGTTGTGAAAAGAAGTGGCTATCATAGAGGTGTTTTATAAAAAAAAAAAACAGAAATAGAAAAAAAAAAATAAGTTGTATATTCTCATCTTTGTGTTTATAATTGAATAACAAAATAGGTAAAAAGGGTGTTAGATGAAAAGAAAGGTAGAAGGGTTGTTTAAGTGAGAGTGTTAATGACATAACGTAGTGTATTAAAGCGCTTAGGGAACATAGTCACTATTTCTGGCCAGAATAGTCCTACCTGTCCCTTAGCCTACGTTACAACCTGTAAAGACCTACTTGATCCTAAGCTTAGCATTCTGATATTAGTGGAGCATTACACTAAGGGCAAGCCTATGGGCATCAGTTGCAACATATGAATTCTTTGTGAGAGTGAGAGCAAGGAAAATCTTATACCCATGTTTCGAAAAATGAAATACTTGTGAGTAATTATGGGTGATATATTGTGAGACACACATGGTTGATGAGTTTTGGGAAGTTTTGTATGATTCTTTGTGCCTTAACTTGTGGATACGAATTAACCATCATCACGAGTCTATGTTGGAGGTTGAATTGTTTCTAGTAGTGAACAAGAAAACTACTCTTTTTTAATAATTGTCGTGCCTGTCTTGTTGAACATTTTATGTTGTTGTTGTGATATTCTAAGTAGATGATTACATGGACGTAATATTTTATTCGAGGACGAACAAAGCTTTAAGTGTGGGGTGTTGATGATAGGCGTATTTACACGCCTAAAGCACCATAATTTACCCATATTTTAGCTAAGTTTTAAGGACAAAATATATAATTCCTGCATTTTTAGTGCATTTTCCTGTAAGTGAGCTAACCAACGTGATTAACATATTTTCAGGTATTAATGATGAAGATTTCAGCACTTTGTGGACCTTTTGGTAGCAAGGGAAACTTCACATAAGAGGGAAGGCAGCTTTTGGAAGCTTATGGACTGAAAGTGATGCATGGAGAACTTGTCCTGGGCAAAAACAGTATTTCTAAAGACTTGGGGATCAGCAGTAACTTAGTAGGAATAGGACAAGGATGTTATAAAAACCCTATTTTGCTGAATTTTTCAGCATTCATTCATGCATTGATTCACGTTTGCTTTTTCAGAATTCATTCGACTTTCTAGTATTATTCAGTTTACAGAATCTGTAAGTTTTAATACAGGGAAAAATGGCAAACACATGAGCAACGAGGGGAGCAAAATCGTCAATCCCTTTTGATGCCAATCTCATCCCCACCGTGAGATTATTCGATCTTTGGTATGATGATGATGTCTATTATGATCTTCGTTGTAATCATGAGTAGCTAAACTTCTCTGTTAGGGTTATGAAAGCCTTTTGATATACTATTTATTACTATGAGTTTGTGAATTCTTGATACGTATGCTACTTATATCATTACTCTCTTCATCTTAATTACATTCTTGTGGTTGCAAACATATAGAATACGCCATTATAGCATTAACTTGTTTGAGAGAAAAGTTACATGTTTGGAAAAGAGAGTGTGACAAGGAAATAGGGCTACCAACCCCTATTTACACGTTAGTGCCGTAACTGGATTAACTTCTTGGAGAGTTTGTACCGTTAGTTAAACGCTTTAAGCTCGAGAGAGTTAAAGTGAAGTAATCCTTGATGGTTGAGAAACACTAGGATTTACCATTAGAATACGAATCTCTATAAGTGCATGCATGTCTGAATTCCGCATTACTCATAGTTAATAGATACGTAGAACTCATAAGGTGGACATAACCCTAACTTACAATTCTCATTGATTAAAATCTTACTAAACAAAGCATTTCGCTTTTACTTTGCTATTTTGATACTTTTAATTCACGCCTAAACCATCCCCCCTTTCTGTAGAACTTTCGACCAACAGTCTGCTAACAATTGCAACACTTAGTGACCAAGTATTCCCTGTGGGATTCGACACCCAACCTAGTTGGGTTCTATATTTGACAGTGACCGCTTACACTCTTACGAGAGCTGTAGTTTGGGCGTTATCAACAATCTCGAAGAAGAGACTTGAAGCGTTCCCAAGAATGATAGAGGTTTTCATCAAGCTTCTGTTTGAAGCTCACTATCTCACTACAAAGTCTCCCATTGTTGCCTGATGGAAAGAATTTGATGAGGAAATTTCTTGCTAAGTCATCCCATGATGTAATTGAATTGGGTGGCTCCACATTCAACCACCTATTATCTTACCCCAAAAGTGAATGGGGAAACAGTGTCAGGCTCACATAGTCTGGAATCACCCAGTCGGAGTGAATGTAGCAGTAATCTCAATGAAGGTTTGTAAGTGGACTTGAGGATCCTCGTGAAAAAGCCTTGCAAACTGTCCACTGCTAATAAAAAGATGCACCATATTGTGTTTCAACTGCCGGTCTTTGAAATAGGGAAGTCAAGTTCATCGAAAGTAGGATTGCCACTTCCCTAACTGTCCTTCAGTCTACTAGTTAATCAGCCATTGTAACAGTATACTCTTGGCCTTCTTTGATTTGCGAAATTCGGGGGATAAGGATTGCTTCTCTTCTGCATTGATGGAAAAATTGTTCAGGTTCTGGGCTTGGTTTAACCAAATCCCGAACCCTTGCCATCTTAATATCCTACACCATATTACCCGCAAAACAAAACCAAGACCAAGCGTAAAATCACCAAATAAACCTAAAAGTAAAACTAAAATAAACAATTGCTAAAATACAAGTCCCCGACAATGGCCCCAAAAACTTGACAGCACACATGCAAGTGTATGTGGTCTACCAAGTAATATAGTGGCCTTTAAGAATCCAAGTATCGATCCCACAGGACTTGATTCAACAATGATTTGATTTCAGTTCACAATTCAAATTCAATTGATGCGAGAGTAACTAAAATAGAGTTTAAAGTTTGTAAATTGGAAGTAAAATAAACAAAGCGTAAATAAAAGTTCTTGAGACAATCAATAGGAGAAAACCCAGGGTTGAAGCACTCTGAACAGTCATATTATGCTATTGGATTTCATGCGTTAACGTTCTTATCTTGATTGTTGATTAGTAGGGTTAATTGTATGATTATGGTTTCCCAATCTCAAATCCTTTACCTAAATTGAACCTTACAACTACATCGTTGAGCGGGGATGTAATAGTTCACTTAAGTTCTTTACAAATATCATCCTACGTGTGAATAAAGTATGGTATATAAGTACATTCCTGTCATAGATACTAATTTGAATTCCGTATTTAATAAAGAAATACAAACCATACTCTGCTTATTCCCATATTCTATCTCCCTATTCTCTCTTCCGAGTTCAGAAAATTGATAATTGATGTATTCTAAGGGTTGAAAATACTTAAAATAGTTAAAACAAGAATAAACAAACAACCAATAGTGATAATCAAAGAAAAAAAACTTAATCCATAACAATAATACTCATGTTCTTGGCTTTAACCCTAGAAAGAGGGCGTTTAGCCACGCATAGTCATAATCGTTATCACAATGTTGTAATTAATGACTAAAAACATGAATGAACTAAATAAAAATAATAAAACCTAATTATGAAGTTGTATCAGCCCCTTGATCTCCAAAATATGTCAAAATATATGTAAAAACGTGATACAACATGTATTTATATCATAGGAGTAAGCCAAGTCTATGTAGGAGTCGATTTAGCTTGAAACACCCAGGGGTGGAGTGGACCATGCAGCTTACGCTATATTCCTATGGAATGGAGCATGCGACGCAGCCTCTATTCCATAGGAATAGAGCATGTGACGCATGCTAATCGCATGACGCCTCTAGAAATTGTTCTCCTAATTTTGGTTAAGTGTTGGTCTTTCCTTCTTTCATCCCTTATCTAGTGGTGTCTTTCCAATGCTTTTAGAGCCTTTATATCATCTATATATCATTATATTAAGCTCACGAAGGATCCTATAAGAACACACCACACGAATGAGAAGTACAAACAACACTATATCTAGGGGTGACAAATGGGCGGATTGGATTGGGTTTGGACGGATTAAATATAGATCGAGTAAAAATGGTTTGGATTGTAATCCGCCCATATAAATATGGATAAATATGGATTTGGTCAAATATGGATTGGGTAAAAATGGTTTCAACCCACTTTAACTCCCAAGTCAAAAACTTAAAACTTCTATATCATATCAACTTGACTTTTTTTCCATTTTTTTTTAGTTTTTTTCTTTTTAGTTTTCTTTGTCTGTCTTCTATATGTAGCCTCTAGTTTTTTTTTTTTTTTCTTTTTTCATTTTTTTGTCATTTTTTTTTCTCTTCTATCTCTGCCCTCTACCCTTTGTTTCTTTTTTTTCTTTTTTTTTCCTTTTCCTTTTTAGTATCCTGCTTTTCTTTTTTTTTTCTTTTTTTCTTTTTACTTTTTTCTCATTTTTTTCCTTTTTGGTTGTATTTTATGTTTTATATATTATTTATTTTCGAAGAACATGGTTAAGTCGAGTACAAATTATGGATGATGACTAAAATATCATAACCACTCAGTATATTTGTTTTCACAATCATCTTTTTTCTTTTTCCTTTTCTCCTTTTTCATTATTTTTTCTTTTTAATTTTTTTGTATTTTTTTCTTCAATTCTTTCTTTATGTTTTTCTCTCTCTTCTATCTCTAACTTCTACCTCTCTTTCTACTTTTTTTTTTTTCTATTTTTGGTTTCCTTCTTTTTTTATGATAACGAAAATACCATAAGCACATATTGATTTATATTGGCCCAACATTTATAATTCGAGGGCTATGTGGATCCTCAGCCATATATATTTTAGTCTCAAGAAAATACAGTTAATTCATATACTTTTTTTTTTATTTTTCATCCGGTGTACGATGCCTGCTTTGGAGCGCCGACTAATCTGGATCGGGCGTTCCAGGGCCCATTAAGGTGTCAGCGCTCCCAACAGAGTTTTCTCCATAACCAGGGTCGTACCCTCGACCTCTGGTTAAGGGTGGAGTAGCCTCATCCACTGCACCACAACCCATGTTGATTTTAATTCATATATTTATTTGTGTATAAATACAAATGATAAATTGTACATATTGACAACTAAATTATTCAAATACAAATAATAAATTTATTTGAAATATATAGTATGATACAAATAAATTTAAAGTAAAAAAATATAAAATGCAATGACAAAAACAAGATGAGGAAAAGAATATAAAAAAAATAAGAAAAATGACAAAAATGACGAACCAAGAATGAAAAAGGGGGAAACGGAAATACAAAAAAAATGCAAAAAAATAAAATTGAAAAAGAAAAAAATAATGAAAAAGAAAAAAGAAAAAAAGTGTAAGAAACGAGTAAAAAATAAGTGGAAAAAATGAAAACAAAAGTAAATTAAAGGAAAAATGAAAGAAAAAAATCGTAAATTAAAGGAAAAAAGAAAGAAAAAAACAAAAAAAATAAAAAACAGATAGAAAAAAATAATAATAAAGGAGTGAGACTATGAATTATATTTAATTGATAAGAGATGTTATGAATTATATAGGCTAAATGGGATAATTAGAAGCTTATATTTATTAATCCATGTAGGTGTCAAGCGAATACGAATGATGAAATAAGAATGAGAAAGGGGAAAGCGAAAAAAAAAAGAATCCAAAGAAAAAAGAAATAAAAAAATAAAAAAATAGATGAAAAAATGAGAAAGAAAAAAGAAATTATAAGGAATGAGTAAAAAAATGAAAACGAAAAAAAAGTAAATTAAAGGAAAAAAGAAAGAAAAAAAACTAGAAAAGAAAAAAAATTGAAACTTTAAGCATAGGTGAGTGATCTCTGTGTTTAAATGGGTACCCATATTTTATCCATTTTGTCCATATTTGTATGAGTTTTTAAAATGAGTTGAAGTCCATATTTACCCATTTGAAATATGAGTGATTCAATTCATTAAATATGGTTTAAATGGACTCTTTTCACAAATATGGGCTGAAATTGCCACCCCTAACTATCTATATCCATAACGATGAATCAAAAGCAAGAGCTTAGACTAGACAAATTTCCATATTTTCCACTCAATGTTTTGACTCTTTCTGTGACCCATTTTTACTTTATACACTCCTAAAAACTTCTTCCCCATATAATAAAATATTTAAAACCTTAAGGAACACATATAACAAAATAGAATCCAACAAGATAGACTAGATAATCAACTAGCTCAAGCTAGAAAGACTAGTTTTCTCTATTGAACTCTAATTGACTCTTTTAAGTATGACCTAATTGGGAAACCCTTGTACCCATTATAAACACATGCTTAAACACTTTGATACACATTTATCTCATTATCAACCTATATAGTGTAGAATCATCCTTAAAACAAGGGTAAAAAGGTTAGAATAGTGATGCTAGAATGCATAAATACCCCCAACATCAACAGCTATAGTAAAAAAACGCTCCACAAACCTCCTGTATTAACTAGCTAAACCCAGGAAGTTTCGAATATCGGTCGGAGTCGTGGGTCTAGGCCACTTCTTAACCACTAAAATTTTCTACAGATCCACCATGATCCTTTTACTAGAAATGACATAACCTAGAAAAGTGACAGCGTTCAACCAAAATTCACATTTCAAAAAAGTGGCATACAACTGCTGGTCTTTTAGGGCCTGAAGCATAATGTGGAGGTGATTACAATGATCCACCTTGCTATTAGAGTACACCAGAATATTGTCTATGAACACAATGAAGAACAAATCCAGAAAATGATGGAAGACTATATTCATTAAGTCCATGAATGTCGTTGGGGCATTAGTCAAACCAAAGGACATAACCAGGAACTCAAAATGCCCATACCAGGTACGAAAAGTAGTCTCAGAGATCTCCACCTCCCTAACCTTTTGCTGATGATACCCAAACTAAAGATCAATCTTAGAGAAAAACTTAGCACCCTGAAGCTGATCAAACAAATCACCTATCCTTAGAAGATAGTACTTATGTGAAGGAACCATTCTTCTTACGAAGGGAACCATAAAAATACACTCGGGACTAAAACCAAAATGCATAGCCATAAATTGGGTCACATAAGAAAAATGGACCCCGAATCAAGAAGATAGTACACAACATTGGGAAAAGAGTTTGAACATATTAGTAACGACATCATGTCATGCCTCGGACTCCCGATGGTTAGTGAGAGCATAGAGTCAGTTTTGACTAATGTCGGAGACAAATGGTGTATCCTTTGGTACCAGAGCTAATGAAGAGGCATCAGGAACTTTGTTTTCTCAGAAGAAACCTTACCAATAGGACAGTTTCTAATAATATTCCCTACCTGGCCAAATTTGAAACACTTTCCCTTTCCTTTATCATAGTAACTCCGATACAATCGACCATAAAATTTATAGGGAGGATATTATAGAGTGGATTAGGCTCCACTAGTCTGAGATTGGGCACCTTATTCCTTATAATTATCGCCACCTTGGAAATATTTGTCACTCGATGGCTTTGGGTAGGGAGAAGTAACTGTCAAATATGACCTAGAACTGCCCCACTTCCTTGTGGACCACTTTCCACCATCCCTTCCACTCTGTTGTTGGCCACCACCCTACTAAAAAAATCTAAACTTCTTATTCTATCTCTCTCTAATTTCTACCTATTTTTTCTTCTCTTCCTCTACCTGCTGCATATAAACAACCAACCTAGAGATGTCTATGTCCTTGTTTAATAAGACAACCTTACTCTCCAAAATCAAGTCTCAGGATAACCCAAAAGCAAACTTCCTCATACTAGAAACCAACTCTGGAGCATACCGAGACAACTGGTGAAACTTCAAGGCATACTCCTTGACTGACTTCTTGCCTTGATTCATATTTACAAACTCTTATGCCTTCACCTTCCCCAACTCCTAAAAAGCACTAGAGAAATCATCCTATAGGGCTGACTCAGCATAGTCACCCTAGACTGTTCCCATTCCTCATATCATTGCGCTACATCTTTCAGTTGGTAGGCAACAAATTCCATACCCTTCATGTTAGTAGCATGCATAATGCAGAATCTTTTTTATCTGATAAATAAAACCTTGAGAATCGTCCTCAACCTTAACACCATTAAACATAGGAGAGCTCAACCTCATAAACTGACCAACCCTTGTGGCCTTAGAAGATGGAGTAACAAAAGTACCACACTCGGCCTGAGAAGCTACCAACTGATCTAACATATGAATATACTAACGAAACTCAACATTCATCATATCATCCTGAGGGGCTCGAGAAGGGCTAGAAGGGACCGGTGGAACTCCAGGAGGATAATCAGGAAGTGGACCCTTAGATCGGATCTGGACCATATAAGCAGAGTGTGTCCCATTAGCGTTGTCCCCAAGTTAAATGGAGGAGTTTTCGTGAGCTTCAGATCATCAGGGAGACATGATCCCAAAGTGGGATAGAGGAGTTTCCATGAGCTTCAGATCATCGGAAAGGCATGATCTAAAAGGGTAACAAATGACAATTGGAGAAAAATGCAGGACCTTAGACTCTACAACTCAAAAATAGAAAACAAGAAAGAGAAACATTCCTAAATATCTCGTAGCCTATCCCTTATAAGTGGGTCACGCGACACCTCCTAAAAGAGACTCTACTCGACAT
This sequence comes from Capsicum pubescens, assembly GCA_030864215.1. Lineage (NCBI taxonomy): Eukaryota > Viridiplantae > Streptophyta > Magnoliopsida > Solanales > Solanaceae > Capsicum > Capsicum pubescens. Next base: position 90,104,097 of record CM061549.1, on the reverse strand, counting down.
GGCTTTGTCGGACACCCAATTGACCATGAAGCTAGGGCTCTGATACCAATCTGACATGACTCGATTTGGGTCCTAGTCATCTTAGGTATCCCAAGTACAACACAGACCAGATATCACCCTAAAAAACCCATCGGTAACTAACCTGTACCCCATGTCAGATGAATTTCAAACATATAGTAAGATAAGGAAATATGAATTTAAAGACATGATAGTAAAATTAAAACCAAAGTCGACATCCACAAATAATTAATCGATTATTTCTAATCCCAAATGACAATACCAATACCAAGGCTAACATTAATACCAACACCACCCATTCACATAGTTGTTAGACAAAGCCTCTAACTAGAATCAAGAAACATCCGGTTGGGACATGCCCCCGACCATAGACAAAACCAAATCCAAAAATAACAAAAATGAAAAAAAGTCCATAGAATAAAATAGAGTCTTCAGGAGTATGGAAGCTCACCAATTCAATCTAACTTAAAGTTGTCCCCGAATCCAAGGCACTGGGTAAGAGGAATGATAGTATGGCTGGTTCCTGCATTGCGTGGGGATACAGCAACCGAAGACGATTAGCAAAGTGAAAACTAGCATATAACTCAAGGATAAAGATAAAGTAATGCTATCATTCATATCCAAATCAAACAACCATATGCAAATACATATTTACATATATATTATTATGGGGTAGGGAGAAAGTTTTAGAATGCATTTAAATCCTTAAACTGGGATGAGAAACTTAACTGTCCTAAAACCACCCACGGGCCATATGGGTTCAACTCCCCCTGCTAAAAGGGCCCCAGTGTGTGTTAGCCACACGATCGAAGAAAGAGAACCTGAGATGACTAGTATATCTCAAGAATATAAAGTGTGACATAATTCACACGGTCACTAAGACCACTCTCACATTGGTAAATATGAGTTTCCAGTGTCGGTCCCCCGGGATCCCCACCTTCCACGACTTTGCTACTCGACTCTCTTTGAGCCCATATTAAAATTATTTACACATTCTCAACCATTTACCAGGGATTCATTTAATTAGGCATTAACCATTGGTATCGTCATACTAATATTAAAGCTTGCAAGTCTATTACCTTAAGCCATATAAATAATTAAACCAAATTAGACTCCGTTTCCAATTAACCAAAACCATTTATAATAAACCATGGATACCAAGGCCCTTCCAAACCATATTAAGACAACCAAAACCAATCCATGTTCCCTTAACCATTTATGCAATGCAAGGAACCAAAAATAGTTAAATTATGTGACAAAATAATTCTCATTAACAATTTCACAAGAAGGTTGTGGGCATGCCATTATCAAAGCCAAAATCATCAAATTTGGGGCTCAACCATAAACCCTCAATTAAATCACCATTTCCATGCACCCATATATGGAAAAACCATAATTAAAACATGAAAAACCATAATTAAGTCATGAGGAACACTAATCAACCATGAATATCCAAAAATTGCTACCTTTATTTCAAAGCCATAGCAAAATCATGAAAACCATACATTAAAACACATGCCTTTAGTAAAAGAATAATGAGGAAAGAGTCAGATGCCTTAGACACCAAGAAGTACGAAGAGAAACCACACTTGGAAGCCTTAATTGATTATCTTGATGAAACCCTAGCCTTTTGCTTGAAAGAAAGTTTAAGTGAGAGTTTAAGAATGCTTGATTGGTAATAATAGGTTAATGAAGTCCCAAAAGGTGTTTTATGTCGTGGACTTAATGGGAGTTTAAACAAAAAATGTACAAAATGTCCCCAACTTAAAACTATAAAAATATCACAGGTGGTTAGAAGTCGAACCCCGTGACTCTTGACCACAACATATGACTTATACCCTCAAGTCATCACCAAGATAGTAAGTTGGACACGTATACACTTTCCACTATATGACCCCAAGGCACCACTCATTACCAGCTTATACAACTCGTATGGTCTAGTCGTATGTCAGATAGAACCCAAAGGGATTGGACACTAGACAATATATGAATCATCCTTACCATCGGTAACCTATCCTCATGGCTCTTAGTGAGCCAGTCGTACTCAGAGCCAAGTCAAGTAACTAAGTTACTATTTTTGTAAGTAACCATCCTAACAACCTATCACCACCACCAATGACTCATACCATCAAGTCGTTACCATAATAAAATTCTAACCACCATCTATTGGACTCCCTACGACTAGGGTCTTGTGACCTGTACCCATACCATATGAATCGTATGGTGATTCATTAATAGCACAGTGAGTTCATAACATAGGAAATTTCTAAGGTCCAAAACCCAAGGTGTTTCAGTGAGTCTATTATTTCTAGAAAAATCTATAGAGGTTGTCTGTGTCCATTCTTAATAGAGAGACATTGGTGGGTTTTTTTGGTAAATAAAGGAATTTTATTTCACCAAGTAATACTTACAAAATTAGACAATGTTGACCATCTGTCTCTCAAATTGTATACACATAGAAATCAAATCCAGTAGGATTCCACTAATATTTTTATGGATTCACTGCTGCATATTAAGCATCAAAATTGTGCTAGCTATCTTATCTCATTCCAGGTAGTAGCCTTCAAGGCATGACATTCAATTGTTGCAAGTATGCTGCCTATTTCTTTTGTTGCTTCCCTCGGATATGTATATGCATAACTATCTCTTTGCAGATTCTATCAGGCATGAAGGTCCCTTGCTGGAATCTGATTAGATTTATTTCCCTCCAGATTATACTTACCACCATAGTAAACATACAACATAGAATATCCCCTTTTCCTGATTTCCTTTAGCCCAACTGGTTATCCATTCTATTTCTTGTTACAAGTCATATGTGGTTTTGACGATTCCCATCCATAAGAGCATTCTGCACTATAAGCAGTTAGTTACTGAGCAAGAAAAGTATAAATGCTCTTGTGTTTCCACAGCAGTATGATAGAAGACACAGACTGAGTCTACTATAATTCCAAACTTTGTTAGTCTATCTACTGTAGCCAATCTCTTCCACATTGCAAGCCATAAAATAAAGTAGTGCCGTAGGTGGATACTAGTGTGGAGGATGATGATCTTCCAAGGTACTTTAGGAAGGTTAGGCATCATGGAAAGATACAACATTTTGATGGAGAATTTGCCTTTTACTGTTAGTTGGCTTAGTTTTGCTTGTAGAGTGCCCTGTAGTCCTGGTGCTAGCATTATGACCTTTCTTGATTCTATCACTTTATTTATAACCCAGATAGCATTTTTGGGGCTATAATATTCCTCAACAGAAGAATCTTTAAGATAGTAGATATACACCTATTTTATCCACATACTGTCAGCCTTAGTAGATAAGGCCTACAATTGCTTTGCTATAACGGCTTTGTTCCAGTTACATAGGTTCAAGATGTTTTTTCCACCTACTACTTTTGGCATACAGAGTTTATCCCACGAGACTAAAGCTCTCTTTGAATGGAAGATATGACCTATGTATAAGAAAATCCTACAATGAGAGCTTCATAATCTTCTTAGGCAGAACAAATATTTGAGCCCAATATGTTTGTATGAAAAAAATAATCGACTTGATTGCCTGGAGTCTGCCTGCATAGGATGGTAACTTTATTGACTAGCACTTCATTCTCTCAAGGATTTTCTCCACCAAAGGGTATCATTGGTCTATTATAAGCTTCCTAGAAGATAGATGTACTCCCAAGTATTTAAATAGTAGTGTTCCCTCATTGTAGCCCAATGTGCATAGTATTTGTTGTTTAAATGTGTACTTTACACCTGACATATAGATTGATCTCTTATCTTGATTAGCTTGAAATCCAGATGTCGTAGAGAATCTGTTGAATGCTTGCTGCAGTAGCTCTATGGATATAGGTTCTGCTTTATAAAACATCAGCAAATCATCTGCAAAGCAAATGTGGACATGACCAAGTTTTTTGCATCTAGGGTGGAATTGAAATCTTGGATAGGAGGAAATCAAACCTAGCTCTCTGTGTAAATATTCCATAGAAATAAAAAAAAGGTAAGGTGACATAGGGTCACCTTTCCATATACCCCGTTTACCTTTGAAAGGTTTTGTGAGTCCACCATTTATCATAAGGGAATAAGAGACAGTTATGATACACTCCATAATCCATCCAATAAATTTTTGAGGGAATCCCAATTCTGTAAGCATATTCCTAAGAAAACTCCACTCAACACTGTCATAAGCTTTTCTTAGGTCAACCTTCAATACACACCGGGGAGATTGATCTTTCTTTATATACCATTTCAAAAGTTCATGGATAAACAAGATATTATCAATGATGGAGCTACCTTCTATAAAAGCTGACTATGTTGGGCTTATTATAGTATTCATCACTTCTTTCATCGTATTATTTAGCACCTTTGTGATAATCTTATAAAAAGTGGTGAAACATGTGATAAGCCTATAGTCTTTAACTACTTTAGGTGCAGGAACCTTTGGTACAAGAGTTACAGAAGTACAACTGAATATTTTTAGCAACTTACCTGAGTGGAAGGATTCTTTTATAGCTAATATTACATCTGACTTTACTGTGCTCTACTGACTTGTGTAGAATTCAATTGGAATACCATCCACTCCTAAAGATTTTTCTGTAGCCATGTTTTTCATTGCACTGATGATCTCCTCCTTTGTAACCTATTGTATGAGTCCCTACTTTTGGGAAGTTTTTAAGTAGGGGCCTTGCTTGATAACTTGTGAGTTTGGCAGAGTAACCTCAACAGCTGCAGTTCCAAGTAAATTAGTGAAGAAAGATGAATTCTTTCTCAACTATCTCTGGTTCCTCAAGATTTAGCCCTTGGTCATTATAAATGGAGGTAACAACATTCCTATTTGCTCTTATCCTACATTGTACATAGAAAAATTTAGAGTTAGTGTCACCACAAGTTATCCAGGTGGCCTTGGATTTTTGTCTCAAGTCTTGTTCTTCCACTAGACTCCATTGGTGTAGTTACCGTACAAGAAGCCTTTCCTCTTCTATCAAATTTTGGTCTAATAAATTAGTGGCTATCTTGTCTTGCACTACTGCTAGTTATTGTCTGATGGTGTGCAAGTGATTTTCATATGATGCCATGTAAGTATTAAGATTCTTCAAATTTGATTTCAGGGTTTTCAGCTTTTGAGCTAGTTGAAACATTCTGGTTCCAGCATATCTTTGTGCCTAGGTACGTGCAATAATTCCAAGGAACTGCTGATGCTGTATGACTGTGTTAAATAGCTTGAACGGCTTTAGTTTGGTATTTATCAGAGGTTTACATTGTAGTAAAATTGGGGGATGGTCAGAAACTCCTGGCAGCAAATAATCAGCCTCTACTTCTCCATAGCCTTGCAACCATTGATAATTACCTATAGCCCAATCAATTCTTGAATAAACTCTATGATTTTGCTCCTACTTATTACCAAGAGAATAGTAGCAATCCCTAGACCTTAGAGAAGTAAGGTGTATATCATTAATAAAGTTTTTGAAATTATGTGTTTCAGTAGGAGTAGCAGGGGACCTAATCTATCACCAGGATTCAATATGGAATTAAAATCTCCAGTCAGGAGCCATAGCTCCTGGATAGCTGTATGTATTCCCCTCAAAGTAGTCCACATTGCATATCTCTCGGTAGCAGTATTTTTAGCATATATAATGGTAACATAGGCAACAAAGAAATTGACTGATCTCTCAATATAGCAATGTATAAATTGTTCATGAACTAGAAATACCTGCACCTTCACACGGTTTCTCCAAAGTAGCCATATACGTCCATTTGGAGCCATTGAGTAGTTACAACTAACATTCCATCCTTGTGCAACTTTTGTCAGTCTGTTGGAGCTTTTATGCTGCTTCACCTTTTTTTCTAAGTATCCCATTACATCTATCTTATGTTTTGCTTGAAAGAGTTCCAGCTCTTTCTGCTTGAGGGGTTGGTTCAAACCCCTCAGGTTCCATGTTGCTAATATCATGTGATGTGGGTGGTATGGCAATATCTCCTGGAATATCTTAATCACCTATATTCTCTAGTTCTACAAATCTATTTCCATTTTCAGCAATTCTAGCAGTCCCTGGCAAAGAAAAGCCATTACCCTCAGGTTCTTGCTGCATATTCAGCCTTTACACCAGGAGCTCATTATTCTGAGGCTGCCCGTGCTCAGCCTGGTGTTTTGGATTGGTGGTATCCTCAATTTCCCTATGTTTTCCTTCTTTTGCTTACCAGTCTTGGCGAATAGGCCTTCTCCTTGTTCTATTTATTCTTTTCCTTTTTGGATTTTCTTGAAATCCCTCCTCCTGATCTATATTTTTGTTATGCATCCGACTCTTATCAGCAGAGTGTCCAAATCAAAGAAAATAGCTCTAGAATCTGGGTTTCCAGTCATACTCTATAGGTTGATGGAATGTACTAGCCGGGGTTACCAACTCTACAGACTCAATTAGGGGTTGCGAAGCATCCACTTCCACACATACTCGAGCATAAGAAATACGCTCTATATTAGCAGTAAAATTGTCTGTGTGTAGTGGTCTCCCAATTCCACTCGCTATCTTGCTCAATAAATCTCTAGACCAATAATTCACTGGAAGTCCCGGCAGTGTAATCCATAAAGGAATAGTTGTAATACAATTAGGATCAAATTCAAAGTTAATCTCACATGGTTGAACGATAAAGGGTTTATTATGGAACGTATAAGGTCCATTAAGAAGAACCTTCTCCTTATCTGCAGCAGAGTTAAATCGAAATATATAGTAGCCGACATTGTGACTCAAAGTTTGTAGTGTTTCAACGAAGTTCCATACATTTGTAACAAAATTCTCCATGGATTTGTGGTAAGGAGTGTCTCCAACTAAAAATCCAATTAGGCATTATACCAGTAGTCTGATTATTCTTTTAGATCATCCTCTTCAATAGTTACATAGATTTTGCCATCTCTAGCAGTAGGGGGAACATAAGACAAGGTTTTTCCTATACCTTTTGTGCGATTTTCAGCGTGTTCCTTCATTACTAGTTGTTGAGGAATCAATGCTTGCTCGGAAAATTGTAATCTCTTATTCAGGAAAGTGGATCCAAAACTTCAAATACGAATCAAAGATGGTGAATCAAATTCGGAGTTAGGTGCCACTTCTTCCTCAAGAATTGATCAATATCTGAGAGGGAGAAAGCTCCCAAATGTCACTGCAGGTAAAGAACAACTTATTCCATCTTGTGGGGTAACTAATTTTAGATAGAACTTGACATGGTGGATTTTGATGTAATCTTAGGGATGGATTATCTCCATTCGTGTTATGCTTCTCTGGATTGGAGGACTAAAAGGTCAATTTCCATTTTCCTAATGAGCTGGTAATTGAATCAGGGGAGTTCCTTCGTACCCAAAAGAGGTTTGTTTCTTATATTTGAGCTCAAAAGTTTATTTCCAATGGGCATATATATCATCTAGTTTGGGTTAAATATTCTACCTCTGAAAGTCCTTTTTTTTAATCTGTCCCTGTGGTTAGTAAATTTCTTAAAGTTTTTCCTGATGATCTTCCTAGAATTCCTCCTAATAGGGAAATAGATTTTGGGATTGACCCTACCGGATACCCGTCCTATTTTCATTCTTCCTTATAGGATGGCTCTGGTTGAACTAAAGGAACTTAAGGATCACCTAAAGGATCTTCTTGACAAGGGTTTCATCCATCCTTGTGTTTCCCCGTGGGGTACACCCGTATTTTTTGTCTAAAAGAAAAATGGGTATCTTCTGATGTGTATAGACTATCGTCAGTTGAATAAGGTTACTGTAATGAATAATTATCCTCTTCCTAGGATTGATTACCTATTTGATCAGCTTCAAGGTGCTAGGTATTTCTCTAAGATTGATATTTATTTGGACTATCGCTAGTTGAAAATTAGGGAGGTTGATATTCCCAAGACTACTTTTTGAACCCGATATAGCCATTGTGAGTTTTTGGTTATGTTATTTGGTTTGACTACTAATCCAGTTGTATTTATGTATCTTATGAGTTGGTTGTTTAGGTAATTTTTGGATTTATTTGTTATAGTCTTCATTGATGACATCTTAGTGTACTCTAAGAGGGAGGAGGATCATGTCAATCACCTTCGAACTGTGTTGCAAACTCTTAAGGACCATAAATTGTATGCAAAGTTTTTTAAGTCTAATTTTTTGCTAAATGTTGTGACCTTTCTTGGGCATGTTATTTCTAGTGATGGGATAAAAGTGGATCCACAGAATGTTGAAACATTTAAGAAATGGACTAGACCCATGACTCTAATCGACATTTGGATCTACTTGGGATTGTTTTGGTATTATAGGATATTTGTGGAGAGTTTCTCATCTATTGCCTCTCCATTGATGAAGTTGACTCAAAAAAAGGTTATGTTTTTTATGCGGATGTTTGAGAAGGTAGTTTTGAGAAGTTAAAGGATAAGTTGACTTCTGTGCTTGTTCTGACACCTGCTCGAGGGTACTGGTGGGCTCATTATATATTATGATATATCCCATGTGGGACTGGGTTGTATTTTGATGCAGCATGATAGGGTTGTAGCCTATGATTCCAGGCATCTTAAGGTTCACAAAAGGAATTATCCAACTCACGATCTAGAGTTGGCGAGTCTGGTCTTTGCATTGAATATCTAGCGCCATTATATGTATAGGGTGAATGTGGATAATTATTCAAACCATAAGATCTTGCAGTATGTATTTACAATAAAGAAATTGAATCATAGGCAGAGGCGGTAGCTTGAATTGCTTAAGGACTACGATATGAATTTGTACAATCATCCAGATAAAGATAATATTGTTGTTGATGATCTTGATAGGTTGTCTATGGGGAGAATATCTCACATTGATGAGGAGAAAAGAGGATTGGTAAAGGATATTCGCAGGTTGGCTAATTTGGGAGTTTGTCTCTTGGACTCTGAGGATGGAGGAGTGATTATTCAAGAAATGGTTAAGTTATCTCTTGGTATTGATGTTAAGGAGAAACATGATATGGATCCTATATTTATACAGATTGAGGATAATGTGGGTCAGCAAAAGGTAATGATATCCAAGATTGGCCGAGATGGCATCTTACGGTATCAAGGAAGGTTGTGTGTTCCTTATGTTGATATGTTATGGGAAAGAATTTTGACCAAGGCTCATGAGTCTATATATATAGTTCATTCGAGTTCGACAAAGATGTACCACGACTTGAAGAGAATCTACTGGTGGAATAATATGAAGAGGGATGTGGCACTTTGTGGCTAAATTTTTTGTTTGTCAGTATGTTAAGATGGAACATTTGATACCTAGAGGTAGTCCCAAGAGATAGAGTTGTGGATTAGATGACTAAGTCTTCTCATTTTTTCCTTCTGAGGAATAACTACTCCGAAGAGGATTATGCTAAGTTCTTCATTCAAAAGATAGTAAAGTTACATGGAGTGCTGATTTTTATTATTTTAGACTAAGGTACGTAGTTTTTTTCTCATTTCTGGCATTCATTTCCCAAAGGTTTGGGTACTCAGGTGAACCTTAGCACCATTTTCCACCCTTAAATGAATAAACAAACAGACTGTACCATTCAGACTTTGGAGGATATGCTAAGGGACTGTGTGATTAGTTTTAAAGGTAGTTGGGTTGAACATTTTCCTCTTATTGAGTTTTCTTACAATAACAGTTATCATTCTAGCATACAAATAGCTTATTTTGAGGTTTTTTATGGTAGGAGGTGCAGTTCACCTATTAGTTAGTTTGAAGTAGGAGATACTAGGTTTTTTGGCCCTAACATGATTCACCAGACCATGGAGAAGTTAAAGGTGTTAGATAAATACTTAAGACTACTCAAAGTCACCAAAAGTTTTATGTGGATGTGAGGCAAATGGAGTTGGAGTTTGAAGTAAGGGATTGGGTATTATTAAAAGTGTCTCCTATGAAAGGAGTCATGAGATATGGGAAGAAAAAAAAGCTCAGTCCCCATTACGTTGGTTTATATTAGATTTTAAGAAAGATTAGGAATGTTGCTTATGAGTTAAATTTTCCATCAAGTTTGAGTTTTATTCACCGTGTTCTCCATGTGTTTATGCTGAAAAAGTGTGTGGGTGACCTTTCTTTGAGAGTGTTTATTAAGGATATTAGTGTTCCAGATTCGTTGTCTTGTGAGTTGGTCCCAGTTGAAATACTGGATAGTCAAGTTCATAGATTGAGGACAAAGTACATAGCTTCGATAAAGGTTCTTTGGAGGATTTCAAAGGTGGAAGAAGCTACATGGGAAGCTAAAGAAGATATGAAAGCCAAGTACCCGTTCTTGTTTCCTGCGTTGGGCGAAAGTTCTTGAGGTATGAGTTTCCCTCTTATCATATTTTGAATTTTTCATTGCTCTCTTTCTATTATCATGCTAAACATGTCCTAACTTCTCATTCGAGAACGAATGATCCAAAGATGAGGATAATATGAGCCCCGTAAAATTTTTAACTATTTTATCTTTGACCCTCCTACATATGTCAATTTTTTACTTGAATTATGTTTAGGGATGTTAAAAGGGTATTTTGGGAGAGTTCCAAAATTTTTAGAAAGGGTTCAGGGTTATTTTGGGACCCTGAGGTAGTAAGCCTCCGCGAAAGTGGCATACCATGGAGGTTATCCTCCGCGATAAGGGTGTGGCATGGAGGATAAGCTTCGTGATAGCGTCGTACCACGCTCCTAAGTTAATTTTGTCCAGTTTTATTTTTTTTCACTTGGGGTGAGGGGATTTTGGTATTTTTACCCCTTATATGACTTTATAACATTAAAGTGAACCTTTTCCTTCAGTTTTCAAAGATCAAAACCATTTTTTTTCTCTTTAAATCAAAACTCAAGAAAGTTCAAGGGTTTCACATGGAATTCACCGCCGAAGCTCCAAACTTTGAATTCTCTTCAAACTGTTCTATATTCTAGGCATGTTTCTCTATCCTTAACTTTAATTTTACATTGTGGCATTAAATTATTGAATATTCATGTGATTTAAATTATGGGTTTGAAATTGGGTTGAGGGATTTTGATTGTATTTACTTGAATTGTTTTTTGCATGTTTTAAATAGTTTATTCATGCTTTAATTTATGGTTTTTGGACTAAATTGGTGCATTATTTTAATGGTTGGAATGGGGTACATGAGTTCCCCCAAATTGATGGAAATTTTTTCTTGATAATGACATTAACCTCAACCCACTTTACAATCTTGATTTTGAATATGAATAATTGCATAGTTTAACTTATCTTTTTAACTCTTTGCATTGCATTAAAGGATAAGAAGATAACAATGGATTTGGATGACTTTAGTGTCCATGTCTTGGATTTTAAATGGAACTTGGAAGCCAGTTTGGTTAAATGGACTGGTTTGGCATAATTAAATAAGCTTGCAAGTATATTAGTATAACAATACCATGTGGTAAATGCCTTAATAAATGACACCTAGGTTAATGGTTGGTTTATGTGCAATTGTTTTAATTTAGGCTTGAAGGAAATTGTGTAGCTCCCCGCGAAGGTATAGGTCTGGGGGGGATCAACATTGGAAACCACTTTTACCGGAGTTGAGGGTCCTTGTTACCATGTTCTTGGTGTACACATTATGCATATTTCTGGAGGGATACAACCTTTGTGTCTTTATCCTTTCCTTGATTTGTGAAGCTAACACGCACTGGGGGCCCTTCCAGCGTCGAAGCTGGACCCATATAGCCCATGGGTGTCTTTAGAACGGAGCGAGTTACATAGTTCAGGTTAATACTTTAAACTCTCATGTTCATAACCTCTGTCCCTATCCCGACATCCTATATATATGTATATTAATGTGGTGGATATGGTTTATGACTGAATTTTGGTAATTGTATTATTTCTCTCTTTTTCGTGAGTTACATGTCAGTTCTCGCCATAGTGACTACCCCCTGGATGTTGCATTGTTTCATGATGTAGGGTCCGAGGGCTTTTATTTTACTCTTATGCTGCATTAAGCGGTTCGGTACTATTGTGGATCAGCTGTGAAGTGGTGAACCTCCATATTTTTGAAGGCCCTGTCATTTTATTAGGTTTCTTTTCAGACTTAGGGAATTGTGAATTCCTTTTTGTTATAGTCGGGGGCATGTTCCGACTTAGTTGGTATTTATGGTTTTAGAGGCTTTTGTGAACAAATGTAGATTAGTTATTTGTTTGGATTCTTAGAAATTTCATTTGACTTATCTATTCTTATTACTATCTTGGTTGGCTTTTGCTAATTATTATTATTGTGACCTTGAGGTAAGGCTAAGGGGTGGTCTTCGGCCCACGATGGGCTTGAGATACCTATCATAGCCAAACCTGGATTTGGTTCATGACAAACCTATCATGACCCAATTTAAGAGTCATGATGATACCTATTTTATCCTACCAGTAAGTAAGCCAAACTGTAGCAGGAGCTATAAGCAATGGGATAATTTGGTAGAAAAAGGCGTAAAAGCTGGAAATTTACAAGTAAAGACCTAAAATACTAATGAAGTAATATTAAAAGTTTGAAAGATAGATAAATCATCAATAACCATCCCACGACCAAGTAGTATAGGTATATGAGCCACAGGTTAAAAGAACATAAATATTGTAATAGTCAATAAACATCAATCTCGAATAGTGAAATAGTAGACATAAATAGTATAAGAAAAAAAGGCAACTCCTACTACGAGAACTCATCTATCTCCAAACTCAACTCAGCATGATCGTCACATCAGCGTTGATCACTAGTACTCGGATCTGTACCAAAAAGGTACAAATGTGTAGTATGAGTAACAAAACCACAAATACTTAGTTGGCATCTTTGTCTGACTGAGCTAAATCATTATATACAGACAATAAATATGCAAGATAAATAATCTAAGTCAAGGTAAAAGGGAAAACCTGGAAATGAACTTCAACATTGTAAATTTATATTGAAGCTGATATAAAATGAAAAAAAAGCACAATTAATACTACAAGACTGGGCCCTATAAGTCAGTAAGTGTGGAAAAGCAAATACCCCAATGCCGGCCCTCATAACTCGGAGGATGCAATTAAGGAAAGTAAATAACCAAAGTTCCAAAAATTTATCAAAAATCAAGCCATAACCATGAATCCATACATACAGTACTATGCCACAAATAAACTCTCAAGTCGGACTAGAACCAAAGCTCAGTGACATCTTCATTTGCCTTGTACATAAGATCAACATCATCATTATCATTTGTCGTACTTGAATCAGAATTCAATATCAATAAATCACCGGACTTGGCCCAAAATCAACACCAACTACCAAGTATCAATATAGCATAAACATCAAGAATCTAGCCTTTTAAAGATAAGACACGCCCAATAAGCTTACAATGAGGTATCAAGATTCTTGACCTAAGGTGGGCTAAAGCGCTCCACTTCTAATTCCCAAAATTTATTCTAAGGTAAATTCTACCCCGGACTAGGCTAAGGTAACTAAACTTACTTCTAGATGTTAAATAAGCTGAAAATAATCCTAAGTAGCAAGTTTACCCTAATCATGGATAACTAAGTCAATTATGTCTAATTTATGGTTCCCAACTAGATTAAAGAGTCTAAATAATACTAAGGAAAAATGGTCTATTGAACTGTTGTATTTGTGCAAGTTTGTAAAATGGATACCTTTACATAGCCCTTTGTCATTTGAACCCCTCAACTCATAAACACACAAGATTTTAAACACCTCACAACATGTGTGTAGCTAACTTGCCCTTAAATAAAGGATTTGTCTGATCCATGCCACATAAATTAGTAACATGTCACAATTTTCTTCATTGGACTTTTATTTTAATTATTAACCAAAAATGATATGTTTTCTACTAATTTTTAAAATACAATTAATATTTATCCCACTTGATCCACCTTCATAACCCACAATCAGTATCGCCACCATCTTCACCACCACTAACACTGAGAATCCATTTGCATACAAAACTTATGGCATAAAAATAACCTTTTGAAGAAGAGAGAAACAATAATAAACAAAGAAAAATATCAAAAAAAGAACACTAGAATATTCATTGCCGTAAAAATTTAAGGTACAGAAAACCTTATTGATTTTGTACTCCGAAAAATGAATTTTTCGGTTAGAAAAGAAAACACAACAAAATTTATAGATAATGAACTGAACATTGGCTTTATTTTAGGTATTCTTAATATTTAATCTTGATATTTGAAAGAAATTAGATAAATTTGTGAAAATAAACTGGGAGCATTTTCAAGGTCTTCAAGAAGAAGAAGAAGAGGCATAATGAAAAATAGAGCACGACCCATGAAAAAAATCCATCTGCTTTCCTTTCAATCCCTTTTCATCGTCCTTAACCCAAACCACCACACCACCACCATGGAACACCCATAGTCTTTTGATTGGTGCAAAATAACCGCCATAAATGACCACCATTGGCGGCAATATCTGAAACCCCCATTGACACCTTCAAAACTCACCAAAACACCTAATCTGACTAAAGTTCGATGGAAAATAATAGGAGCTAAGAATGAAGATGGAAGAGGGGGGGTTGTGAATTTATTTTTTTACTTTTTCTTAATTGTTTAATTTTTTTTTAAAATATAATACTTTTTAAGCAAATTTTCATTCATGCGCTTTTAAAATGTGACACCGTGTGTTTTAACTGAGCCAACAAAATAAATGCCATGTAAGCTCGGTCAATAGTCAGAGGGATTTAGAATATTGTGTTTTGATGAGTTTAAGGGTTTAGTTGGCAGATAAGTGAGTACAAGGGTTCAAAATACAAACACATACAAATAAAGAGGTCTATTCGACTATTTTCCTAATACTAATTATACCATTCATACCTCCAAGACCTAATTCCCATCCTATATCTAGCATAGTATTGTAAATATACTACAAATTAGCTCAATCTATGAGAAAGGTAAGCCTAGCCTACATAGACGCCTAAGAAAAGCCTGAAGAATCCGCTAAACCATCGATTTTCCCTTCTGAGAAGCTTTCATGAGATGCCACGCTATCAAAATCGTAATTTACTCATCAAAATGAGGACAACGATACCCATATTGCACTTTTGTGCTTTGAGTCCAAATTTATGTAAACAATACCATATGGAGCCTGCTTGCAGAATTTGCTCTTTTAAAACTAACAACATGTCCCTCTATGCTTAAGGAACATTTATCGTCAAGAATGGGTGAATTTCGAGCTCAAATTGTGCTACAATCAACCCACAAATATTCTAGGGATATGGAAAATTTATGAGAAATTAACCATGGAAATGATGAAATCTTACCAAGATTTTGGAGAAGAAATCTATTATTAGAGCTTACGAACATCCCAAAATTACCCACTAATGTTTATCCTAAGTTTTCACACCTTCTAGGGTTCTGCTTTCTTATAAATGGGTGAAAAATGGGAGAAAACAGGCTAAGTGGGGAATATATAAGTACCAGGTATGGCTTAACAAAACCCTGGGTCGCTTATGCGATCATCGCATAAGCGGCCAAATGCCGCTTTAACGACATTGACAATTGTTGCACAAGTTTCTTGAGCGACCTTTAACCGCTTAAGCAACCATTTCTTAAGCGACAAAGGCATTTCTTAAGTGACACTAGATAAGCAAGCCAGGCCGTTTTAGTGACCTTTGCTTAAGTGACCCACTGGATGCTTCAGCAAATGCACCAGCACCAGCTGAAGATTTAGAGTTTTACAAGTCTCCACCAGCACTTCGAAATTCATCCAAAAGAACTATTCTACCTTATCAAATTCAATGTTCCAGACTTGATGGCACAGTCAAAATTTCAATCCGAGGTTGTTTCAATGAAAAGTGAGTTCCACACCCATGTGTTATTTTTCTTAAGTTCTATCTAATATTCCAAATGAGTTCGGGAGACTTAGAACCCAAACCAAATGTCCTCCTAGCCTAAAATTGACATTTCAGAGTTGTTGGAACTATCAAATTGGCATACAGGGTCGTTTCACTGAAGTTTTCACCTGATAGCCAATTCTAACCAATAAAGACTTCAAAATAGAGAATTGGCTCTAAGAACCAAATGAACTGCCCAATAACCTAACTGTCAGTTCCAGGAAGTCATAAATGACTTGGGACAGTTATAGGAAAGCTCACAAAGAAAAATAAGCAGAAATATGGAAAATAAACTAGAGAGTCATTACAATATCCACTACTAAAAAAACTTTTGTCTGTGAAAGTAAGGGATTAAGATGTACCTAAGGCCTAAAAAAGGTGAGGATACTTGGCTCGTATCTCACTCTATATCTCCTAAGTAGACTCCTCTACTGGGTGGTGTCTCCACTAAACATTAACTACTAGAATCTTTCTAGTTTGCAACTGCCTGACATACCTGGTTAATATGAACCCATGATCCTCCACAAAGGACAACTGCTCATCCAACTAAAGTGAATCCCATCTAAGAACATGAGATGCATTTGGGATATACCACTACAACATAGAAACATGGATAACTGGATGAACAATAGCAAGATCTGGGGGCAAGTCTAACTTATAATCCACCTCACCAAATGTGCAAAGGATCTCAAGGGGTCCAATATATCTGAGGCTGAGCTTGTCTTTCCTATCGAACCTCATTATGCCCTATATGCGAGATACTTAAAGGAATACCTGATCTCTAACTTCATATATCATGACATAAATTCTACTATCTATATAAGCCTTGTACCTACTCTGAACTACTCTCAACCTATCCTGAATCACCCTGACTTTATCCAATGACTCCTAAAGCAAGTCAGTACCACGGGGTCTAATCTTGGAGGCCACAAACTACCTAATCAGAGAACAACATCAACTACCATACAAAGCCTCAAAGGGCACCATTTCAGTTCTCGAATGATAGTTATTATCATTTGCATACTCTGCCAAATCTAAGTGCTACTCTCACTGACCTCCAAAATCTATAACATAAGATCGGAGCATATCCTTAAGAACCTAAATAGTCCACTCTGACTACCCATCTTTTTGAGGATGGAAAGTTGTACTAAAATAGGAATTAACCAGGTATGTCAGGACATGTAAATATTCCACAAACATATATTTAGGCTAACTTCTCGGCACTGAAGGACATCTAAATAGGAATTAAATATGTCGATTTGGTCAAACGATCCATAATGACCCAAATACCATCGAAACCACAGGAGGTACGAGACAAACCCCTAATAAAGTCCATGGTAATCAGCTCTTATTTTTATTTGGGAAGGGACAATCTTTGAATTAAGACACATGGTCTCTAATACTCAACCTTCACCTACTAACAACATAGGTACCAAGCTACAAAGTATGCCACATCTATCTTCATATCGCTCTTCCAATAATTTTACCTCAAATCTCTATACATATTAGTTGTACCCAGGTGAATAGAATATCTAGATCTGTGAGCCTAATGCAAAATTGATTGAATCAAGTCAGTAACCCTCAGAACACAAATATGGCTATCAAATCTCAAACACCCTCAGAATCTATGGCAGTCCTCTTGGACTCACCACTCAACACCATTTCATGGATGATGAAAAGTCTCATATCCTTAAATAGATGACTTAGAATCTACTCAAATAGCTAAGACTCACCTCACCTCAAGCAAAAATCCTCCTAGGGTCTGAAATATCAAGTCGCACCATCAAGTTGGCTAAGGACTACACATCTTGTGCCAATGGCCTTTGGGAAACTGAGATAGAAGCCAAACTACCCATACTCACTGCCTTCCAGCTCAAGGAATCTCTACCATGTTTGCCTTGCTCGGATAATACAAAATAGAGATGTCGTAATCCTTAAGAAACTCCATCCATCTATGTTGCATAGAATTTAGTTCTCTCTGGGTCATAAGATGTTGAAGACTATGATGATCCATGAATATCTTACAATACACATCATAAAGATAATGTCTCCAAATATTAAGTGTAAAAACTATTGCTGCCAACTCTAAATCATGAGTGGGGTAATTATGCTCGTTCACCTTCAACTAGCTTGAGGCATAGGAAATAACTCGACTCTGCTGCATCAACACACAACCTAATCCAACACCAGATTCATCATAATATATAGTGAATCCCTCACCCTCAAAAGAAAGAGCTAATATAAAACTCGAAGTGAGACATTCTTTGATTTTCATAAATCTTGACTCACACTTCTCGAATGATCAGAAAGGAATCTCCTTCTAACTCAATCTAGTCATCAACACTACAATAGTGGCGAAACTCTTGATGAATTATCTATAGTGATCGGCTAAACCAATGAAGCTATGAACCTCAAATGGAGATATAGGCCTTTCCCAATCACAAATAGCCTAAATCCTTAGTGGGTCTACCATAATCCCATTGTTAGATACCACATGCCCAAGGAATATAACCGAATTAAGTCAAAACTCACACTTAGATAATTTGGCAAAAATCCTATGATCTTTCAAGGTTTGGAGTAGAATCCTTAAATGCTGAATATGTTCCTTTTAACTCCTTGAATACACAAGGATGTTGTCAATGAACACAATCATAAAAGAATCCAAATAAGGCATGAATATCCAATTCATCAAATCCATAAATACAGCAAAGACATTGGTCAACCCAAAAGACATCACTGAGAACTCATAATGATCATACCGGGTCCTAAGGGATGTCTTTGGGATATCCTCAGCCTGAATCCTCAACTAATGATAATCGAGTAGTAAGCAAATCTTAGAGAACATCGCTATACCTTAAAACAGGTCGAACAAATCATCTATGTGAGGCATAGCATATCGATGCTTCACCAGCACCTTATTAAGCTACTTATAGTCAATACACATATGCATGGAACCATCCTTCTTCTTCACGAACAAGATAGGAGCTCCCTAAAAAAACACTCTCAATTGAATAAAACCTGTTGAAATATGAGGGTTGCACCATACTACGAGGGACCAGGTCACTTAATATCAGACACAAGCAATAAAACAATAAAGTAGTAAGTAAATAACACTTTGCAGGAAAGTAAAGAACACAATGGTTTAACATGGAAACCGTCTTTCTCATGGGAGTAAAAACCATGGCTTTCCATCACACATACTAAATAATCCACTATAATAAAACTCTTGATTACAGGCTCAATAGGAACTTAACTCTAAGCTCTACAAGTTTGTAACAACTCTATTATAAACCTACATTGACAACTCTACCAAGAACTCACCTCGATATTGATTAACTTTAACCAATATCAATCTCAGGTAACTCTACCTAAGCACTAAAAAAGAATGATAAAAGCATTATTCTTATAACATGAGTAATTCAATTATAGACTAAGACTTGACTCACACACTCTCTCTCAACATATAAAAGCTTGGAACTTGAGCAATATTTGAGCTTTTACTAATTTCTCTCATGAACAATCAGATTACAAAAACTTGTGATTTGGGAAGCATTCTTTTCTATTAATAGTTGGATAATAATTAGGGTAGAAATATGATTAGGCCAGGTGTCCTGATAAAACTCACATGCAGTTTGTTACACTAATAAACAAAACTGCGCAGGACAGTAACAGTTGTATTAAATTCATAAAGACCCAGGGACCTAGTCCCTTGTTGTCAGTTGATCATCATCAAAACAGGATATAGCAGTTTCCCCTCTTTTTGATGATGAAAAACCAACCATAGATTTTTTAGCATCAAATTTCATTCACCTCATTTAATCAGAGTGATCACCACTATTGTCGATGAATGTTCCCCCAATCATTATGCATCATGTTTCCCCCTACCAATTTGCACCAATATTCTCCCCCCAGTTAATATGCCATCATTCTTCACAAATATTTAGCACATCATTCACCTTTCCGCTGTCAATATACCTACACTTCAATATATCATCCCTTACATGTGTCACAATTGGTACCTAGTCCCTACAATATGAATTCAATAGAATTCCCCCTTTTGGCATAACTAAAAAGTAAGAACACTAAGCCAAGAGTAAAATAAGCACAAGTTAGTTAACTCATGGCCACTGGGGAAACACTAACATTAAGAACAACTTTAAAGTAAAGAAGATAAAGACGTAACACCTAAATAAAGATTCATTCATATGTAAAAGGTAAGTATAATTTTAGTGCATAATTTAAATTTTTCAAAGAAAAATCCACAGGAATTAAGAAAATTTAAATAGGTGAAGAACTTGGAAAGAGGGTTTGGAGAAGTAGAGCCATGTTATTATTTTTTATAGCATGACAGTGTAACAGTTCCTTGGTTAGCTACTTTATCTCTTCATTCAAGCTAAGAACCTTATTAGTTAGAGTTGAAACTCTCTTCTTTAGTTTAATATTCTCAGTTCTAATCTCTTCAGAGACACTTGGATCCTTATTAGAAAGATATTGAATTGTCATTTGTAATTTGATAATATCTACATCCTTAGCAGCTGTGTTGAGCTTCAATTCCTCTATTACTTTGTTAAGCTCTCCTTAAGAGATACTACCTGATTTTTTTCCACACAATAAATTTTGATCAGATTCTTTATATCAAACAATTGTATTATAGTTCTAGGAGTTTTATTTTCACAAATAATACCGAAATGATCAAACACATTGTTTAACTAGTAACCATAAGACATACCATCTTTTCTATTTTTCTCATTAACAACTTTATTTATGTGATCCATCATTAAAGATAGTAAGCTAATGGACTCAAGACTATTATGACACTCCATCACATACAAATCAGTAGCTGAGGTAATGTTTCTCATTTGTAATCTAGGCAGAATCACTTTGTTAACAAAATCAAAGACTAATTGTAACTCACTTTTGAGTGATTTCCTATTTAATGTAACCCCTAATTTCCCTTTAACCTTTGATGCATTTTCCATAAACTCTATTGAGGATTATGGGAATGGGTCTTTCCATAAGATGAAACCATTTATGATGTTTCACAAGCTCAACTAATTCCATCATACCTGGTTTTGTTAATACGCTTAAGTCAAAGATCCTTCCAGTTAGCAAATTTTGATTTCTCAAGAACGTATTTTGCACTTCTTTAGACATAAACTTTCCTTCTTTCTAAAGTTTTCCCTATTTAGAAACACTAACAGGTTTATCTTCAGCCATTTTCCTCTTTTTAGGACCATGTCCTTCAAAAGTATGTTGCTTCTCAATAGAACTTCAAGACTTCTATTCGGGGCTTCATGTTATTTTACTAACATCTTGTTTCTTAGGACCAAACACGCTATTTCTTGGGATATTTGATAGGAAGATGAGATTTTCAGTAACCCAGACATTATCCTTCAGTATACTGCCATAAAGGTTATGAAGCTTCAGGGATGAATCTTTATCAACAAGATGAGTGAATAAGGAGTTTGGATTTAGAAGGGTAGGAGAAGAAAGGTGTTTTTAAAGAAGGTTTGAGGGAGGATTTTTATCTATGCTAAGTTTAGTTTCCTTTGAGAGACACGAGAATAAGAAATTAGAAGCCATTTGGAAATTCTTGTCACAAGAGGGCTATTTGTGGCTAGATTTTTCTCTAACAAGAGATGGTTTGGGTACAACAATATTTAAGGAAATGAATAAGCACAAGGAAGGGCTTTTTGAAAGAATAAGATGTGATCAATTTCAATTTTGGGGTGACTAATC
The DNA here is from genome assembly GCA_030864215.1 of Capsicum pubescens. NCBI lineage: Eukaryota > Viridiplantae > Streptophyta > Magnoliopsida > Solanales > Solanaceae > Capsicum > Capsicum pubescens. The sequence goes on along the minus strand of CM061549.1, from coordinate 90,082,541 downwards.
TTTCCTTTTAGGATAAGACAAATTTTTGACAAAAAAAGAGAAGATATAGCTTTTTCTGTCAGAACAAAAAAATGCACATTCATGACACTAACCTGAGAGATGGGACTAGGTACCTCTCTTTTTTAAGTGATTCCTCAAATTCATGCAAGTCACGTCTATTTATATCTAAAGTTATTCCCATGCATATATACCTGCAAAGGTATGATACTGAGTTAGACCAATAAGTACATACATTATCAAGGATACCTGTCTCCTGATCATAACTATTTTTAGGGAGAAGAACTGATTCATCTAGTAGGTCAAGTTATTTTGATAAACCCCAACCTCAACTTCTTATTCACAAATTATTCTTTGTGAAGAGCCTTAGTAAAGATGTCTGCTATTTGATCTTCAGTCTTGCAAAACTTTTTGCAAATTGTTCCCTTCTCAACATTGTCTCTCATAAAGTGATTTCTCACATCAATATGCTTGGACCTCTTATGCTACACTGGATTCTAAACAGAGCACTTGTATTTTCGTACATCAAAGGAATAGTGTCTGAGACAATCCAAAAGTCTTTCTATTATTGTTTGATCCATAACAATTGAGCACAACAAGAAGTTATAGCCATATACTCAGCTTCAGCAGTAGATAAGGCAAGTGAATTATGCTTCTTAAAGCCCTAGGAGATTAAGGAAGAACCAAAAATGACCCATTCCTGATGTGCTTTTTCTTTCCACCAAGTATCCATCATAATCAACATCAGCATATCCTATTAGATCAAAATTATTTCCAGAAGGATAGTACAGGACTAAGTCCCCTGTCACTTTCAGATACCTGAGAATTTTTTTTGTATCTTTCAAATGAGACTCTTTAGGAAAAGCCTAAAATTTGGCACATATTCCCACACTGAATACAATATCTGGTCTATTTGTTGTGAGTTATAGTAAGGATCCAATAATACCTATATACATGGTATCATTAACTGAGGGACCAAATTCATCATTATCCTTCTTTGAGTTGGTTCCAATTAGAGTTTCAATTGGCTTAGCATCTTTTATATTGTATTTCTTCAGTAGCTCCTTGATTTACTTTTCTTGAAAAATCGTTGTCCCTTGAGAAGTTTGCTTGATATGTAGTCCAGGAAGAAATTTAGTTCACCCATTATGCTTATTTCAAATTCACTGCCCATTAGCTTTGCAAAATCTTCACGTAGGAATTTTAATGTAGCTCTAAAGATAATGTCATCAACATATATTTGAACAATCAGTAAGCTGCTATCTCTAGACCTTAAAAAGGGTGCATTATCAATTTTCCCTCTTTTAAAGCCATTTTTAGAAGAAACTTTGAAAGTCCCTCATACCAGGACCAATGTGCTTTCTTCAACCAATAGAGAGCTTTGTCTAATTTGAGAACATGATGAGAAAAATATGCATCTTTGAAACCTGGAGGTTGTTTGACATAGACTTCTTTCTTTAAGTTTCCATTTAGAAAAGAATTTTTGACATCTATTTGGAAGAGATTGAACCCCATATAGGTAGCAAAAGCAATAAGAATACTTATAGACTCTATCCTTGCTACAAGGGCAAATGTCTCATTGTAATCAATTTTTTTCTCCTGGTTATAGCCTTGAATAACTAGCCTTTCTTTATTTCTATTGATAGTTCTATGTTCATCCTACTTATTTCTATACACCAATTTAGTCCCAATAATTATTTAGTCAACAGGTCTGGGGACTAGGTGCCAGACTTTACTTCTTTTAATTTACTGAAGCTCTTACTACATTGCATTGATCTAGTCATTATCTTTTAGAGCTTCTTTTATATTTTTAGGCTTAATTTAGGATAGAAATGCTGAGAATACCATGAAATTTTTAGTTTGAGCTCTCGTTTGGACTTCAGATCCAAAGCTGTGGTCAGATTCTCAAGTGGGTGAGAAGATTTGTGCCTCTAGTTTGACCTTCTGAGATAAGTTCCACTGGGACCAGGTCCCTGAGGAGTTTGACTAGATCCTTCTTGATGTTCTTCAACTGGAGAAAGGATCTATAACTGAGATCCTAAATAACTATCTCCTTCATCATTCTGATTTGTATTATTTAGTCCTTGACTATCATCTTTAGCAATATCACACCTTTGAACAGAAATGAGTTCTTTAATGTCAAAATTTTTACCATCATCAGGATTCATCAACTTTTCTAACTCATGAAAGACCACATGCACACTTTCTTTAACACACAGAGTTTTTTCGTTGAAAACTCTATATGCTTTGCTTGTTGAGAAAAAGCCCACAAATACTGTTTCCCATTATTTAGAACAAAGCATTTTCACCAAAAAGGTCTGAAGTAGTCAAGATTAGTCTTTCTATTGAATACAAGCTTATATGTGGTTTTGTTTTGAAGTGATCTAATCAAGAACCTATTTGTCACATAGAAGGCAGTATTTACAGCTTTATCCTAGAAGTTCTTTGGAAGATGATTGTTAATCAACACGGTTTTGGCAATCTCTATGAGGATTCTGTGCTTTCTTTCAACAACTCTATTTTTTTGAGGAGTCCTTGGGGCAGAGAATTTATGACTGATTCCTTTTCCAACACAGAATCTTGCAACTTGGGTGTTCATTAATTCACTTTTGTGATCAGATCTGAATTCAGCAACCTTACAATTCAACTTCACTTGAAATTGTTTGGCAAAAGTAACTAGAACCCCATAGGTTTCATCCTTGGTTGTTCAGAACTTTGTCCAGGTGATCCTAGAGTAGTCATCCACAATAACAAATACATATTTCTTTCCTCCTCTATGTTGGACTTTAATCGGTCCACATAGATCCATATGCAACATCTCAAGGGGTCTAAAAGTACTCATATGCTTCTTTAGTTTAAATAAAGACCTGGTTTGTTTACCCTTAACATAAGCATTACAAACCTTGTTGTCTAGAAATTTCATCTTAGCATTCCACGGACTAGGTCCTTTGAAATCATCTTGTTCAGCAAAGAGGAACTTACATGTCCCAGCCTTCTGTGCCATAGATCAACATCTTCTCTTTGAGAACTTAAGCAATTTAGTTCCCCATTATCCACAGACTCTAAATCATCTACATACATATTTTTGATCCTCTTGGCATTGAGAATAACTCTCCCAAATTCAAGCTTGACACAGTACAACCATCAGAGAGAATTTGACCTCATTAGCTTTGTGATAGATTTGAGAAGCACCTAAAAGACTGTACTGTAGGACATTTACATAATACACATCTTATATTATTTGATTAGGTAATTTTCTAATCTTTCTGACACCATGAATATAGCCCTTTTTACTATTTCCAAGAGAGACACCTCCACCTTGAAGTGTCTTGAGAGAAAGGAAGCAGTCATTCCTCCCTGTCATATGCTTTAAACATCCACAATTCATGAACTAGTTCTGACTGCAGTCCTCTTCTCCTACCTGCAAACATAGTCATTTGTTAGATTTGGGAACCCACTTGAGTTTGAGTTCCGAATAGGAAGACAATGGTGTGATCAAATCTTTCTTGGTCCATCTAGGTAGAGAGTTTGTCTTCACTTTTTAAGTGCATGAAACCCTTAGGATAATAATTCTCCTATTGGATATATTTAGTACTACTCATTCTGGCTCTAAGACAATACTGATAGTTTTCCTTCAAGTGTCCATCTCTTCCAGAATGAGTACACAGAGGTATGTGGACCCTTTTTCTAATACCATGAATAGCTTTACCTTGAGACAAAGTGATTGGGTCTTATACTGATATCTAAGACCTTTACCATTATTTACACCATGGCCAGTTAAATTAGTAAGGATTTGAGAGGATGTGGTCCATTTTAATGATTTGTTAAGTTTTTCCCTTATACGGACCAGGTCCCATTCTAATTCTTCATTCTTATGAAGTGCAATCATAAGATTCTTTTGGGAATCCTTCAACTTTTTCTCAAGCTCAATTTGAAGCCTCGAGTCTTCTTTCTTCCCTTTACCATCAGAATCATCCACTTTTTTCGATCTATTCATTAAACTCAAATTTTTAGACTTCAACTTAGTAAATTGTTTCTCTATTTTAGATATCTGGAAAGTTAAAGCAATTAATTCGAGCTCCTGATTCCCTATTTTCTCTTCTAGAGCATTTTTATTCATAGTCAGTTCACACACAAAATCAATCAACACATTTCTAGCTTTTTTATCTTTCTAGTAGAGTCATTTTATAAATTTTTCATAATGTCAGAGAGAGTTACCTTATTTTATTCTTCATTTTCAATGTTTTCCATGAGATAAAACAAGTAATCATAGGTAACTTCATACTCCTCCACAGCTAGCATAGACATATCTTCAAATTTTTTAGCTACATCAGATTCACTGGAGGAATCTCCCTACACTGCTAGGGCCTGCTTTACTGCATAATCAGCTGCAACCTTTCTTTTTGATTTTATAGGGACCTGTTCCCTGTTCTTTCCTTTGTCACCTCCGGTCTTGAGATATTTCTAGTAATCCATTTTATGCATTAGACAGTCTTTATGATATGCTCAGGATTTCCACATTTATAACAAACTTCAATAGTGCCTCCCTTTTTGTTACTACTTTTACTTCTTTGAAACTGACCACTTTTCTTCATAGCTATAACAATATTTTTTGCCAAATAGGCAACATCAGTGTATTCTTTACTTGAATCAGATATTAAAACCTTCGATGCTAGTTTTCCCTTTTTTCTTTCTTCTTGTCTTGTCCTTGCTACTTTTTGAGCTCATTAGTCTTTAGATTACCAATGAGTTCATCCAAAGTGAGAGTCTTCAGGTTTCTTGCCTAAGTAATAGCATCCACTCTGCTTTCCCAGCACATAGGAAGAACACCTAAACTTTTTCTCACTTGCTTATACAAAGAAATCACTTTTCCTAAGCAGTGTAGCTCATTTGTGATAGATGTGAATCTTGTATGCAAGTATTAAATTGTCTCTCTTTCAAAGAAAAAGTTTCATACTGAGTAGTTAGTATGTCAACTTTTGAATCCTGCACATCATTTGTTCCTTCATGAGCTTCCTTCAGGAGATCCCATATTTACTTAGAATTTTCACAAGTAGAAATCCTGCTATACTCATCAGGTCCTATGCCACAGACAAGTAATTTCTTTGCCTTATAATTCTTCTCAACTTTCTTTCGATTTTCATCATCAAACTCTTTCCTGTTTTTGACAACCATCCTTGTTATGTCTCCTTTTTTGACCTCTCTAATAGGAACATGAGGACTATCAAGTATTACATCCATCAGTTCACTGTCCTCAACCATAATGAAGTCATACATCCTGTTTTTCCACCACCTATAGTAATGCCCATTAAAGCGGGGTGGTATAGTGGTAGATTGCTCTTCTTCTAGATTAGGTGGAGCAACCATGATCAATAAATCACTCTAGGTATGAATATTTTAGAGTGCCCCTACGCTGATACCAATTGTTGAAATGTGGGGGGTTGCACCACACACAATGGACCAGGTCCCTTAAAGTCTGACATAGGCAATAAAATAGTTAAGAAGTAAGTAAACAACACTTTGGAGGAATATAAAGAACATAATGGTTTAATGTGAAAACCTCCTTGCTCAAGGGAGGAAAAACCATGAATTTCCTTCACAAGCACTCAACTATCTACTATAATCACTCTCTTGATTACAAACTCAATGGGAACTTAACTATAAGCTCCACCAATTTGTAACAACTCTTTTACAAACCTACCTTGACAACTTTGCAGAGAACTCACCTCGATATTGATTAACTCTAACCAATATCAAAGTCAAGTAACTCTACCTAAGCACTCAACAAGCACAAGAAAATAATTACTTTTATAACATGAGTAATTCAATTATAGACCAAGTCTTGACTCAAGAACACATACTCTCTTAGTACACAAAAGCTTGGAACTTGAACAATATTTGAGTTTTCGCCGATTTCTCTCTTGAACAATTAGATTGCAAAAACTAGTGATTTAAGAAGTATTCTTTTCAATTTATAGTTGGATAATGATTAGGGTAGAAATACGATTAGTCCAGGTGTCCTGATCAAGCTTACCTGTGCAGTTTGTTACACTAACAGACAAAACTGCGCAGGACAGTGACAGCTATACTGCATTCATGAAGACCAAGGGACCTAGTCCCTTGTTGTCATTTGATCATCATCAAAACAAAAAATAGCAAAACCCTTACCCAAAAGATCCTGAAGCTGAGAATTCAACTCAATAAGATTGACAGGAGTTGTACGATAAGGTGCCATAGACATAGGCCAGGAGTCTGGCGCAAGATTAATAACAAACTCAATATTACACTTAGGATGAAGACGGGGTAGATTAGTAGGGAAAACATTAGGAAACTCACAAACTATAGGAATAGAGTCAAGCAATGGGCTCTCCACACTAACGTCACAAATTAAGCTAGATAAGACTTGCAACCTCATAAATTAAGTCTCCTAGCTCGAATATAAGAAATCATACCCATTGGCTCGTGACTAATAGCTCTTAGCCACACAATTAGGGGTATGTCGGGCAAGACTAAGGTAACAGTCTTGGAAAAACAATCCAAGATTTCATGATAGTGGGATAAGTAGTCCACGCCCAGAATCATATCAAAATCCATCATACCGAATACAATCAGACCAGCTTAAGTATCAAACTCTTGAATAGTAATAACACATGATCTATAAATTTTATCCACTACTAAAGAATCAACCACGAGAGTAGATACACTTAATGGCACAGATAATGAATCCCATGATAACTCTAACCACAGGGCATAATAAGATGACACATAAGGATAAAAGAATCCCAGATCCAATAAAGAAAAAGTCAACTGATAGAACACCAAGATTGTACCTTTGATAACAACATCTGAAAACTCATCCTTAGGTCTAAACGGTATGGCATATAATTGACTACGCTTGCCACCTGGTTGGTCTCCTGACCTATTTTTTGTACGATCTGTTTGAGGACATTCATAAGTACCCTGGGGACCACCTCGACGACCATGCATGCCACCTCTAGCTTGGGGTAAAATTTCCTAAATCGATGGAACACTCTGAGATGAAGGAACTATCGCTCCACGACTGGGGAACTCTCTTGAGAAATGTCCAAAGGCCCCACAACTATAACGAGCCCCAGGTGCTGCACTGAAACCAAAAGATCCAACTGAACCAGATAACCACCATCGCTAAAATAAGTAGAAGATGAACCCCTCAAGGAATAGCCAGTACTCTATGTAGGATGCTCATTATAACTAGACTGACATCCATCGGTAATCTAAAGTATGAAATAAACAGTCCTAATAGACTAACCCTAATGTTAATACGACTGATGTGGAGGGTACCTATCCTAAGAACCACTGCCTCTAAATCATGGGCCACTATGGCTTCCAATGAAACTACCCTAATAATGCAGCCTCTTGTTGTTGCCCCATTGGGCCTCGTAATGCATCTCCTCTATAAACTAAGAATGATCAGAAACCTAAGTAAAATACCTACCCTCAGCAACCAAACTCTGGGCAGACATGCGAAGAGGGAGTCTCAATCCCCAAACAAAACACTGAACCCTCTCATACTTGGTAGTTAGAATAGAAGTAGCATGCCTAGTTAACTAATGAAATTGAGACTCATACTCCACAATAGTTACGGAGCCCTTCTCCAACATCGAGAACTGATCCCTAAGATTATGAGGAATATACTTCTTAAATAAGATCTCAGAGAACTGACTCCATGTAAATAGAGGAGATCCAGTTGGCCTGGTGTTCCATAAAACCTAGGTAGAGTTAATCCCAAGAATCTACCCAAATTCTGCTGGTCAAAAGACATAGAGGACTATGCAACTATCGGTTGAGCAACTACCAGCACAGGAAGGACCTCAACTCTTAGATCCGCAGCTACAGGTTGTGCCCCCACCTTAGTACCACTTGATCCATAGACTGTGTACTATCAGATGGTGCACCACCAACTAATCCCAAGAGTTAAACTAATATATCTCTAAGCACCAAAGAAGAAATAAACCCTAGTAAAGCCTAGGATAGTTTGGCCCATCACTGGTTGGGGAAGAAAAATCTCTGGCTCGAGAGCAGGAATAGGGTCTGGTGAAGGCCCCTATCCTGGTCCCTATCTAGGGTTGCATACCTAGGTTATCCTAAACCTCTAGGTCATCTATGAATAGCGATAGGATACTTAAGATTAGACTCTAAATCCTCATCACATGTAGCAAGTGCACATGTTTGAGACTTCTATGAGAGAGTAAAATCAAAGGAATCTTTAGAAACCAAATAAGACTCTTAGCACGAGATGAGTGAAAGAAGTGAAGAACTCCTAAGAATGTCCTATAGCCTATCGAAGATAAGAAATAGATGTCATTATTTTGATTCACATGAGTCTACTATACACATGCTCTTGTACAAATAATACTCGTGAACCTAGGCTCTAATACCAATTTTACACTACCCAATTTACGAGTAATGATGACACCTACTTTATCCCACAAGTATGTAAGCCAAACTGTAGCTTGGAGTTATAAGAAATGGCTTAATTTTGAAGAAAAAGGCATAAAAGACAGAAATTTGCATGTAAAAACATACAGTAGTAATCAAGCGATAATAATAGTCTAACAGATAGATAAAACATCAATAACCAACGCACGACCTAGTAGTGTCGGTACAAGAGCCATTAGTAAAAAGAACATAAATACTATAATAGTCAATATACTTTAGTCTCAAATAGTGAAAGACTAGACATAAATAGTAAAAGGAAAAAGGGAAACTCTAACTCGAAAATCTCGCCCTATCTCCATACTTAACACAATCATCACAATAGTGGCGGTCACTAGTACACGGATCTGCACCAAAATGCTACAGAAGTGTAGTATGAGTATCAAAACCACGAGTACTCAGTAGGAATCATCAACCACCTAAGATAAATCATGATATAAGTATGATAAAGATGCAAGATAAGTAAGTTAAGTAGAGGTAAAAGGGCAAAACTAGAAATCAGATCCAACATTATAAATAAATAATCGAAACAAATATAATATGAAAGAACACATAATTAATACTATAAGACTGACCCCCATAAGCGAATAAGTATGGAAAAACAAATAACCCAATATGGTCCCCTATAAGCTCGGAGGATACAATCAAGAAAAGTAACCAACTAAAGTTCCATAAATTTACTGAATATCAAGTCATAACCATAAATCTATCAATAAAGTATCATATAATAAATAAACTCTCAATGTTAGAATCTAATCGAAACTCAATATCATAATTATTTGTCAGATTTTAATTAGAACTCAACATCATCATCATCATTTGCCAGACTTGAATCAAAACTCAATATCAATAAAACCAAACTTGGCCCGAAATCAGCACCAACTCCCAAGTATCTATATAGCATAAACATAAAAAATATAGCCTCTTCCTCTCTAAAATAAGTAATTTAAAGATAAAATATGCCCAATAAGCTTACAAGGAGCCAATGAGAGTCTTGGCCTAAGCTGGACTAGAGGGGCCCAATTTTAATTCACGAAATCCATTCTAAGGCAAATTCTACCCCAAACTAGGCTAAAGTAACTAAACTTACTTTAAGATGTTAAATAATCCACAAATAACCCTAAGATAGCAATTTTATCCTAAAACAAAGATAACTAAGTCAATTACGTCTAATTTATAGTTCCAAAATAGTCTAAACAGTCCAAATAATATAAATTATATCACTCATACCTCTAAGACTTAATTCCTATCCCATATCTAGCATAGTATCATAAATATACTATGAATTAGCTCAATCTATGAGGAAGGTAAGTCTAGCCTACCTGAACACTGAAGAAAAGCCCAAAGAATCTGCTAAACCATCAATTTTCCCTTTTGAGAAATTTTTGCAAGATGCCACACTAGCAAAATCATAATCATCTAACCAAAATGAGTATAAGGATACCCATATTGCACTTTTTTCTTTGAATCCAAAATCACGTAAAAAATCTCATGTGGGCCCACTTGCAGAATCGTACTTTTGAAATCACAACACGTCCGTCTATGCTCAAAAAATATTTATCCTCAAGAATGGGTGAATTTTGAGCTCAAATGGTGCTAAAGCAATCCACCAATATTCTAGGGATTTTAAGAAAATTATAAGAAATTAATCATAGAATTGATGAAAACTTACCAAGAATTCAGATAAGAAATACATTAATCGAGCTTTTGAATGACCCAAAATCACCCACTAATGTTTCTGCCAAGTTTTCACACCTTCTAGGGTTCTACTATCTTAGAAATGGGTGAAAATGAAAGAAAACTAGCTAAGTGGAAACTTTATAAGTACCAGGTATCTCTTAAACGGACACTGGGTCGCTTAAGCGGTCAAGTACCATTTTAGCAATATTGGTGACTATTGCACATATCTCTTAAGAGACCTTTGGTCACTTAAGCAGCCAACTAGGGGTGTGGAAAAACTGAACCGACCAATAAACTGAACCGATAAACATATTATTAGTTTATTGTTATTGGGTTATTGAGTTAACGATTTTTAATGGTTTTATAAAAAAAAAATTATTGGGTTATTTATTCGGTTTTAATTTTTTCGTATTGGGTTATTGGGTAAATCGATAACCCAATAAGAATATACTAACTTACTATTTTTCACCTACTTATATTTATATATATGACTTATTATATATTTCTCTTAATTTCTCTAACAAACCTATTATTTCAATTATACAAACTCTTAATTTCTCCTAACAACATTTAATTTAAACTTAAAGATTCTTGTAAATTAAAATACATCATGTAGGATTTTTGGTTGCAACTAAGATTCGATTTCTTTTCATGTTAGTTACGACTAGTTCTATTTTATGAGAATTTTCTTATCAGTTAAAACAAAAATCAAATCGTTAAGAATAAAAAATCAATAAACCGAAAATCAATAAAAAAATATTTTATTAGTTTGTTTTATTGGTTTAACATATTTAAAAATAAAAAATCGATAAACTGAACCGATAATATACAAAACCAAACCGAACCGACCGATGCACACCACTACGGCTATCGCTTAAGCAACAATGGCATCACTTAAATACCACCAGTTGAGCTAGCTAGGTTGCTTTAGCGATTGGTTGGCTGGTTCAGCGACCGGTTGACTGCTTTAGCGGCCCAATGGGCGATTAAGCAAATGTACCCACCCCAGTTGAAAACTTAGAATTTTTCAAGTTTCCACCGACCACTTAAGATTCATCCAAAATCCATATACACAAATGAGATATGTTATCCTATCAAATTTGATATTTTAGACTCAATGGCACTGTCGAAATTTCCATTTGAAGTCATTTCAATAAAAAATGAGTCCCACACCCATTGTTATTTTTCTTATGTTCTAGCCAATAATCCAAAATAAGCCTTGAGACCTGAAACAAAGGTCCTTATATCCTAAAATTGATATTCCAAAGCTATTGGAAATGTCAGAATTGGTATACGAGATTGATTAACTAAATAGTTTTTGTCCGATAGATAATTCTAACTAGCAAAGACTTCAAAGCAGAGAATTGACTCTAAAAATTAAATAAATTGCTCGATAACTGAATTGTCAATTTCAACAAGTCATAAATGACTTGGGAAGCTATAGGAAAGCTCTAAATGATGAAAATAAGTGTAAATACAAAAAATTATCTGGAGGGTCATTACAGAACCCTAGTTTCTTAGGACTTGATAGAAAAGAATTGCCTTCTAGTTTATTTTTCTGAGTTTGGGTGAGAATGAGAGTAAAGATTCAACTAATCCCTCTCAAAACTCCCTTAAAATAATTGTAGTATAGCTCTAGGAACTAGAAAAAGTACAAAAATACCCAATTAAAAATTCCTCTCTTTCTCTTTATATTTTATATTTTTCCTTCTCTCTATATCTATTTGTATTTTGTATTTTTCACCTTGCTCTGTTCTCTCACTCCCTCGTTGTATTTTATATTTTCACCTTTCTCTATTTCTCTATGTCCCTCTTTGTGTTTTGTATTTTTTACTCTCTCTCTTTCTCTCAATTTCTTTCTTTGTATATTTTTTATTTTTATCTCACTCTTTTTGTCTCTACCTCTTTGTATTTGTATTTTCACTCCTTCTCTCTCTCTATGCCTCTTTGGATTTTGTAATTTACACTTTCTTTCTCTTAATCTCTCCCTCTTTGTATTTGTATTTGTATTTACACCTATCTCACTCTTTATATTTTGTCCCTTTCTCTCTTTGTATTTCATATTTTCCCTCCTCTTTCCTCCCTCTCTCTATGTATTTGTATATATAGTTTCAATTTGAATAATAGTTTAAAGTTCCTCCTCCTCTCTTCTCTCTCCCTCGCCTAATAGAGAGTTCAATCAATTTGTGTTTTCCCCCTTTGTCCAATATATGAAGATTTACCATTTAGTATCTCAGGACAGTTTAGCAACTCAATCAAAAAGTCTGATTTATTCTGAATTATGAATTTTACCAATTGGGTAAACAAACAAAAACAAATTGTAGATTTACTCTTTGAATTGTAAAATAAGCAAAAGTCTGAAAGTTTCTATCTCTCCCTCTTTGAATTGTATTTGTATAATAGTTTCAATTTTCTCCACCTTTTTCTTCCTCTTTATATTTTTATATTTCCACCTCTCTTTATATGTATTTTATATCAATGAATACAATTATATTAATTAATTATATCAACAAATATAATTATATCAAATTGTATCAATAAATACAATTTGTATCAAGCAAATGCGAGTGATGCATATACTTTTGTATATACCAATACAAATGAATATTGTTAATTTTATTTTGAAAATCTACTTCCCAAATTCTATGAGCAAACCTAAATTATTATTTTTTTTGAGAAGGATGACCAAACCTAAATTTTTCATAGAGTGCTTTTCCGGTTTGGTGTAACCAATAATTAAGGCTATCAAGGGAAGGAGTTGTAGGACCCAAGTTCTATATCTAGATAATTAAGGCTATCAAGGGAAGGAATTGTAGGACCCAAGTTCTATATCTAGATTAATCTCTCCGATGATTAAAAATAGAAAAAGAGATTAGAAATAGAAAAAGTAAATATGATTTTCAATGTTTTGCTTATCTACAACTACAAAGTATCAATCATTCTAATTGAATTAATTTAATATTAATGAATCTTTTATTGGTCATTCATTTAACGAGACTATATTCAAAAGTCACGAGAAGAAAGATTGAAAGTGTGCATTTCAAATAATTTAAAATTAAATATGGTTAACTAGATATTACTATGATGACAATATAAGGGATTGTTTGATGTGAGGTATAAGGTATAATAGTTCCTCAATAGATGTAGGATTATTTATCCTATATTTGGTTGATGATTTATTACCAATCAAATGACCCCTAAATTTATTTGTAATATTTCAAGGACTAAAATTGTGAAGGTCCTCAGATGAACAAAGGTTTTTTCTTTCTTTTTTTTTTTCGTCAACTGATTTATGGTCTTTTAGGCACTTGAGATTTGAGAATTAATGCTTTGTATATATGGACTTTTTTGTTCTCATGCACTACAATTTGAACTTTGATCATTTTAGTCACCAGAACTTCTTTGGATCAGATAACAAGAAGATAGTTAAACTACTTACAATAGTTAATTAGAATAATACTACTCTTTAGTAGAAAATAAAATTTTACTCTTTATTGAATGGTAACAGAACTAGAATTTTTGCCTAGAGGTGTCAAAATGTAAGGAAATAAATTCACGATGAAGTTAAGAAATACTAATATATATATAAATAAGAAAAACTTTTTTACCTAACTATACAATATTATTTTTCAACGGAGTGTTGGCGACACCCCCCAAGAACAATAAGTGGGTCCGCCACTGGTGTCGGGTATAGACCCCTAGAAGGGTGCACAGAGGAACATAGGGCGTTCTCTTGAGGGCCAATTCATGTATGCCCCAGAGGTAATTTGACGAGATATCGTTAATAATTCAGACTCCATATTATGAATATATATTGAGTATGTTATTTTTATATGGTTAATTATTGGAGTTCTTCCGCGAACTAGTTCGTAGAGGATGCTGTCCAAAATGGTCACCGCGTTGGGAAGGGTTTATATGAAAGATAAGGATAATAGGCCAAAGGTGTCAAATAAGTCAGGAAAACAAACGAGTAGTGTACAAGATTAACGTCTGCTTAGGATATTAGCTGACACTTGCAACAGACGAGTAGTGTACAAGTTTAACGCCTGAAGAGAATATTAGCTGGCACTTGCAACAAATACGATACGTGGAGCCTTTAAATGCAGCCCATTCCTTGTAGCTATATTAGTCACTCCATTTTTAAACCATCTAAATTTCAATACCAGCAATACAACGCAATAATTTTTACTTGCTCATCAAAAAAATTATTTTCTTTTTACTTTATGGTTTTGTCTAGTTAGGGGTGGACATGGTATGGTATATATCGAATTATTATACCGAATCAAAATTTTTTATACCGTGATTTTGGTATTATGATATTTGGTATGGTATATGATATACATTTTAAATTTTTTTGGTATATGATATGGTATTTGATATTTACAAATGACATACCGAATTACCGAATACCATACCGAAGTATATATAGTTACATAAGTAACTTTTACATATATATATACACACACATATATATATACATATATACATATGCATATAGATGTAAATTTTAAAATATTTCATAAAATCTCATATTTCTCCTTTTCCTCTTGATATATATTAAATAAGGAAGTAACAAATTTACATTTAATCTAGGAGAGCAAATAACGGGAGAGAATCTCTTAAATATCTAAAAAAAAAATAAAAAAAATAAAAAAAATTCATCAAATCTTATCATTTGCAATTTACAATTTGGTTCTAGTTTTTCTTATCTCTATTAATCTTCTTTTTTCCTTAAATTTTTGAAAGATTTATGGTGTGCTTCATGTTGACAAGCATTCATATTCTTTTGAAAGATCTTTATACTTTAAAAGCTAAAAACTCTCATAGTTTCCAGCGAAATCATGACAATAACGATGATCACTGCAATGGTCTTTAAAATTAGATATCAAATTTGACGTTGATACATAAATTTTTAATTAATACACTTGATACATCTATAATGTTGTTAAATTCTCGATATATTTTCGTACTATAAATGGTGATACATATGAGTGATACGTTTGTTTTCTGTATATTGGTGATAGATATGAGTGATAAATTTGTCGTCAGAATACCGGTGATACATATGGTAAATACTTTTTTATCGAGATTCATACTTTTTATTCATTTATAAATGTTTGATACGTTAAAATATGTTTGACCTATGTAAACTATTTATTTTGTGTGATATTGAATTTTTGATGAGTATTGAGTAATTTTACTATATGTATCACTGTGAGACATCTGGAACTAGATATATCAGGAACCAAATGTATCATTGTGATACATTTGGAACCAGATGTATTATTGTGAAACATTTGGAACCAAATATATTTATCCCACGATTTGTGCGTGATTTACTCCCCATAATAATTAAAAATCAGTTATTTCTTTATTTAACTAACCACTCAGTTACAAATGTATCACATGCATATGTATCAAGGCTAAATATATGTATCACAAATATATAAATCTGAGATATTTTATAATTTAATAAAGTTATGGTAAAAAGTGTTACAGCCCATTAAAAATTCGGAATTTATGTATGTTACCTTTAATTTAACAAACATGTTCTTGACCTTGTAAAAATTTCACTGTACTAATTTTAGAATAAACATCTTCAAATAAATTAAATATGTCCTTTAACTTTCATCTTATTTTCAAAATTATTTACTTATTATAAATAATTATGTATAAATATCTTTTAAGTAATTTAACAGTATACACATTTATTTTTTCAATATAGACTTTTTTTCGTCTAGATTTGTTCTGCATTCAATTTGTTTGATTCCAATTTCTTTTTTTCTTTTTTTCTTTTTTTTTTTGGTTAACCAACGTTGTATTTTATTATGTTTAGGTAGAAGTGTGCAGAAACATGTGTTTTTCTTGCCATTCTTCGATACAGCAAGGGCGGTTTTTTCAAATTTATTAGTATTGATATTTTAAAAATATTGTACAAAGTTGCTTTATATGGTTGTACATTTGCAAATTCGGAGAAAAAGACCAGTCAATATTCTATTTATTACTTGAGTCAGCCAAAAACTTATAGTTATCTTTATGATCATATAAATTTTAATTATATTGTGAATTAATATAGTTAGATTAATTATTTAAGTCCAAATATATATGGATTCGAAAATCAATTTTTATTTGGACTAATCCATTTATTTGGGATACAAATGATGGACCCATTTAGCTAAGCACAAAATATTATTATATTCTAGAGGGTCAATTAGATGCCGAGTGGCAAATGATGTAGCACATCAAGTCAAGTAAAGGAGCCAATAGGATCATGTCAAAAGTTAAAATGATGTAGCATGCACAACTAAATTCAACGCCAATGAAAATACACCACATGTACAAGTTGATATGCTTCAACCAATCAAATATGGTCATGTCACTTCATTCTGATTGGCCAAAAAGAGTATCATGACTCTTACCTTTCCATAACTATAAATAGGAGTTTGGTAATTCAAAAACAAGACAAAGAATTCTAACAAGAAGCAAGAGAGAGATCATGGATCAAATGCTGCAGACTTCTCTACTAGCAACAAATTCAAGCATTCAAGCACTCAAGTTCATACGCAACTCAAAATCAAGACGAAGCCTTAAGATCACATCACAAGTCAATATCAAATCAATCAAGTTCACAAATCATGTTCAAATTTATCAAATTCAATATCAATCTCGAAGGATCTTGAATTTAGATTTAAAAAAGAGAATTAGAAGATTCATAGAGATTATGGCTCCCACATATTGAAATTAATAAAATAACCATTGTGATATTTTTCTTGTCTTGATTATTATTTTCCAAACTTGAATTTTATTGTCTATAAATTCTGGCACACCGATTGGGACAATATCTACCTCTCATCTTGACTTTTCCAACATCAAAGTTAAAGAATACTTAAATAACTTTCAAGAAGGTCAACTCTCAATCGACTACTTTGAATATTACTGATCCCATATTCTATGCCAAAGTAGAAAACGTTCTTGGTGATACTTTTGAAAGCTTTGCAGCCATTACAAAGAGCAAATACATTATCTTAGGATGAAAAACACACCATGTATCGTCCACATAAACTCGATTTTTCAACCCCAAAAGGAGAAAAGTCCCCTACAAGGGATTTAGAAGAAGGAAGCAATGTGGCAAAGACAATTAAGAAGACTCTAGCTTTACTTGATCTCTCTGGTTCAAAAAACTTTGGCACAAATAATGATAGTCATTCAACCAACTTATCATCTCCACTTAAATCGTGTGAGAAGAGCCTTTCAAAAATCACTTATGCAACAAAATGTGTTACTCCCTGACCTCTCTAGGCAATGGTAATCGATGCCTCATCTATGGAGGAGCAACTTGCAAATTTGACAAAGATTATTGAAGGTTTGAAAAAATATGTACAAAATCAAGATGCTCAGATCGATAAGTTGGTGGATAGTATAGAAGGCTTAATAGACAAGGATTCTAGACATACACCTAGAAAGTCTATAGAAGTTTAGGAGACAAATCATCCTATGAATTAAACACCACCTTCTAAGAAGGTACCAATCTTTCTAAGGAAATGATCCTAACTGATAAATTGAAAGAGTTTATCAAAGGTACCCTTAGAGACTAGTACGCCATAGCTACCAAGTATACCCTAACATATGTCAAGCCCTATACTACTAGAATTGATAGTTTTAAGATGTCTGCCGGCTATCAATCCCCCAAATTACAATAATTTGAAGGAAAAAAAGAATCCAAAGCAACATTTTGCACACTTTGTTGAGACATGTAACAATGCTAGAACCTACCGTGACTATTTTCTCAAACAATTTATCCACTCCCAAAGGACAAATGCCTTTGATTGGTACACTGACCTCGAGCCTAATTTCATTAATAGATGGGAGTAATTGGAGAATGAGTTATTGAATCACTTTTATAGCACGAGGCATACAACAAGCATGGTAGATCTCACAAATACTCATAAAAAAAAGATGAGCCTGTCATCGACTTCATCAACAGATGGAGCAATATAAGCCTGAACTACAAAGATAGGCTTAGTAAAGCTTACACAATATATATATATATATATATATATATATATATATATATCCAAGGAATGCACTGGGAGCTTCTATATATTTTACAAGTCATAATTCTAAAATCCTTTGATGATTCAACTACTCGTGCTCATGACATGGATTTGAGCATGTCTTTTGTTGAAAAAAGAGTAAAGCTTATCCATGACCCTCAAAAGGTAAAAATAAGAAAAAGATCAGGAGATGGAACAATTTTATCCCTAAAAGATACAACAAAGAATTCATGAATGTCAATGTATCTCGTGTGAATTTCACCAAAAAGGTGAGAAATAAAGCATGAATACGACTTCTCAAGAAGGTCCAAATCAGAAGTAGACTTTGAAAGAGATGTAGGAAAAGAAGTACCCCTTATTGATTCTGACGTTTTTGAATTTTTTTGGTGAACTTCTTGAGATAAAGCTCATTCATCTACCAGATATAACTGGCCCGACGTTGTTGAAAATCAAATAACCCAAACTATTACAAGTATTATAGGCTTGTGGGTTAACCTCTAGAGAAATATTTTATCTTCATGGGAAAAATCATGCAACTAATGAATAAGAAGAGATCGTGCATGATGATGAGAAGGACAGTTTAATCAATTCTTCATCACTATTCACTTACTCAATCCTATCTAAATATGCAACTTCAAAAAGCATAATAAGAAGCCATTGGAGAATGACAAGTCTCTAATTGATGCAGATAATGATGAAGGTTGGATTTTGGTGACTACGCAAAAACACAACAAGAAAAGTCTACAAATGGAGTTATTCAAAAATCTAACTAGAAGAAGGATGGTGAGGAAACCAAGAAAGCATAAATTAGTTGAGCTTTTGAAGAAGAAAGAGGTAGTGGGTCATCATTACCATAAACCACAACATAGTGTTCCTTTAGAAGAGTTCTTTCAAAGTTGGTTTTGGTCAAAGATTGTTCAAAGACTACTCAAGTAGCATAGGGAGAAAACCTATCTATGGAAGTTGTTCCATCTTCTGAAAAAACTACTGAACCTCTTAGTAAGAAACACATGTATGCAATATAAAAATCATATTTACAAATAATAATATCCTATTTGTTGAAAGAATACACAACAGTCTCTTGTATATGGTGGGTTATGTTCTAGAGAAGAAGATAAATAAGATCATGATAGATGAGGGATTTGGTATCAATAGCATGCCTATTCGAATAATGAAGAAAATTAGCACCACAACTAATGAACTTATGGAAAGTAATTTGATGATCTAAGGGTTCAATCAAGGGGTTTAGAGGGTCATAGGATCCATCAAGTTAGTGATCCATATGGTTGATTTGCGATCAAATGTCTTGATGCATGAGATAGATACCAAGACTTTATACAACATATTGCTTGGTAGGCCTTGGGTGAATGAGAACAAAATTATTTCATCATTCTACTATCAATTATTGAAGTATCATAAAGATGGGGTGGAAAAAGATAGTTACCATTGATAAGCTATTCATAGAAGCTGAATAACACTTCATAGATGCAAAATTCTACTTGAAACATTATGTCATAAAGAAGAAAAAAATAATGGCATAACAACAACCAAATATGACTATCTCGTAGCTAAGAAGATTGTGGTGGCTGTTGAAAAAGTTAGACTTAAGAAACCTCCTTCCACTTCAAATAAAGGAAACATTATATTGGTGAAAAAAAAGGCAACTCTTGTGCTTTACTATGTACCAAAAATGAGGAAAAAAGAAGAACACTCATACAATGTCCAAGATAATGTACTAGGGGGTCTGAATCTTCCTATAAAGAGTATTTATGCAATAAACTTGTCTTCAAAGCTAATGGGATAATTTGTGGCTCAAAACCCACCGCAAGATATGGAACTCCCACAAGGCACATAAAAGAATGCTTTGATCCAAATGCTTATAAACTGTTTAAAAGGCAGGATACAACCCTAATGAACCATCAAAGTTAGGGAAACCCCCATCAAAAGCTACTACTAAGAAAGCACGTTAAGTCTTAGGGTACACACAACCACTACTAGTTCACATCTCTATAAAAAGGGTAATTAGAAACTACATCACTGTAGAGAGGAGTCTACTACTTCTAACAAAAGGCCTTTTGTATTTGATCTACTTGGAAACTAACTGATAACGCTCAATTTACACGTCAATTTGAGTGTAAGGCAATCTTTGTCAATATATTTACCTAACTTCAGAGTCAGGGATGAATCCACAAGGAGCAATGTGAGTGGCGATAAAATTTAATTTGAAATGATAGTTACAAGTTAAAATCAAACAAATGGTACAAAAAGATAAAATAGGGTAGGTGAGTTCCTGCAATAATATTTTTGTGGGATTTTCATGTATAAATTTGGGGATACGAATAATTAGAGTTGTATCAATTATGAACGGATCTAGGGATTATGCATTACTAAGGTAGTGACATGTGGCAGTTAGTCATCAACATCGATTTAGTAAGTCAAATATGGGTAGGTTTGGTTATAGATTTTGATGCTAGTCTTTCAACAAAACACCAAACTTTCACCCATTGATCCTTTTGAATACCTAATGGGTGTGTTCAACAATTAGAAACCACAACCTCAATCAAGGCATCCCCATTTCTAGGACGACACCCATGGCATAGTCAACCTCACTTTCACCCTTATTTCTAAGATAGTGAGAATGTACCAAACTATACACATAATTGTCTATCATTATTTTTGTATCCACATCGCTCTTTTGAGGATGATATAAATTCCTAATCTTCACCTAAAGCCCTTCTTTTGAAGATATCCTTGGGTTTTTTAGAGCTTGGAGCTTTCACCCATCAAACCCATGTAGGTATTTAGAGCTTTCACCAATCAAATCCCAACCAAACTAGCATATCAATAATAGAATCCATAAACATGAACTACAAAATAGATGCTAACAATAACAACCCACACACACTTTAATCCCTATTCATAAATAACCCCAAGAGGGAGATTTAGCTACACATAAGATAAATAAGCATAGATATATCCATAATCTCCATTGAATTAATTTGTGGTAGATCTAAGCAAATGTTACTTTAAACTTTGCACCTCCACAATATCAACAATGAAAGTGAGAAAATCTTCCACTTGGAGAGTCTCCAATGTATTCTTCACCCAAAATTTATACACTATTTTCTTCTTAAAAAATGGAGTCTATAAAACCCTAAGCTAAACTAGAGAAATATTGGGGAAGAAGGAATATGATGGAATGAATGATCCCTCCAATTAGGGTTATAGCCTTTTTGTTCAAATTGGGATCAACATATGAAAGTATAGTTTTACCCTTGGGATGAACATTTTCGCCAAGCCGTGATCGCGCAAGTATGGTTACGACTGCGGCTACACGACCACGATTGACTTTTGCGGTCACGATTGATTGACCATCTTGATTGACCGCGACCACGGCTCATGGACTGTGACCGCGGCCCATGGACTACGACCGTTGTAACTGAGGCTAGTTCACTGTAGGCCTTCAACTGTACTTTTTTTGCTCCCTTTTGATCATTTCAAGCTCCAATCCATATATTTTGGTCTCTTCAACTCCTACACTTGCAATGAGTGGATATTAGTGCATTAAATAACAATTATGACTCATTTACTCATTTGATATAAAGTAACATGCACAAAAAATGAGTGTGAATGAATGGTAAAATCACCACTCATCAACACCCCCAACTTAAGACCTTGCTTGTCCTCAAGCAACACTACCTCTTTTCCATGAGCCACAATCCTTTATGCCTATATTTTATGCCTTAGTTTCCATACTGACCTCGACTAGAGTCACAACCACAAGTAGCTCATCGCTCATGTGCTAGGCTAATTTTTCAACACCCCTCATTATAAAATGTAATAATTCAGGCTACATCATACTTTAAGGAGAAATCAAACAACAAAAACCAATACCCTAGAAGTGGCTCACCTTTTGACTAAAACTAAATCATACTCCACTTGCCTCATTATCCGGGAGTTGACAAAAATTACCCACCTCAACTTTTTTGCATACCCATCTCACAAGAAAGAAAAGTTTCACACACCAAACTACCGATCAAGTAACAAGGGATTTTTAGTGAAAAATTCTCCCCTCACCAAAGAAATCTCTATGTAACAAGTTTCATCCCATAGGCTTGCCCTTATTTTCAATCACCACTACAAAGAAAGTAAATGGTTGGAGATCTCAAAGGACTTTCTAAGCTTGGAATGTAGGTTCAGGTTAGGGTAGAATATCAAATAGGGAGCTTGGTTACACCCTACCTTAAACATCTACATCACACTTTACAACACTCCTCATTTCTACTAAGGGCCACTCCACTTTGTTTCTCTCTTTTCTTATGCCTACTTTTCGCCTCCTTTGTTCCCCATTTTTCTTTTACTACCATTTACTTATATTTTTCTTCAAGTCATCATTTTTGTGAGTCCTTTCCTTTTCTAAATATTTGTTTTCAACACTTAGGTACATTTGGCATTTTCTATAGTACTTCGTGGTCCCAAATTTACTTCAGACGATTTTTATCACCCCCAATTTAGGCTTTTAGATTCACGTTGTATTTTTAAGTTCATGGAGGGTATGGTTCAAAGAGGGATAAAGATAAGGGTTCACGACTTGTAATGAGTTTTCCAAAGAAAGGTTTAAAGGCTCAAAGTGGGTACTAGGGATTACAATTATACACGGGTAGGCTTTGTAGGCTAGAGTGGGTACTAAAATCACAAAGAGGGCCTAAGATCATTTCTCTAACCAAATACAATAAAAATTAGTTCTAAAAGACAAATGGGAAAGTTCTAGATAACACAAGTATACAAGAGATAAATACAATATTCTCACCACACATGGCATGCAAAATTCATTAAGGGAGATCAAATGTCCCTCTCGATGAAAATAATTATGGAGTATTTTGATGTGTGAGCTGATGCTAACATATTTGAGGCTTTTAACTCTAAATAATTGCAAGGTCTTGAGCAAATTTTGTCAGTTTTGATTGTTTTATGTTTGATTTTGCAGTTTAAGCTGATATGATAGAGAAACAACATGAAATAAAGCAAATAAGTTGAAATTTAAAGAAATCTGAAGGCAAGTGTGGCTAACGACATTTGTGATAAGTCGTCAGCCCTGTGATAAGCTATCAGGTTGGTCATCATCAGTAGATAGAGAATTGGCCTAAAGTGGAAGTTGTGACGACATTTTATGATAAGCTGTCAAGGGTATGATAAGTTATCAAGAATGTTGTCATCATAAGGCAGCCAAGGAGAACTGAAGCAAAGTCTTGATGATGTTTTGTGATAGGCCTTCACGTAACTGATAGGTTATCAAGTTTGTTGTCAGCCTTAAACAGGGAATGAGTTCCAGTTGGTAGAATCAATGTCATTTTGTGATAGGCTATCATAATGGTGATAAGTCATCAGGAATGTCGTCTGACTTAGGCAGGATATGAGAATTGGAGAAAAAGTGTGACGATATTTCTGATAAGTCATCACAGTCCTGATAAGACGTTAGAACTTGCCGTTATACCTAAGACAGGACTAGTGCAGATTTGAAGAAGACCTGACGACATTCTTAATAAGTCGTCAAGATCCTGATAAGGCTTTACCAATAGTCGTCGTCTATTCCGAGAAAAATTTGTAACCTTAATTTTGTTTCCTTATTTAGGGTAAACTATTTAAAGCTTTGTTTTAGGGTTTTATAGACAAGAATTATCATTATGATTATTCCGCACAAGGGGGTTGGCACATGAGTTTTAAGAGACGTATTTTGATATTTTCTCTCTCAAGTTTCTTGGCTTGAAAAAGCAAATAATTTGAAGAGATTATTATCAGTATTTTGGAATTTTTCCTTCGTGATCTAATCTGCAATTCACTAGTTATTATTCATCTTTGTAAGTTTATCTTTCAAATCATGAATTCAATTATGTGTTTCATTTGTTACATTATGAGTGGCTAAACTCTATTAACCTGAGTTATGGGATCTAGGGTTAGGTCATGATGGTTAGGTCATGATAAGGTGCTAAGTGTTCAAGATTCAAAAGGTGGTAGGTTTTGTTAATAATTCTGAGGTTTTAATTAATGTCTGTTGGTTACAAACAGTAGACACACCTTCTTTTATTTGCTTTAGAAAGAAATCAAATATAGTAGGAAGTGAATTATCAATAGGGACTCGAAAATACTTCGTTTAATAATCTGTGTTGTAATAAGGTTGGTTAACCTGAGGTAAAATCTGGGCAGTAAATTGAAATTCCCTAAGTCCAAGAGGATTAGGGAATTAAATGCTTAAGTAGGTCGAGAGACATTTAAGCATAACATCGATAAAGATAGCTTGTTATCCTACCCACCGTGAGAATCTTGAACCACTTTTAGCATTTGTCATGTACCGGATGCCCTAGTGAACATAATTCTGGTTATTTCACAAACTCTTGATTACAAACACTGAAACTAAAGTGACCAACAGTTATTTGCTAATCATAAAAAAAACCTCCCATTTTATCTTTTCGTATTATTTGTTTGAATTTAACTTGTAGCTTTTGTTTCAAATTGATTTAATCGCCACTCACATTGTTCCCTGTGGATTCGATTCCGACTCCAAAGTTGGGTAAATATATTTCCAACGATCGCCTTGCACTAAATTGAAGTGTAAGCTGAGCGTTATATAAAATGGCACTGTTGCCAGGGAATAATTTGGCGTATTGAGTTGGTTTGGAATATTAGCCTACTTGCTTGAATTCAATCTTGTAAATATTTATTTTTAGTTTTATTTTATCTCTTGTGTTACGTAGATTTTTATTTTAGTTTACTTATTAGTATGGCATCGTGTAATGAACATGAGCTTGGTGGTTGGAAATCTTATCTTGATGATCCATGTCCATACTGTGATGGACCTTACTTTTGGAAAGATTATAGATATGCTCCCCGGAGAGAGATGTGTGCACCATCTCCATCCTACCGGGAGTATGATTGTTCATTATGTAATGGTCAAGATGGATATTGGAGTGATTGGCCAAATCCCCCTCTCCCTCGGTATGCTAACCCAAATTCTAGTTCTTCTTATAATTTGGATAGGTCTTATGGTCAAGAACAGGAAGAATGAAGCACCGAAAAGAGTTGCATTAAAGCTATTCTTCAACTAATGTTAGAATGTATGGACACAACGAATGATATCATACATGATATACATCAAGACATAAAGGAAAATAATGAGGAAAAAAGAATGATAAAGGATATGGATATAGAGGTCAAGCATTCAAAGACTTTTCCATATTATGTTTAGATGATATCTTGTCTGTAGAATCATTTAACATAATGGACGAGTGTGAAGATGAAGAGCAAGAATCTGATGTTGATAATGAGCTTGATGTTGAGAAACCCTCGGTGATTTCCCAACCAACCGAACCATTTATGAATGAAGATGCCAAAGATAAGGAAATGGTACTAGAGTCAAAAGAAGAAACCAAGCACAATCCTTGTGAAGACTCTAGTCCATTTCGGGGTAAAAATACTAATATGGATGCTACTCCAAAATTGAGAGTTAGTCCACATTTGAACCACTTTTCAACATTATGCTTGGTGGATGTGATGAAAGTCGAAACACTCAAGCAAATGATGAATTTTGAAAATGAGGAGGAAGATTCTTACATTTTAGAGTTTGTCCTTCCAAAAAGGTATACTACAACCCCAATCTTGAAGTCTAAGAAGCTTAAAGATCGATGTCCATTTAGTGGTTGTTTAAGAGTCTCACCGTTGCCAAATGGGCCCATACGAAAGTTTGATGCAAAATTGGGAAATCAATTCAAGTCTTCAAAGTGATGTGATAGAACATTCCTCATCATGTCCTCACATTTTCCCAACACACCCCGAATATGTATACATTAAAATTTGGGTCGACGTTTTAAATCCTCCAAGTGGAGACATAAATAATTAGCAACAAGGTATATTGACTAAGTCTGAGTAATCAAGATAACTAAATCGTGCCGCAACATTAAACCAGGCGCATCTTGGGAGGCAACCTAAGGTATTTTGTTATTTGTATTCATATTATGTGATTGACATCAGATCTTTGCACTCATGGTGCCGCAGGTATGTTTCTAACTCTCTTATTTTGGTTTGATGCATTGGGGACATTGCATGATTTTAAGTTGAGGGTGGGGCTACTTGTGGGTATTGATGTCCTCCGTGGGTTTTTGTTGTCGTGCCTCTTTTCCCCGGAGTCTTGTTCCTAGTAGAGCCGGCATGTTTAGGCGTATTGTGTTTTATTTTGTGATGTGTTGTGGTTAACTAGGAGAAATACAAGTAATGAGAAAGTTAATATGTTTTGTGATTTTTGAGCACCTCTCCAAGTGTCTATTTGTAATACTGTGTGAATTGCATTCATTTTTTACCTCAGTGCATCTTTTGGTGGCATTAGTTCTAGCAACTTGATAATCAATGCTGAATAATTACACGAACTGGATAAGTAGTGATGTGCGATATATTTGTGTTCCATGTATGTGTGAGGTCTTACTCAGTTCCCTTTGTGTGTGAATCCAGAACTTGCCCAGTTAGTCTTACCTTGGTTGTAGGATAGGGGTTAGAAAAGGATCATAATCCATTTTTTATTGTTACCTACTTTCAGCCGAAATGACCTTCCCAATGTGAATAATATTCCTTGATCCCTGATTTGAGCCTATATGCTTATTTATTTCTGTGAAACCTCTCACCTTTCCGTTTATATCACAATGAACCTATTTTGGCCCTGGTCTTCCTTGAACACTGTGCACCTTAACTTAGGAAAATAGCCTAAGTTGAGGGTGGATATCATAAGGGTGGGTGATATAGAAAGAGTATAAAGAAAGGTAGATTAAAAGAAAAGAATAAAAAGTGGGGTGCGATGGAAACGAGCAAGAAAAAATAAGTTGTGAAAAAAAGTAAGTGATTATGGAAAAGACCGCACCCATCCTGAATAAGTGTGATCTAGAAAAGAGAAGAATAGAAAAAGGCTAATGAGTGAAACCCCAAAAAGCTAGTGTAGTGTCAAGGAGGATTAGTCACTTTAAATATCATCGAGTATCATACCAGCCCTTAGCCTACATTACAAGACAAAGAGAAGACCTATAGTGATCCTAGCTGACCTGTCTGATGATCTGGGTAATGAAAATAAGGGCAAGCCTATGGTATTCGGCATACATTGATTGGAACTTCATTCTGAGGGTGAGTGTTTTGTGATTGTCTCAATGGTTATATATGTGATGTCTAATATGAAAAAAGAGGGAATTTTTTGTAGTGAGGGCACACTGGTTACATCGCTAGTTACTAACTTGTTTGGATAGTGTAAACTTAATACATGCATGGTTATGTTGTTGAGTCAGTGCCATATCTTGATTCCTGTGTGTTGCATTGGTGTTCTTCAATAATATACACAGTTGTTCTTGAATTGACTAACTTAGGAGATGGTGAAGATTTTGAGATGATATAGATGATTGACTGCAAAATGTACTTTGTATTCTCTTAGTTGTGTTTGAGTTGCTTGAGGACAAGAAATTGTTTTAAGTTGAGTATGTTGATGTGTGAGTTGATGCTAACACATTTAAGGCTTTTAACTCTAAATAATTGCAAGGTCTTGAGTAAATTTTGTTAGGTTTGATTGTTTTATGTTTGGTTTTGCAGTTTAAGCTGATATGATAGAGAACCAACATAAAATGAAGCAAAAAAGTTCAAATTTGAAGAAATATGAAGACAAGTGTGGCTGACGACATTTGTGATAAGTCGTCAGCCCTGTGATAAGCTATCAGGTTAGTCGTCATCAGTAGACAGAGAATTGGCCTAAAGTGAAAGTTGTGACGATATTTTGTAAGAAGCCGTTAAGGGTCTGATAAGTTATCAAGAATGTCGTCAGCGTAAGGCAGCCAAGGAGAACAGAAGCAAAACCTTGATGACGTTTTGTGATAGGCCACCACATAGCTGATAGGTTATCAAGTTTGTTGTCAGCCTTAAACAGGGAATGAGTTCCAGCTGGTAAAATCGATGACATTTTGTAATAGGTCATCATAATGGTGATAAGTCATCAGGAATGCCGTCAGACTTAGGCAGGACATGAGAATTGGAGCAAAAGTGTGACGATATTTCTGATAAGTCGTCACAGTCCTGATAAGCCATCAGAAGTTGCCGTCAACCTAAGACGGGACTAGTGCAGATTTGAAGAAGACCTAAAGACATTCTTGATAAGTCGTCAGGATCCTGATAAGGCGTCACCAATAGTCGTTGTCTATCCCGAGAAAAACCTGTAACCTTGATTTTCTTTCCTTATTTAGGGTAAACTATTTAAAGCTTTTTTTTAGGGTTTTCTAGACAAGAATTTTCATTATGATTATTCCGCACAAGGGGGTTGGCACTTGAGTTTTAAGAGACGTATTTTGACATTTTCTCTCTCGAGTTTCTTGTCTTGAAAAAGCAAATACTTTGAAGAGATTATTATCATTATTTTGGGATTTTTCCTTTGTGATCTAATCTACGATTACTAGTTATTATTCATCTCAGTAAGTTTATCTTTCAAATCATGAATTCAATTATTTGTTTCATTCATTACATCATGAGTGTCTAAACTCCATTAACCTGAGTTATGGGATCTAGGGTTAGGTCTTGATAAGGAGCTAAGTGTTCAAGATTCAAAAGGTGGTAGGATTTCTTGATAATTCTGAGGTTTTAATTAACGTCTATTGGTTGCAAACAATAGACACACCTGCTTTGATTTGCTTGAGAAAGAAATCAAATATAGTAGGAAGTGAATTATCAATAGGGACTCGGAAATACTTCGTTTAATAATCAGCGTTGTAACAAGGTTGGTTAACCTGAGGTAAAATCTGGGAAGTAAATAGAAATTCCCTAAGTCAGATAGGATTAGGGAATTAAATGCTTAAGTAGCTCGAGAGACATTTAAGCATAACATCGATAAAGATAGTTTGTTATCCTACCCACCGTGAGAATCTTGAACTACTTTTAGCATCTGTCATGTACCGGAAGCCCTAGTGAACATAATTCTGATTATTTCATAAGCTCTTGATTACAAACACTGAAACTATAGTGACCAACAATTATTTTCTGATCATAAAAAAAACTCTCGTTTTATCTTTCTTATTATTTGTTTGAATTTAACTTGTAGCTTTATTTTCAAATTGATTTAATCATCACTCACATTATTCCATGTGAATTCGACCCTGACTTCAAAGTTGGGTAAATATATTGACGATGACTGCCTTGCACTAAATTGAAGTGTAAGTTGCACGTTATCACATTTATTACTATTCACAATTTAAAAATTTGTGAAACCACAAAAAGAGAAAAGGATTTGTTACAACATTGCTTACATCCATGCCCTTTATTTTTCAAAAATATTGGATGGAGGGGGTTTCTTTATTTTCCATAGTACCATGCATACATTGCTAACATATGGCGACGGCTATAACCAAAGCCTTCGTCTCACATCTTGGCTCAAGACGGTCACACGAACCATATGGCTACTCAGACTTCGCCAATGATGTACAAAGTGATCCCAACCTTACAAAACTAAATAAAATTCCACATGTACTTAGACTTTCCTTGGATCTTAGACAGTTGTGCTACAGGTACTCAGAATTCCCCTGCATACTTGTCCCAACATCACTAAGATCCATAACAAAATTTAAAGTATATATAGAAAACTAAAACTAGAAATAAAAGAAAAACATGATAATACATAAAACTTGGGCTCCATCCGAGTACCCAAAAATATAGCATCTCAAAACACAATAAAAACAATGTCCAGAGTGTCATCCATAACACTACCCAGGGACATCCAAGCAGTACAAATATAGGGACAGTCACCCCCAACTTCCTAGTTAGAAAGGTAAAAGTAAAGGATGCTCCCTAAAGCAACTTCATCATCTCTGGTATACCCTGCATCATCTCAACCATCATTAGCACCAGAACCCTCAGCAGCAGCTCCATCATCACTATCACTCCTCGACAAAGGCAGTTGTTCTGTAGGCTTAAGCACCTTAAAAATTCCCTTTACCTCTCTCCAGAACTTGGTGAAGAATTTTTCTCTTTTCTTTTCCCTCTTTAACAACCTTTCCTGTGACTCCCGAAGGGTCCTTTGTGATATTGCCAAGGTTGAATATGCCCTTTCCAATCTGGTGACCCTAGCACCTTGCTTCTTCATCTTCTCCTGATATATTTCATAGTCGGACTGAGCCGCATATGAATGGAAAATAGTAGAGGGTTCTCCTAGTCCTTAGTATAGTCTTGGAGCATGTTCCCTGATAGCAAAAATTCTATCAAGGAGTTCTGGGAACTTCACTGGGGCTTTGTCCATAGAAATACTCTATTCTAGGTGTAGCTTGGACCTTGGGAGGTTCTTGTAATATTGGAAGTGACTTCCAGAAGCAAGGCTCCAGATTCGTCTAAGTCTCCCATTTTGTAGATGAGTACCTGTATGTAAGACATTTCAAACCATTTTTTAATATTTTTAAATCCAGAACGTATGATAGATTAACAATAAAATTACATATGTAACTATTTTAGGAGATTTGGGGTAGAAAAATAGATGAGAAAAAACTTGGGTTTCTTTAGGTAGCTGTCCTCAGGTATGGCGATCGTGGAGCATTTACCGTGATCGCATTACTGCGGTCGTGATACCTGAGACCACAACCAACAGTTCTACCATTTCTCAAAATACAAGAACTTAACACCAACTTTGTCCTCCATTAAGAGCACAACATCATGATCAGATAAAAATAAGCCTAGCTGGCATGATTACAGTCCCAAACTTGAAAGTATTGATGTTGGACTCGCTTGAGCAATGAATGGACACCTATTGTGCACATCAATTATAACTAGTCTAGTTTGGAATATGGGCACTCAAGACTTCCCCAAATAACGTGTATCCACCCTACATCTACTAACCATAATTATAATTACAAGCAAGCATAGTTTTGACATTATAACACTATTTTAAGATCATGTCTAACTACACGTCCTAAGCTTACTATAATAGTGAATGTAAGGGAGTTTGAGACTACATACTAGGCAGCTGATGCAAAAGGTTTGAAATGGAACCTTGGATACTCTTGAGAGGCCACAAATTTGAGGGAGAAAATTTAAAACTAAAGTGCATGGGTGCATGGAAGTCAGATGATCTTTTTAATCTGAATTAACCGTGATCATGGTCACATGGTCTCCGCGATCGCGGTAACTGAGACCAAGCACCTGGGGTCCCTACATGCCCTGCTTAGTCTATTTGCCAAATTCTCAAATTCCTTCTTTCCACATTCAACCAAAATGCCCCTAAGTCTTAATACTTTATAGACTAAGCATGCTAAAAATCAACAAGAAAAATCAAAATCTACCCTAGCATACGTTAACAAAAGGATACGGGCTATTCTTCATGGCGTGATGGGTTACCTCCTATCTAGTGCTTAGTTTAACATCACAACACGATGGTTTCATTTCTTCCCTTTATGTCTCCACTTAGAAAATTTGAATCTCTGTCCCATCTTTCGCTCAATATGCAATGAGCGATAGAGAGATAGAAAATTTAAATCTTCCAAAATAAAACTTAGAAGAGGTGGTGGAATGAAAGGCAGGCTTCAATCTCTCTATTTTGAAGATTTGAACCTTTTACCCAACTTCACATTGAATTTTTGGATTGGTTTTGTGGGTAAAATCATGCTCATCAATCTATTTCCTTGTAGTTGAGTTGCTTGGTCATTGATGTGTGGGGCTCCATATGCTCTACGGGAATGTCAAACTCCAAAATATATTGGTAGATTTACCTCTCTCCATGATTCATAATTAACTCGAGTAGATAAACTTCCATCCAATCCAACAAGCTTAATGTTGAAAAGTGGTTAGAATGGGGTCCCTCCTTTAATTTAGGAATTACATTCAACGTAGCATAGCCACCCCGAAATGAGCTAGAGTAATCATAATAGATTAGCTTGGCTTATTATTTGGACTCTAGCCCCATTTCCATTATTATGGCTTCTTATCCCTCGTATGAGTTGGATGATTGAGAACTCATTGAGGAATCTTTACTACCAAGCTCATCATAATAGCTTGGTTTCTCTTCATGATAAAATTCCTCTTGAGTGATGGGAAAGGTAGTATAGTTTCAAGCTTTTCTTATTTGCCCAATAACTCTTCTTTGACACCCATCCATTCTCTATACATGTATTCTACATTCTCCCCCATTGCATCTACCCGATACAAGATAGCTAGTAACCTTGGGTCATAGCTACTTAACTCGGTGCATTGCTCTTTTGGTTTCTCATCATATAACCTAATAAAATCATAGGAAAAACTAGTAATTCAATTATTATAATAGAGGGAGGGGGTCTTTGGACACTCATCCCAATGTCTTTGTAGACGGCCACACATGGGGAAACCATACTCTCATTCAGATTGAGATGGTAAGATCTCTTCTCGGGGAGCATACTTACAATCTCTCCTAAATGTGGTCCGTAACAATATAAACATGGGGGGGTCACGATATGACTTACAATCATTAAACACATATATATTATAAGATGCCATCAAGAAAAGTAAAGAATGAAAAAAAATCTACCTACAAAGAAAAGTCACAAACAAATATTTACAAGCTTGAATTCAAGAAAGTAACTAAGATTCCAAACTAACTTAATACGCCAAATTGTTCCCCAAAAATGACACTATTTTTAATAACTCTCAACTTACACATCAATTTGAGTAAAAGGTGGTCGTCATCAATATATTACCCAACTTTGGAGTTGGGGTCGAATCCACGAGGAACAATATGAGTGGCGATCAAATTAATTTGAAATGATAGTTATAACTTAAATTCAAACAACGGGTATAAAAAGATAAAATAGGGGAGGTGAGTTCCTACACTAATGTTTCTTTTTGGGATTTTCTTGTATAAATTTGGGGCTATGAATAATTAGAGTTGTAATAATTATGCACGGATCTTGGGATTATGCATTACTAAGGAAGTTACATGTGGGAGTTAGTCATCAACATTGATTTAGTAAGTCAAATATGGATAGGTTTCGTTATAGATTTTGATGCTAGTCTTTCAACAAAACACCAAACTTTTATCCATTGATCCTTTCGGATACCTAATTGGTGTGTTCAATAATTAGCAACCACAACCTCAATCAAGGCATCCCTATTTCTAGGATGACACCCATGGCATAGTCAACCTCACTTTCACCCTTATTTCTAAGATAGTGAGAATTTAGCAAACTACACACATAATTGTATATCATTGCTTTGGTCTCCATATCTCTCTTTCGAGGATGATATAGATTTCTAATCTTCACCCAAAGCCCTTCTTTTAAAGATATCCTTGGGTTTTCTAGAGCTTGGAGCTTCCACCCATCAAAACCATGTGGGTATTTGGAGCTTTCACCCATCAAATCCCAACCAAACTAGCATAGCAATAATTGAACCTATAAACATGAACTACCAAATTGATGCTAAAAATAACAACCCATGAATACTTTAATCCCTATTCAAGCAAAACCCCAACAGGGATATTTAGCTACATATAAGATAAATAAGCATAGGTATACCCATAATCTCCATTGAATTAATTTATGGTAGATCTAAGCGAATGTTACTTCAAACTTGGCTCATCCACAATATCAACAATGGAAGGGAGCAAATCTTCCACTTGGAGAGACTCCAATGTATTCTTCACCCAAATTTATACAATATTTTCTTCTCCAAAGATGGAGTCTATAAAACCCTAAGCTAAACTAGAGGAATATTGGAGAATAAAGAATGTGATGAATGAATGATCTATCCAATTATGGTTTTAGTCTTTTTTTCAAATTGGGATCAGCACATGCAATTAAAGGTTTACCCTTGGGCTGACCATTTCTGCCAAGCTGCGATTGCGCAAGTTTGGCTGCGACCGCAACTACGCGACCGCGATTAACTTCCATGGTCGCGGTTTATTAACCATCTTGACTGAACGCGACCGCGGCCCATGGACCGCGACCACGGCAACTGAGGCTAGTTCATTGCAGGTCTTTAACTGCACTTTTTCTGCTCCCATTTGATCAATTCAAGCTCCAATCCACATCTTTTGGTCTTTTCAACTCCTCTACCTGCAACGAGTGTATATTGGTGCATTAAATCACGATTATGACTTATTTACTCATTTGAGACAAGGTAATGTGCATAAAAATGAGTGCAAATGAATGGTAAAATCACAACTCATCACCAACCACAAGAGCTTCTATATTTGAAAGATTGTGTAAGACCCCATACAATTTTTATCATTTTATTTTTAACCCTCCTTCTTATGTATAACATTAATTTTTAACATGAATTATGATTAAGGCTGTTAGAAAGGTGTTTGAGAAAGTTTTGGAATTTTCAGAAGGGGTTCTAGGTTATTTTGGGACCCCGAGATAGTGAGGGTCCACGATACTGGCGTGCCATGCCACTTAGCCTCCACAATAAGGGTTTAGCATATAGTCTAAGCTCTACGATAGTGGTGTGCCATGCTGCGATGTTAAATTCATCTATTTTTTATTTTTTCACTTGGGGTGAGGGGCTTTTGGACTTTTTACCCCTTGGACGACTTTTAAACACCCAATTGGCCTTTTTCATCCAGTTATTAAAGATCAAACACCATCTTTTTTCTCTTTAACTCCCCAAGAAAGATCTAGGATTTTATAGAGAATTCATCATATGGGCTCCAAACTTTGATTTCTCTTTGAATTCCTGTATATTTCAGGCATGTTTCTCTTTTCTTAACTTTAATTTTACATTGTGTCATTAAATTATCAAATATGAATGTGATTTGAAATTGAGGTTAAGAGTTTATGGTTTTTATTACTTGCATTATTTGTTTCATATTTTAATTGGATTATTCATGTCATAATTGATGGTTTTGGGACTGAATTAGTGTATTGTTTTAAATGGTTGGAATGGTGGACATGGGTTTCCCCAAATTGATGAAATTCTTGCTTGATAATTGTATTAACCTCAACCCACTTTGTAAACTTGATTTTGAATATGGATAATTGCATAGTTTAACTTTTCTTTTTAACCAATTACATTGCATTAAAGAATAAATGGATAACAATGGATTTGGATGACCTTGGTGGTTATGGCTTTCATTTTAAATAAAATTTGGGATTTAGTTTGGTTAAATGGACTAGTTTGGCATAATTGAATTAGCTTGTAATAATACTGATATGACGATACCAAGTTAGTAAATGCCTTGATGAAAGACCCCTAGGTAAATAGTTTGTTTATGTGAAATTATTTAAATTTGGGCTTAAAGAGAATTGTGTAGTTGACCATGAGGATGTAGGTCCTGGAGTAATACTGGAACCACATTTTCCAACATTTGGGGTCCATGTGATAGTGTGCTTGGTGAACACATTATATTATAGGAGGGCTATAGCCTTTGTGTCTTTAGAATTTCCTTAGTTTTTATTCATTTCGTGTGGCTGACATGCCCTGGGGTAGTTCCAGTAAGGGGAGATGGACCCATATAGTCCATAGGTGCCTTTTAGACAGAGCGAGATACATAGTTCAGGTTAATACTATAAACTCATATTTATGGCCCTTGTCCCTATCCCAATATCCTATATATGTATATATAAATGTTGTATATATGGTTTTGACTGGATTTTGGAAGTGACATTATTTTATCCCTTTCCCCTGAGTTACATACCAGTACATGGCCTACTGACCATTCCTGGATGCTTTCTCATTTGATGATGTAGATTCCGAGGAATTTTCTGTTACGATTGTGTTACATTAGGTGATTTAGTACTCCCGTAGATCTGCTGTGAAGTGGTGAGCCTCTATCTTTCGGAAGGCCCGATCACTTTATTGTTTTTAGTGTTGTCTTAGTATTTCATTTTGGATTCCTTTGCTCATATTCAAGGGCATGTCCTAACTTAGTTGGAATTTCTGGTTTTAGAGGCTTTTGTGGAAAAGTGTTGGGTTGTTTGTTTGTTTTGACTCTTAAAACAGTTATTTGGTTTATCTATCCTTCTTATTACTCTTTGGTTTGCTTTTATTCTCTATATTTATTATGCTCTGGAGGTTAGGCTAAGGGGTGGTCTTCCGCCCACGATTGGCTTGAGATACCCGTCACGGCCAATCCCGAGTTCAGGTCATGATAGATTAGGTCCACTGAAGAAGAAGGAGAAGAAGCACTGAAGAAGCTATCAAGACACGACAACTCCTACTTTACCTTAAATCTAGAATTCTTTCCAAAGTTTGATTCCTTCCAAAATAAGGCGACAAACAAAACTTATAATTTCATGTGATGATTTGATAAAGAAAAAGTCTCATACTATGATTTATACCAAGGAACATGAGGAAGATAAAGAAAGTGTAGACTATTTATATCATATTATAACCTAGACTTAGAACGATACCTCTCCTCAAATGAATAGCGACTAAAAGGTGGAAGATATTTCCTAGTATTACCATATATTCATCAATGAAAATGATCCTTAAGAGTAGGAAGATGTTGGAGGTACTCCACTAAAGCTTTAAAAAGGAGTAAAGACCACAATATATCCATTAGAAGAAGTTAATCTCAGCCCTGATAAAGACCTAAAGCTAACTTACCTAAGCACTTTTCTAGAACTAGATAAAGAAATTACTTATATAGTCATACTCAAAGAATAAAGGGATGTCTTCACTTGGAGTTATAAAGAGATATCTTTCTTAGATCGAAAAGTGGTAGTCCATAAATTGGCAGTCAAGAATAGTTCTCACCTTATTAAGCAAGCCCAAAGGCGATTTAGACCTGACTTGGTCCCATTGATTAAAAATGATGTTAACAAACTCATTGAATTTGAATTTATTTTTGAATTTAAATATCCCATATATATTTTATGTAATATTCATATGAGAAGAAGAATGGACAAATTCAACTTTGTGTCAATTCAGGGACCTCAACAATGCATGTCCTAGGGATGAGTTTCCAATCCCTATTCTGGAGTTGATGATTGATTTTATCACTGGTAATAAGGTGATGTATTTCATTGATGGTTCATCCGTCTATAACAAAATCCATATGGCACCGAAAATAAATATCTCACTATATTTTGTACACCCAAAGGTATTTATTGCTACAAGGTGATACCTTTATGTTTGAAGAACATTGGTGCCACTTATCATAGGGATATGAAAAATATCTTTGATGACTTACTCCATAAAAATATTAAATTTTATGTGGATGACTTGGTGATTAAACCAAGAAAGAGGAAAAAACACTTAAAGGACTTGAGAATGGTACTTGAGTTTCTCTGAAGATATCAACTTAGGATGAATCCATTGAAATGTGCTTTTGGAGTTACTTTTGAGAAGTTACTTTACTTTATTATATGACATTAAGGAATTGAAATTGATCAAGCCAAGGTTGATACAATTTTGAATATGCCCAATCCTCGAAACATTCATGAGTTGAAAAGCCTTCAAGGAAATCTAGAACATTTAAGGAGGTTCATCTTAAATTTGGCAAGAAAATGACAACCATCTAGCCATCTCATGAAAAAGGGTGCCTCTTTTGAATAGTACCAAGCTTGTATTAAGGCCTTTGAAAGAATAAAATCATACTTGATGGAAGCCTTTAATTCTTCAAGAGCCTATACCTAGAAAACCTTTGATACTCTATATTACAACAGAAGAGAGGTAAGTTGGAGCACTATTGGCTCAAGAGAATAGTGAAAACAAAGAAAACTCCCTTTACTACCTAAGCAGAATGATACCACCAAATGAGTTAAATTATTCTCCAATTTAAAAGTTGTGTTCCTTGTTAGTCTTTTTAATATAAAATATGAAGTACTAATTTTAATCTCATGTTGTTCATCATATGTTTAGAGCAAATTAAATTAAGCTTGTGATGTCGAAACTAGTCCTCGGCGATAGAATTGAAGGGTGGTATCTTCATTTTCAATAGTTTGAGATCATGTACATCCCTTAAAAGGCCATAAAGGGTCAAACATTAGTAGATTTCTTAGTGGAACACGTAATACTTGATGATTGGGAACTAACTGATAAACTTTTTGATAAGGATGAAATTACCATTAAAGTTTGACCCTAATACATGATATACTTTGATGGTGATGCATATCAAGGTGGAGCTGGTGATGGCATGGTGTTTGTAACTCTATAAGGAGAGTCCATCCCATACTTTTTTACATTGACAAATCATTGCTCCAACAATGTTGTTGAATATCAAGCGTTAATACTCAGACTTGAAATGGTTGTTGACATGAAGAAACTACAATTACAAGTCTTTGGTGACTCTAAAGTGGTTATCAAACATATATTAAAAGACTATGAGTCAAAAATCTAGAGCTACGCCCATATCATAATTATGCTCAAAAGTTAATACGACGGCTTGGAGAAATGATTATCCAACACATGTCGAGGAAGGAAAATATTTAATATAATGCCTTGGTTGCTTTACTATTAACTCTAACTCTTACAAATCCAACACAAGTTATTATCCACTAAGAATGGGTAGCACCACTCCTTGATAAGGATAAATCTACAGAATATAATCTTAAGCATCTTGTTGCTGTTTTTAAAGTCGTGAAGAAATATTGTCACAATCCATTATTGAATACTTGTGTTATGAAATACGTCTAGATGATCCTAGGTGAAGAAATGACATCTGTGATTATGCACCTCACTTCCTTTACAACAAGAACACATTATACAGAAGATTATTTGATGGGGTATTCCTGCAATGTTTTGGGGAGGAAGAAGCAAATCAATCTTTACAAGAAGCACATCATGAGTATGTGGATCTCATCAGTCTGGACCAATGGTCCACTTTCATATGAAAAGTATGGTATAGCCAACGATGGTGAAATATTGCTTAGTTTATGCTTGAGGATGCAAGTCTTGCAAATTTTATACAAATTTCATATATCAGCCTCCTAAAGTGCTACATCCAACTATTGTATATTCGCCCTTCAATTCTTGGGGATTGGACATTGTTGGACCACTGCCAAAGTCTTCCTATGGTTACTTGTACATCTTGGCTACAACAGATTAGTTCTCGAAATGGGTCGAAGCTGTCCTTAAAGAATTGAAAAGAGAGAATGTTACAAACTTTATCAGAGTAAATATCATCTACCACTTTGGAATCCCTCATTACATAATAATTCACAATGGCAAACTATTTGATAACAAGCTGATGAACAAGATTTGTGATTTCTTTGGTTTCAAGTAGTGTAACTCTTCTATGTACCGTAATGTCGCCAAAGAGATATCCAAAGCATTCAATAAAACTTTTTTCAACCTTTAGAAGAAAGTCATCTCCACTTCGAAAAAAGATTAGAATAAGTGAATGGAAGAAGCTTTGTGGGTATATAGGATGGGGTATCACTCACCAACACAAGTAGCCACATACTCACTTACACTTGGAGGTGAAGAAGTTCTACCACTCGAACATTAAATACCATCTTTAAGACTTCCAATTTAAGAAGGGATCCATGAAGAAGAAAATGATCGATAGTGTCTAGCATAGTTAGAATTTCTTAATGAGAAGAGGTTAGAGTCTCAACAAAATCTTGAATGTTATCTGTAACATCTATATCATTATTTTAACATAAGGTTTCTCTTAAAGTGATTTCAAGTTGAAGATCAAGTCCTTACAGTGAGCAGTCCTATTATCATTACTCATAAGTCTAGGGAAAATTCACATCAAAGTGAGATGGACCATATGTCACACAAGAGACATATTCAAATGGTGCTTACAAGCATGTCGATGCAAATGACATTAAAATTGGTCTTATCAATGCCATATTTTTTAAGAAGTACTATCCTTGAAAGAATATGATGCTCTTTAAGGCACTAGCTTAAATTTCCTGTCACTCCTGGAACATAAGAATATAATTTTTGTATGATTCAAAAAAAGGTCTACTAGGTTGAAAACCTCAAAGGTGGTAGACTAGGCAAAAGTTAGGACATATATATATATATATATATATATATAAATCACTATTCTAGAACTAAGTTATGACTTGATCCTTTTTATTGAGGTACGTAGGCGCTTAAAGTTTTATTTAAATTTCAGTTGCACGAGTGTTAAAAAAAATAGTCTCACTTGATTCATTACATAAAAGTAAAGTCTTCAATTATTCTCATCAAACTTTGACTTACGCCAAATATTTACTACTCAACAAGGGTATACCTTTAATAAAGAAAGATGAGCTCCTTCAATGTGATCTATAATTCTCAAGTTCTTCAAGCATATAGTTGAGGGTGAAAATCCACCAGGCTTACAATTTAAAATCAAACATCTGTTAGGTATGCAACTTAGAGGTTTCCATTCGCAAGGCCTTTGAATAAAAGTTTCAGGTCCACCACGGTTGGTAGAAAAATATACGAAACCGGTAATGAACGATGTTTAGAGGATGTCAATTCTTAATGCAACATCATCAATACATAAAAATAAATAAATAATTATTGAAGATAAAACACAAGAAGAATATAAAAAGGAATATGAGATATAAAGTAGAATAAAATGAGCTTTTAATTCTACTAATAATGTCAACTAATCAATCAAATTCTTAAAAAAGGGAGAACAAAGTTGGAACAAAAAGATACATTTCCTAAGGCTAATCTAAGCATAACCTATTATTAAATAAATCTTGGAGAGTAGCCATTAAGCTTTTCTTCTTCTTTTCTACGTTGTTCAAGGCATTCATTATTGCCAAGGAAACATCAACACATTGGATATACTCTTTTTCAGCAACAGAAAAATTTAGATTCAACCTCTTCAGCTTCTTGCTTGGTAGCATTTCAAGGAGCTTTTAAATTCTTCATATTATTTCTTGCCTTCTCAAGAGATTTGCAGAAAACAAATGTTTCTTTGTATTTCTCATTCTTTTCCCTTAACATAAGTTCAAAATGCTCCTTGACTTTTAAATGTAGCCCTAACTTTTCAATTTTGCAACTTTATCAACAAGGGTGGATTGTGCTTGGTCATAGGAAGTGGCAAGCTTAAAGAAGAACCCCAATAGATTTTGCAAAGTGGAAATATCCACACCTATTCCACTCATGTCGTTAAATATGGCTTTGACATCATCTTTGATAGAAGAAGCATGATCTGCACTAAGGCTTATGAGTTTGGTTCGAATGCTAGCCCAAACTTTCAAAACGAAGTCCCTCTTAGAGTTAGAGACAACCTTTTTTCCATCAAAAATAGACATGGTTACTATTGGTTATTGGTGGAAGTCTAATTCTACATTTTCTATAACTTGACTACGAAGAGTAAAAGTAACCTCTTTGTATGGCAAAAAAAACTCTCTTGAGTCTGGCCTTGCTACCGACTCACTACTATCTTGAGGATTAATTTGGTAAGGATTCACAAAATTTAGTCATTGCTTAGTTGCACAACAAAAAAGTGTGAAAGAGAGATATATAAAGGGAATTCATATGTTACGAAACAGTATGGAATTTAAGTCATTACCTCTTCAATGATCGGCAAAGTCCTCGAGAAATGGTTATTATTATCAATAATCTCCACCGCATGCAAGTTAGTATTTCTTGACTTGTCTAAAGGTGGTTTCACCTTATTAAAACAATGATCTCTATGAATACTACTTCTCTTATCTTGAGATGGTCATTTGTTGGAAGCTTGTTGAGTCTGAGCAGGCGGCTCTTTTTATCAAGCCTCAATATATAGAGGTCACTTGAACTTGTTTGGAATGACTACTTTAGATTTTTAAAAATGAGGCTTATCCACAATAGGGACCTACTGACTATGTTCTTTAGGAGTATCAATAACAGGACCTATTACATTCACCAAAGATTGCAAGTTAGTATCAAGAAATCTTCCATGAACATTTTCCCACCAAGATTTATATGCAGTGAAAAAGTACTTTCGCATATTGGATGTAGTATTAGGGAAAGTTTTTTTTGGCATAGATCCATGATCTAAGGTCTTCATCTAATGATGCACTACGAATATCACTTTTTAAGTTGCCAGGGATATTCTGATAAAATCCAAAATGGCGGCTAAAATTGATGCGAACTATATGGCTCAAGGATGAATGAGTCTCCATATCTAAAATGGAGAAAATTAAAATGAAGGCTCATAAAGTAACTTATTTTGACTCCGCA
Organism: Capsicum pubescens; assembly: GCA_030864215.1. Classification (NCBI taxonomy): domain Eukaryota; kingdom Viridiplantae; phylum Streptophyta; class Magnoliopsida; order Solanales; family Solanaceae; genus Capsicum; species Capsicum pubescens. The sequence continues at coordinate 90,040,251 of CM061549.1, read as the reverse complement.
TCCTTATCATTTTAGACAAAATAGCAAAGAGTGGACTTATTCGACAGAGTAGTGGTCCAAACAACACTGTCCCCTTGGTGCATACATATTCTGGCAAGCTCTACATCAAAATACCTTTCCCCACATTCACCAAAACATGTCACCATCAATAGAATGGATGGTCCTTTAGAAAGAAGAATATGTGTCTTCAAGTAATAAGCAAGCCAACCATACACATAATGAATGAGAAAGGATACTTTAAGGTGCACAAGCTGGAAAGATTTATAGATCATTGTTTAAACCATTATAAATGCTCGATAATATTGGAATCACAAGACTGAATAATTGTTTATTTTCCATTATGGTTGCTACCCTAAAAGCTCCTTGACAGATAAAATCACCGTCCTTAGAGGGAAATACAAAAATGTAAAAATAGCACGACAAAAAGGCTACCAAATATGTATTAGTTCACTGTTTGTATTGTATTCTTAGTTTAAAAAATGTCACCCATTTGAACTTGACCACTTTACTGCTGTAGGAATAGCCCTAGTTGGGTTACGAGTTGACTTCAAGCAAATAAATTTTTTCTCCTTCCTTAATAGTGATGGCTCGTATCTCAAGACCATTTTGCACCAAAACTTTATACACTTTCTTATAAGAACTCTCAGATTAGAAACATCTCTTTCTTGAAGATGTTGGAAGGCAACAATTAAGAATTCACGAGAATAAGGGATGAATATCTCACTTTTTTCATCAACGCCTACGAGTTCCTTAGCTTTAAGCACAACTTTTTTTATGGAAAATACCTTCAATTGGTAGACCCCCTAATTTTTGTGTAAATCACAAAGATATATAGATAGCTCTCCAACTGATGTAAGAAATGTGTTGGTATTTAGACATCAATATGTAAGAAATGCTTGTAATATGTTTGAATTTGATCATAGGTGAACAGAGAAGCATAAATTGCATCATATATTTTTGTTGCCTTCAGGGTTTGTTGGCTTCTAGACAATATGTCTCCATACCATTCTAGTATCCTTAAGTGTGATGATATTTATCGTATGTGTCCATGGTACCTCGTCAATGTTTATCTCCCTGGAGTACTCAATGTCCAAAGAAAGAAAAGGTGATGGTAATGTTCAATTGGAGTTGGTTAGGGGTTTAAAGAGACCATAATTTAATTAGTTGATTAGAACTAGTATTATTTTCTGAAGTTAAGTCTAATATATGGAGATAATTTTACAAGGGTGGCCACGACTCTGTCATACCAGGTGGCTATTGGCGAATCAATCAATAGCTTGGTAAAAATTATTCCATCATCGACCTCAATTAGGAGATACTTGTTTTTGGAGGATAAAGATGTATAGTCCTTAAAGCAAACCATCTCTTCAAACTGCATAAACAAAGAAATCCTAATCAATTACAAAGTTAAGATACATAAAGAATATATGCAGAAACACAAACTGAGAGAAAGGTCCTCCATGTTTTTGCTTCATTAAAATATAGTCACGTATGCTAGAGCCAATGAGTTCATTAAACCTGAAGCCGAACATGTGAGACCTCAAGATGATAAGGCGAAGTTAAACTCTCACACGTTAAGATGACAGGTGTATAGGTATGTCGCTAAAAGAACCCGAACTTTTCAGGTCTCAAAGTGACAAGGCAAAGTTAAACTATCGTACCTTAAGATGACTGTTGTATAGGTACGCCACTAAAAAAAACAAACTTATTAAGTCTCAAGGTATTGGAGAAAAAGTTAAACTCTCACACCTTAAAATAAATATTGTATAAGTATATCAGTGAAAGATATAAAACTTGAAGCCGAACTTGTCAAGTCATAAGTTGATGAAGGCGAAGTTAAACTCTAGCACCTTAAGATGACCATTGCATAAGTACATCGGTGAAAGGGACCAAACTTGAGGTGGAACTTGTCAGTTCTCAAGGTCACAAAGGCGAAGTTAAACTCTCACACCATAAGTTGACCATTGCATAACTACATCAATGAAAAGAGCCAAATTCGTCAGGTCTTAGAGTGTCGGAGGCGATGTTCAACTCTCGCACCTTATGTTGACCCTTCATGAACATTATTTTTTTCAAACCTAAAAAATAAAGGGCACAAACAAAGAAAAAGAAAAAAATATAGAATTTTTTTTTACCTAAATATGGATAGATCTTAATAGTCAAAGAATGACATACTGAGTTCCAAATGGACAGAATCCTAAGTTACACTAGAATTCCTGACGTGTATAAGCCTGGATTATTTATATTGATGGTCTGGTTATGGATAATTTTAGGCCCAAAGAGGCTGGTGCAAAGTTCTCCTATGTGATTTTTGATAGATGTGGTGGTGGCATAATCCTAACTTTAGTTGAGGAACATCAAGTAGCAGCCGATAAAGTCATACTTGAAAAAAAAAGTCCAATTGAAATTCAAAAAGAAAAAGTCAATTACAGAAGAATTTTTATTTTCAAAGAGTTAAAGTGTTCCTGATGACATAAAAACATTGAAATAGGAAGCCACCAACTTTAATTTAAAAAAAAAAAGGTAAAAGGGGGTCGTAAACCATTAAAAGCTACTAAAGGTCAAAACCCCACCTTTTTTTCTTTATTTTGCATGTAAACAAAAAAAAAGTAAAACGGAAAAAATTTCATGAAAGAGGTCTTTTAATGTCTAAACAAAAGTCATCCAAAACATCCAAAATAAGGGTATATACATAATTTCATCCGTATCCCAACTTTAAACCAAACCTTAATGACTTTTCTTAAGACAAGTTAAATTTAAGAGCAAAAATGTCTAACTTATCGCAACTTTGTGCTAATGAAAATGATCCAGCGCATAGCCTTAAGGTATGGTGTGCCCACGACTATGTGTTATCTTTGAAGACTTGTTGGGATTCAGTAAATCCTGGAAGATGATATTGAACTTGTCTTCAATATGGTGTAAGTTGTTTATTCAAAGGATAATTAAAACTCATCTTTTGTGTCTAAATGTTATCATTCTTATTTTCATAATTTATAACTATATTGCAGGGCCCTAGAGTTGCAAATTTTTTCTTTGAAGAGATAAAGATATTTGTAGTTGATCGAGTTTCGTCATCCTAAAACTTGTTGCTCAAATTAATTAATTAAAATTGTAGTTGAAATCTCGTAATAATTAGGGTGATCCAATTGATGAGAACCGGGATGAAACCATTGAGGATGGAGAAATTATATCAAACCAACGGTATAGTAAAAATATGAACGGCCAGTCAGATGAGAAAAATGGAGGAAGGAGTATAGAACTAGAGGTTTGAAGAGCAAGAGGGTGTAGAAGTCAAACTTTGAAGGATGAAATTAATTTTATTATTTTTTAAAAAAGGTTATACACTTTTATTAGTTCATCTATCTTTTTGTAAAATATTAGTTCATTTATCTTTGTTTCATTTTGGATGTGCATTATTTTTCGTTCGATGTATTTTTCTATCTTGATATTTATCCGGATCATAAAAAGATATTGATCCTCATACATAATTTGAAGGTGAAAAAAGGCACATTAACACAATAGTATGTTTTGATCAATATTACATTATCTTGATCCTCATACGTTAACTCAAACGTATGCATTGTTGCTAATTTAGTTGCCCATGTTAATTATATCATGACAGATATTTTTGATGTATTTGGGCCAAGCCACTTTTGGTCCTGGTCTTTAAACTCAATCTTGCTTGTTTAATAAATGGACATCCAGCCCGATTTTATTTTTTTTAAAAAGTTATGCAATTGTATTAATGGAGCTCCTCTTATAATTCATCTATCTTTCTTTCAATTTTGGTACACATCATTTTGTCTAAAATATTTTACTATATTGATATTTATACGAATCATAAGATTTATTGATCCTCATACATGATTAGAAGGCTAAAAAAATGCACATTTACTTAAGTGTATAGCTTGATCACTATTTTGTTAGCAGTGAAGACTAAAAATAGTACACGAACATAACTTAAGCTCGATCAAAGATAAATTTATTTCAATTATTTTTAAGGTTGGAAAAACTTAACTTAATCTTGATAAAATAATAACTTTATTTCAGATTAAAAATTATAGTACTAAAATGTTATAACTAACTTAACTTAAGTTTGATCAAATATAATTTTATCTTTCAATTAAAAATCTTTTCGAAATAAATTTTTTAATGAAATTAACTTAAGTTTGATAAAAAAAAATAACTTTGTTTCAATTTTGAATTCTATTTTATAAATCCTTTTTGACAAACTTAAATTTATTTTATAAAATAACTTAAATTTTTTTGACTATCTTTAATGAAAATTTTCAGCTTAAAATTTAAATTTTTTCAAATCTTCCGTCCAAATGACCCACTAATACCGTATAATAAATATTTTTCTCCTTCTCCATGCATAATCTTTATGAAAAATTAATTACCTCATTAACTAATTCAAACTTGACTCATCTCTTTAATAACTTTAGCAAGACAACTCAAGCACAATCTTTGGTGAATCTTTCGACTATAAAGAGCGAAAAATGGAAAACTTGTCACAACCTTATATTAATGATAATAATTTAATGTATAACATTAAGTGAGGTGCGGCCACAAGCAGTTGTTTCCAATATAGACATGTTGGGATGCAATCAATCTTGGAAGATGGTATTGGTCTTGTCCCCAATAAGATGTAAGTTGTTTGCTGAAATTTCAATTAAAACTCATTTTAGTTTGTAAATTTTATCATTTCAATTTTATAATCACTATTACAGGGCTCCCAGTCTAGTAAATTCTTCAAATGGAAAGTTGAAGTGCTTTGTGATCATTCATGGTTCATCGTACCAAAATTCGTTGCTCGAATTAATCAATTTTAATTTTAGTTGGAATATCATAATAATGCGGCTAATGATGAGCTTGATGAAACTATTGAGGATGGGGACTCTATCTCAAACCATATGAAAACTAAATATGGGACCAATGGGTCAGGTGGGTAAAATGAAGAAGGGAGCAAAGAACTCGTGTTAAATCGAGTTAGGGGAGTCCCTAGGATAAAAATAAGAAGAGGAGGTTGGGTTATAGATCTTCATAGAAGATCTTAGAATCAAGAAAAAATGATCCTCGTACATGCTTTTATTGCTTTTTAATTTAGTCGTGCAAATGCATTATGAGATCTCTTATAATAAATCTATCCTTATTTTTTAGCTATGGATCATTTTTTGTTGATAACTATTTCTTATCCTCATTTTTTGATCACAAATGCTATTAACCCTCGTATATGATTTGAAGGCTAAATAAGGCACTGAACTAATCACTTGAGCTTGATCAATATTTGGTATACACTATTTTTGTTCTTTTACATTGAAGACTAAAAGTTTTACACAAACTTGACTTAAGCTTAATCAAAAATAGTTTTATTTCATTTTTTTAAATTTATCACGATAATAACTTAAGCTTTATTTTAGAATTAAAATTTTTTTTTTTTTAAATTTTTACACGAACTTAACTTAAGCTTGAAAAAAGATAATTTTATTTTAAGACTAATTTACGTGTCTTTCCCATAAATATTTACTCCTTTGACACTCAACCCACTCCTTTACACTAAACCCCTAAACCTCTTAAAAAGTCATTGAGTTGTAAGACCTATTTACAAAACAAATCTATGATGGTTAACCTATCTCAGATTTTTGTTGATGAGAATGACTTAATCAGAAACACACAAGTTAGATGCAAGCATAACTTGTTATTATCGATGAGGACTATTTGGAATAGAGATAATCAAGGGAGATTGTATTAGGCTTGTCCACTGTGCAGAAGTCGCCTAACCAAGATCAATTAAAACTCATTTTCTGTTACTAAATTATATTTCCTTTTTAAATTCATAAATACTATTGTTGTAACGACCCTCCTAGTCGTTTGTGAAATTTTCTTATCTTCTTTATTTTAGGGCTCTCTGTAGTTCGTGGTCAATTTTTGTTGAGACGACCTCCGATTAGTATCGTAATAGTTTCAATAGGTATGAACTAAAAATTTTAGTCAATTTAATTATTTAATTTATTTTTATGGGGTGATGAATAAATTTTGAGACATTATTAAAAGTTTTGGGTATTATATAGTAAATTTAATTAATAAATTAGTGGATTAAAATAATAATTTATCTTCTCAAAATTTTTCCTAATGCATAAATCCACAGCTACAACTTATGTCCTGACAATCACTAACTCAATATTTTCCAACGACAAACACTTCATGGTCAAGCCAAACCTCTCTTATATCACTAACACCAATTTAAGATATACAGAGTCATTATTATTTCAACTTAATAATATTTTTATTACGGTCTTTACTTAACTCTTAATCACCTCAAGAGTGGTCCCCACACCACTAGCACATAAGCAAGGGAAATCAAAATAAATCGATTATAGGTCATTAACAGTTTCATCACCAATATCGCATTCCAGACAAGTCATCGATCAAATTTTATAGGTATCAACAACCTCTACTAGTTTTTGTCACCTTTATTTAAAACTTATTATTTTTCCAAGCATTACGAATTTGTTTACATAAGGAACTCAAAGATAATGTCACTTAGCTAGTCCTCGCAAGGAACCCATTATAATTTTAATAATAGAACTGCACAAAAATTCTAAAAATGATTTCAATGTTCGGACCACACAAGAATTCCCAAATAATATCAAATAATCAAATTACACAAGGATCCATCCACAACATTATTAACAAGAACCTCTCATTACGAAAAACACATATCACCTCAGTCTTTTATTCCTGTCACTTTTACACCATCTTTTCTTGACATCATATTCTTATATCATCCTCTCAATTCTCATACCATCAATCTCACTAGTATAATGTACCAAAAATAAGTAAGCACCATAGAATTTCTAGTTTCACAACAACAAGAAATCAAATAATTCCTTCACATTTATCAACAAAAATTACTTAGTCAATTTTCATCACTTAACAAAAATAATTCACAACAATGACAAAAATCTAGCAACACAAGTTTAGAAAAATATCAAACTCTAGAAATCAATAAGTTCACAACTTTCATAAGTCTTTACCTATTAACAAAAACTTTTAGACCTTATTAACAGAATTATTAAGATACCAATTGGATTCAATCTAGTAGTCTGTGATTAGGATGGCACAATGGAGAGAAAGAAAGGAAAATACTTTCTACATGCCTCATAGCCTTATGAAGATTTGGTGTGGGGCCCTACACACCAATCTACGAAACTCTACTTGATATTTCTCTTATTAACAGATACCAATTGGAATCGTCAGATACCAATTGAATTCAAGTAATACCATGTAAGAAAGAAGAATTTAAATTTTTCTAGTGTCCTATAGCCTCTCGAAGAAAAGTAAAGACGTCTCCGTACCATTCCGCAAGACTCTACTAGACATATTCTTATACGATGAGATCGACGAACCTAGGTCTCTGATACCAACTTTGTCAAGAATGGACCTTGGGCCTAATTCAACCTCCAAATATAGCTCAAGAGGTAAGGATTAACTAATTACATATAATAAATCTAACACCCCACTCACGCCCAGGACCAACTGGCACTGGCGCATGGACCGGGAGCCCAAAACGGGGATGGACCTGGGTAATCGTCACCTCTTGAGATAGATTTTAAGGTTGAATTAGGACCAAGGTCCATTCTTGAAAAAGTTTGTATCAGATCCCTAGGTTCTTCGTTCTCGTCGTACAAGAATATGTCTAGTAGAGTCTTGTGGAAAAGTACAGAGAATTATTTTTGTTAAGTGATAAAAATTGACAAAGTTATTTTTGTTGATAAATGTGATGGGATTATTTGGTATCTTGTTGTTGTGAAAATATAAATTCTATGGTGCTTACTTATTTTTGGTACTATTATACTGATGAGATTGATGGTATGAGAATTGAGAGGATGATATGAGAATATGATGTCAAGAAAAAATGGTAGAAAAGTGACAGGAATAAAAGACTGAGGTGATATATGTTTTTTTCAATGAGAGGTTCTTGTTAATGATGTTGTGGATGAATTCTTGTGTAGTTTGATTATTTGATATTATTTGGGGATCCTTATGTGGTCCAAATATTGAGATCATTTTTAGAATTTTTGTGCAGTTCTATTATTGAAATTATAATGGGTTCCTTGCGAGGACTAGCTAAGTGACATTATCTTTGAGTTCCTTCTGTAAACAAATTCTTAATGCTTGACAAAATAATAAGTTTTAAATAAAGGTGACAAAAACTAGTAGAGGTTGTTGATACCTATAGAATTTGATCGATGACTTGTCTGGAATGCGATATTGGTGATGAAACTGTCAATGACCTATAATTGATTTATTTTGATGTCCCTTGCTTATGTACTAGTGGTGTGGGGACCACTATTGAGGTGATTAAGAGTTAAGTAAAGCCCGTAATAAAAATATTGTTAAGTAGAAATAAGAATGACTATGTATATCTTAAATTGGTGTTAGTGATATAAGAGAGGTTTGGCTTGACCATAAAGTATTTGTTGTTGAAAAATATTGAGTTAGTGATTATCAGGACATTAGTTGTAGCTGTGGATTTATGCATTAGGAAAATTTTTGAGAAGATAAATTATTATTGACTTGACCTTGTGGCTGAACTATATACTTGCATATCCCACAAGGTTGGTTGATACATGAAAATTTTAGAGGATAGTAATTTTCATGATAATGGTAATGCAAAATCAAATGGCTTAGTTACATTCATAAAATAATTTAAGGATGATCCTGAATGGGAGAATAAATGAATTCTTAAATGGCATGATTGATCTTTCCTTGAGTGATATTTGGTGGATATTTCTTCTTGAGTGGTTAAGGTATAATGATTAGATGGATATTAACAATGTTGTGGAGGATAATGTGTTGTAGGCTCTAATTTTGTGGTACCCATAAAATGGCATGTTTCTACCCCTTTTTAATCCTATTGTTTTTCCCTCTCTAGTTTAGATTAGTTGTAGCATAGTTATGATGTAAACCTATGTTTGGGATGTGGTTTTAGTATTTGAAGAATGATTTGTATATTTATTCTTATTGGTCTAGTATGGTAGTCTTGAAATCATAAGTTGGGTAGAGTTGACTTGAGTACCTTGTTTGTAGTCGAAGTTGCTATCTTAGGCTTTAATATGGCTTACTTGACATCTAGAATATGAACTTGATATCTTAGCCTAGTTTGGGGCATGGTGTGACTAATTATGGAAATTGAGGATTAGAAGTGGGATCGTCTGGACCACTTAGGCCTAAACTTGTGTTAAGTCTTGTGGACTTAGTTGTAGATGTTAAACATAGATGAGGCTAGTAAAGCTTAGAATAAGGTTACTTTATAACTTAGTAACTTGTATTGATGCTTTTGGAATGTGGCTTTTGATTTGTGATTATGATACTCTTTGTGGAAGTGATATTGGGCATTTAGAGATGATATTCCTCCTAGATATGTTATGTGTCCTACAGAGATGCTATTTTCTCTTAGACTTGATGATTGACTCATAGAGTTGCAATTTCCTTTAGTCATGATTATTGGACCAATAGAGACGATGTTCCTCTTAGATATGGAAATTGGTCGAGAGAGGTGATATTCCTCGTGGTCATGATGTATGACCTATCAATATAAGATATCCCTTAGGCAGTTACATTTCTATCTACATTATGCCTCTAATATGTGAGATACCTCCTATATGTGAGATGAATAGAGATATGCTACGACTTATAAGTATGACTATCAATATGAGTTCCAGATATGTATATGGGCCTAAGGTTGTGATTATGATGTTGTGACTATTTCGGATAAATTAATGGGCCAAGGAGCGTATTATGATAATGATTGAATATCTGAGGAGTGTTTATCAGTGTAAAGGGTATGTTACAGTTTATGAATACATATATGTTTGCATACGCATCTCTTCGATATGGGATGGAGGAAGATATGGTATGTTGTTTATAACTTTATTGATTGGATACTGGTGATGACATGCATAGATTTGGTACATTCATGAGTATTATATCGTCAATTTATGTGATTGTAGCTAAAATATGATCTTAAAATTGTTCTGCTTAATTAACGGTTAAGCTATGTGGTAACTAGTTGTCTATTAGGGGACTATAGCACTTGATGCATAAAAATCTAATGTATTAGTTAATGAATCTTTCTTAGTTGAACTATGATAGCTAGCGATGGTTAATGTGTGACTTATGGTGAGGTGTGGTCTAGCATATGTGAAGAATAGTTTGCATTGATGACTAAGTTTGTGATGTCGATTAGTCGATGAACGAGGAGTTGTGTGTTAATGGGGCTAGATAATAAGAGATGTTGGTAATAAGAGGTGACTAGTTAATAACTTTGAATAGTTACTAAATGGTTAAACTAATGAATATTTAAGCAAGGACTAGTTGGTAAATGATGGTTAGTTAATGAATCTTGTCGGTTAATAAAAGATGTTTAGGTGAAAAGTAGTAATGTGTTGTTTAATAATGATTAACAGATATAGGATAATTAGTTGATAATAATGAATGGTTGATAAATTGCGGTTTTGGTCTAGTGATGAACCTTGACTTGATGTTAGATGTTGGTTATTAAATAAATAGTGGTTAGTTTCTATCCCGTGAATAAGGATTATGTGAAGGATAATATTTAGGCTAATAACTAGATGTTATGTGATGACTAGTGAACTAGTGATTCTATTGTAATAAGTGTTGGTTATCTAATAAAGAGTAGTTGGGAACTATTGACTAGATAGATATTCTATGGTGATATGACTATTTTTTATGAGTATTTTAGTGTATGTTATTTGGTAATGACTATTATGATGATATGTTGATATCCAACAAGGAATGAGGATAACGTTGTGATGATGTTGATACCAGGTAAGGCCGGAGGATATATTTATAATATGTTGCTACCCGGCAAGGACGGAGGATACAATTGATGATATGTTGATTTTTGACAAGGCCGGAGGTTGATTACGATGATGATGGTCCTGATGAGGACAGTTATGATGAGTTGTGATATTGATTATGTACTTGGGTTCATTCCATCATGTGCATCGCCTATCACCAGTATGCACATATATTTATCTGTTGGTATAGAATAGTTGCATATATATGGGTGAAGAATATGTCTTGTGTTATTGTATACCGATTGAACTTTAGTCTGGGGCGTTGGGGGTACGCATAGGCTCACCTAGGTATTTGGTTGTCCGTAAGTTGAGGACTAAGGAGATTGCGTCTGTGAAGATCCAATGGAAGAATCATCCTATTGAGTAGGCCACTTGGAAGACCGAAGCAGACATGCATAGCAAGTATCCACATCTTTTTGAGGGTTCAATTAATTCTTTAATTTCCTTTCTTGTCGCTTGTTTGGTCGTTCGGGGACGAACGATTGTTTAATTGGTATCTGATGTAATGACCCTCTTGGTCATTTGAAAATTTTTCTCATCTTCTTTATTTTAGGGATCTCCGTAGTTTGTATACGTGAATTAGGACTTACGAGGGCGGATAGTACCAATCCTTGAAGTGTTTTGTAGTAATTTAATAAGTTATTGAATTATTGAGGTTTGATGAAGTAAGTCCTATCGTGGTCATTTTTTGTTGAGACGACCTCCGATTAGTATTGTAATGTTTTCAATAGGTCTGGAATGTACTTTTTAGTCAATTTAATTATTTAATTTATTTTTATGGGGTGGTGAACAAATTTTGAGACATTATTAAAAGTTTTGAGTATTAGATAATAAATTTAATTAATAAATTAGTAAATTAAAATAATAATTTATTTTACTTATGTGGTTAATAGAAGAATGAAATTAAGAGGTTAGAGTCTATCATATATAATATTAATATCATCATATATTAGGGAAAGAAGTGGGGCATGAAACCTACGGTTTCACCATTGCAGTTTCAAAAAGAATCTCTCATCTCTCGGTGTAAACTCTAGATTTTGAACATTCTGAATCTTTGAGGAAGGGCAAGGCTCTTGTTGACTAACTATGTTTAGATTCGTTGGTCTAGGTAGGTTATGGTTTAATTGGAGTTTAGACTCGACTTAATTGTGTGTATACTCCTAAATTGGATACTTGTGGTTTGGTATTCGGACATGCTTGAAATTGTTGATGTTTGGAGTGTTGATTTGTGTATAAATGTTTATTGAAAATTGACATGATGGAATTTTCTTATGACTTTAAGTGTACTTGTAAACTTGGTACATTGTGTGGCATGCTGTGAGGTTGTATAAATTGATATTGATAATACTTGGTTATATTTATATTGGATCGGGTACCATGCCGGCACGTTTATATTTATGTTGGATCAGGTACCATGCCGGTACGTTTATATTTATGTTGGATTGTGTACCACGCTGGTACGTTTATATTTATGTTGTATCAGGTACCACGCCGGTACATTTATATTAATGTTGGATCGGGTACCACGCTGTTACGTTTATATTTATGTTGGATCGGGTACCACGCCGGTACGTTTATATTTATGTTGGATCGGGTACCATGCCAGTATGTTTATATTTATGTTGGATCGGGTACCACACCGGTACATTTATATTTATGTTGGATAGGGTACCACGCCAGTATGTTTATATTTATGTTGGATCGGGTATCACGTGATGTTCCGTCTTTTAACTGAACATTTTGCATCTTTTATTGGGAAAATTGGATGTTTTCAAGCAACCAAGGTTGCATTTGCTGAAGGTTTTTAGTGTTTCAGGGTAAGGAATTAGCTGAAGGAAAAGACTATGGAAAGTGGCAGAAAAGTGCTTCTGACGGTTGAAATAGTGGACCATCACACCTTTGACAGACCACCAACCTTATCGTCAAGTCTTAGGCAGAACCCAAGGTTTCAGAACTCTCACCGACGGACCAAACGGTGGACCGTCAGATCTGCGAAGGATCACCAGCTTGGTCATCAGACTTATCCAGAACATTTCCTCCTGAAAGACTCAGCGATGGACCAAATAGTGGACCGCTAAATCTGCGACGGACCACCAGCTTGGTCGTCAGTCTTATCTAGAACATTGCCTACTAAAAGACTCAGCAACGATGTAAATGGTGGACCGTCAGATCTTTGATGGACCACCAGCTTGGCCGTCAGTCTTATCTAGAACATTGCCTCCTGAAAGACTCAGCGACGAACCAAATGGTGGACCGTCATATCTTCGACGAACCACCAGCTTGACCATCAATCTTATCCAGAAAATTGCCTCCTGAAAGACTCAGCGACGGACCAAATGGTGGACCATCAGTCTTTCGACAGGCCACCAGATTGGCCGTCATCCTAATCCAGAATGTGACTATCTTGGATCAGCAGTGATGGACCAAATGGCGGACCGTCAACCCCTCGACGGACCACCAATTTGGCCGTCAGTTTGGACGCAGTTTTCTAAATTCAAATTGTAGATTTGTTTTACCTGGGAACGTATAAATACCATTTTTAGGTTTTATTATGCAATCTATCTTTCATTTTGGTGTTGTTGCCGAGGAATACGGTTGTCAGTTAAGTTTGTGATTGTTAATCGACCCTTTGGTCAAAGTGTCTTAAAGCTTTACTTTTATTTGTTGTTTTTGTTTGTGCGGGTTGATAATTATGTTTGCACAATACATGGAGATTAGGTGCACCATTATTATCAATTCATCCGAAGCCTCGGTTGATCGGTAGAATGGCTGATCCACAAGAGGCAGAAAGATTAGCCACCTTGGCTAATGTTCAAGGAAATTAACAAAATGCTGATAACCAAGGTCGGGTGCCAAATTTTAATGATGAGGACCTGGGAGATGATGACTTATTGGATCCTGTAAACCCAAGGTGTGCTGGGAATGTAGCTGCACCTGTGACTCACAATTTACATCAAAATTGCCCTTTCAGGGGAAGACAGGACCACCAACCTATTTATTATGATCTCAATGACGATGACGACAGAATAGATGGAGCAGGAGTGACTGGAGATATTATTCCTCCACCTCTAGCACCTGTAGAAAAATTCAATATCACCAGTACCATGATCCAACTCCTGCATCTAAAGGGGTTATTCGACGGTCTGCCAAGATATTATCCTAACATGCATTTGGTGAATTTTGTCACCATTTGCAAATCTTTTGATAATCCTGGAGTAGGTCAGAATGCTATTCGCTTGAGGTTATTTCCATTGTCTCTGTCTGGGAAGGCAACATTATCGCTTTACAAACTGACGCCCAATTCTATAATCAACTAGAGGTAGTTGAAGTAGGCTTTACTAGAGAGGTTTTTTCCGCCCTCCAGGAGGATACAGTTGAGGGATGAGATCAGTAATTTTAGACAACTCCCAACCGAAGCTCTACACAAAAATTAGGAGAGGTTTAAAAAGAAGTTGATGCAGTGCCCAAACAATAATATGATGGATATTCATCTGATGGAGACTCTTTATCGGGCTTTGAACTCGATTACAAAACCAATTATTGATAATGTTGCAGGGGGATCATTTATGGATCTCACTTTTCAAGAGGCCTCGGAGATACTTGATCGGATGACGATACGAAGCAGATCTTGGCATACTAGGGATTCTGTGGTAGCAAGCCTGCCTATTTCTGTTGGTATGACTACAAAACAACGTAATAAAGAGGAAGAACGCGATCAAGATATGGCACATTTGAAGACCCAAATGGACTTGTTGACCAAGCACTTATTATCTGCAAAGACTGAAAAAGTAAAGGTTGTTGCATCTCACGGTAGAGATGATTCTAATTCAGAGAATGAGGCAAATTATTTGAATAACCAGGGGTCTTTTCGAGGCAATAACCAAGGAAATCAAGTTTGTACTTATTATCACAAGGCTGGATATAAGGAGTGGAATTAAGGAAACTGGAAGAGAAAAAATGATAGAAGTGGGTTGTATGTACCTCCCAAAAGCAGAGATAATATTGGAACTAGCTCTGGAAAGATATCCATGGAGGACATGATGGAGAAACTGTTAAATGGAGTTGAGGCTACCAACTCTGGGGTGACTACCATGAAGACTGATTTGTCCTCTATAAGTCAGTTGGTAAACTCGTACTCCACTTCGATCAAATAGTTGGAACAGAAAATGAGCCAACTCTCTATAGCATTTAATAAGAGAAAGAGTGGAATGCTACTGAGTTATACAATTCAAAACCCTCGGAATGGCAGTTCATGCATGGATATTACCACATAGAGTGATAAAGTTTTATCAGGCCCTTCTTTGGGTAAAGCTATAAATGATGAGGTGGTCAAAGAAGATGTTGAGATTAAAGAAGGTAATCCAGTAGAGTCTGAAGAGATGGATGGAATTGATATCCCTTCTAATCATTAGCAGGTTGATGAGTTGGAAAAAGAAAAAGAGAAGAAAAAGGAAATAATGGTTAATGCTTTCCCAAAACCACTACCTCCTTTTCCTCAAAGATTGAAAAAAAAGGCCGATGATATGAAGTTTAGTAAATTAATGGAAATGTTGAAGCAGCTAACTGTGAATGTTCCTTTGGTAGAGGCACTTGAACAAATGACAGGATATTCTAAATTTATGAGGGATCTTGTGACGAAGAAAAGAGTGGTGAGTTACAAACTGGTGTATAATCTCTATCATTGTAGTGTTATTTCTTCAAGGTCCTTGGTATAGAAGAAAGAAGATCTAGGGGCATTCACTATTCCTTGTACTATTGGGTCTCTGAAATTACTAAGGCCTTATGTGATTTGGGAGAGAGCATCAATCTGATACGTCTGGTTGTTTATAAAATATTGGGTTTGGGAGATCCCACACCCACCAATATATGACTTGTGATGGCAGATAGGTTGGTAAAATGACCTATTGGTATTCTTTATGATGTGTTGGTGAAGGTGTCTAGCTTCATATTTCCTGTGGATTTCGTAATTCTTGATTACGAGGTGGACTTCGAAGTGCCCATAATCTTAGGTCGACCTTTTCTCGCAACTAGAAGTGTGTTGATTAACTTACAAGCTAATGAGCTCTTATTCAAGATGAATGATGAAGTGGTACGCTTTGATGTGTTCCAATCGATGAAGCATCATAAGGAAATGAGCGTGTTCTCAATTATTGACGTATATTATGAGGATGAGTAGGAAGTGCCAATAGAGGAGAAGTTTGATGTTGAGCCTTTAGTTGCAGTGCTTATGAATTTTGATCATGAAGGCATTGAGGAGTATGTAGGGACTATTTGTACTCTGATAGGAATGGGTTTATACTCTTAGACTCCTAAAAGTTTAGATCTTAATCTTGATAATCGGGAAACACCACCGGCTAAGCCATCTTCGAAGAGCCACCAGTGTTAGAATTGAAAGAACTACCAGGGCATCTGAGGAACGTGTTTCAGGGCAATGGAAACACGCTACCCATTATTATTGCAGCTGATTTGGGCGAGCAGCAGGTGGAAGCACTTATTTCGGTACTTCAGAGGTACAAGAGAGCAATAGGGTGGACTATTGCAGATATTATTGGCATTCTCCCTGGCATCAGCACTCATAAGATACAACTTAAAGAAGATTATACTCCGACCATCGAGCACCAACGCCATCTTAACCCACCGATGCAAGAGGTGGTTAACAAGGAAATTGTTAAGTGGTTGGACGCAGGAGTGGTTTATCCTATTTTTGACTGTAAATAAGTGAGCCCAGTTCAATGTATGCCCAATAAAGGGGGCATGACTGTTGTTGCAAATGAACAGAATGAGTTGATTCCACTTAGGCCTGTGACTGGGTGGAGAGTTTGCATAGACTACTGCAAACTAAATTCATGGACTTTGAAAGACCACTTCCCGATACCCTTCATGGATCAAATGCTCGATCAATTGGAAGGAAGAAAGTGGTATTTCTTCTTGGATGGTTATTCTGGATATAATCAAATATACATTGCTCCTGAAGATCAGGAGAAAACAATGTTTACATGCCCGTATGGAACTTTTGCATTTAAGAGGATGTCATTTGGGTTATGTAATGCCCCTGCTACCTTCCAATGGTGTATGATGTATATTTTCTTAGATATGGTTAAAGACACCCCGGAGGTGTTCATGGTTAACTTTTCTGTCGTAGGAGATTTGTTTGCGTTATGTTTAGTGAACCTGAGTAGAGCCTTGCAGCGGTGTGCGAAATTTAACCTTTTGCTTAATTGGGAAAAATGTCACTTCATGGTGAAGGAGGTCATTGTTCTCGGGCATAAAATTTCAGCAAAAAGGATTGAAGTTGATTGAGCTAAGGTTGAGGTTATTGAGAAGCTACCACCCCCCATTTCAGTGAAGAGAGTGCACAGTTTCCTTAGACATGCTGGCTTTTATCAGAGGTTTATAAAGGACTTCTCCAAGATTTCAAATCCACTTTGCAAACTCTTAGAGAAGGAGGCTAAGTTTGTCTTTGATGATGGTTGCATGAAGGCATTCAAATGCCTTAAGGAGAAGCTGGTTGAGGCCTCTATTATTGTCCAAAAAATTGGTCAAAATCATTTGAGATCATGTGTGATGCAAGCGGTGTTTCCCTTGTAGCAGTGTTGTGATAGAAGAAGGACAAATTGTTTCACCATATTTATTATGCCAGCAGAGCACTAAATGGGGCTCAAAAGAACTACACTGTCATTAAACAGGAACTCCTTGCTGTAGTCTATGCTTTTGAAAAATTCTGAGCTTATCTGCTATGGACCAAGGTAGTGGTCCACACTGACCATGCAACCTTGAGATATTTGATGGCTAAGAAGGACGCAAAACCAAGGTTAATTAGATGGGTGTTGCTGCTCCAAGAATTTGACTTTGATGTCAAAGATAGGAAAGGTTGCGAAAACCAAGTTGCAGATCATCTGTCTAGGATAGAAGGTTAGCAAGTAGTTGGTGAGGAAGTTGAGATAAATGATGCATTTCCTGATGAGGAGATCTTAGTTGCTGCTATGGAGAAAGTGCCTTGGTATGCTGATTTTTCAAACTATGTGGTGAGCGAGGTCATTCCGTAAAATCTTTCTTTCCATCAAAGAAAGAAATTCATTCATGATGTGACACACTACTTCTGGGATGAGCAGTATCTTTATCGGCGATGTGCTAACAGCATTATAAGGAGATGTGTTCCAGAAGTGGATGCATTGTGCATATTGGAAGCATGTCATGCTTTCCCAGTTGGAGGTCACCATGCAGGTGACCGAACGGATAGAAAAGTATTGCAGAGTAGCTACTATTGGCCAACGTTATTCAAGGATGCTCATGAGTTTGTGATAAAGTGTGACCAATGTTAGTGATAGGGGTCGATCTCTAAGAGGTATGAGATGCATTTGACTAAGATACTTGAAGTAGAATTGTTTGACGTCGGGGGCATCGATTTCATGGGCCCTTTTATAAGCTCATATGGAATGAAGTACATTTTAGTTCCTGTGGATTATGTGTCAAAATGGGTCGAAGCTGTTGCCTAGTCTGATAATGAAGGGAGGAGAGTTATGGCGTTTCTCAAAAAGAACATCTTCTCTCACTTTGGAGTACCACGTACTATTATAAGCGACAGAGGATCTCATTTCTGCAACAAAGTATTTTGGGCTGCTTTGGTGAAATATGGGGTGAAACAGCATATAGTAGCAACTCCATACCACCCAAAAACTAGTGGGAAAGTGGAGGTGTCGAATTTTGAGATTAAAGTTATCCTAGCCAAAACAATGAACGCTAATAGGCAAGATTGGTCTCGAAAGCTAGATGACGCTTTGTGGGCATATCAAACTACTTTTAAGACACCAATTGGTATGTCACTGTATTAGTTACTCTACGGAAAAGCATGTCATTTATCGATCGAGCTGGAACGCTAGGCTTTGTGGCCTCTCAAAATGTTAAATCTAAATTGGAAGGAGGTAGCAGAGCTAAGATTGGGGCAACTGAATGAGATGGATGAATTCCATCTCGGGGCTTATGAAAGGGCAGATATTTACAAAGAGAAGATGAAGAGGTACCATGATCGAAGGATTGAAAGTAGAGATTTCAAGAAAGGAGATTTGGTGCTTATATTCAATCCAGACTCAAATTGTTTCCAGGTAAACTCAAGTCCAAGTGGTCAGGACCGTATAAAGTCAGTCAAGTTTACTCATCTGGAGTAGTTAAACTTAAAAATGAAGACAGAAACGTCTTCAAAGTTAACGGTCAACGAATCAAACTTTATATCGGTCCAAAACACTTGATAAAAAGTATTGATACCTTCTATCTCGATAAAGTCTGAGTAATCAAGATATTTGAGTCGTGCCGCGATGATAAATCAGGAGCTAGTGGGAGGCAACCCACAAATTGTTGTTGTAACCATAGTTAGAGTTCATGTTATGTGTTTGTGGAGTGTGTAGGACCAAAAATACATTAAAAAGGGGGAAGGAGGGATACAATTGAAGATAGGACACAAATCTGAGCTACTAGAACAAAATTGACGGCTGATTTGGCGGACCACTAGTCATCTGATGGACCACCATTTCTACCATCGGAAAAAGGCAAGAAAGTTCATTCACTAGATTGAGTTGATGGTAAAAGTGGTTGGATGTCACAATCTTGGTGGGCCATCAAATCAATCGTCAAACTCAAGATGGGTGACCTACGTTCTGGTAAGGTATGATGGTCAAACTGGCGGACCATCAAAATCTTGGTGGTCCATCCCACTGACCGTCATAATGAAGAAAAATCACCAAAATATTGGTAAGGAGCGACGACCGGGGTGGTGGTCCATCGTATATATGATGGACTGTCAGTATCGTCGTCGTTTTAACCCTAATTCCAAATTGTGTCAGGTTAAATCTGTACTTTTCTTAAGTGATCTGTATTTGACCCAATCGAGTGTTAATTATAAAATTGAGCGGTTCCATTCATTGTAACTGTTTCGCGTCTTTGACTGCTCCACTACCTTAGAATTCAAAGAATCTGAAGGGAGTTCTTCCATCTAAGACTCTCCATCTACTTCAACTTTCCTTATTTAATCAAGCTAAATCAATCTCTCTCTTCATCACAAACAAAGAGTGAAAGAAGTACTAAAGTTCTTAGTTAATTTTTGCTCCTGAAGTTCCAAGCAAGTAGATTACTGCAAAACCAAGGTATGTGCATAACCTTCTTTTTTTATTCTCTATAAGAAAGGTAAAAGCATGATTTGTTCTCCTGGAGTGCTTCTTTTGTGTTGAGTATGGATGTTTTGAGTTTAAACTTTAATGTATCCTATTGGGTGAAGTCTGAATAAATTAAATTGCTTAAAATGAGAAGAATGGTGCTTCAAATATAAATTTCATGTCGTTGCTATAGCTAAAAATTGATCTAGAATATGAGTTGCTCAACATAAGGTCGAATCAAAAGATTTAGCTGAAGACGGAGGTGTGATGGCAAAATTGGTGTACCGTAAACTTTGTGATGGACCACCGAATTGACCTTCGAAGGACTCATTGAAATGGCACTTACTGGATAAGCCGTGACGGACAAGCTGGTGGACTGTCAACTTTGTGACGGACCACCAAATTGACCATCGCAGGGCTCTATAATTTTTTGCACACTGGTTAAGTCTCGACAACCAAACTGGTTGACCATCCCATCACTGGTGAACCACCACTTTGACCGTCTAGACACAAAATGCAATGATTTGACTATTTTTTAGCTTTAAACTAATTTCTTACTTTTTTTCAGGTGTTATGTCTCCCAAACTTCGACAAATTAGAGGCGGAAGGTCTCAAAGGGGTAGGATTACATCCGCACCTGCCTACAACACCAGCCAACACAGAGTAGAAGATCCCATACTCTCCAAGTCTGAGGAGGAGAGTGAGAGTAGCACTAGAAGCACCAGTTCAAGCTCCGATGAAGAAACGGTTGTTGAAACTGAACCATTGCCTGTAGAGGGTGAAACTGAAGCTGCTAACTTGGGAGAACAAACGGAAGTTTCAGATGTGGAAGCTGAACCAGAGGATGCTAATGTTATCAGGCAGAAAGATCCCCAAATTCGATATGCAATTAGGTGACAGATAGAAGGAGCGCAAAAAGAATTCTATGACAGGTTCACACCCACACCAAGAGGGATCAAAAGGTCATTCATGGAAGAACATTAGATCATAACGACGGAGCTACATAAATATCCTGAGTTGGAATGCTATTTCAATGAGTATGGACTAGCATAGATGAGCAGGCCACCAGGAGCATATCAACTGAACTGGGTAAGAGAATTCTTTGCCAATTATCTTTGTCTGGCGAAAAAGTACTGCTCGAAGGGGACACCAATCCCAAACAGATAAAATAGAGAGTCTGTACCGGTCTGAGGGGTCACTATTGATATCTCAGGCCAAACAATCAACAAAATGTTGTTTGGGCCAGGATACGAGGCTCCATCTGTTGTCCCTAATTTTGAGTATAGAATTAGAAGTGCATCCACTCAGAGACCTTGGGTGGATTCATTGTTGACTGATGACGGTAACCCTTCCTGGTTGACAAACTCACATGAGTGTATTGAAAAATTAACCCTTAGCTTCAAGAATAAGTTTTGGTGGGATAGTTTTTGTTTGAGGTTAATTCTAACAAAAAGGGATGGGAACTTAGATCATCACAGAGTTGTATTGGTAGCTAGCTTGGTTTCAGTGTTGCCAATTGATTTCGGCCAGTTAATTGTTGACGAGTTGTTTATGAGGTCACATAAAATAACCAGTTCAGTTCTTTTCCCATGTTTAATCCCTGAGTTATGAAAGCAAGCCGATGTGCCACTGATTCATGGAATTGACAATGAAATACAGGCTACACATAGACAGTACATTAAGAAGTCAAAATACAAATCAAAGTTTGATATGCGTGTCACCAAGCCTTCATCTTATCAGGCTCAGTCTGCACCAGCTCCTGATGCTACAGAAATCCCCGAAGGTATGCCTTTACCCGTCACCACATATATACCACCTGATTATGTGACCCAAGGTACGTCTGCAGGGTCAGGTTTTGCACAGTCTATGGGTGGAGCAGATTTTGCTGAGTACAGGTTCAATCCAGAAAACTTTGCCAAAGTAGTGAAGACTCAAATAAGATTTTAGAGATAGCTAGAAAAGTGGCCTGGAGACTTCAAGCCATTTGTTGACGAAATTATTGCTGAAGCAATCAGGCCGTTTCAAACTATCTAAGTTAGGATGGATAACATGGAAGCCCGCATCAACAAAAGGCTAGATTCATTTTCTCTCTCTGATCTTGCCAAGCTCATGGCATAATTTGAGTAAGCAAAGGCTGGCGTAACAGAGTTAAAGGGAAAACAGTCGTAGCAGCCTGTGTTTGATCCAGTTTTAACGATAAGTAATGATGATGAAGGAATTATGGATCTGATAGGAAGACCCGTGAAGGGCAAAAGAAAGTAGTAAATAGATGAAAAAGCTGCAAGGAAAGAAGAAAGGAGGAGAAAGAGAGAAGCAATGTCACCGTA
The DNA here is from genome assembly GCA_030864215.1 of Capsicum pubescens. NCBI lineage: Eukaryota > Viridiplantae > Streptophyta > Magnoliopsida > Solanales > Solanaceae > Capsicum > Capsicum pubescens. The sequence continues at coordinate 90,017,892 of CM061549.1, read as the reverse complement.
GGAACAAGAACAACATGCTATTAAAAAGTCTAAAAAAAGTCATTGAAAGATGAAGCAGAAAGGTAAAAGAGAGCAGAAGAAGAAGCAGTAGGAGTATCTACTAGCACAGCCCCAGCAAGGGGGCAAAGTGCAGTTTTAGTTAGGGAGATGACCCCTCTGATTATGGAGAGTGAGATTGTGAGTGTCCCTACCACCATAGGGGCCAATATTTCACCAGGCGAGGATGCAGACATCTCGTCACACTTGACAGATGCCTTAGACTGAATAAGAGGAAAAACAAGTATACTCAATCCTTTGTACCTTTCTTTGAATGCTTTGAGTACAATGCATATGATTTCGTGTGGGGGTGGGTGTACTTGTCTCATGGTTGGGTTGTGTTGCCGATATTTTGAATCCCTATCATGCATTATCTAGTAGAAGAGGCATGTCTAGGGTGTTTTAGTTCTTTTAGTTCTGTATGTCAGATTTCTTAAGTTGGTGATGTAAATATCTGTGTTTAATGTTATTTATAAAATGCTCAATTTCAGTACCTTTATAGATATGAATAATGAATGATGTTGGCATAAGACTATGAGCATGTGTGTGTAATTATTTACTTTATTCATGCAAGAATGTGTACATAACCTTCAGTAAATCTGCATTTGGTATTAATTTGTAAGAGGTGCATGAGTCATGTGATGAAGATTCTAAGGGTAGCAGAAGAAGTTTAACTCAGTTACCTGTGGGTGTGAGGATTTATTTTCAGTTCTTGCATAGTCTAATACCTAGAAATTTCTTGAGTCATTCATACTATCTTCTAGTTGATTCACTAGGATAGGATGGCAGGCCTCTTTGTACCTTCAGTCCGCTGAGCCTAAATAATTAACCCCTCCAAAATGATTTCTCCCTCATTTGAACCCATTTAGAGCTTTTAGTAGTTTCCTTCTTGACCAATAATTTTAATTAACTCTCTGTAAGACTTTAGCATTCAAGTTCAACTCTGGCCCTGACCAAATATTGGGTATTATGCACCTTAATTTAGGTGAAACACCAAAATTGAGGGTCGCTATTGTCACAATAAAAGTGCCCGATGTAAAGTTGGTTTAGAACTTAGTTAAAGGCATTTAGCTCTGATCTGTCAAAGTTATTGTGCACCTTAGTTGGATACATCAGCATAAGTTGAGGGTGGCTGATCCCTTTCAAAGAAAAAAAAGTTAATAATGGAGAGTGAAAACAAGCTGTTTAAAATAGCAGATTGGGATTTCAAAGATGCTAGAGCAAGGAGAGTTGAGTCTTAATGAGTCACTTTACCCAAAAGCGTAACCTCACCTAGTCTGAAGCCTTATTGAAAGCCTAGAAAAGACCTATTTGATCTTAGCAAATTAACTGTGAGGGTGAGTCGTATGGCAAGGGCAAGCCTATGGGCACTTGGACTATACTTGTATCTTCATTGTGAGTGTAAGAGCTTAGATTGTGTCCACATAATATAATGAGTGGTGGACTTCTTTTTTGTGAGGGAAAATGGAGTTTTACTTCAGTTTGCTTTTCTATGTGGGATATAACATCCATGTGTGCTGAATTATAATCAATGCTGGGTGTAGAGCCTGATGTGTTAAATTCATGTGAGTGAAATGATGAGTGAATGATTGCGACAAAATGATTCATTAGTTGGTTGCTTTTCATGATATTGTTCATGTTCACAATTAGGTGTTGAGTTTCTTGAGGACAAGCAATGATCTAAAGTTGAGGGTGTTGATATTCCGGCTTTTGACGAAATATTTTGCATCTTTTCTTGGGAAAACTGGATGTTTTCAAGCAACCAAGGTTGTATTTGATGTGGGTTTTTAGTGTTTCATGGAAAGGAATTAGCTGAAGGAAAAGACTATGGAAAATGGTAGAAAAGTGCATCTGACAGTTTAAATGGTGGACCGTCACACCTTCGACGGACCACCAACCTTAACATCAAGTCTTAGGCAGAACCCAAGGTTTCAGAACTCTAAGGGATGAACCAAATGGTGAACCGTCAGATCTGTGATGGACCACCAGCTTAGTCGTTAGTCTTATCCAGAACATTGTCTCCTAAAAGACTCAACGACGTACCAAATGGTGGACTGTCAGATCTGCGACGGACCACCTGCTTGGCCGTCAGTCTTATCTAGAACATTGCCTCCTGAAAGACTCAGCGACGGACCAAATAGTGGACCGTCATATCTGGGATGGTCCACCAACTTAGCCGTCAATCTTATCTAGAACATTGCCTCCTAAAAGACTCAGCGAAGGACCAAATGATGGCCCGTCAGATCTTCGACGGACCGCCAGCTTGGCCGTCAGTCTTATCCAGAAAATTGCCTCTTGAAAGACTCAGCGACGGACTAAATGGTGGACCGTCAATATTTTAAAGGACCACAAGATTGGCCGTCAGCCTTATCCATAATGTGACTATCTAGGATCAGCAGCGACGGACCAAATGGCTGATCTTCAACCCCTCGACGGACCACTAATTTGGCCGTCAGTTTGGACGTTGTTTTCTCAATTCAAATTTTAGATACTTTTTACCAGGGAACATATAAATACCATCTTTAGATTTTATTATGCAATATATCTTTGATTTTTCATTTTTTTTTATCATAGTCTCCATATCTAGAAACTCTTTGTAACTTAGTATATTGGGGAATTAAGCAAATCTTGTGGATCTAATCATTCCATCTCTATTGAAGATTCCAGAACAAATTCTTGCAACCTTTGTAAGTAAATCTTGAATTAATATATGACTAATGCAATGATTTCTTCTCTTTCTATTATGGAGATGTGTGGCTAAGCTCCCATAACTAGGGTTATGGGAGCCTTGATGTGAAAAATTGAATTGGGTTGTGAATCCAGTAGATTTCCATGATTAATTGATATTTCATAAACCCTTCTTCAATTTAATGACTTTTCTTGGTTGCAAACTTGAAAAGTGAACCCAAGAACATCACTTGTTTGAATATAAAAGTGTTTGTTGGGAAAAGAAAAGGGTTTACATAAATCTAAAGGCTTTAACCTTTGGACAGAGGGTAGATGCCTTAACAGGATCAACCCATGTGAGAATATAGTTGAATAAATAATATGTTCCTTATGTTTGAAAGAATTAAGGGATAAAATTACTCATTTTGGTTGAGAAACTAATGGGTAAACCATAGAATTCAATTACTCTTGCAATTAGAATTGTTCATAGGGAATTCAAAATAGTTCACAACCCTAGCTATTTAACTATCTTGGTAACCATAACCCTAGTTTGACTTCTCTTACTGAATTTTTTTTTTTTTTAAACAATCACAAGTGGATTACTTTCTGTTACAAACATTTTTATACAATTGATAAATAAAAAAAAACCTTTTTCTTCAGGAACCTTCGATCAACAGTCTAATAACAACCATAATACTTAGTACACACAGTATTCCCTATGGGATTCGACACCTAACCCAGTTAGGTTCTATATTTGACAGCGACCACTTAGACTTTCATAAGAAGGTTGTGATTTAGGCGTATCACCACGTCGGTACGGTACATGAACATAGATTGTTCCCTACAGGTCATGACTATTTGGGCAAAAATAAGTCCCATAGCATGTGTGTACATATTTGTGTTATTTCTGTGGATGTTTACAGTATGGTTGATACTCTTGATGGTTATGTGGCTTATTTGTGAGCACTGTTTGACCTGTTGTTGCTGTATTGTTGATTCATTGAATATTTGTTGTGTGATGATGCATGTCTACTGGTTATTTGATTTATGTTGTGTACATGCTATTAAATGGAGTTGGCCTGTGATACCTGCCAGTACATAATGGTTTGTACTGATACTACCATGTACTCTTCTTTTGTTGAGTGCCGATAGTGTTCTAGGCTCAGACATGACCTCCCCTCTAGAGTTTGATAGCATTTCTTGATCCAAGGGTGAGCACTCTATCTCCAGGATGCCAGGGGTCATCTTATTTGTTCTTGTCCATTTTTCGGGCAATGAAACATTCTTTATTTACTTTATTTTTGGATATCACTTTAGATGTGATCTTTGTTAGTAGTTCTTGTACGATGACTTTTGGGTCTTGGGAATTTCAGTAACTAGATTGTTTGATTTCCGCATTACTGATGATTAACTCCAGATTAATATTATTAAGATGATTTTATGAAAATATTATTTTAATACTGACTAAGTGATTAAGAAATGGTTTGATTTAGATGGTTCTCCCACAGGAAGGTTAGTGTGGATGCCACTCATGGCCATTTGGGTCGTGACAATTGCAGAGGGATCAATCATGCTAGTTTTTTAAATAGAGAGATGATTTTCTTTGGCCAGATCACACTTCATGATTCCATGACTTATAGCTCAAATTAATCAACTACAATTTGATTGAAATCACATAAAAATATTGTTGAAGAATCCATTGTTAATTACCATGTTAATGAGAATCTTGATGATGGGAGTGTTTTTCTAAGCACTGTGAATGAGGAAAATTAAATAAATAGCAAGTTGATTTGTCTATTAGATCTTGAAAAGTCTAACGGGGAGGGGAAGGTCAAAAAATAGAAGGCAATACTTAGGTCTAAGAAGCGAAATAAATTTATCTTGTTCTTGATTTTTTCTATGTTTGTAATTGTTCTTCTAGCTTTCAAATTATAAGTTAGCAATTATAATAATTTTGATCTTTGAATCAAAACTATTTTATTAAGGGATCATATACCTATTTCTACCTTTCAAAAGTACTGCTTCTTTGTTACCACAGGTTTGGATTCTTTGAATTTTCTACGTTAATTCTCTCATCAATTCATTGGTTTCATTCATCAATGTAGGAAAATTTAAAGAAACAAAATCAGTGGTGATGTTGTTTGTGAGCCATTGTTTGAGTGGGATGGATGATTGGGATTGATAAATATTTTGTGTTGCTATTTAAAGAGGAATTAAAAAAATTTGAACTTAAAATGTCTTTAATAATATTTTGATTTGTTATTGTCGGAAAAATTATTTTATATCAAGTAGTTTTATATTTTTTATTGACAGAAAGAAATGCCAATGAAAAAAAAAGATATTTGCAATCTTAACTAAAAAAAGAGATATAGTATATTTTTTTTAATAGTTGACTTTGAATTTTCTTTAAAAAATAAAAACTCAAGGTATTGAATTTAAAAAATAATATATTGTTTAATGCTCAATATGAACCAAAAAAAAAAGACATTGAATACGCTACTGACTAAAATTGACCTCGGGGCCAAAGGATTCTAACAATAACGAATGACCATATTTTCTACAAGAGATTTTGATTACTATTGGCTGACTTCATATTCTACATTTCTTATACGATGAACATGAAATTGAGATGACTTATACAACTAACTATATGATTAACTTCAAATTCAAAATATTTGTATAAAAGATTTCTTCTCAAGTCATTGTCAATACAGAGTCGTTACTTTTGTGAAAATATTTTTCTATATTTACTATATCAATGATGTTTATCTCACTGATATTTGTATAAATATTTATTATATAAATGATGTTTTCTATAATATTTATTATTTTAATTTATCATAAAAAAATGGGAATGTTTTGTACTTAAAAATAAAATTAACATGTTCAAAGAGGAATTCTCAACAGGAACCAATAAAAAAATTGATAAACGCAACTACATAGACTCAAACTCGTAACCTAAAAACTATAAACTTGACTCATGACCATTAGTGCTACTAGAGCTTTCGATCACTATTACTTGACGTAAACCCTGTATGATTTTTTAAATTTCTTGGTGTCGCTATTGAAATAAAAAAAACTGAACCACTATGCGATAAACTTCACATTCTATTTTATATTGTTTATATATACATATATATATATATATATATATATATATATATATTCTACAATAAGAGTGGGTATGAGGAGCTTTCCATCAACATGTATGCTTAGTGTAATTAGTATTTTGTTCAAGTGTACTCCTTCATTTTAGTATTATATTTAAAGTTGCTGGCTATTTTACCAGCTGCTTAGAAGAGCACATGTATCATTTATTGGACTAAACAATCGTTGTTAAATATTTTATTTTTATTTGCATTCTTTGCTGAGAGAGAATTTATCATAGGATAACTGTGTGATTTGACCTACAATGGGATAATATAATTGGCTAAAAGAGAATCTTATATTAAATTTTTTACAAATTATCTTTTGCCTTGACTATTATACCCTTCTGCTTTGGACTGCGATATTGTAGCTTTTGTATATGTTAAAGGTTAGTTATAATGCCCAGTGGCATGTAAGAAGCCAGTATACTATAATCTCAAGTGTCATGTCACGCTTTTTTTTTATATTTTGTTGCTTGCTTATATTTACTTCGTCCATGCATTAGATTAAAGACTACTTAACAGAATCATTCACCACACCTTAGCTTGTGACGGGTCATTATATTAACTCATTTCTTAGGAATACAAACTATCAAACCTCAGGTCCTCGTCAAGACGAGTTACCTCATGAGTCTTCTAAGGTGATGGCGACTTGTTATCAACATTTGTCACTACTGGCCAAATTCTCAACTTTCAGTACATGGGTCTGGGTTTCTCATGATGAGTCACAAGATGTCTTGTCGTGAATGATGATGGACTCATGTTTACTAGGATAAATCAATCTTCATGACCTTTTGGCTAACACTTAGGATGTCTCACCCAATGAGTCATTGAAACTGATGATGATTCATTGCCTGAGTTATTATATGAAGAATTTTCTAATTTTTATATGCTAAGTCTGATACATTATCTTAGGAACTTTTAGGGTATTACTGTCTTTTCCTGGAAGTTTATGCTCGAAAGATGTATATGAGGTGACATTACATCCTTATCATATCATTTCATTGCATCATTTGTATTTCACTTATGTGTTTGATGTCGTGTAACTTAGTCTTTCTTTTATGTATATTTGTTATTTAGTCGCTCTTATATTGCTATTGTAGTCGTATTATCATACTGTTTAAGAGATGTATGAATTGAGCCACCATGGGAATTTTTTTGTATGTGTTAGAGTACGTGCACTACTAATTACTTATTTTAGCCTAACAGTTGCCTATTAATGGAACAGGTTAACTAGCGTGTTCCTATCTAGCTAAAACAGTAAGTAAATTGCACAGTGATATTTTCGTGAAAAACACCCAACTCAAAGAAGTATGCAAGACCATGACCTCTACCCCTACAGGATTTAACCCTAACTCTATTAAACAACTGAGCCTCAACAATTAAAAATTACAAGACTCTTGTAATCTAGGAATTAAACTCTAACTCCTATTTCTACAAAACACAAACCTTCTGAAGGTGAGTGTTCCCAAGTCTTCGAGTTCCCCAACTTGAAGACAATACTCCTAACTCAGTTTACACTTCACTGATACTACCAAAAAGTACAACTCAAGAACCAACGTAATACATAAAGTCTAAGACTCCTTAACTCTAAGTAAAAAGAACAGGTTCAACTATGACTGCTTCAAGCTTTGGAACTTCATAGATAATTTATCGATGTGTTGCTATCTTTGTATTTGCGTGATTAACTAAATAAATTATTCCCTTGATATATAAATAACTCTCCAAAGAGTCCTTCAAAGTCATCAGTCTTCTATCTTGCTTTGAACTCTTCAACTTACCAGATTTTGTTGTTTGCTCAAAGTCCTCTTTCAACTCAAACTCCTTAACTGAGTGAAACTCTTTCTTGAGTTTATCGTCCAGTGTTTCATAAGGTCACCACTACTTACTAAATCACCATTTCTTCTTTCACACGTGACTAATCAAGAGAGTTTATCCATTCTTATCTTTAAGCGATCTTGTCTGTGTCCTCTTAGTGAGATCTGACCTTCGTCTTCATGTGATTGGACCATCTTGAGCGATATATTTCATTTAAATGTCAATCATCAGAACTTTATTGTTCTAACAAATTCCCCTCTTTTGATGATGAAAAACTTATTTCCTAATGCAACCTTTATATTTCCTGAAACACTTGGTAAAGAGATGACACTAAAATGAAATAGATTAGTCATTAGGTTATAAACATTTTCACAACTCATCTTCCCCCTTTTGACATCATCGAAAATCTGGTTCAAGAAAAAAATGTTTAGTAATTAATGGTCACTGGGCTATCACTAAAACAATTAGAACTTGAAAGAAAAGACAAATAATGCATAAAATTATACAAGGAATGAGTTTAACTAGAAAAAAGATCCATATTATTAAAACCACCAACACATGATTACATATAATAAATCCAAAAACAACTAGATGAAAAAAAAAAAAAAGCTAGGGCTCTAATAGTTGGTGAAGGTAGTAGGACCAAAAAGGAGGCAACTAGATCAGCCGGTGGCTATTATCATCGTGTTCATGAGCAAGATCAGCCTGAAGGGAATTGATTTTGGCAAGAAGCATTACTCTCTCAGCCTCATGATTAGCCTGAGCTCTTGCTAGTGTATAATTCTTCTTTGCAAGAACACTTTGAAGAGTATCAATTCGAGTTAGAAGCTCTATTTTTTAATATTATGAACAGTTTGAGCAAGTAGTATTTTAGTTTGAGCAATTTCCCAGGCAGTAGGGTGAGCATTCTTAGATGTTTCACGTTCCAATTTCTCTTCTAGTTCCAATTCAGCAAGTATATTTCTTAATTGCATTGGATCAGCATTACTCCCCATTGACCCAGGAATTTCTTCAATTGTAAAGTTTGTATCTTGCTTAATGATGTATCCTAAGTATGTTTAGAATCAAAAGAATTATAAAGAACAACTATTGCAACCTGTTTCTTGACAGGAGAGAAAGATTTGGAATGAATGGATTATGACGAAGATTTAAACATAGAATGTTCAACTGATTTTCCTATTCTCATAGAACAGTGCACCACATTTGGAGTAAAAGAGGTAGGGGCAGTAATAGGTGTTGCAACACCCCTCTTTTTGTTGACGAGAAGAAGATTTGGAGGAATATGACTGATAAGGTCGGGAGGAGCATGAGATATCAAATTGGTGAGGTTATAATTATTTGGTAGTTTAGATTTGGATGTATTGGAAGAAGAAATAAAAGAAGAGAAACTCGTGGTGGGGGAGGGAAAACACATTTTTTATTAAAAGAGATAGGTAGGGGGAGAGTTGATTGTTGGGTGAGGGAATGTGTGGTAGATAAGGTGTGATAGTAATAGAATTTTAGTGGAATCAAATGTCTAATGGGAGTGTGATTGTAGTGTTTTAAAAAAGATGAACTCTAGGGACTTGACTGTGACCGACTCAAATAGTTTACGACCAAATAAGCTTAATTATTTCATCAAGATGAATCTAGAAATGATTAATGAAGATCATACCTGGTAGATTTAAAAACACAACTAAAATTATTGTATGAACCGATATTGTTGCACAATTAAATACACAAGTTAGTCAAGTCATTTAAAATTTTGGAATTAGGACACATAACTTAATGTGCAGGACTGAATTATTCAATATTTTAGTCTAAACAAAAATTAAATTTTTTAGCCAATCATATGAGGGGAGTTTATGCAATCTTAATCATCCCTACTTCTAATCTGTTATTTTTGAAGTTCCCTCTGCTCAATGCATTAGTGAAAATATCATCTATTCGATCATCAGTAGAACGGAACATGATTGATATGTGACCATTTTCAATGTTATCTCTAAGAAAATGGTTCTTAATATCTATATGTTTAGTTCTTTTATGTTGCACATTATTCTTTGCAATATTGAAGGCACTTGTATTATCATAGAAGATAGGAACACAACCTACATCCATACCAAATCCATGAATTAGTTCTTGATCCACAATAATTGGGCACAACATGAACTAGCAACAACATACTCAGCCTCATCGGTAGATAAGGCTACTGAGTTTTGTTTCTTAGTGGACCATGTAATTAGATATGATCCAAGGTTGTGTGCCATGCCTTTAGTGCTTTTCCTATCCACTAGATACCTTGCATAAACAACATTAGAGTAACCTATTAACTTAAAATTACTCCTTTTAGGGTACCACAAACCATGATCAGTGGTTTCGTTAAGATATCTAAAGATTCTCTTCACAACTTTTAGATAAGACTCCTTGGGATTTATTTGAAACCTTGCACATAGTCCTACCCTGAACACAATATTAGGTTTGCTTGTTGTGATATATATCAATTATCAAATCATCCCTTTAAACATCTTTTTATCCAGAGATGGACCTATTTTATCCATATCCATCTTAGTAGAAGTGGAAATTGGTGTGCTGATTTCTTGGCTTCTTCCATGGAGAATTTTTTGAGAAGTTCTCTCACATACTTTTGTTGATGAATCAAGGTTCTAAAAGGTGATTGTTGGATTTGAAGGCCTAAGAAAAAGGTTAGCTCTCCCATCATACGTATCTCAAATTCACAACTCATGAGTTTGTCAAAGTCACGAATCATGTTGATGTTTGTTGTGCTGAATATGATGTCATCAACATACACCTGCACTCAACAAATCTTTCCCATTATTTTTTAAAAATAGAACATTGTCAATTTTACCTCTAGTATGTCTATACTCCAAAAGGAAATTTTATAACCTCTCATACCAAGCTCTTGGAGCTTGTTTCAGTCCATATAATGCCATATCAAGCTTGTACACATAGTCAGGAAATTCCATACTTCCAAATCCTAGAGGTGGTTTTACATACAATTCCTCTTTAAGAATACTATTCAAGAATGCACTCTTAACATCTACTTTGTAAAGGTTGAATTCCTTGTAAACAGCAAAGGCCTAAAATAAGTCTGATAGCCTCAAGTCTTGCCACAAGTACAAAAGTATCATCAAAATATATGCCTTCTTCTTGTTGTATCCTTGGACTACCAACCTGGCCTTGTTCATTGTAACTATTCCAAGTTCATGAACTTTGTTTTTGTACACCCACTTAGTCCCAATCACAGTTCTGTCTTTTGGGGGTGGAACTAAGTGCCAAACCTTGCTTCTCTCAAATTGATTAGGATCTTCTTGCATGGATATGATCTAATAAGCATCAAGGAGTGTTTCATTTACCTTCTTTTGTTCAATCATGGAGAAGAATACTTTGAAGGAACACAAGCTCCTCAGTCCTAATTTTGTGGTGATTCTTGAGGTGAGATCAGTAAGAATATTTTCTGTAGGATGAGATCCTTGATACTTGTATCCTTTTGGGATTAATTTTTAAGAGTTTCTAGGATCGTCACAACTAGTTTGAGCCAGAGTAGATGGTGGTTCAGTTCCCCCTGTCAGAATGCCTCCAAATCCAATTCCCCTATTGAGGTGCCTCCAGATTCAGTTTCTCCAATTGATGGACTAGATCGTGTAACCTATTTCATTGACTATTCTTCAGAGACACTTTCTTCCTACATGTTAATCTTAGCACAAGATTCATCAAATACTATATGCACACTTTCCTCAACACGGTTTGTTTTATTATTTAAGACCCTATAACCTTTGCTATGATATGAATATCCTAGGAAGATTCCCTCATCACTTCTAGCATTAAATTTTCCTAAATTATCTTTTCCATTATTATGAATAAAACACTTGCAACCAAAGGTTATAAAGCGATACATGTTAGGATTTCTTCCTTTTTGTAATTCATAAGAAGTCTTCTCTAGAATAGGTATGTTCATGCATCTATTTATGATATATGCAATAGTAATTATTGCTTCAGCCCAAAGATTTTTTGCAATATTTCCTGCAAGCATCATTGTTTTGGCCATTTTTTCTAATATCTTATTTTTCTTTTCTACTACTCTATTTTGCTTAGGTTTTCTGGGAGCAGAGAAATTGTGATCTATACCATTTGTGGAATAAAATTCTAAAAAATTTGTATTTTTAAATTATGTACCATGATCAGATCTCATGGAAAGTAAGGAAGTTCCTAGCTTCTTTTTTATTTTCTTAATGAATATGGAGAATACTTCAAAGGCATCTTTATTTGTAATCTAAATAGAGTGTCCAGGAAAACCAGGAATAATCATCAACAATTACGAACACATACCTTTTTCCACCTCTGCTTTGAATTCTCATTGGTCCACAGAGATCCATATGGACCAGGTCGAGGCACTTGACTATACTGACCTGGTTCTTTCATTTTAATGAGGACCATACCTGTTTCCCCCTTACAAAAGCACTGCAAACATTCTATTCCATGAACTTAGTTTTGGGAAAGACCAGCACCATTTATTTGGAAGAGAGTTTGTTTAATTGTATTAGACTTATATGTCCAAGTCTTTTATGCCATAAGAGGGAATCATTTTCTGTTGCACTCAAACAAGTTAGACTTGTTGCTGGCATGTTTATTATATCAGCTTTGTACACATTATTGTGTCTTCTTGCATAAGTACCATCTCATTGGTATCTGCCCTTTTGACTTCAACACCTGCAGAAGTGCAAATGACTGTGTTTCCTTTATCACAAAGTTGTGATATAGATTGTGCTTCAGTCCTTCTACGAGGTAGACATCTTCCAGTACCTTTTATTAAGAGGTCCCAATATTCCCAACTCCTATAATGGTTCCCTTTTTTCCATCACCAAAGGACAGTCCCTGTAATGCCTCGCGAGTACACCATTGATTCCACATAATGCTTACGGTCACAAGTGACCATAAGCTAACCCATGAGTTGGTACCTGCTATGAGCACTGAATAATAATACCAAAATAACATATGTGGACTATCTGAATAAGCCATAAGGTTTTAAATACTAAAATATTTCTGAATCATAAATGTTAAAATAGCTGTTGGAAAATAACTATTTGGAATCTGATAAAATAATGACAAACTAACTGGCTGTATGAAGTGTCTGAAAGCCTTTAAAATTGACTGAGTAAGAGTTGATGAGAAAACCCCCTAGCTAAATCCGACTGACTAAATAACTAAACTCCTGACATAATTGAATATAAGATGAACTCTTCCTCAAAGTATGAGGACTCACCAAGGTTGCTACTGCTGATGCGCTGGAGTGTCTATGTACGATCGGGAACCTAAGCGTTCGAACCTATGATATGAGACATCATAGCGCAAGAAACGAGTATGTGGTCAGTACTTTGAATGTACTGGTATGCTAGATGGGGTTAGGATGATACACAGGGGCTCATGTACATAGATAATAACTGACTAAATAGCATGAGATAACTGAATAACTGATATGAATGTGTGAATGTTGTAAAATCTAAGAATGCATGACCAAGCATATAACATGATTCTGAAAATAGTCTGTAAACTAAAATACTGAAATCTGATAACTGTGTGCTATGGTCAAGCAAAACTGAACTGAGTTCTGAACTTAATACTGAAACTGAAATTGTGGAAGGTATCATCAAACCGACATGCCCCAAAGCTGAGCTGATTGGGGTCCAACCTGTGACCGCAGTTGGAAGGGTACTAGTAATGTGCCACAGGTACTAACAAGTGGCAGATCTACTCTCATCTGGCAGGTTCCCTAATGAGGTATGTATTACCCTCAACTGGCAGGTAAATCCTTTATCAACCCTCAATTGGCAGGTTGATATCTCAGCCTACGCTAGCTACGTAGTTCTGGAACCTAGGGACTGTTACTAAGGGTCACACCCTCTACTTACATAAAATCCCTCATCCATGGGTTTACTCGGTGATAAATCCTACTCCTAACCAAACTGACATTGATTACGAGACTGAGCTAAGCTTAATTGGACAAGTGACTGATCATGATGGTTAACTAGCTGAATATGCTCACGGTTTATCTGAACTATTCTATAACCACTGAAATTCTGTAAACAGCTAAGTTTTTGGGTATTCATAACCCCCAGGACTCTATAGCATAGATAATAGGACCATCCACAACTTTAAACACATAACAATAGAACACAATGCAAAAATTCATTCACATAGAAATTTTGTCAAATACTTGGGAGGATAATCTTGTACATGGGAATGAACAACATGTTAATGAATAATAACTTCAACAATCAATTCATAATTCAAGTGTTTCACATGAGATCTACATCAACCAACAAACCCTTTTGTTTACTTTACATGAAGCTTCCATTTTCTTAACTTGAAACTCAAACAACACATACATTGACAAAATTCAATATAAATCATATCCAACACATAACTTGAATTTAAAAGTGGTTCTTGGACTCCAAGGGTGAAAGGGACCCAAGGATGAACATCTAACATACCTGAGTAATTGAATTTGTTAGAATTTGTTGGTGATTTTTTGGAACTTGATCTTAGACTTGATGAACTAGGGTTTGCTCTTGAGAGAATTGTATGAAAGAATGAGTGAATTTGTCTTATAGAAGGCTTAAGTTTGCATTATGGTGGGTTAAGATGGGTGGAAAGTAACCTCTTTTCCCCCACAAACCCATAATTTAATAAACAAAAATGTGCCCAGTGATGCGAGAGGCGACGCATCGTGTCGATATTGTTAATGTGATTGATGATGCGTCGCTTTGATAGTGACGATGCGATGGCCAAAGCGACGTATCCTGATCGCATTGGCTCACTATTTTGGTCATCCAAACATGGCTCAAACGATGTCTAAAGATTCTAAAACTTACCTGAGATAACCTATAGATAACCCTGATCATGAATCAATTTAAAAATTGACAATCTAAGCCGGGAAGATCAGAAATGAGACCATTAAAATATCGATGCCAAAAAATGAGACTAAGTCTTAACACTTAGCTAAATTTTCTAAGTATTGGACCCTCATGGCATGTAATATTAGACTGAAATGGGCTAGGATTTTCACGGGGTCTTATAATATCTCCCTCTTGGGAACATTCATCATTAAATGAGACTGAGTAAATTGAGAGGCACAGAGGTACTGAGATTACATGTTGAATACGCATGAATGAAACGTGACCATATAACTGAGTCTGACACATGGTGATTGGCCGAACTGATTTATGAATGCATAAATGACATGAGAATGATATGCAGCTGAAACTGAGTATGGAAAAAAAAAGATTCTAATGAAAATTGTTACCTTAAGTTGAGAATATTGAAGAATCTAAGATCATTTACTGATCATGCATGAATGGGAACATGAGATCATAACTGAGTTTGAAACATGATACATGAACTAGATATCATGAACTGAACTAATTTCTTGAACACATGTAGTGACATGAGAAAGGTTATAAGGTTAAGATAGGAATGAGAGAGTCAACTTATGAGTAACCACTGCCTTAGGATTGATATGGTTTCATGAAGAAAGGTAAAGAGGTTAAGGATATGAAAACTCGGGGTATTACAACATCTCCCTCTTGGGATAGTTTTCCCCCGAACAGATACTGACTTGGCTGAATTACTAAGGAAAGACTAAGATGATGCATGGGACACTTATGAATTGAATCATTACTGAATATCTAGAATCTAAAATTGATGCATGATACGTGAACTGAAATGGATTCACAATCTATATGGATGCAAACAAACTATCTTTTTAAAGGGCTATATTCATGAAACTTCAGATAGTAAACTAGATCAGAAGATGGAAAAACCATAGGAACTTATCTGTTTGACTGCTAATCTGAATTACCGGCTATACAAAATAACTCATACTAAAAGCATATACTTAACTGGAGTATTTATTTGAAACTCTCTCTATGAAGTTCTAATTACTTTAGGAAGCAAAGAATCTTAGGCATGGTATGAATAAGACATCTGGATAAGAAATCACAAGAAGGCTAAAATTCTGTAATATGGAACATAGGCCTATGAAACATCAGCTAGGATAGAGCTACTAGGCCTTATGCACTGCAACTACTAACTTTCAAGCTTAGACAGACTCCTCGAATACTCTCTCAACTATACCTTCCACCTTAATACTGCACTTCACTTGAGACTACTGAAAATATTCACATGGGCACTGATAACTCTACCTACTAAAGTAGTAGCTGGATTGAATTCTCCCACTATGTACAAGCCCACTCAAATCTACAAAATGCACACATAACACTATAATACTAGTCTGAGTCATGAATTTAATACACTGGATTTTCATAAATTTCCATCTCCTAAATAATTCTTATTACCCCTTCAACAAATAAATATAATCTATTACTGGATATTCACTAACGTGTAATGAATTTATCCACTTACACACCAACATGACATTCAAGCCTATCTTCATAACTACATCCAGGAGTAAAACAAGCATACAACAATCTTTTCTTAACATGAAACATTTACTCTCTTCCATATAAGCAATTGTTCATCACTACATCATTTCATAAGGAGAGGTCACAGAAAGGCTAAAACATGAGGACCTGAAGCATAAATTAACACTATACAGAACTTGACACTTAAAAGAGGCCAAGGAATAGAATATCAACATCATGGATTCATCAAGATACCTAAACCGAGGATATATATGACATAATATGAATTTTTCTGATCATTAGGAGTGTATTATGAGTACTGAAACTAAACATACTGTAAATCATGAATACATGAGTCATGAGTTGCATGACCTAAGTTTGAAGTTCATAAATTCATGGAATATGATTCGGACTGTTGGGTGAACGGGAACTCCTTATACTAGGGACTGGAAGCGTACATCATTCATTATGATGTGCATGAACATGAACTATGATCATGGAGCTGACATGTAAGGCATGATTAGATATTGTGATGAGTAAAACACCTTGCACTAAGATAAGAATGGGTTGGGCATCATTCTCTCCTACTGATTTTCTACACATACTGGCATCACTACTAGGGTATAAGAGCCTAACTTAGTTACTTGTTCTATCATTTCTAAGTCTGTGAAACCACTAACTGAACATGTCTAAACTGAACTACCACCCCTTACTCTAGAATTGGGGGGAATGATAATACGTATAAATTAATAAACTCACATCGAAAGACTATACCTGATAATGTAAAACTTGCTTCTAGTACTTTCTTCTAAGATACAACTCTTAGCTTTATGTGGTCCCAACAATCCTCATATAACAACCTGAACACTGACTAACTTAGAATTCTTAACTCTTCTTTCTACTAGCTCAATCTTCAAATATTCAAACTTAGATTCTAGCACTTAACATGGATATCCCCAAATCTTTAATAACCACACTACTTTCATCATAGCCTACAAATATCACATCCCCAACCTATGTTTTGAATCAACAAACTTAAATTCTTGCATATACTGCTTCAAGCCTACTGATTTACCTCTCATATAACTATCCATATAGATGCATAATCTGCTCAATACGGATAGCACTACCCTAACTCTACTGCTGCTGCTAAGCTCCTGGGATTAAGCTTCTAATTCTATATCACATTCTATCATCAGATTCTGAGAAGAGATCTAATGGCATATGTTACTCTGGGTTTAGTGCACGATTTTCATGAACATGAATGAAATATTTCAAACTTCAAAACTGAAAAAAAATTGATGGAACACTCTCGAGCTTGTGTGCAGGGACTATTTGAGAAAGCTCTATCTGTAGGACTTTGAGCTTTACTATTTCTGTTACCTTGAAAGTAAGGTAGAGTTGACATGAATGGAGTATGATGAGAATCTACATAATTTTCTTAGAGAACCTTTATATAACACGATCTGAGACATGAAATAAGGGAAACTTTTCCTAATACGTCTTGTAGCCTCTTGTCCATAAGTGTGGCGTTCTTCACACACATGCACAAGACTCTACATGATGTGGATTTTAGACCCCCTAGGATACTTTAAAACCTTAGGATCTAATACCAAGTTTGTAACACCCCGAGAGTACACCCTGGATGCCACACAGTGCTTATGGTCACAAATGACCACAAGCTAACCCATGAGCTGGTATCTATTGTGAGCACTAAATAATAGTACCAAAATAACATATGCAGAATAGCTGAATATGCCATAAGATTTTAAATACTAAAACATTTCCATTTCATAAATATGAAAACAACTGTCGAAAAATAACTATCTAAAATCTGATAAAATAATGATAAAATTACTGTCTATCTGAAGTGTTCGAAAGCCACTAAAACTAACTGATTAAGAGTTAATAGGACAAACCCCAACAAACTTCGACTGCCTAAATAACTAAATTACTAACATAATTGAATATAAGAAGAACTAGTTCTCGAAGTATGAGGACTCACCACGGTTGCTGATACTGATGCGCTGGAATATCTAAGTATGGTCAGGAACCTGAGCATTCAAACCTATGATATGAGACATCATAGCACAAGAAACAAGTATGAAGTCAGTACTTTGAATATACTGGTATGCTAGATGGGGTTATTCTGATATGCAAGGGCTCATGTACATGGATAATAACTGACTAAATAGCATGAGATAACTAAATAACTGATATGAATGCGTGAATGCTGTAAAATCTTAGAATGCATGAACAAGCATATAACATAATTCTGAAAATAGTTTATAAACTAAAATACTGAAATTTGATAACTATATGCTTTGGTCAAGAAAAACTAAACTGAGTTCTGAATTGAATACAGAAACTGAAACTATGGGAGGTATCATCTAACCGACATGCCCCAAAGCTGAGCTGATTGGGGTCCAACTTGTGACCCCAGTTGGAATGGTTCTAGTACCGTTCCACGGGTACTAACAAGTGAAAGAGTTACCCTCATATGGAAGGTGCCCTAATGAGATATGTATTACCCTCATCTGGCAGGTAAACTCTTTATCAACCCTCAACTGGTAGGTTGATATCTCAACCTATGCTGGCTACGTAGTTTGGAACCTAGAGACTGCTACTAAGGGTCACACCCTTTACTAATAGGTGAGCCCCCATCCCTAGTTTTAGTCGGTGCTAAATCCTACTCCTAACTAAATTGACACTAATTACGAGACTGAGCTAAGATTAACTGGACAAGTAACTGATCATGATGGTTAACTGGCTAAATATGCTCACGGTTTATCTAAACTATTTTGTAACCATCGAAACTCTGTAAATTACTAAATTTTTGGGTATTCATAACCCCCAAGAATTGATAGCATAGATAATAGAATCATACCACAACTTTAAATGCATAATAATAGAACACAATGCAAAAATTCATTCACTTATACATTTTGTCAAACACTTGGGAGGCATAATCTTGTACATGGGAATGAACAACATGTTAATGTTTTATAACTATAACAATCAATTCATAATTCTGGGATTTGACATAAGATCCACATCAACCAATATACCCTTTTATTTACTTTACATAAACTTCCATTTTCTTAACTTGAAACTCAAACAACAACACATACATGGACAAAATTTAATATAAATCATATGAAACTCATATGTTGAATTTAAAAGCAGTTCTTGGACTCCAAGGGTGGAAGGGACCCAAGGATGAACATCTAACATACCTAAATAGTTGAATTCGTGAGAATTTATTGGTGATTTCTTGGAACTTGATCTTAGACTTGATAAACAAGGTTTTTCTATTCAGAGAATTGTATGAATAGATGAGTGAATTTGTCTTATTAAAGTCTTAATTTCGTGTTATGGTGGGTTAAGATGGGTGGAAAATGACCCATTTTTCCCCACAAACCCGTAATTTAATAAAAAAAATGTGCCTAATGATGCAATAAGCGACGCATCACGTTGATAGTGTCGACGCAATTGCTGACACATCGCGTCGATGGTAATGATGTGATGGCTAATACAATGCATCCTGGTCGCATTGGCTCACTATTTTGGTTATCCAAACATGCCTCAAATGATGTTCAAAAATTCCAACACTAACCCGAGATGACCTATAGACAACCCTGATCATGAATCAATTTAAAAATCGACAATCTAAGATCGAAAAGATCAGAAATATGACCATTGAAATATCAAGGACAAAAAATAAGACTAAGTCTTAACACTTAACTATATTTTCTAAGTATTGGACCCTCATTGCATGTAATATAAGACTGAAATATACTAGAATTTTCACGGGGTCTTAAACTCCGCCTCCACTTATTTTGGAGAGTAAAATGAATTCTTATCACCAATCATGTGTCTTCAGCAAGAAATATCCAAGTACTAGTGCTTCTTACTTTCTTTCACTTTAGCTTGTAAAAACAAAACATTCAATGGTTACATTTTGGAACCCATATAAGATTGGGTCCTTTCTTATGAGAAAAAGGGTGGATCATATTTCTTCTAAACCATCGAGGCAACAGGTTATGTGACATGTTCCTCTGACCAGTTTTATTATTTATTTTATTTGTATGGATTTTTATCTAGTAAGATTTCATATCCAGCATTGTACTCATAGAAATGCTTTTAGCAGCAATAGGACATTCAGTATTTAAATGATCATGGTTGCAATGTAGATCCTTAGTAACAATGTGGCTCTTATGAAATCCTAATCCATCATTTTCATTGTAAGTTTTTTCACCCAATTGATGAATAATTCTTGAAGAATTTGTCCACCTGGTATCCCTCAAGATCAAGTTTCAGTGTTGAAATTTCTTGACTTAACAACCCTACCTTATTTTTTTCATCATTTCATTCTTGTTTGACCCTAGTCATCTTGACTTCAATTTTTTCTTATTCAGCATTTTTCATTCTTTTTCTTTTTTTAGAAAGAGTTAGCTTTAAGATTTAAGATTTTAGAATAATATTTGAAGAATCAAGTTGACTGACTTATTCCTTGAGAGTGTTGTTTTCTTTTTCAAAAGTGTCTTTGCAAGTTTCTGTATCAATTGGGTCAAACTTAAGACTTGCAAGACTGTTGAAAAGCTCATCCCTATTAGAAGTTACTTCTTGGAAGTCATCAATTGAAGCATTCATCAGACAAATAAGTTTTTCTTTAGAAAATGGATGCAACTTGTTTTTCTGTTCAGGAACACTTACCTCAAAGGTGTTATCTTCTTCTTCCATATCTGAATCTCCAATGTCCATGAGAGAAGTTTCATCAATCTTTTCCTCATCTGATTCTTCTAAGTCTGAACCCCAAGTAGCTACCATAGCATATTCTTCCTTTTCCCTCTATTTATTTTTTTCTTTCAACTCATTCTCAAATCTTTCTTTTCTCTATTCAACTTCCCATGCAGGATGATCTCAGATTTGTGGTCAGTCTTGCCACACTAATAACATCCAGTAGGATTTTCGTTGTACCTCTTTTTTGTACTTGTTCCATTATTATTTTTGAAGACTCTATTGAAGTTCTTCCCTATAGGTGTCGTATTTATGTCTTGCCACCTTGTTCCATGCTTTTTGTATGAATTTGATTACTATTCCTTATCTTGAGCCGGGGGTCTATCGGAAATATCCTTGGTACTTCTTCGGAAGTAGTGGTATGTACTGCGTACATCTTACCCTCCCCAGACCCTACTATGTGGGAATACACTGGGTTTGTTGTTGTTGTGTACTCTATAGAAGTTCTTGGTTATGAATGCCACTTGCTCTTCAGTAAATTCAGTTTCTTTATTATTTTCAAAAGCATTTAAATCTATGAATTATTCAGGAGTTGCCTTTTCCCTTTTTTCTTCATTAATATGTATTTCATAAGTCGTGAGATTTTTTATGAGTTCATCCAAAGTCATTCTAGCAAGATCTTTTTCCTCCCTAATTGCAGTAACCTTAACATCCAATTTGGACTCGGTTAACACCCTTAACACCTTTTTCAACTTGTTCCTTAGTAGTAAATGTTTTTCCTAAGGATGTCAACTCATTAGTTAAGGAAATGAGTGTTGACATCATCTGGTGGAGAGATTCATTCTCCCTCATTTTAAAGGCCTTATATTCAGTAAATAGTAAAGCAATTCTGAATTTTTTTA
The DNA here is from genome assembly GCA_030864215.1 of Capsicum pubescens. Taxonomy (NCBI): domain Eukaryota; kingdom Viridiplantae; phylum Streptophyta; class Magnoliopsida; order Solanales; family Solanaceae; genus Capsicum; species Capsicum pubescens. The sequence goes on along the minus strand of CM061549.1, from coordinate 89,996,166 downwards.
CTTGAGTGGTGCCTTCACGTGCATTCTCCAAGGCATCCCAAATTTTCTTGGCAGTGGTGCAGGAATATACCATGTTATATTCAGCAGGGCCTAATCAACACACTAAGACATTCTTGGACCTTGTATTTTTTATTAATGCAGTCAGATCGTCAACAGTGAACTCAATTTTCACCTTCTTAACTTGTTCTCCAACAACCAGATTCATTGGAATAGTTGGACCATTAGTAACTCTATCCCACAATTCATAATCTTCACCTTGGATAAATATTTCCATCCTTGCTTTCCACCAACTGAAGTGAGTGGCATCAAAAAGAGGAGGTCTAGTAGTGAATTGGCCTTCACTGTCACCAGTAGGAGGTGCGTAATTCATCATAGTGATATTTTATTAGGTGCAAGCCTTATGCAAGACGACCTCACTCTGGTACCACTTGTTAGAGTACGTGCCCTACTGATTACTTATTGTATCCTAACAGTTTCCTATTAATGTAATAGGTTAACTAACGTGTTTATATATAGCTAAAATAGTAAGTAAATTGACAGTGATGTTTATGAGGAAAACCGGCTTAAAGAGGTATAAAATACCATGACCTGTACCTCTATTGAATTTAACCCCAACTCCATGAAAAAACTGAGCCTCAACAATCAACAACTTACAAGACTCTTGTAATCTAGGAGTTAAACTCTAACTCTTATTTCTGCAAAACACAAACCTTTCCAAGGTATGTGTTCCCATGTCATCGAGTTCCCCAAATTGAAGACAATACTCCTAACTTAGTTTATACTTCACTGAGACTACAAAATAGTACAACTCAAGAACTAACCTAATACATAAAGTATAAGACTCCTTAACACTAAGTAAAAGTAACATGTTCAACTATGACTGCTTCAAATTTTAGAACTTCAAAGATAATTTATCGTTATGTTGTTATCTTTGTAAGTGCGTGAGTAACTAAATAAGGTACTTCCTTGATATATAAACAACTCTCTAAAGAGTCTTTCAAATTTATCAGTCTTCTATCTTGCATTGAATTTGTTAACTCAACAGAGTTTGTTGTTTACTCAAAGTCCTCCTTCAACTCAAACTCCTTGACTAGGTAAAAATCTTTCTTGACTTTATCTTCATGTGTTTCACTAGGTCACCACTACTTACTCAATCACCACTTCTTCTTTTACATGTGACTAATCAAGGGACCTTATCTATTCCTGTCTTCAAGTGATCTTGTCTGCGTCCTCTTAATGAGATCTGACCTCTTTCTTTATGTGATTAGACCAGTTTGAGGGACATGTTTCATTTATATGTCAATCATAAAAACTTCATTGATCTAAAAAATTCCCTCTTTTGATGATGACAAACATACTTCCTGATGCAACCATTATATTTCTTAAAATATTTAGTCAAAAGATGGCACTAAAATGAAATATATTAGTCATTAGGTTATAAACATTTGCACAAGTCATCTTCCCCCTTTTGACATCATCAAAATATTGGTTCAAGAAAAAAATATTTCATAATTCATGGCCACTAGGGATATCACTAAAACAATATGAACCAAAAAAAAGACAAATAATGCATAGAATTGTACAAGGAATGAGTTTAACGAGCAAAAGAAGCCATATTTTTAAAACCACCAACTCATGATAGCATATAATCAATCAAAAAACAACTAGATGAAATAGAAAAAACTAGGACTCTAAGAGTTGGTAAAGGTAGTAGGAAGAAAAAGAGGCATCTAGATCAGCCGGTGGTTATTATCATCGCGTTCATGAGCAAGATCAGCCTAAAGGGAATTGATTTTGGCAAGAAAGATTACTCTCTCAGCCTCATGATTCGCCTGAGTTGTTGCTAGTGCATCATTATTCTTAGTAAAAAAACTTTAGAAAGTATCAATTAAGGTAAGAAGAACCATCTTTTAGTTGTATGAACAGTTAGAGCAAGTAGTATTTTAGTTTGAGGAACTTCCTAGGTAGTAGGATGAGCATTGTTAGATATTTCACGTTCCAATTTCTCATCCAGTTACAATTCAGCAAGTATATTTCTCAACCTTTGAATTGGATCAACACTACTCCTCATTGACCCAAGAATTTTTTCAATTGTAAAGTTTGTATCTTGCTTAATAATGGTATCCTGAGTATCTTCAGAATAGGAGAAATCATAAGGAACAAGTTTTGCAACCTATTTCTTGACAAGAGAGAAAGATTTTGACTGAACGAATTGTGAAGAAGATTTATACATAGAATGTTCTACTGATTTTCCTATTCTCATAGAACAACGTACCACATCTAGAAAAAAAGAGTTATGGGTATTAATAGGGATTGCAACATGCCTCTTTTTACTGACGTAAAAAAGATTTGGAGAAATGTGACTGGTGATGTTGGGAGGAGCATGAGACATTAAATTGGTGTGGTGACAATTATTTGGTGGTTTTGACTTGGATGTATCGAAATAAGAAGAAGAAAAAGAAGAATAAGAAGATAAAGTCATGGTGAAGGGGGGGAGAAACACACTATTTATGAAAAGAGAGAGATAAATGGGAGAGTTGATTGTTGGGTGAAGGAATGTGTGGTATATAAGGTATGATAATGATAGAATTGTAATTGAAACTGATGTCTAGTGGGAGTGTGTTGGCATTTTTTTGAAAAGATGGACTTTAGGGACTTGGCTGTGATCGAGTCAAATACTTTAGGGACTAAATAAGCGTAGCTATTTCATCAAGCTGAATCTAGAAAAGATTAATGAATTTCATACCTGGTAGATTTAAAAACACAGCTAAAATCACTTGTATGAACTGATATTGCTACATAACTAAACACACAATTTAGTCAGTCATTCAAAATTCATGAATTAGGACACATAACTTAATGTGCAAGACTGAATTATTCAACATTTTAGTCTAAACAAAATCTGAAATTTCTAACCAATCATTGAGGGGAGTTTATGCAATCTTAATGTAACTCCCCAATTTGCTGAACCGGAATGCTACACGGTGCTCATGACCCCGAGGGACCACAAGCTAAGCCATGACTGATATCTATACCTGTATACTGCAAATCATGACATAATAATGCAGAATACGTAAAACTATAAGGCCATAACGTTCAACTGAATAAAACCATGTCTGAAAATCATAACGTCCATGTGGGTGAAAATACCCAAAACAACTCAATCTGAAAGCTAATTCTAAACGTAAATCTGAACATAAATCTGAAAGCCTCTAAACTATCTGAATAAGGAGTTGAAGGAACATGTCTCCAACTAACTCTGTAAAATTTAACTGAAGAAATAAATAAATGTATCATATCATATTGTCCTCTAATCAATGAGGACTCATTGTGTCTCTGCGACTTGAATGCTACCGCTACTGCTGGGCTGGAGCTCATGTCTCGGAACCTATGGTGTAACATGAAAAGAAAGCACCATAGCACAAATGCATCAGTACAACTGGAGTACTGAGTATACGAGGAAGGTAGGCTGAACATAAAGGGTTTCATGCATGAACAACACTGACTGACTAAAAGGAACGTGGGAGTGCAAACATACATATATAGAAACTGGGACCGTAAATGAGTGATAGCAAGACCTGTAAGCTAATACATGCTTTACTGATAACTGTCATGACTGATACTACAAGCTGATAATATGGACGACTGTATCTGACAGTCCTGTATATACTAAAATCTGAAGAACACCCTGAGTTCTTTTACTGAGACTGATACTGAAACTGTGGGAGGTAGTGTTTAACCGACATGCCCCATGTATGCCGTTATGGCTAAGCTGGGGTCCAATATCTACCCCAAATGGAGGGCTTTCAATACCGTGCCATGGGTAAGGACAACTTGTGAGTGACCCTTATCTGGCAGGTACTCAATAAGAACGACGTAAACCCTAAACTGACAGGTTAAACCACCTCATCAACCCTAATCTGATAGGTTAAGATGTCTCAACCTACGTTGGCTGCATAGTTCTGGAACACAAGGATGACTACTAAGAATCACACCCTGAACTGGCGGGTGAGTTCCCATCCTGAGGTTCACTCGGTGCTAACCTCTACTCCCATCTAGAGGGACTGGACATGAATAACTGACTATACATAACTTAATCCTACTGAATTCTGTTGACTGGCAGAATGTTACTGATATCTGACAACTGACTGAGATCATGAGGTTTTCCTGAGTCACATGACTGACTGAAGTCTATGGAATCATAGATTGAGTTTTGATATCGTGAAACATGACATGTCTCTAGGCACACAGCTATAGTTTTCGAGTACGAATATCCCCAGGACTCGATTCGAGGAAACTGACACACATGACATGACTTGATCACAAGATTTGAGTCCATAATTCACAATATCATAAGCAGGGGATAGTATACTTCATGTATTTAGTAAACATTTCAAACATGATAGGAAAATAATGGATATATTTTGTGTACATAATTTATATATCCATTATCATACATGCTTTATACCACAACAATAACAAAACATAATTTGCATGGAAATTCATGTTGGAGTGTATGGCTAACATGAACTTGTTATTTAGATATCATGAAATCATGTAAATATGAAGTTCTAACATACTAGGCATTTTATCGAACACCTTGCATGCATTCTTTAAGGCATAGGTGGATTTCATACTTGCATTCTATCAATCCATCTAAAGATCATGTTTTTCAACTAGCAACATAACTTTCATGAGATATACAGTCACGATACTATTATATAGCAAAACAAACAAGCATCAACATGGGTATGATCATATCACTACAACCAACCAAGATTTTTTATTTTAAAGATTGATTCTTAAACTCCACGGATGAAAGAAATCCGTGGATGAACACTACGCTTACCTTGGGAGGGAGGTTCTTGATGATTGACGGAGGAATTTCCTTGAAATTTGATCTTCAAGCTTGATTGTGCAACCCTAGTTGTTTTTCTCCTATGGTGCTCTTGGATAATGAACTTTGAGATGTTAATAGGGTTGTAATGTGTTTAGAAGATATAAATTTCGTGAGGTTAAGTTTAGGTACATGTAAGGAGTGTTAAAAGACTTAACTACCCTCAAAATAACTCAAAAACTAAGTATTTTCGTGGCTGAAACCATAGATGTGCGCCGCATATGATATCGCCTATATTTACATAGGCGCCGCATATGATATCGCCTATATTTACATAGGCGCCGCATATGATATCACCTATATTTACATAGACGCCGCATATGATATCGCCTATGCTTTCCAGTGGCCATGTACGATTGGTTAGGCGACGCATTCTACTTTGAAAGGCCATAACTCCTTGCTCGAGTGTCGGATTTTGATGAAATTGGTATCGTTGGAAAGCTAATTAGATTCTCTACAACTTGGTTGGCCTAAATCTGACAAAATGTCACATATCTATCAAGTTATTCTTGTTCAAAGATGACCCTTGCAAAATCAAACACTAAGACTTGATGGATTCAAAAACTCTTAGCTTGCATCACTCTAAGCGACTCATATGAGCATGCTTAAGACATCACAAGCTATCCTATTGCTAGGATATTCATTGTAAGTCATGTACTAAAATTCTACTCACAAGATATGACGTTTCATACATAGGAAAACTTATTCACTTCCTATCTTAGAAACGTGCGGGGTATTACAATATCTCCCCCTTGGGAACATTCGTCCTCAAATGAAAATTTAATGAGAGGGGATACAAGACAACAGAACCTGAAATGAACATGAAGAACTGAAACTTGATCTTATGACTGACATGTTAAACATACTGAACTCGTGCATATCTGATGCACAGATAACTGATACATGAATGCATGACTGAGTATGCAATGGTTAATAGGTACCAAGTTTATACTGGAAACATGAACATGAAACTGAATAAGCTTAAGGAGAACTGTTACCTTAATCTTGATCTGAATTGGCGGGGAAGAGGTGAGGATACTTGGTACGCATATCTGCTTCTGCTTCTCAAGTAGCTCCCTCATGAGACTGATTTTGCCAAAGAATCTTGACTAGAGGGACTTCTTTGTTCCTCAATCTACGAGTCTGATAATCTAAGATTTCGACTAGAATCTCTTCATAAGAGAGGTTGTTCTGAATGTCGATGCTCTGAATAGGGATAACAACTATTGGGTCACCTATGCATTTCTTGAGCAAAGAGACATGGAAGAATGGATGGACTAAGGCTAGATCTGTAGGAAACTCAAGCTCATAAGCTACCTTGCCGAAGCGACAGAGAATTCTGAAGGGACCGACATATCGGGGACTGAGTTTCCCTTTCTTGCCGAACCTCTTCACTACCTTCATAGGAGAGATCTTAAGATAGACATAGTCATTGACCTCAAACTCGAGATCCTTTCTACAAACATCTACATAGAACTTCTGTTGGCTCTGAGCAGCCCGGAGTCTCTCTCTAATCAACTGAACTTTCTCTAAGGTGTCGAATACTAAGTCAGGACCTATGACTGAGGCCTCACTAACTTCGAACCAACCAATTGAAGATCTACATCTCCTACCATAGAGAGCTTGGAATGGAGCCATCTGAATACTAGAATGATAGTTATTGTTGTATGCAAACTCAATCAAAGGCAAGTGGTCATCCCAACTTCCCTTGAAGTCAATTTCATACGCCCTTAGCATATCTTCAAGATTCTGAATGAACCTCTCTTCTTGACCATCTGTCTGAGGATGAAATATTGTGCTAAGATGGACTTGGGTACCGAGACCCTTTTAGAATGCTTTCCAAAAGTAAGAGGTGAACTGGGTACCTCTGTCTGAGATGATAGATAGTGGAACACCAAGTAACCTGACTAACTCCCTGATATAGAGTTTGGCATAATCCTCGACGAAATAAGAAGTATGAACAGGAAGGAAATGAGCTGACTTGGTCATTCTATCTATAATGACCCAGACTGAATCATGCTGATGACTAGTTCTAGGCAAACCCGTCACGAAATCCATGTTCACTTCTTCCTACTTCCAAGTAGGAATGGTGAACTCTTGTATGGAACCACTAGGTTTTTTATGCTCTATCTTAACCTGCTAATATGTAGAGCACTTAGCCGCAAACTCTGCAACATCTCTCTTCATCCCACTCCACCAATATATTTCCTGCATATCACAGTACATCTTAGTGGACCCTGGATGAATAGAGTATCACACACCATGCGCTTCTGCAAGAATTCACTGCCTCAATTTATCTACACCTGGAACACATAGACGACCCTGACAACGAAGAACACCATCTCCCCCATGGGAGAAAACCTCGACTTTATGATTCTGAACTGACTCTTTGAGCTTGACAAGGCTAGGATCCCTGTCTTGCTTCTCTTTCACTTCAGAAACTAGAGATGACTCTAAACTACTGTAAACACATACACCACCCTCTGAAGAATCGACTAAGCGAACGCTTAGTCTGGCAAGTTGATGGATCACCTGAGCCATCTTTTTCTTGTTACCCTCAACGTGAGAGATACTACCTATGGAGAGTCTACTAAGAGCGTCGGCCACAATATTGGCCTTTCTCGGATGATAAAGAACACTCATGTCGTAATCCTTCAAGAGCTCTAACTACCTTCTCTGACGAAGATTGAGATCTTTCTGGGAAAAGACATACTGGAGGCTTTTATGGTCTGTGAAGACATCTACATGAACTCCATAGAGATAATGCCTCCAAATATTCAAGGCAAAAACTACCGCTGCTAACTCAAGATCATGAGTAAGATAATTCTTCTCATGTGGCTTTAACTATCTTGAGGCGTAGGCTATGACCTTACTATGATGCATGAGGACACAACCTAAACCCACTTTGGATTCATCGTAATAGACTACAAAACCATCTGAACCATCAGGAAAAGCTAGAACTTGGGCTGAGGTGAGTCGAGTTTTCAACTCTTGAAAGCTCTTCTCGTATGAATCTGACCACTAAAACTTAATCTTCTTCTGAGTCAATCTGGACATAGGAGATGCAATAAAAGAAAATCCCTTGACAAACCATCTGTAATATCCAGCAAAACCCAAGAAACTCCTGATATCTGATGGAGATATGGGTCTGGGCCAGTTTCTTACTGCCTCGGTTTTCTTAGGATCTACTCTAATGCCATCACCGAAAACAATATGGCCAAGGAATGCTACTGATCTTAGAAAAAAATTGCACTTGCTGAACTTAGCGAATAACTGGTGATCCCTGATAGTCTGAAGAACAATCCTGAGATGGTCTGTATGATCACGCTTTCTGCGAGAATAGACCAGAATATCATCTATAAAGACTATGAAAAACATTTCCAAGTTCTTCTTGAACACACGGTTCATCAAATCCATGAAAATTGAAGGGGCATTGGTAAGACCAAATAACATGACTAAAAATTTGAAGTGACCATACCTTGTACGGAAAGCTATCTTTGAAATGTCACATTCTCCAACTCTGAGCTGATGATAGCCTGATCTGAGGTCTATCTTGAAGTAGTAACTGGCACCCTGAAGTTGGTCTAATAGATCATGAATCCTGGGAAGATAATATCTGTTCTTGACCCTGACCTTGTTGAGTTGACGGTAATCAATACACATCCTGAGAGAACCATCTTTCTTGCGCACAAATAATACTGGCGCACCCCATGGGGAAATGCTGGGTCTGATGAATCCCTTATCTAAGAGATCCTTCAACTGATCTTTCAATTCCTTAAGTTTTCCTGGTGCCACTCTATATGGCGGAATAGAAATAGGTTGAGTATCTGGAATAAGGTCTATGCCAAAGTCTATTTCCCTTTCGGGAGGAATGCCTGCAAGATCTTCGGGAAAGATATCTGAGTATTCATTAACAACTGGGACTGTTTTGAGACTGGGAGATTCAAAACTAGAATCTTTAACATGCACGAGATGATACACACACCCCATAGAAATCATTTTCCTTGCCCAAACGTAGGAAACAAGTTGACCCCTAAACGCTGAAATGCTACCCTTCCACTCTAGGACGAGCTCATTCGGGAACTGAAATTGAACTATCCTATTTCTACAGTCGACTGTGGCATAGCAGGAATGAAGCCAATCCATGTCGAGAATGACATCAAAATCAGTCATCTCTAACTCAACTAAATCTGTTGACGTGGATTTCTGAGATATCATAACCGGGCAGTTCCTGTAAACCCGCTGGACTATGATGGTTTTACCCACTGAGGTAGAGACTGAAAAGTTCTCTGCTAGAATTTCGGGACTGATTCCGAAATCGCCTGCTATGTATGGAGTAACAAAAGACAAGGATGCACCTGGGTCTAGCAAGCCATAAATATGAATATGGAAAATTTGTAACGTACCAGTAACGACATCAGGAGAATTTTCTTATTCCTTCCGGGACTGAAGAGCATAGAGTCTGTTTGGGCGTTGCCCACTGGTAGCATTGAAAACGGCACCCTGCTGGTTCGGGTGACCGGACTGAGCTGCAAAATGATTTTGCTGACCCTGAAGAGTTGAATGCAGACACTCCCTAATCTTATGGACTGGCTTGACACAACCAAAATATACATAACTACCGGCTCTGCAAATGCCCTTGTGGTTCTTACCACAAGTCTGACAAAGTGGATTCGTTCGGGCACTGCTAACACTGTCCTGAGATTTAGAGCCTGGTACTTTGTCTTTGTTTTCGTCTATGAACTTCGGCATTAGAGCGCTGGCAGGGGAAGGGGATGGAATGGCTTACTTGGAGCGAAACTGTGAACGGTTTCCTCCATCTGACTTGGGGTGAGCAAAGTTGAAGTTACCTGACCTTGGTCTCTTGTTCAGCCTCTCCCTAGTCTTAACCTTCTGCTCTTCTACTTATTGGGCATGGTTCATGAGTCTGACTAAGGTCATATCACCGATCAGCATCGCAGACCTACACTCATTTACCATGCTATCGTTGACCCCAGACACGAACTTGCTCATCTTAGCCCTATTGTCTGCAACCACATGAGGAGACTACCTAGCTAGCTGAGTAAATCTGAGAGAATACTCCCTAACCGTCATATTCCCCTACCTGAGGTTGATGAACTCAAGAACTTTGGCTTCCCTCAGCTCTTGGGGAAAGAATCTGTCTAAGAAATCCGTGACAAATTCCTCCCACTCAATAGGACCTGCATTCTCTACCCTCTCAGACTTCCACTGTTTGTACCAAGCATGAGACACATCTTGCAACTGATATGCAGCTAACTCAGCACTCTCAATAGAAGTAACACCCATGATGTCAATGACCTTCTGGACTTGGTCAATGAACTCCTGAGGGTCCTCATCAGACTTAGACCCATGGAAAGATGGAGGGTTCATCCTGGTGAAGTCCCGAACCCTAGCTGCAATGGGATTGGCCACTGGATTGGCCGGAATGACTGGTGGCCATTCATTCTGTACAGCCACGGACTAAGCAAGTATGGTAAATGTGGCTCTAAACTCCACATAGGAAACATGTTCGCCCAAAGGATCTTCGGGCTGAGGAGCTGGCTGGTTTCTTCTCTTTGGGTCCATGGTCCGAAATAAGAGAAGAATGGATTAGACTGAGAGTTTAACTTATGATTATGATCACCAACATGACATTAATACTGAAGAAAGGGGATTGTTCCTAAAACATCTTATAGACTCTTGTACATAAATGTGGAGCGCAACACACCCATGTACAAGACTCTACTAGATGCGGCTTTCAGACTTCCTAGGACTCTATTGAACCATAGGATCTGATACCAAGTTTGTAACGCCCCAATTTGTTGAATCATAACTTGAGTTTGAATATCGTGAAACATGACATGGTTCTAGGAACACAGCTATAGTTTTTGGTTACGAATACCCCCAGGACTCGATAGGAGGAAACTGACACACATGACATGACTTGATTACAAGATTTGAGTCCATAATTCACAGTATCATAAGCAGGGGATAGTATATTTCATGTATTTATTCAACATTTCAAACATGATAGGAAAAGCATGGATATATTTTGTGTACATAATTTATATCTCCATTATCATACATGTTTTATACCACAACAATAACAACACATAATTTGTATGGAAATTCATATTGGAGTGTATGGCTAACATGAACTTGTTATTTAGATATCATAAAATCATGTAAATATGAAGTTCTAACATACTAGGCATTTTATCGAACACCTTGCATGCATTCTTTAAGGCATAGGTGGATTTCATACTTGCATTTTATCAATCCATCTAAAGATCATGTTTTTCAACTAACAACATAACTTTCATGAGATATACAGTCACGATACTATTATATAGCAAAACAAACAAGCATCGACATGGGTATGATCATATCACTACAACCAACCAAGCTTTTGTAATTTATAGATTGATTCTTGAATTCCACGAACGAAAGAAATCCATGGATGAACACTACGCATACCTTGGAAGGGAGGTTCTTGATGATTGACGGAGGAATTTCCTTGATATTTGATCTTCAAGCTTGATTGTGCAATCCTTGTTGTTTTTCTCCTATGGTGCTCTTGGATAATGAACTTTGAGATGTTAATAGGGTTGTAATGTGTTTAGAAGCTATAAATTTTGTGAGGTTAAGTTTAGGGACATGTAAGGAGTGTTAAAAGACTTAACTACCCTCAAAATAACTCAAAAACTAAGTGTTTTCATGGCTGAAATCATAGATGTACGCCGCATATGATATCGCCTATATTTACATAGGCGCTGCATATGATATCGCCTATATTTACATAGGCGCCACATATGATATCTCCTATATTTACATAGGTGCCGCATATGATATCGACTATATTTACATAGGCGCCGCATATGATATCGCCTATGCTTTCCAGTGGCCATGTGCGATTAGTTAGGCGACGCATTCTACTTTGAAAGGCCATAACTACTTTCTCGGGTGTCGGATTTTGATGAAATTGGAATCGTTCGAAAGCTAATTCGATTCTCTACAATTTGGTGGGTCTACATCTGCCAAAACGTCATATATAAATCAGGTTATTTTTGTTCAAAGATGACCCTTGCAAAATCGAACACTAAGGCTTGATGGATTCAAAAACTCTTATCTTGCATCACTCTAAGAGACTCATATGAGCATGCTTAAGACATCGCAAGCTATACTATTGCTAGGATATTTATTGTAAGTCATGCACTTAAATGCTACTCACAGGATAGGAGGTTTCATATGTAGGAAAACTTATTCACTTCCTAGCTTAGAAACATACGGGGTATTACACTTTATCATCCCTAATTCTAATTTGTTCATTTTGAAGTGCTCTCTGCTTAATGCCTTTGTGAAAATATCAGCTATTTGGTCCTCAGTAGAATAGAACATGATTAATATAAGACCCTTTTCAATGTTATCGCTAAGAAAATGATATCTAATATCTATAAGTTTAGTTCTTTTATATTGCAAAGGATTCTTTGCAATATTGATGGAGCTTATAATATCACAAAAGATTAGAACATGGCCTACATGCATACCAAAATCCATGAGTTTTTTCTTGATCCATAATAATTGGGCACAATATGAACTAGCAGCAACATACTCAGCCTCAGCAGTAGACAAGGCTACTGAGTTTTGTTTCTTAGTGGACCAAGTAATTAGACATGATCTAAGAAAGTGTGTCATACCTGTAGTGATTTTTTTGTCCACTAGATAATCTGAATAATAGCATCAGAGTTACCTATCAACTTAAAATTACTCCCTTTAGGGTACCACAAACCATGATCAGTGGTTCCCTTAAAATATCTGAAGTTCCTCTTCACACCTTTTAGATGAGACTCCTTGGGATTTTCTTGAAACCTTGCACATAATCCTACACTAAACATAATATCAGGTCTTCTTGTTGTGAGATATAGAAATGACCCAATCATCCCTCTAAACATCTTTTGATCAAAAGTTGGACTTGTTTCATCCATAACCAGCTTAGTAGAAGTGGCAATTGGTATAATGATTTCCTTGGCTTCTTCCATGGAGAATTTTTTGTAAAGTTCTCTCATATACTTTTATTGATGAATCAAGGTTACAAAAGGTGATTGTTGGATTTGTGGGCCTAAGAAAAGGGTTATCTCTCCCATTATATTCATCTCAAATTCACGACTCATGAGTTTGGCAAAGTCACGAGTCATTTTGATATTTGTTAAACAGAATATGATGTCATCAACATACACAAATCTTTCCCATTAGTTTATAAAAACAGAGTGTCGTTAATTTTTCCTCTAGTATGTCCATGCTCCAAAAGAAATTTTGGTGACCTCTCATACCAAGCTCTTAGAGCTTGTTTCTGTCCATACAATGCCTTATCAAGCTTATACATATAGTCAAGAAATTCCTTACTTTCAAATCTCAAAGGTTGTTTCACATACACTTCCTCTTTAAAAATACCATTTAAGAATGCACTCTTAACATCCACTTGGTAAATCTTGAATTCCTTGTAAGCAGCAAAGGCCACAATAAGTCTGATATTATCAAGTTTTGCCATAGGTGCAAAAGTCTCATAGAAATCTATGCCTTCTTCCTGATTGTATCCTTGGACCACCAACTTGGCCTTATTCCTTGTAAATGTTCCATGTTCATCAACTTTGTTTCTATACATCCACTTAGTCCCAATCATAGTTTTGTCTTTTGGAGGTGGAACTATGTGTCAAACCTCGCTTCTCTCAAATTGATTGAGATCTTCTTGTATTTCTATGATCCAATCAGCATCAAGGAGTGTTTCATTTACCTTCTCTGGTTCAATCATAGACAATAATACTTTGAAGGAACACAGGCTCCTCAATCTTAATCCTATGGTGATTCCTGAGGTGAGATTAGTAAGATTATTTTCTATAGAATGAGATCCTTAATACTTGTATCCTTTTAGGATAAATTTTTAAGAGTTTTTAGGATCGTAATGACTATTTTGAGCCGGAGTAGATGGTGGTTTAGTTCCCCATGTATGAATGTCTCTAGATCCAGTTCCCCCTATTGAGGTGCCTCTAGATTTAATTTTTCCAATCGATGGACCAGATTGTGCAACCTATTTCATTGACTGTTCTTCAGAGTCACTTTCTTCTTGCATGTTAATCTTAGTACAAGATTCATCAAATACTGCTTGCACACTTTCGTCAACATAGTTTGTTCTATTATTTAAGACCCTATAAGCTTTGCTATGATATAAATATCCTAGAAAGATTCTCTCATCACTTCTAGCATTAAATTTTCCTAAATTATCTTTGTCATTATTAGGAATAAAACACTTGCAACCAAAGGTTCTAAAGTAAGAGATGTTAGGCTTTCTTTCTTTTTGTAATTCATAGGGAGTCTTCTCTAGAATAGGTCTGATCATGCATCTATTTATGATATATACAGTAGTACTTATTGCTTCAGCCTAAAGATTTTTTGCAAGATTTCCTACAAGCATCATTATTCTGGCCATTTTTTCTGATCTTCTATTTTTCTTTTCTACTACTCTATTTTGTTGAGGTGTTCTGGGAGAAAAGAAATTGTGATCTATAACATTTGTGGAACAAAATTCTAAAAAATATGCTTTTTCAAATTCTATACCATGATCAGATCTTATGGAAAGTAGGAAAGTGCCTAGCTTCTTTTCCATTTTCTTAATGACTATGGAGAAGACATCAAAGGCATCTTCTTTGGAATCTAAAAAGAGTGTACAGGTAAACTAGGAATAGTCATCAAAAATTACGAAGAAATACATTTTTCCACCTCTGCTTTGACTTCTCATTGGTCCACAAAGATCCATATAGACAAGGATGACACTTGATTATACTGACCTGGTTCTTTTATTTGAATGAGGACCTTACCTGCTTCCCCATACACAAGCACTGCAAACCTTCTCATCCTTGAACTTAGTCTTGGGCAAGACCAGCACCATTTCTTTGGAAGAGAGTTTATTTAATTATTTTAGACTTACATGTCCAAGTCTTTTGTGTCATCGGAGGGGATCATTTTCTATTACACTCAAACAAGTCAGCCTTATTGCTGGTATGTTTATTATATCAGCTCTATACATATTCTTGTGTCTTCTTGCAGTAAGTACCACCTCATTAGTATTTGCCCTTTTGACTTCAACACTTGCAGAAGTAAAAATAATTGTGATACCTTTATCACTGAGTAGTGATATGCTAAAAAGATTGTGCATCAGTCCTTCTACAAGGTAGACATTTTTCGATGCCTTTTATTAAGAATTCCAAATCTTTCCAACCCCTGTAATGGTTCCCTTTTTGCCATTACCAAATGACACTCCCCCTCTACTTATTTTGGAGATTAAATTGAGTTTTTACTATCACCAATCATGTGTCTTGAGGAAGCACTATCCAAGTACTAGTGCTTCTTGCTTCCTTTCACTTTCTCTTGTAAAAAAAAATTTAGTGGTTACATTTTTGAACCCATACAAGTTTGGGTCCTTTCTTATTAGAAAAGAGGTGGATCAGATTTCTTCTGGCCCTTCGTGACAACAGGTTGCGTGACATGTTCCTCTGACCAAGTCTGTTATTCATTTTATTTGTCTGGATTTTCATGTAGTTAGATTTCATAGCTAGCATTGTACTCCTAGATTTGCTTTTAGCAGCAATAAGACATCTAGTAGTTGGATGATAATGGTTTCCACATATATAACATAGATCATTAGTAACACTATGGCTCTTATGAAATCCTAATCCAGCTTTTTCATTGTGAGTTTTTTCACCAAATTAAAGAACAATTCTTGAGGAATTTGTCCATCTGGTAGCCCTTAAGATCAAGTTTCAGTGTTGAAATTTCTTGACTTAACCTCTCTACCTTATACTTTTCATCATTGCATTCTTGTTTGACCCTATTCAACTTAACCTCAATTTTTTCTTGTTCAGCATTTTTTCATTATTTTTCTTTTTTTAGAAAGAGTTAGTTTTAAGATTTCAGATTGTGGAATCAGATTTGAAGAAATAAATTGACTGACTTGTTCCTTGAAAGTGTTTTTTTCTTTTTAAACAGTGTTTTTACAAGTTTCCATGTCAATTAGGTCAAACTTAAGACTTGCAAGACTGTTGAAAAGCTCATCCCTATCAGAAGTTACTTCTTGAAAGTCATCAATTTAAGCACTCATCAGAGAAATAAGTTTTTCAGAGGTGCTATCTTCTTCTTTCATGTCTGAATCTCCAATGGCCATGAGAGCAGTTTCATCAATCTCTTCCTCATTTGATTCTTTTGAGTCCGACCCCTAAGTAGCTACTATAGCATATTCTTCCTTTTTTGTTTTCTTAGCTTTTTCTTTCAAGTCATTCTCATCTCTTTCTTTTCTCCATTCAACTTCCCATGCAGGACAATCTCATATTTGCGGTCAGTCGTGTCATACTAATAACATCTAGTAGAATTATCATTGGACCTCTTTTTGCTACTTGTTCCATTTTTATTTTTGAAAACTCTGTTGAAGTTCTTGGTTATAAATGTCCCTTGCTCTTCAATAAATTCAGCTTCTTCATCACTTTCAAAAGCCTTTAAAGCCAAGAATTTTTTAGGAGTTGACTTTTCCCTTTTTGCTCATCAATCCACATTTCATAAGTCTTGAGATTTCTGATGAGTTCATCTAAAGTCATTCCAGCAAGATCCTTTTCCTCCCTAATTGCAGTAACTTTAACATCCCATTTGGACTTGGGTAAGAGCCTTAACACCTTTTTAACTTATTCCTTAGTAGTAATAGTTTTTCCCAAGGATGTCAACTCATTGGTTAAGGCAATGAGTCTTGACATTATTTGATGGAGAGATTCAATTTCCCTTATTTTAAAGGCCTCATATTCAGTAAATAGTAAAGTAATTCTGAAATTTTTTACTTGAATGGTGCCTTCATGTGCATTCACCAAGGCATCCTAAATTTACTTGGCAATGGTGCAGGTAGATACCCTGTTATATTCAGCCGGGCCAAATCCACACACTAAGATGTTCTTGGCTCTTGTATTTTTCCTTAATGCAATCAGATCATCAGCAATGAACTCACTTCTCACCTTCTTGACTTGTTTTCCATCAACCAGATTCATTAGAATAGTTGGACCATCAGTAACTCTTTCTCACAATTCATAATATTCACCATGGATGAACATTTCCATCCTTTTTTTCCATCAACTGAAGTGAGTGACATCAAAAAGAGGAGGTCTAGTAGTGGATTGACCTTCACTGTTACCAATAGGAGGTGCGGATTTTATCATAGTGATCTTTTCTTAGGTGCTAGACTTATGTAAGACAACCTCTTTCTAATACCATTTGTTAGAGTACGTGCCCTACTAATTACTTATTTTAGCCTAACAGTTGTCTATTAATGGAACAGGTTAACTAAGGTGTTCCTATCTAGCTAAAACAATAATTAAATTGCACAATGATGTTTATGTGGAAAACACCCGACTCAAAGAGGTGTAAAAAAACATGACTTGTACCTCTATAGGATTTAACCCCAACTCTACTAAACAACTGAGCCTCAATAATCAACAAAATACAAGACTCTTGTAATCTAGGAATTAAACTTTAACTCTTGTTTCTACAAAATACAAACCTTCCCAAGGTTAGTGTTCCCAAGTCTTCGAGTTCCCCAACTTAAAAACAATACTCCTAACTTAGTTTATACTTCATTGAGACTAGAAAATAGTACAACTCAAAAACCAATATAATACCTAAAGTCTAAGACTCCTTAACTCTAAGTAAAATGAACAGGTTTAACTATGATGCTTCAAGCTTTGGAGCTTCACAGATAATTTGTTGATATTTTGTTATCTTTGTAAGTGTGTGAGTAACTAAATACGTTAATTCCTCTATATATAAACTACTCTCCAAAAAGTTCTTCAAAGTCACCATTCTTCCATCTTGCTTTGAACTCTTCAACTCAATAGAGTTTATTATTTACTCAAAGTCCTCTTTCAACTCAAAATCCTTAACTGGGTGAAAATCTTTCTTGAGTTTATCTTCTAGTGTTTCTCTAGGTTACCACTACTTACTCAATTACCACTTCTTCTTTCATATGTGACTAATCAAGAGAGCTTATTCATTTTTGTCTTCAAGCGATCTTATATGTGTCCTCTTAGTGAGATCTGGCCTTTGTCTTCATGTGATTGGACCAGCTTGAGCGACATGTTTTGTTTATACGTCAATCATTAAAACTTCATTGATCTAACAGTATGTGGGTGGAAGTGTTGCTTATAGTTTTCTTTATATGTTTAGTTTTCTGCTTTGGTTGGTCGGTCGATGATACCTACTGAGTACAAGTGATCGTACTCACTCCTACTTTCTATACCCTTTTGATGCAGATCTTAGTTCAAGTACAACCACGAAGCGTGAGTTCATGCTAATTTGAGACCGTTCGGAGTACTTGTGAGCTCCTCGTCCGAAGGATTGTTTTGGAATTCCTCTTATTATTATAATTTGTTTATTTACATTCATAGACAAGGTTTGTATATATTTTTATCCGCTTTATCAGTTTTTAGAAAGTTCTTTACTCATCACACTAGATTTTGTGATTTCAGTGGTATCTATTTCAAATTTCGAAGTTATATTACTCCCTCCATTTTAAAAAGAATGACCTAGTTTGACTTGAAATGGAGTTTAAAAAAATAAAGAAGACTTTTGAATCTTGTGGTCTTAAAGTAAAGATATGTCAAATGTACCAAAATTCCCTTCAATCTTGTGGTTTTAAACATGCCACGTGGAAAGTTAAAATTTAAAAGTTGCTAAAAAAAAAGAAAAGGGTCATTCTTTTTTAAATGGACTAAAAAGAAAAGTAGAACATTCTTTTGTAAAGGGAGGGAGTATATTATTAGTCTAACTCTATCCTAAAGTCTCATATTTTTTTTATTATGTATCTTCTTTAGTCTTTCTAATTCTCTTGTGAAGTGAGGCTTAACTGCCAAAGTTGGATCGGAGTAGGTTCTCTTGTAACCTCGGCTTCTAGATCGTGACACTTGAGTAGCAACTAGTAAGCTACAAAAATTTCAGCCATCTTGGATTACAAATGACAAGTTATTTAAAAAAATTCTCTCGTATGATTTAAATTTTTCTTATTGGATAATCAATTTAAGTAGACTTAATTTTTGAATTTCATCGTGATTGATTTCTTTCAACTTGTGTGATTTACATTATACTTTTTATTTTTTCTTAATATTATTTTACACTATTATAAAAATAATAGGATGAATATTTATTCTTATTTTCTTTCATGCTTTCTTGATTCTTCACCTTTTAAACAATAAAAATATATAGAGAGTTTTTGTTAAAGTCATACTGGTAGATTGTTCTAACTTTTTTTTATATATGTTTAAGAAAATACAAAAAAATTTAACCAAATCGTACTGATATCAAAGAGAAACTGAGATGATGGAACAATTTCAAAAAGTCTAACTTTGATTAGATGAAATAAAATAACCAAAAATTCTCTATATGAGATATATTTTATAAAATAACTGCCCAAATTGTACCATTGATATTCCAATCACAGTCTCATTCCCACCAGCCCAGCAGGGCCGACTGGATGATGAAACATGTAAGGTCATTTCTTTGGGTTCCTAAGTTTCGATGGGTTCATTTTCTGATAATATTATATGTATATGTTTTTTTAAAAAAAGTATAGTGTAAAAACAATAAAAAGTGGCAAAATTTAAAAATGACTATAGTTTGGAGATTTATAGCTATAATTTGGGTATTTACACTTCATAGCTATTTTTTGAGATTCTAAGTTAAAAAAAAAAAAAAGGATCTCTCTGTCTCTTTTTTTCTCTTTCTTTCCCTTTTTGAATTTTGTATTTTTTAATTTTCTCTCTCTTTCTTTGTTTTTTTATATTTTTACCGTCTCTCTCTCTCTCTCTCTTTATATTTTATATTTTTTCCTCTCTATACCTATTTGTATTTTGTATTTTTCACCTTGCTCTCTTCTCTCTCCCTATTTGTATTTTATATTTTCACCTTTCTCTATTTCTCTATCTCCCTCTTTGTGTTTTGTATTTTTCACTCTGTCTCTCTCTTTCTCTATATCTCTCCTTTTTTATATTTTTATTTTTATCTCGCTCTCTTTCTCTCTCCCTCTTTGTATTTGTATTTTCACTCTTTCTCTCTCTTAGTCCCTCTTTGCATTTTGTAATTTTCATTCTCTTTCTCTTAACCTCTCCCTCTTTGTATTTGTATTTTCACCTATCTACCTCTTTGTATTATTTCTTTTTCTCTCTTTGTATTTCATATTTTCACTTCTCTCTCCTCCCTCTCTTTGCATATTTGTATATATAGTTTTAATTTGAATAATAGTTTCAAATTCCTCCTTCACTCAGCTCTCTCCCTCGCCTAATAGAGAGTTCAGTTAATTTGTGTTTTTCCCCTTTGTCTAATATATGAAGATTTACCATTTAATATCTCAGGTAATTTAGCAACTCAATCAAAAAGTCAGATTTATTCTGAATTGTGAATTTTATCAATTGGGAAAAAAGTAAAAGAAAATTATAGCTTTACTCTTTGAATTGTAAAATAAGCAAAAGTCTTGAAAGTTTCTATCTCTCCCTCTTTGAATTGTATTTGTATATTAGTTTCAATTTTCTCCACCTCTTTCTTCCTCTTTATATTTTTATATTTTCACCTTTCCTTATGTGTATTTTATATCAACGAATACAATTATATCAATTAATTGTATCAACTAATACAATTATATCAAATTGTATCAATAAATACAATTTGTATCAAGCAAATGCGAGTGATACATATACTTTTGTATATACAAATACAAATAAATACTGTTAATTTTATTTTGAAAATCTACTTCCCAAAATCTATGATCAAACCTAAATTTTTCATAGAGTGCCTTTTCGGTGTGGTGTAACCAACAATTAAGGCTATCAAGGAAGGGAGTTGTAGGACCCATGTTCTATATCTAGATTAATTTCTCCAATGATTAGAAATAGAAAAAGTAAATATGATTTTTAATGTTTTGCTTATCTACAACTACAAAGTATCAATCATTCTAATTGAATAAATTTAATATTAATGATTTTTTGTCGGTCGTTCATTTAACGAGACTATATTCATAAGTCACGAGAAGAAAGATAGAAAGTGTGCATTTCAAATAATTTAAAATTAAATATGCTTAACTAGATATTACAATGATGACAATATAAGGAGTTGTTTGATGTGAGGTATAAGGTATAATAGTTCCGGAATAAATGTAAGATTATTTATCCTACATTTGATTGATGATTTATTACCAACTAAATGACCCCTAAATTTATTTGTACTATTTCAAGGACTAAAATTGTGAAGGTCCTCAGATGAACAATGGTTTTTTCTTTCTTTTTTTTTTTTCATCAACTGATTTATGGTCTTTTAGGCACTTGAGATTTGAGAATTAATGGTTTGTATATATGGATTTTTTTGTTCCTGTGCACTACAATTTGAAATCTGATCATTTAAGTCACCAGAACTTCTTTGGATCAAATAAGAAGAAGATATTTAAACTGACTTACAATAGTTAATTGGAGTAATACTATTCTTTAGTAGAAAATAAAATTTTACTCTGTATTGGACAGGAGCTAGAATTTTCACCTATAGATGTCAAAATATAGAAATAAATTCACGATGAAGTCAAGGAATACTAATATATATATATATGAAAAATATTTTTACCTATTTATATAATATTATTTTTCAACGGAGTGTTGGTCGACACCCCTCAAGAATAATATGTGGCTCCGCCACTAGTATCGGGTATAGACCCCTAGAAGGGTGCACAAAGGAACGTAGGGCGTTCTCTTGAGGTCCAATTCATGTATGCCCCCGAGGTAATTTGACGAGATATGGCTAATAATTCAGATTCCATATTGTGAAAATACATTGAGTATGTTGTTGTATGATTTATTATTGGAGTTCTTCCGCGGACTAGCTCGTAGGGGATGGAGGGCCAATTCATGTATGCCCCCCGAGGTAATTTAATGAGATATTTCAGACTCTAAATTGTAGAAATACATTGAATATGTTGTTGTATGGTTTATTATTGGAGTTCTTCCGCGGACTAGCTCATAGGGGATGTTGTTCGAAATAGTTACCGCATTGGGAAGGATTTATATGAAAGATAAGGATAGTAGGCCAAAGGTGTCAGATATGTCAGGAAAACAGAAGAGCAGTGTACAAGCTTAACGCCTGCCGAGGCTATTAGCTGACACTTACGACAAACGAGTAGTGTACAAGTTTAACGTCTGTAGAGAATATTAGCTAGCACTTGCACATATACGATACCTGGGGCTGTTAAATGCAGCCCATTCCTTGTAGCTATATTAGTCACTCCCATCATTTTTAAACCATCTAAATTTCAATACCAGCAATACAATGTACTCTCTCCGTTTTAAAAAGAATAATCTATTTTGACTTGAGACAGAGTTTAAGAACGTAAAGAAAACTTTTGAATCTTGTGGTCTTAAATTAAAGATATGTCAAATGTATCAAAATGTCCTTCAATCTTATGGTCTTAAACATGTCACGTGGAAAGTTAAAATTTTAAAATTACTAATAAAGGAAAGAGATCATTCTTTTTTAGATAGATGAAAAAAAAATAGATCGTTCTTTTTTAAACGAAGGAAGTAATAATTATTACTTGCTCATCAAGAAACTATTCCCTTTTTACTTTATTGTTTTGTCTAGCCCGTTAGTGGAGGAGCCCCTGGTCCTCGAAAGGCTTCATGTGGCGCCCATTTATTAGATCCATACTTGTCCATCTTTATTAGTATTTGCTTTGGTTAAGTTTTCAGTACTTTACATAGTAAAATGATAATCAACCCTCTAGTAAACCAACATAAAATAAAGTTTAATTTCAGGACAAATTACATAAAAATATAACTTAAGAGGCATAAATATATAAAATTTATTCTCTTTTATAATATTTCATAAAATCTCATATTTCTCCTTTGTTAGATAAAAAAGTAATAAATTTGCAATTATTCTAGGAGAGCAAATAATGGGAGAGAATCTCTTAAATATCTAAAAAAATCAAAATAAAAAAATTCAATCAAATCTTATCATTGGCAATTTACAATTTGGTTCTATTTTTTCTTATCTCTATTAATCTTTTTTTCCTTAAATTTTTGAAAGATTTACTATGTGCCTCATGTTGACAAGCATTCATATTCTTTTACAAGATCTTCATACTGTAGAAGTTAAAAAATCTCATAGTTTTTGGCTGAATCATGACGATGATCACTGCAATGGACTGTAAAATTAGATATCGAATTTGGCATTGATACATAAAAATGATTAGTTAATGTTCTTGATACATATATAATATTGTTAATTTCTCGATATATTTTCGTACTATAAATGGTGATACATATGAGTGATACATTTGTTGTCAGAATACTGGTGATACATATGGTAAATACTTGTTGATAGTGATTCATTTATAAATGTTTGATACATTTAACATATGTTTGACATATATAAACAATTTATTTTTGTGCGATATTAAATTTTTTATGAGTATTGAATAATTTTACTATATGTATCATTATGATACATCTGGAAATAGATATATCATTGTAATACATCTGGAACCAAATATATCATTGTGATACATCTTGAACCAGATGTATCATTGTGATAAATTTGAAACCAAATGTATTTATGCCACGATTTAAGCGTGATTTAACTCCCGTAATAATTGAAAACCAGTTACTTCTTTATTTAACTAACCACTCAGTTATAAATGTATAACAATGCATATGTATCAAGGTTAAAGATATGTATCACAAAAATTAAAATTCGAGATATCTTGTAATTAAACAAAATTGTGGTAAAAAGTGTTACAACCCATTAAAAATTCAAAATTTATGTCGGTCACCCTTAATTTAACAAACATGTTCTTGATCTTGTAAAAATTTGACTGTTCTAATTTTAGAAAAAACATTCTCAAATAAATTTAATATGGGCTTTAGCTTTTGTTTTATTTTCAAAATTATTTAATTATTATAAATAATTATGTATAAATATCTTTTAAGTAATTTAACAGTATAAAATATTTTTTTTTCAATATTGACTTTATTTCATCTAGATTTGTTCTGCATTCAATTTGTTCGATTCCAATTTCTTTTTTTCATTTCTGTTAACTAACACTTTTTAGTATGTTTATATAGAAGTGCGCAGAACCATGTGTGTTTCTTGCCAATCTTTCATACGGCAAGGGCGCTTCTGTCAATTTATTAGTATTGATATTTTAAAAATATTATACAATTTTGCTTTATATGGTTGTACATTTGCAAATTCGGACAAAAAGACCAATTCATATTCTATTTATTACTTGGGTCAGCTAAAAACATATAGTTATCTTTATGGTATAAATAACATAAATACCAACCCTTTTGGAAGTAATTACACTCTCTCCCATTTTTTAATTACTTTACTCTTTCTCCCTATTAATATACATAACATAGCCGACATATACATAGTGTTCTGTGTATATGTTGGAATTTTTGTAATATGTTTAGCGAGTTGGGATTTTTTGTAATATTGGAAACATAAGTTGTGTATTTGTGTAATTTTAGCATCTTTATGATCATATAAATTTTAATTATATTATGGATTAATATAGTTAGATTAATTATTTAAGTCCAAACAAAATATGATTTTGAAAATCAATTTTTATTTGGACTAGTTCATTGATTTGGGCTACAGATGATGGGTCCATTGTGCTAAGCCCAAAATGTCATTGTATCCTAGAGGCTCAATTGGGTGCCGAGTGACAAATGGCGTAGCACGCCAAGTCAAGTAAAGGAGCCAATAGGATCATGTCACATGTTAAAATGATGCAGCATGCCCAACTAAATTCAATGCCAATGAAAACACACCACATGTACAAGTTGATATGTTTCAACCAATCAAATATGACAATGTCACTTCATTTGGATTGGCCAAAAAGTGTATCCCGACTCTTACCTTTCCATAACTATAAATATGGATCTCATAATTTAGAAAAAAGACGAAGAATTCTAACAAGAATCAAGAGAGAAATCGTGGATCAAATGCTACAGACTTCTCTACAAGCAACAAATTCAAGTATTCAAGCGCTCAAGTTCATACACAACTCAAGATCAAGACGAAGGCTTAAGATCACATCACAAGTCAATATCAAATCAATTAAGTTCACAAATCATGCTCAAATTCATCAAATTCAAGATCAAGCTCGAAGGCTTGTGAATTTAGATTTAAAAAGGCAAATTAGCAGATTTATAGAGATTATATCACCCACATATTGAAATCAATAAAATAATTATTGTGATAATTTTCTTGTCTTGACTATTATTTTCCAAACTTGAATTTTATTGTCTACATATTCTGTCACACTGGTTGGGACAATCTCTACCTCTCATCTCAATTTTTTGAACATCAAAGTTAAAGAATACTTAAATAACTTTTAAGAAGGTCAACTCTCAATCGACTACTTCCAAGAATACTGATTCCATATTCTATGCTGAAGTAGAAAATGTTCTTGGTGTTACATTTGAAAGCTTTGGAGACATCACAAAGAGTAAAACCATTATGTTAGGACGAAAAAAACACCAAGTATCATCCACATAAACTCGGGTTTTCAACCCCAAAATGAGCAAAGTCCCCTACGGGCTTTAGAAGAAGGAAATAATGTGGTAAAGACAATTAAGAAGACTCTAGCTCTACTTGATCTCTCTAGTTCAAAAATCTTTGTCACAAATAACGATAGTCATTTAACCAACTTATCATCTCCACTTACACCGTGTGAGAAGAGTCTTTCAAAGATCAATATGCAACAAACTGTGTTACTCGCTAACGTCTCTAATGATCATATAGGCAATGGTAATCGACGCCTCATCTATGGAGGAGCAACTTGCAAATTTGGAAAAGGTGATTGAAGGTTTGACAAAATATGTGCAAAATCAAGATGCTCAAATCGATAAGTTGGTGGATAGAATAAAAGGCTAAATAAATGGAGATTCTAGTTGTATACCTAGAAAGGCTCTAGAAGTTTAGGAGACAAATCATCCTATGAAATAAACACCACCTTCTAAGGAGGTACCATTCTTCCTAAGGGAATAATACTAATTGATTAATTGAAAGGTACCCTCAAAAACTAGTACAACATAGCTACCAAGTATTTCCTAACACATGCCAAGCCCTACACTACTAGGATTGATAACTTTAAGATGTCTGCTGGCTATTAATCCCTCTAATTGCAATAATTTGAGGGAAAAGGGATTCCAAAGCAACACATTACATACTTTGTTGAGACATGTAACAATGTTGGAACCTGCTGTGACTATTTTGTCGAACAATTTATCCTCTCCCTAAAGGCAAATGCCATTGATTAATACACTGAGCTCAAGATTAATTTCAATGATAGATGGGAGTAATTGGAGCACAAGTTATTAAATTAATTTTATAGCACGAGGCATACAATGATCATGGTAGATCTCACAAATACTCATCAAAAGAAGGATGATCCAATCATCGACTTCATTAATAGATAGAACAATGCAAGCCTGAACTGCAAATATAGGCTTAGTGAAGCTTCCACAATATAAATATATATACATATATGTATATATATAAATAAGGGATGCACTGGGAGATTCTATATATTTTACAAGTCATTAAGCTAAAATTCTTTGAAGATTTAGTTACTCGTGCTTCTACTGAAAAAGGAGTAACACTTATCTATGACCCTCAAAAAGTAAAGATAAGCAAGAGCTCAGGAGAGATGGAACAAGTTTGTCCCTAAAATCCATAATAAATAATCCATGAACGTCAATGTATCTCTTGTGAATTTCACCAAAAAGGTGAGAAAGAAATAAAGAATGAATATGACTTCTCAAGACGGTCCAAATCAAAAATTGACTTTGAAAGAGATGTAGGACAAGAAGTACCCCTTACTTGATTCTGACATTTTTTAAATTTTTTTATGAACTTATTGATCTAAAGCTCATTGATCTACCAGATATAAGCAACCCAATGTTGCTAAAAATCAAACAACCCAAACTATTGTATGTTCATAGGCTTGTGGGTCACCCCCTAGAGAAATATTTTGTCTTTAAGAGCAAAATAATGCAACTAACTAATGAGAATAGATCGTTCTTGAAGATGAGAAGGGCAGTTCTCATCAATCCTTCATCACTTTTTATTCACTCAATCTTGTCTAAATATGCAACTTCAAAAATCATAATAAGAAACCATTGAAGAATGACAAGTCTCTAATTGATGCAGATGATGATGAAGGTTGGATTTTGGTGACTACACAAAAACACAACAAGAAAAGTCTACAAATGGAGTCATCCGAGAAGCCAGTTAGAAGAAGGGTGGTGAGAAAACCAAGAAAGCATAAATTAGTTGAGCTTTTGAAGAGGAAAGAGGTAGTGGATAATCACCACCAAAAACCAAGAAATCGTGTGAATTTAGAAGAGTTCTTGCCAAGTTGGTTTTGTTCAAAGACTACTCAAGTCAACATTATGGCATCTTGATTCAATACTGGCAAAAAATAAGCATAGGGACAAAACCTAGCTATGAAAGCTCCTTCTTCATCTGAAAAAACTACTGAACCTCTTAGCAAGAAACACATATATGTGATACAAAAATTATAATTACTTACAATTATATCTTGTTTGGTGAAATAATATACAATCGTCCCTTGTATATGGTGGTTTGTGTTCTAGAAAAGAAAATACATAATATCTTGATAGATGAGGGATTTGAAATCAACATCCTGCCTATTCACATAATGAAGGAACTTAACATCACAACTAATGAACTTATGGAAACTTATTTGATGATCTAAGGGTTCAATTAAGAGGGTTAGAGGGTCATAAGATCCATCAAGTTAGTGATCCATATGGATGATTTGCAATTAAATTTATTGATGCATGAGATAGATACCAAGACTTTATACAACATATTGCTTGGTAGGCCTTGGGTGAATAAGAAAAAAATATTTACATCATCCTACTATCAATGTTTGAAGTATCTTAAAGACGGGGTGGAAAAAAATAGTTACCTATGATAAGCTATTCACATATGCTGAATCACACTTCACAGATGCAAAATTCTATTTGAAGAATTATATCATAAAAGAGAAAAGGTGATGGCATAAAAACAACCAAGTGTAATGATCTTGTAGCTAAGAAGGTTGAGGTGGTTGTTGAAAAAGTTACCATTAAGAAAACTCCTTCCAATTTAGATAAAGAAAACATTGTATTGTTGTAAAAGAAGGCAACTTTTGTTCTTCACTATGTACCAAAAATGAGGAAAGAAGAACAACACTCATACAATATCCAAGATAATGTACTAGGGGTCTGAATCCTTATATCAAGATTATTGATGCAATAAATTTGTTCTAAAAGCTAATGGGATAATTTGTGGCTCAAAACTCACTGCAAGATATGGCACTCCTTACAAAACATATAAAAGAATGCTTCAATCCAAATGCTTACAAACCTTTAAAAAAGGTAGGACACAACCCTAGTAAACCATAAAAGTTAGGGAAACTCCCACAAAAAGCTACTACCAGGTAAGCACGTGAAGGCTTAGGGCACACACAACCACCACTACTTCACATCTTCACAAAAGGGAAATTAGAAACAACATCACTGTGGAAGAGGAGTCTAGTACTTATAACAAAAGGCCTTTTGTATTTGATCTTCTTAGAAACCAACCACAAGAGCTTCTATGTTTGAAAGATTGTGTAGGACCCGATATAATTTTGATCATTTTATTTTTAACCCTCCCGTATGCGTGTAATGTTATTTTTTTACTTGAATTATGATTAGGGATGTTAAAATGATGTTTGGGAAAGTTTTGAAATTTTTAGAAGGGGTTATTGGTCATTTTAGGACCCCGAGACAGTGAGGGTACGGGATAGTGGCGTGCCACGCCACTTAGCCTCTGCAATAAGGGCATGGCACAGAGTCTAAGCTCTACGATAACGATATACCCATACTGCTATGTTAAATTCATACAGTGTTTTATTTTTTTCACTTAAGGTAAGGGGTTTTTTGTCTTTTTATCCCTTGGACGACTTTTAAAAACTCAATTAGCCTTTTTCTTTAGTTATCAAAGATCAAACACCATCCTTTTTCTCTTTAACTCTAAACCCAAGAAAGTTAAAGGATTTTATAGAGAATTCATTATTCGGTCTCCAAACTTTGATTTCTCTTTGAATTCCTTTATATTTTAGGCATGTTTTTTTTCTTAACATTAATTTTACACTGTCGAATTAAATTATTTAATATGCATGTGATTTGAATTGATGGATTTGAAATTGAGGTTGAGAGATTTTGTTTTTTATTACTTGAATTATTTGCCCCATATTTTAAATGGATTACTCATGTCATAATTGATAGTTTTGGGACTGAATTGGTACATTATTTTAGATGGTTGAAATGGGGGACATAGGTTTCCCCAAATTGATGAAATTTTTGCTTGATAATTGCATTAACCTCCACCCACTTTGTAAACTATTTTGAATATGGATAATTTCTTGGTTGAACTTGTTTTTTTAATCCACTGTATTGCATTAAAGGATAAATGAATAGCAATGGAATTGGATGTCCTTGGTGGCCATTGCTTGCATTTTTAATGAAATTTTGGAGTTAGTTTAATTAAATGAACTAGTTTGGCATAATTAAATTATTTTGCAAGCATATTGGTAAGACGATACCAAGTTTGTAAATGCCTTGATGAATAACCAAATGGACTAGTTTGGCATAATTAAATTAGCTTGCAAGCATATTGGTAATATGATACCAAGTTTGTAAATGACTTGATGAAAGCCTCATGGGTAAATGGTTCGTTTATGTGAAACTATTTTAAATTGTGCTTAAAGAAAATTTTATAGCTGATCATTAAGATGTAGGTCCTGGGGGGACACTGGAAACCACGTTTTCCAGCATTAAGGGTCCATGTGATAGTGTGCTTGGTGTACACATTATATAATAGGAAGGCTATAGCCTTGGAGTCTTTAGTCTTTCCTCGGTTTTTCCTTGGTTTGTATAGCTAACATGCCCTGGGTCTCTTCTAGTAGGGGGAGATGGATCTATATAGTACATGGGTGCCTTTAGAATAGAGCGAGCTATATAGTTCAGGTTAATACTACAAACTCTCATGTTTATGGCCCTCGTCCCTATCCCGACATCCTATGTTTGTATATATAAATATTGTCTATGTGGTTTTGACAGTATTTTGGTAGTGACATTATTTATCCCTTTCCCTTAAGTTATATGCCAGTTTTTGGCCCACTGACTGTCCCTGGAAGCTGCATTATTTCATGATGTAAGGTCCGAGTAATTTTCTATTACTCGTGTGAAACATTAGGTGATTTGGTACTCCCATGGATTTGCTGTGAAGTAGTGAGATTCTATCTTTCGAAAGGACCGGTCACTTTATTGTTTTTAGTATTTTCTTAGTATTTCATTATGGATTCTTTTGGTCATAGTGGGGGCATGTCCTGACTTAGTTGGTATTTCTGATTTTATAGGCTTTTGTGGACAAGTGTTTGGTTGGTTGGTTGTTTTGACTCGTAAGATATTTATTTGGTTTATCTATCTTTCTTATACTGTTTGGTTGGCTATTATCATCTATCTTTATTGTTCTATGGAGGTTAGGCTATGGGGGTAGTCTTCGTCCCACGATGGGCTTGAGATACCCGTCACGACCAAGCCCGATTTCAGGTTGTGACAAATTGAGTCAACTGAAGAAAAATAAGAACAAGCACCAAAGAAGTTATCAAGACACGACAACACTTACTTTACCTTAAATCTAGAAGTATTTCCAAAGTTTGATTCCTTCCAAAATTAGGTGACAAACAAAACTCATAATTTCATGTGATGATTTGATAAAGAAAAAGACTCATACGGTGATTTATACCAAGGAACATAAGGAAGATGAAGAAAGTGTAGACTCTTTATATCATATTACAACCTAGACTTGGAATGACACCTCTCATTGAATGAAGAATGAAAAAGAGGTGGAAGATATTTCCTAGTGTTACCATATATTCATTAATGAAGATGATGCTTAAGAGGAGGAATATGCTGGAGATGCTCCACTAGAACTTGAAAAAGAGAGAAAGGCCACAATAGATCTCTTAGAAGAGATTAATCTCAGCATTAATAAATACCCAAAGCTAACTTACCTAAGCACTTTTCTAGAAATAGATAAAGAAATTAGTTCTATGGACATACTCAAAGAATAAAGGGACGTCTTCACTTAGAGTTATAAAGAGATGCCTTGCTTAGATCAAAAAGTGGTAGTCCATAAATTGACAGGCAAGAATAGTGCTCACCTTAGTTAATTTTGACGTTGTCCCCTTGGTGCATATGTTTTCTGTCAAGCTCTCCTCAAAATACCTTGCCCCAACTTCACTAAATTATGCCACCATCAATCGAATGGATGGTCCCTTAGAAAGAAGAATATGTGTCTTCAAGTAGTAAGCAAGCCAACCATACACATAATGAATGGTAAAAGATACTTTAAGGTGCACAAGCTGGAAAATTTATAGATCATGTTTAAGCCATTATAATGGTCGATAAGATTGGAATGGCAAGACTTAAAAATTGTTTATTTTTCATATGGTCCCTAAAAGCTCCTAAACAGATAAAATCATCATCCTTAGATGGAAATACAAAGATGTATAACTAACATGACAAAAAGGCCGCCAAATATGTAGTAGTTCTATGTTTGTACTACATTCTAAGTTTAGAAAATGTCACCTCATTTGAATTGGCCTCTTTACTGATTTAGGAATAGCCCTAGTTAGGCTATGAGTTGACTTCAAGAAAATAAATTTTTTCTCCTTCCTTATTAGTGATGGTTTATATCTCAAGACCCTTCTGCACCAAAACATTATACACTTGCTTAGATGAACTCTCATATTAGAAGCATCTCGTTCTTAAAGATGTTGGAAGGAAACAATTAAGAATTCACAAGAACGGGGGGTGAATATCTCATTCTTTTCATCAACTCCTATGAGTTCCTTAGCTTTAAGCACAACTTTTTCATAGAGAAGACCTTAAATTAGTAGACCCTTAATTTTTTTGTAAATCCCAAAGACATATAGATAGCTCTCCAACTGATGTAATTAATGTGTTGGTATTTGGACATCAATCTTTAAGAAATACCTGGAATATGTTCGAATTTGAGCATAGGTGAACACAAAAGCATAAATGGCATCATATATTTTTGTTGCCTTTAGGGTTTGTTGGCTTCTAGCCATTATGTCTTCAGACCATTCCTATTATCCTTAAGGGTGATGATATTCATTGTCTATCTCCATGGTACCTCCTCAATTTATATCTCCCAGGAGTACTCAATGTCCTAAGCAAGAAAGGGTGCTCATAATGTTCAATTTGCATTGGTTAATATTTCAAAAGGATGATATTTAATTAATTGATTAGAATTAGTATCATTTTCTGAAGTTAAGTCTAACATATGCAGAGAATATTGCATGGGTGGCCATGGCTCAGCCATACCTGGTGGCTATTAGAGTATCAGTCAATAGCTTGGTTAAAATCATTCCATCATCAACCTTAATTAGGAGACACTTATTTTTAGAGGATAAAGATGTATAGTCCCTGAAGCAAACCATCTCTTCAAACTGCATAAACAAAGGAACCCTAATCAATTACAAAGTTGAGATACATAAAGAGTATATGCATAAATTCAAACTGACAAAAAGGTCCTCCATGTTTTTGCTTCATTGAAATATAGTCACGTATGTTAGAGCCAATGAGTTCATCGAACCTAAATCTAAACATGTCATACTTCAAGGTGATGAGGTGAAGTTCAAATCTCACATATTAATTTGATTGGTATATAGGTACGTCACTAAAAGAACACAAACTTGTCAGGTCTCTAGGTGACAAGTCAAAGTTAAACTCTCCCATCTTATGCTGACTGTTGTATAGGTACAACACTAAAAAAAATCCAAACTTATTAAGTCTCAAGGTGATGGAGACAAAGTTAAACTCTCACACCTTAAGCTGATCATTGCATAAGTAATTGGTGAAATATATTAAACTTGAAGCCAAACTTGCCAAGTCACAAGTTGATGGAGGCGAAGTTAAACTCTCGCACATTAAGTTGACCATTGGATAAGTACATCGATGAAAGGGACCAAACTTGAAGTGAAACTTTTCAATTATTAAGGTCACAAAGGCGAAGTTAAACTCTCACACATTAAGTTTGCCATTGCATAACTACATCGCTGAAAAGAGCCAAATTCTTTAGGTCTCAAAGTGTCGGAGGCGATGTTCAACTCTCGCACTGTAACACCCCACACTTTTGGGCTAAAATCAAACCGTCTTTCAGATGTATATGAACCCAAATCCAATGGTTTCAAGATATATATAAGTGTGATTTATATTTCCTTAGTTTGGAAACATCCTTGGAGATGAATATATACTCTAAGAATCCCCTAGCTCAAAAGTAAGTTGAGCACTTTCCTATCGATTGATTTTTGGTTGACTATTGTGTATGGGTCAACTTCCAGTGACTATTTATCCTAGTATTTATTGATTCATGTATCCTACTATATATTAAATTAAAGACCTTCTAGTCTTCTTTCCAACACCTCTAACCGATTGTTAATTCGAGTCTGGAGTCAAAAGTTATAAGTATTTTAATGAGACATTGTCCAGCTTAGGTGATGGTCTTAGAGTCGCAAACCTTAAGGTTTGCCATGGGTTAGGCACTGCAAAACTTATGTTTTACTGTATAGTGACTCCATTTTTCAGTTATTTCAAGGGAAACAAAGTCTTTTTGCATCTCATAACATTTCCTAAATATTTCTATATGAATTACAACCCTAATGTACATTATTTCCTCCTAAAAAATCCCTATTTTATCTTCTAAAATACAAGGGGAGAAAAAACAACTTAGGGTTTGCTCAATCAAGCTTAAAGGTTTAGCTTTTTGCAAATTCTTTTTCATTAAAGTACGCGGGGTTTACCTAAACTACATGAACATGATGAAATTGTTTTATTAATGTTTTGAAAATTGATAAATCATATGTTTACAAAGGGTTTTGAGTTACATTAACAAGTATGCATTGTGAACCCTTTTTGATAATATTATTTTGGTCTTGAGGACTTCACTTAAAATTGATCTTTTACTCGTGTATATATATGTATGCGTTTGATGTTTTGAAAATTTGAATTGAGAGCATGAAGATTGATACTCTCTTTCTTGTTATGAAGAGTCTTGATTTCACATGTTATGAATTACTCAATTTCATGTCTTAAAGCATGAACTAAGAGTTTTACTATTATTTTTGAACTTTATGTCGATTGTGAATTAAAGAGAGGGATATTTCTGACTTGTAAATACTAATTGTGATAATCGAAAGAATTACATAATTGTCTTGAGAAATTGACCACCCTTTTGTTGAAATGTCAAAAAGAGAGAATCTTTGCATAGTTTGACATATGTTTTGAAATAAGAATTTTCTTGCATTATTAAATGCTTTTGGTTGTCAACTGATTTGATTGGATTGAAAGAACAAAAGAATATTATGACATGGCTGTCTAAATGACTTGCAAGTCTTGGTATGACAATACCAAAATAGAAAATGCCATGACAAACTCAGATCATAACAGAATAAAATTTTTATTTAGATTTTCAAATTTTGAATTCAAAAAGATGCATATTTAGAAAATATTATAAATGGGCTCTAAGAGAGTTAGGTGGTTACCCGAAATCTAGTCAAATGATTCATTGCCCGAAACTGTATTTTGCTGATACGGGTTTATTATGTCCTAAATAGGGATTATACGCTGGCGACGGCCCTGTGGCGTATCAGATTCAGATACGCCAACCCTTGTGATAAACTTGGGTTGCGGGCTTGACCGCTGAGTTAAGGGCAGATCCTATATAGCCCGTGGGATACTTTCAGATATGTAGGGTGTACCACCTAGTTCAAAAGTAAGATAAAGAGTGAGTCATGATTTTAAAGAAATGTTTCAAAGTCTTTTAAGTATGCCCATGTGTTTTCCTATATCGTATGTAAACTTTTTTATGAATTGCTGTCACTTATGTTGTATAAAAGTGCATTATTTTTTATTGCTCTGTGTACCAGTACATTTTGTATTGACCCCCTATATTTGTAACGACCCAAAATTGCCTCCCGGGATGTCACACGGTGCTTAAGGCTACAGTAGCCCCAAGATAACCCTTTGAGCCTGTTTCTAGTAATAACACTCATTTCAAGATGAAATAATTCAAACACTAGCATAGTCATATCATATGAAAGGAAATACAGAGAAAATGCTCGGTCCAAGTGACCAGAATACTAGAAACCTCAACACAACCAGCATCCTATAACTAGTATGACAAAGCCTCTACTAATCCATAAACTAGAGAGCCATTGGAACAGGTCCCCAACTGACTCGAAATGAACTGAAAATAATAACATAGTCTTTCAAATATTGAAATGTCTGATGATAGGTCCTCGAACCATGAGGAGTCACCACTGTAGGGATATAGGCAAAGGTACTTGGAAGTCACTGACGAGGCTGGGACTGAGTACCTGAACCTACATTATAAGACAATGTAGCACATATACGTATATGTGGATTAGCACTTGGGAATGTACTGAGTATGTGAGGGTGCATGCATTTATATAAAACAACATCAATACTCTTTAATCAAATCATGCATACAATAAGTAATGACTCATATGGCTTGAATAAGTATAAAATGTAAAGCTCATGAATCATGTAAAATGGAACATGTAGCACAATCTCGTGAGTCAACATAGTTTTAGCTTTGAAATTTTGTACTCTTCTGTTATTCTCATTACTCAAGGCTAAAGGAAACTTTAAGAAATACTTTCACCTCATGCATATGTCTCATGTAGAGTAAAACTTTTTCAATGCTCAAGAACTCATAACTCTTTTGAACTCAAATACTTGGAATTCGAAATCATATAACTTTGGAACATACTTGAAGGCATTTCATTCACGTTAGGAAAATATCTCATTTCAAGCTTTAGGGAAAAATACTCATATAAAGGGAAAGTATTTTAGTTTTAAAAGAAAATATCTTATCTCAATGGAAAATACTTTAGTTTAGAGAGTTTCTCTTAACCGACATAAACCATGCGAGCTACATGTAGTCCAACGTTTTGTCCTCCTAAGGAAGAGACCTCACGTTGGAGAGAGGCGTCAAACTCTTGCCAAGAAATATAACCTAGGTCCAGTGATCACTAAACAAACTCGGCCTCAGGCCCAATATCAACTCGGCCTTAGGCCCAATAATAATCATAAACTCGGCCTCAGGCCCAACCTACAGTGGCACATAGTTTTGGGGTAAGAAATCGTAGTAACTTACCCACTCGGTACTAAATACTACTCCCTTTAGTTTATCTCGCTCATCTCATAAAAATCTACTTTAGAATAATCTCATGGTTTAATAAGAACCCAATAATCAAATCTGTAATCTCATGTAGTAGAGCGGATTTCAAAACTCAATGACCATTAGGTCAAAATATTTCTCAATAATCTCAAAATACTCAAATCATGGGTGCTCATAGCATAAGAGTTCATAAAATTGCAAATCTCAAGTAGGGCTCAATAACCCATAATTCATTCTCAAGTTAAAACTCATCAAAAGTATAATAGATAGCATATAGATTCATAATTCATGTAGAAATCTGGAAGTTTCAGCAATTTGTCTCAAAATCTCAACATACTCATATACTTTAATATCTCAAACATTTCAACTATTAACTTCTCAAGGATTAAAATCATGGGTTATATACCCAACTGCAATTTCTTAAGAAAACATGTAAAAATCATGCCATTAGACTCTCAATTCAAGGGAAACATCAAAAGCATGCAACCAATAACAATAGGTGAAAAACTCCAATCTAATTTCATGTAAAATCTCATAAATTGCAGAGAATTGAAGTTTAAATATGCCTTTGGGCACAAGGGTGAAAGGATTACCCTTGTTCAAAATCCCGTATACCTTAGATTATGAAATTGGATGAACAAGCTTGCTCTAAACTCTTCTTCTTACTCTTAAGAGAGGGTTCTTCCAATCCTTGAACTTGGGGAACTCAAATCTCAACTCAATTTGTTGAATCTACGGTGAGTTCTTGAATTTCTTGGAGAAGGATTTTAGATTTGCTCTTGAGGGAGAAACCCTAGCCTTTGGATATTTTGGGAGATAATGAGGATATCAAGTTCATTTTGAATATATATGAGGGTTAAAAGGGAAAACACCCAAAAGCCCCTTTTAAAAATGAGCTAAAAATACTGAACGGGGGTCTGCGATGGTTCGTTGCAAGTCCGACGGTCCGTCGGGTCGTCCATCGCATGATGACCAAAAAAGGGACATACTACCTTTATGCGATGGTTGGATCGATGGTCCGTCATTGGTCCGACGGTCCGTCGGATAGTCTGTCGCTTGATGGCCAAGATGAGACCACACTGCCTAAGTGGAGACTGTCTCAGCGACGGTTCGTCGAAGCCTTAACGGTCAGTCGTCCTAGCCGTCACACTTAGGCCAGGAAACGGAGTTTCTGCCTTGGTCGCAATGGTCCGTTGCAGACTCGATGGTCTGTCGGATTGTCCGTTGCACCTGGGCGGTTCCGACAACTCTCGGTAAAATGGTCATAACATCTCACCTCGATACCGGATTTGGACGAAATTGGTATTTTTGGAAAGCTAATTCAATTCTCTACATGACAAAAAGTCTAATTTAATAAA
Organism: Capsicum pubescens; assembly: GCA_030864215.1. NCBI lineage: Eukaryota > Viridiplantae > Streptophyta > Magnoliopsida > Solanales > Solanaceae > Capsicum > Capsicum pubescens. The sequence continues at coordinate 89,958,498 of CM061549.1, read as the reverse complement.
ATTATATATGGTTTAAACACCAATCCCTTGGGAAGTCACTTCTCAATCTTTTAGGGCCAAAATTACACTTCTCTTGACACGCTCTAAGGCTCAGACTACGAGGGACCTTTGTGGGGTCTTACAATATCTCCCCCTTGGAAACATTCATCCTCGAATGTCGCTAGTTAGACTAAGAACATAGGAAGAACCGAGTACATATAGCTGAATCTCACTAAACTCTTGAATACCTCAATAATTGCAAGAACTCATGCAAGAATAGATACATAGCTGCACTTTATATTAGAAGGGCTGAATTAAGATAGAATAATAACTTCAGATTGACTTGAACTCACGGAAAAGAGGTGCGGGTACTTGAATAGCATGTCTTCTTCTGCCTCCCACGTAGCACCCTCAACAGACTAGTTCCGCCACAAAACTTTGACCAAGGGAACTTCTTTATTCCTTAGTCTACGGATCTAAAAATCTAGGATCTCAATAGGAACCTCATCGAAGAAAAGACCATTCTGAATATCAGCACTCTCTGAGGGATCTACTACAACGAAATCACCACTATGCTTTTTAAGCATGGAGACATGAAAAACAGGATTAACAGCAAACAACTCCGCAGACAACTCAACCTCATGGGATACTTTACCAACACGGCTCAAGACTCTATACGGGCCAACATAACGGGGACTAAGCTTTCCCTTTTTACCAAACCTTTTCACCCCTTTCATGGGTGAAATCTTCAAGTACACCAAATCACCCACCTCAAACTCAAGATATCTTCTCCTCACATCGGCATATGACTTTTGACAACTCTTAGCGGTCTTCAACGTCTCTCTAATAAACTTAACTTTCTCCATAGCCTCAAACACTGCATCAGTCCCAGTCACGGCAGCTTCACCTACTTCAAACCAACCTATGGGTGATCTACATCTCTTACCATACAAGGCCTCAAATAGTGCCATCCCGATGCTAGCATGGTAACTATTATTATAGGCAAACTCTATCAATGGAAAATGCTCATCCCAACAACCTTTGAAATCAAGAGCACACGGTCGCAATATATCCTCTAGGGTCTGAATGGTCCTCTCAGCCTGACCATCTGTCTGTGGGTGAAAAGCGAAACTCAAAAGAACTTGGGTACCAAGACCATGCTGAAACGCCCTCCAAAATTGAGAAGTAAATTGAGTTCCCCTATCCGAAATTATGGATGAGGGAACTCCATGCAGCCTGACTAACTCTCAGATATACAATCTAGTATAATCCTCAGTTGTATAAGATGTATTCACGGGCAAGAAATGCGCGGATTTAGTCATCATATCCACAACAATCCAAATCGAATCATGATGACGATGCAAAAGAGACAACCCGGTCACGAAGTCCATATTCACCACCTTCCACTTCCAAGTGGGTATACCAAACTCTTGCATCACACCACCAGGTCTTTGGTGCTCTCCCTTAACCTGTTGGCACGTTGCACATTTTGTTATGAATTCGGCTATATCCTTCTTCATACCATTCCACCAATAGACTTCCCGCAAGTCGCGGTACATCTTGGTAGTGCCGGGATGAATAGAATACCATGCGCCACGCATTTCAGCCATAATCCTCTACCTTAGATCATCAACACACGGAACACACAATCTACCTTGCAATATCAAGATACCATATCCCCCTTGGGAGAAAACCTCTACCTCTTGGTCCTTAACTGTCTCCTTCAGTCTGACCAAACTAGGATCCTTATCTTCTTCTCCTTCAGTTCCTAAACTAAAGAGGATTCGGAACTACTTTGCACCAAAGTACTTCCCTCAGCTGAATAAAGCAACCTAACATACAATCTAGATAGATTAAGCATATCACGAGATAACTCTTTCTTACCTTTCTCTACATGAGCAACACTACCCATAGACAATCTGCTAAGGGCATCCGCCACTATGTTAACCTTGCTCGGGTGATACAACACACTCATATCATAGCCTTTCAACAACTCCAACCACCTCTTCTGCCTAAGATTCAACTCCCTCTGAGTAAACACATACCGCAGTCTCTTATGATCAGTAAACACAACAACATGGACACCATAAAGATAATGTCTCCAGATTTTCAAAGCAAAGACCATAGTAGCTAACTCAAGATCATGGATTGGGTAATTCTTCTCATGCAGCTTTAACTTTCTAGAGATGTAGGCTATAACCTTTCCACTTTGCATCAACACACAACCCAAACCAATTCTAGAGGCATTACAATACACCACAAAACCATCTATATCATCAGGCAAGGTCAACACAGGGGCTGAAGTAAGTCAAGTCTTCAATTCCTGAAAACTCTTCTCACAGGAATTTGACCACTGGAACTTAACTTTCTTTTGGGTCAACCGAGTCATGGGAGACGCAATAGAAGAGAAACCTTTAACAAAACGGCGGTAGTAGCCTGCTAAACCCAAGAAACTCCAAATATCAGACGAAAAGATAGGTCTAGGCAAATTTCTTACAGCTTCTGTCTCTTGGGAATCAACTCTAATACCTTCGGTTGAAACAACATGACCTAGAAAGGCTACAGACCTTAGCCAAAATTCACACTTACTGAATTTGGCAAACAACTGGTGGTTCCTAAGAGTTTGCAAGACAACTCTAAGATGATTCACATGGTCATTCTCATTACGGGAGTACACAAGGATGTCATCTATGAAGACAATGACAAACATATCGAGATATTGCTTGAATACTCAGTTCATGAGGTCCATGAAGGCTGTTGGGGAATTGTCTAGCCCGAAAGACATTACTAGAAACTCAAAGTGACCATAGCGGGTTCGGAACGCTATCTTTGGAATATCACATTCCCTGACTTTAAGCTGGTAATAGCCAGATCTAAGGTCTATCTTGAAGAAATAACTTCCACCTTGCAACTGATCAAACAGGTTATCAATTCTCGAAAGAGGATACTTGTTCTTGACGGTGACCTTGTTAAGATGACGATAGTCAATGCACATACGCAATGAACCGTCTTTCTTTCTCACGAATAAGACAGGTGCACCCCAATGAGAAATACTGGGCCTTATGAAACCTTTGTCTAAAAGATCTTTGAGTTGCTCTTTCAACTCCTTAAGCTCAGCAGGTGCCATACGGTATGGCAAAATAGAAATAGAATGAGAATCGGGAAGAAGGACAATCTCAAATTCTATCTCTTTATCGGGAGGTACCTCTGGGAGATCTTCCAAAAAAACATTTGAAAACTCATTAACAATATCAACTGACTGAATAGTTGGAGCCTCGAACTAAGTGTCTTTGACTCTAACTAGGTGATAGATGCAACCCTTGGATATTAGCTTTCTGGCTTTGAGATAGGAGATAAAATGACTCTTGAGAGATACCGAACTCCAGAACCACTCAAAAGCTGGTTCGTCAGGAAACTGAAACTTGACCACACGGGTATGACAATCTATAGATGCATATCAAGAATGAAGCCAATCCATACCCAGAATAAGGTCAAAATCCACCATGCCTAACTCTATCAAATCCGCAAGTATGACCCTATGAAGAACAGTAATAGGATAATCTTTGTACACTTTTTTAGCAACAACCGACTCCCCTACTGGTGTAGAAACTAGAAAGGGCTCAGAAATCTTTTCGGGATTCATTTTGAAATTCACAGCTACAAGTGGGGTCACATAAGAAAGACTTGACCCGGGGTCCAACAACACATAAACATCAAAATAAAAGACACAGAGCATACCGGTAACAACATCGGGAGAGGACTTCTACTCCTGATAGGATGGTAAGGCATTGAATCTATTCTGGCACTGACCGCCAGGAGTGCTAGATGAAGCGCTCTGAGCAAGGGCGAGATGGGGTACAGGAGTTGGTGCACTATTAGCCTGTGCCTGAGGTCGGTCATCTCTGTTCCCTTTTCTAGTATGAGGATAATCTCTAAGTCTGTGGCCCTGCTTTCCACAGCCAAAACAACCCCTCAGATCTACGAAACACTTACTGAGATGATCCCTACCATATTTAGCACAAGGAGGATAACGGGGCCTGTTACCAACACTGTTCTGTGACCTAGACATAAAAGACCTACCTCTTTGCTCCCGCCTGCCTCTAGGCATGGGAGCACTAGCTGATGAAGGTGCTGGCATAGACGGACGTCTCTGAAATTGAGGGTGGTTTCCTCCATGGAACCTAGGTTGGCTATACTCATGCTGCTCAGATCTATACCTCTTGTTACTCCTTACTTACTCTCTCTCCCTAATCTTATCCACCTCTATCTGCTGGGCATGTATTATCAACCTACCCAAATCCATATCCCTATGCAGCATCGCAATCCTACACTCCTTCAATACCAAACCAGAAATACCTGTCACGAACTTGCTCATACTAGCTCGGGTGTCAAAAATCAAATTAGGAGCATACTTGGCCAACTGATTGAACTTCAAGCAGTACTCCTTAATAGTTATAGAGCCCTACCTCAAGTTTACAAACTCCTCAATCTTTGCCTACCTCATCTCAAGCGGAAAGAACCTGTCCAAAAATGCATCTTGGAATACCTGCCAAGTCATAGGAGCGACATTCTCGCCTCTACTCTCCCTCCATGATACAACCCAGTCATAAGCAATGTCTTTCAACCTGTAGGATGCCAACTCAACACTTTTTTTTTTAGAAATATACATCACCTGCGTGATCTTTCTCACCTCCTCAAGGTATAACTATGGGTCCTCATCTACCTTAGACCCACAAAACTCTGGTGGATTCATCCGCATAAAATCACGGATTCTAGCTGCGGCCACATCACCTCCCTGTTGATTAGCAACTGCGACCTAGTTATTGCTTCGAACATTGATGGTGACTACTTGGGATAACACCTGAAAGTCTGCCCGAAACTCAGCATGATACACAGTCTCATTTAAAGGATCAATAGGTGGGGGTTGCTCATCATCGTTCCTGTGGGTATTAGCTCTTTGGAGAGGTATTTTTTGAAATAAAAGAGCATGAATTATTAGATGAGAGGGACAACTGTAGGCACGATGGAATCTGAAAAGGAGAAATAACTTTTTCCTAAAACGTCTTGTAGCCTCTTACTCATAGATGTGGAGCACTACACACCGATGATTAAGACTCTACTCAACGCGGCTTGTCAGACTCCCTAGGACTCCTTAAAACCTTAGGCTCTGATACCAAGTTTGTAATGACCCTAAATTGCCTCCCGAGATGTCACACGGTGCTTAAGGCTACAAGTAGCCCCAAGCTAACCCTTTGAGCCTGTTTCTAATAATAACACTCATTTCAAGACAAAATAATTCAAACACTAGCATAGTCATATCATATAAAAGGAAATACGGACAAAATGCTCAGTCCAAACGACCACAATACTGGAAACCTCAATACAACCACAATTTGATAACTAGTCAGACAAAGCCTCTACTAATCCATGAACTAGAGAGCCATTGGAACAGGTCCCTAACTAACTTGAAATGAACTGAAAGTAATACCATAGTCTCTCAAATATTGAAATGTCTGATGATAGGTCCTCGAACCATGAGGACTCACCACTTTAGGGATGTAGGCATAGGTACTCGGAAGTCACTGACGAGGCTGGGACTAAGCACCTGAACATATATTATAAGACAATGTTGCACATAGACGTATATGTGGATCAGCACTTGAGAATGTACTGAGTATGTGGGGGTGCATGCATTTATATAAAAAAACATCAATACTCTTTTATCAAATCATGCATGCAATAAGTAGTGACTCACATGGCTTGAATAAGTATAAAATGTAAAGCTCATGAATCATGTAAAATGGAACATGTAACACAATCTCGTAAGTCATCATAGTTTTAGCTTTGAAATTTTGTACTCTTCTCTTATTCTCATTACTCAAGGCTAAAGGAAACTTTAAGCAATACTTTCAACTCATGCATGTCTCATGGAGAGTAAAACTTCTTCAATTCTCAAGAACTCATAACTCTTTTGAACTCAAATACTTGGAATTCAAAATCATATAACTTTGGAACATACTTGAAGGCATTTCATTCATGTTAGGAAAATATCTCATTTCAAGCTTTAGGGAAAAATACTCATATAAAGGGAAATTATTTTAGTTTTAAAAGAAAATATCTTATCTCAATGGAAAATACTTTAGTTTAGGGAGTTTCTCTTAACCGACATAAACCATGCGAGCTACATGTAGTCCAACGTTTTATCCTCCTAAGAAAGAGACCTCACGTTGGAGAGAGGCATCATACTCTTACCAAGGAGTATAACCTAGGTCCAGTGATCACTAAACAAACTCGGCCTCGGACCCAATATCAACTCAGCCTAAGGACCAATAATAATCATAACCTCGGCCTCAGGCTCAACCTACGGTGGCATGTAGTTTTGGGGTAAGAAACCGTAGTAACTTACTCGCTCGGTGCTAAATACTACTCCCTTTAGTTTATCTCGCTCATCTCATGAAAATCCACTTTAGAATAATCTCATGGTTCAATAAGAACCCAATAATCAAATTTGTAATATCATGTAGTAGAGTGGATTTCAAAACTCAATGATCATTAGGTCAAAACATTTCTCAATAATCTCAAAATACTCAAATCATGGGTGCTCATAGCATAAGAGTTCATAAAATTGCAAATCTCAAGTAGGGCTCAATAACCCATAATTCATTCTCAAGTTAAAACTCATCAAAAGCATAATAGATAGCATATCGATTCATAATTCACGTAGAAATATGGAAATTTCAGAAATTTGTCTCAAAATCTCAACATACTCATATACTTTAATATCTTAAACATTTCAACTATTAACTTCTCAAGGATTAAAATCATGGGGTATAGACCCGGATGCAATTTCTTAAGAAAACAAGTAAAAATCATACCATTAGACTCTCAATTCAAGGGAAACATCAAAAGCTTGCAACCAATATCAATGGGTGAAAGACCCCAATTCAAATTTATGTAAAATCTCATAAATTGCAGAGAATTGTAGTTTAAATAAGCCTTTGGGCACAAGGGTGAAAGGATTACCTTTGTTCAAAATCCCACATACCTTAGATTATGAAATTGGATGAACAAGCTTGCTCTAAACACTTCTTCTTACTCTTGAGAGAGGGTTCTTGCAACCCTTGAACTTGGGAAACTCAAATCTCAACTCAATTTGGTGAATCTATGGTGTGTTCTTGGATTTCGTGGAGAAGGGTTTTAGATTTGCTCTTGAGGGAGAAACCCTAGCCTTTGGATATTTTAGGAGATAATGAGGCTATCAAGTTCATTTGGAATATATATGAGCGTTAAAAGGGAAAAAACCCAAAAGCCCCTTTTAAAAATGAGCTAAAAATACTAAACAGGGGTCTGCGACGGTCCGTCGCAAGTCCGACAGTCCATCAAGTCGTCTGTCACACGATGACAAAAAAGGGGACATACTGCCTCGATGCGATGGTTGGATCGATGGTCCGTCGTAGGTCCGACGGTCTGCTGGATCATCCGTCGCTCGATTGCCAAGATGAGACCACACTACCTTAGTGACGACGGTCTCAGCGATGGTCCATCGAAGCCTTGATGATCTGTCATCCTGGACGTCGCACTTAGGCCAGTAAAGGGAGTTTCTTCCTTGGTTGTAACGGTTCGAGCGACGGTCTGTCATAGACTCGATGGTCCTTCGGATCATCTGTCGCACCTGGGTGGTTCCGATAACTCTCGGTAAAACGGCCATAACTTCTCACCCCGATACCAAATTTGGACGAAATTGGTATCGTTGGAAAGCTAATTCAATTCTCTACATGACAAAAAGTCAAATTTAAGAAAATTCAATATGGTTTAAACACCAATCACTTGTGAAGTCACTTCTCAATCTTTTAGGGAAGGAATTACACTTCTCTTGACACACTTTAAGGCTCGGACTACGAGGGAACTTTGTGGGGTCTTACAATATTTTAGGTTCTGATGCCCAGTCTAGTGGTCCTGCTAAACAGTAGATTGTTGTCAGACATTTAGAGTTGGTGAGCCTTCCTTACTTTGGAAAGCGTCTTGTTTAGTTAGGTTGATCTTATTGTTTTTAGTTCATGGTCCGACCGAGGTCCTTGTCCCGATTTCAGGTAGATTGTTGTTTTCAGTTGTAGTAGAGATTTTGCAGACGTGTATTTGATGGTTTTAGTTTTATTGAACTTATGTCCACAATACTCAGTTGAGATATTAAAGTAACCATGTTTCCATTTGTTTTTCGCATTTCCTTACAGTATATGAATTTTGTATATGGTTGCCAGTTAGAGAAAGGCTCCCGGTCCTTCATGGATCAAGATGCTCATCCCAGCCTCGGTGACATCTACCAAGCGCACATGCAAGTGTACGTGGTCTTATCAAGTAGTAAAGTGGCCTAATGAAAGCCAAGTATCGATCCCACCAAGACTTGATTTAACAATGATTCAATTTTAGTTCACTGTTTAGATTAATTTAGTGAAAAAGTAACCAAAAGTGAGTTTGGAAATTGGTAACTAAAACTAAAGTAATAATGCATAAATAAAGGTACTTAAAAAAATAAATGAATTAAAGCCCAGGGTTAAAGCACTCCGAACAATCATACTATGATGTAGAATTTCATTCGTTAATTTGCTTATCTTGGTTGTTGATTCGAAGGGTTAATTGCATTATCATAGTTTCCCAACCTCTAATATTTACCTAATATGGACATTACAACTACATCGTTGAGCAGGATGTAATAATCTAATTAAGTTAATTAAAGTTATCATCCTACATTTGAATCAAGTAAGGCATCTAAGTACATCCCTGTCCTAGACGCTAAGATTAATTCTTTATTTTATAAAAGAATAAAAATTCAAACTTTGTTTATTCCCACGTTTTATCTCCCTATTCCCTCTTTCGAGATCAAAAGGTTGACAATATATGTATTTTCTGGGTGATCAATCCATAAAATAATTAAATCAAGAATAAACATACAATCAAATATGATAAGCAAAATTAATTGAAATTAATCCAAAATAATAGTACTCGTGTTCTTGGCTTTAACCCCGAAAAGAGGAAATTTAACCGATAATATTCATAATCACGATCCAAATAATTAAATATATGATTAATTAAAAACTAAATAAAAAAATTAATAAACCAGTTGCCACATCAAATTGCTCACCACCGTTCACCAAATTCCATTCAAGAATTGTCCAAGACGTCTTTAATTTACTTCCCAGGTGTGTATATATATATTATAATTCCTAATTATGGTGGGATTAGGAAGATGTCACAAAATCCAAGAAATATTCCCACCAAAATATTCCCACTCAATCTTAAATTGCGTGCCATGAGATCGTATTTGTAAAATATGCCCAAAACCGTGTATAAGTGGGATAGCAAATTGGCCGTGTAATGTGACCCATCGCGACGCGACTTCTGAAAACAAGAAATGTAGTTCGCGACGCAAGCAAATCGCGAGAGCTCACTGGAAGTTGCGTTCAAAATTTTGGTTAAGTGTTGAACGTCCCTTTTTTTTTTTCATGACTTTTGCAGTGTATTTTCAATGAATTTTAAGCTTTTTTTATCATCAATATATCACCATATTCACCTCACAATGCCTCCTACAATATCACACACCCCAAATTAGAGATCAAAACAATACACTATTCTCAGCGACGAATCAAAACAAAAGCTAAGATAAGGCAAATTCACAATGATTTTTACTTTTATGTTCCGACTCTTAACTTAATCAAATTAAACTTTATACATTAAAAACAAGTTATTTCACTCATAATTAAACATTTAAAACATTTTGAACAAATTAAACACAATAGAATCCAACGAAGCCAACTAGACACACAACTAGCTCAAGCTAGTAAAACTAGTTTTCCGGGTTGAACTCTAAATAACTCAATTAAGTACAAACTTGTTTGGAAAACACACTAAACATTGTAATCACATACATGGAAACTTAAATTCTTATTTATATCAAATCAACAAATTAAGCACACGAATTGCTCTATAAACAAGGCCAAATAAGCTAGAATAATGATACCAAAGTGTATAAAACCACCTCAGATCATCACCCCACACTTAAACTCTTGTTCGTCCTCGAATAACTCTTCACTCTAAGCATAAAAATCTGAGGTGATGCTACACTTCTATTAAAACAAAGACACTCAAGCTAGTACTACAATGACTACACGAAATGCAAGTTTCTACACAAAGCACGTTATTTACACAATTGATAGCTCATGAACACTACTCCAAAACATCCTAGCCTCAAGAATTGATTCCAAAAGTTGAAAAACTCACGCATATTTATCAATCAATGACATCATATAAATCACCCACATTTATCAAACATGTACCCCTCACAACAAGAGAGTTACCTATAATTACTCACAATAATGCACTTTATAATGTAATGGATACAAGAATCAAATTATGCTCACTCTCACAAAGAATTCACAAGTTACGCACAATGAACCATAAGCTTTCCCTTAGTGCAATGCTCCACTAATATCAGAATGTCAAGTATAGGATCAAACAGGTCTTTTCCGAGTTGTAATGTAGGCTAAGGGACAAGTAGGAACTATTTAGGAATAGTGATTAACCTCTCTGAGTGATTTAATACACTACATTATACATTTAAAAACAATCTCCAACAACTAAATTTCACCACTTTGTCTACCCCATTCTTTTATTTTACCCCATCTCTATTAGGCATTTTCACAAACACATGGTGGGCGCATTATTTATTCCTTCAAGATTCAATTTTTCTCATTTTCTACGATCATGGAAATATTTCTAACACCATTTATATCACTCCCAACCACCACACATAAATTATAAACACCAATAACTATTACCTTAGGGCATCAATTTTACCTTTTTCTTCTTCAATTTCTCAACTCCTTACTAAATACATTTTTCAATTAAAGCACTTAGGAGTTTTTTAGATCGAATTATGGTCTATCAAATAAGGGGATTAGGCTACATATGAGGATACCAAAGAAAAGGCTAAATTCTTAATGGGGGTTAACTAGGATAATGCACAAAGGATAGGACAAATAGAAGGTATAAAGGAAGACTATCAAAGAAATGCCTAAATCATCTCCTAAACCCACAATCTTTATTTCGCTTTGCACACACACCGTGCAAGTTCTAGGCATCATATGCAACAAGGAATATACAAAAATTTATATCACACATGGAACATGCTCAACTCAATAGGATCAGCATAGACTCCAACCAAACAATAACATGAATTCAAATTTAAGCCAAAAAGTATACGAGTCACAAAAAATGAACTTGAGAGTCTTAAAAGTAGTAATTCACTCATTCAACATGCTTTTATCAAACAACATACTTGCACCATGTAATAAAAAATAGCACCAACAAGAATATCTTACACCAAAATTTTTTAAATTGAGCAAAAATTTAGAAATTTCCCCAGCCACACTTAAAAATCTACTTTGTCCCCTAAGTGAACTTATAAGTAAGAGATAGAAATGCTCTCTCAGGCCTCTAGGACTAGCTATTAGCATCTTTTGCATTTATAGGATCCACGGGATCCCACACTCAAGTCTTTGCCACACTTCTTAGCTCAAATTTCTGGTACTCAAACTTTCCTCCAACCTGTGACTCAACAAAAATAAAAACTATGTGAAATAATAAAACTAAAAATAAAACATACCTACTTAACTTGGGTTGCCTCCCAAGCAGCGCCTAATTTAGTATCGCGGCATGACCCAACTAATAACTTAGTTGTTCTCTTTCCTTTACTTTCTCACGCTTGGTCTCCATCTTGTTATTCTTTTCACCCCTCTTGGGTGTGAATTCTCAAGTGCAACAATTTTTTCAATTTTTGCCTTTTCAGGCTCATCAATTAGCATCAATTCGGGCTTAGGCGGTAGAAGATTAGGTTGCTCAATCAGGTAGACTGAAGAGGTTTCTTGTGGACTCAACACCTCAAACTTGTCCCCTTCAATCACATTGATCATACAAAAATATTTATATTGGGACGTTAGTGTGGATGATTTGTATACGCCAAATGCCACCTCTTCATCCTCTACCCTCATTTTGAGCATGCCTTCTCTAACATCAATCAATGCTCCTTCGACTGCTAAGAATGGATTTCCCAAGATGATTGGTACCTATTCATCTGCCTTAAAATCAAGAACAATAAAGTCATTAGGAATAATGAATTTACCAACCTTTATGAGGACATCCTCAATTATTTCTTCCGGACATGCAAATGACCCGTCTGCCAGCTGTAGAACCAAGGTGGTCGCTTTAGGATTTTTCAAGCTCAATTTTTCAAACAGAGATAGGGGCATCAAATTTATGCTAGCCCCTGGTCACTCAGTGCATGGATCGCTTTGCTTCAAATTTGGATAGGGAGAGTAAACTTCCCCAAATCTCTCAATTTTTTGGGGATTTTCCATGTCATTACTATGCTACACTCTTTAGTGAGTGTTATTTCCCCCACATCCTGGAATTTTACCTTATTATCAACTACATTCCTCAAGTACCTTACGTACTTAGCCATACCCTGCAAAATATCTAACAAAGGTAAATTTATGTGAAGCCCTCTTAACATGTCAAAGAACTTCTTAAATATTGCATCCTTCTTCACTTTTTTATGCTTCTGAGGGAATGGTAGTGGCGTCACTTTTTTCACTTCTTCTGTAACAACTTTTTCTCTCAAGTACTCAAACTTCCTTGAAATTTCAGCATTTTTTTCATTTACCTATTGGGTTACCACATCAGTATCTACCTCTTTAGTTGCCTTTGGGGGTTCTCCTTGAAGCTCTTTACTACTTCTTAAGGTGCTTGCCATAACCTGCTTTGGATTTTTTATATCTGTTGGCAAATCACCTTGTGGTCTAATAGTTAATGCTCGTGATAATTGCCCTAACTGCAACTCAAACCTTCTTGTGGCTGCTTGCTGATTTTTCATGTCTGCAGTCAATTGTGTCTGAGTAGCTAGAAGCTACTTCAATATCTCTTCCATGTTGCTAGTTGACTGATTAGTTTGGTCATGTGATTGCTGAATTTATTGTTGTTGTGTGTTCCAAGGCTGAGTTTGCCACTTTATGTTGTAGACATTACCATAATTTGGCCTTTGGGCACTACCTACATACATCACTAATTTTGGATTGGACGCACACATAGCCGTTACGTGACCCCTATTAACGCAAACTTCACACCAACCTGTAGCTTGTTGGATGACATTGATTGTGGCTGTAGGTTGTGGAGCTCCTAATTTTAGGCTGCTGAACTGAGTATTTATCATATTCTATAAAGTTGCAACCTGAGATGATAAGGCTGTGAATTTTCCCACCTCCAATACACCCGTAATTCTTTTCGTGGCACTTCTATAATCTGAATGCCACTTTGGATTTTTTTGTGCTATACGGTTTAACAATGTGTACAACTCATCATAAGTCAACTCCAGTGCTTGACCACCTGCGGCTGAATCTAGCAAAATCTTTATATTGTGATCAAGAGCTTCTATAAAAGTATGAGCAAGTACCTCATTGGACTGTTGTTGATGTGGACAATCTCGAAGAACGGACTTGAAGCATTTCCAAGTGTGATATAGATTTTTATCAGGTTTCTGTTTTAACTCACTATCTCACTGTGAAGTCTTGCAGTCTTGCCTGATGGAAAGAATCTGATGAGAAACTTTCTGGCTAAGTCTTCCCATGATGTGATTGAATTGGACATCTCCGCATTCACCACCTTTTAAATTCCCTAAAAAGTGAATGGGGAAATAGTGTCAGCCTTACATAATCTATACTCACCCTAGTGGAAATTAATATGTCAGTAAGCTCAATGAAAGTCTGCAAGTGGACTTGTGGATCCTCGTGTGAAAGCCCTGTAAACTGTTCACTGTTGATGAGTAGCTGCACCATATTGTGATTTAGCTCAAAAATTCCCCCAGCAGTCGGTCTTTGAATTGGGGAAGTCAAGTTTGGCGGAAGTGGGACAGCCACTTCCCTAACTTTCCTACGTGCTGCTTGTTGTTCAGTTATAGGAGCAGGATTCCCTTGATCTTCTTTGATTTGCGGAATTTGGGGGGAAAGATTTGCTTCTCTCCTTCACTGATGGTACAGTTGCTCAGGTTAGGAGCTTCGTTCAACCAAGTCTGGATCCTGGGCCAGCTTTTGTAAACCTATTTCCTGCAAATACAAAACCAAGACCAAGCGTAAAAACACCAAATAAATCTAAAAGTAAAACTAAAATAAACAGTTTCCAAATAACAAGTCCTCGGCAATGGCGCCAAAAAGACAGCGCCCAAGCTCACATGCAAGTGTACGTGGTCTTATCAAGTAGTAAAGAGGCCTAATGAAAGCCAAGTATAGATCCCACAGAGACTTGATTTAACAACGATGCAATTTTAGTTCACTGTTTAGATTAATTTAGTGAAAAAGTAACCAAAAGTGAGTTTGGAAATTGGTAACTAAAACTAAAGTAATAATGCGTATATAAAGGTACTTGGAACAACTAATGGATTAAAGCCTGATAACGCTCAAACTACAGCTCTCATAAGAGTGTAAGCGGTCGTTGTGAAATATATAACCCAACTGGGTTGGGTATCGATCCCACAGAGAATACTTGGTCACTAAGTAAGCAAAGATTATTAGACTTTTGGTGCAAGTCTCGTAAAAGGGGGGATTTTGTAGCGTGCAATAATGTAAACAAAATAATAGAGTAAAAACAGAAAATAGCAAAGTAAAAAGAAAGAATGTTTAGTAAGATGTTTAACCAATGAGAATTGAGAGTTGGGGTTATGTCCACCTTATGAGTTATACGTCTCTATTGGCTATGAGTTATGCGGAATTCAGACATGAATGTGCTTATAGAGAATTGTATTCTATGGTAAATCCAGGCGTCTTTCGACCATCAAGGATTATTTCACTTTAACTCTTTCGAGCTTAAAGCGTATCTAACGGTACAAATTCTCCAAGAGGTTAATCCAGTTACGGCACTAACTTTTTAACAGGGGTTGGTGCCCTATTACCTTGACATTATCTCTTTTCCAGACATATAACTTTTCTTTCGAACAAGTTAATGCTATACTGGCGTATTCTATATGTTTGCAACCACTAGAATTTAGATTAAGATGAAGAGAGTAATGATACAAGCAGCATACGTGTCACGAATTCACAAACTCATAGCAATAGATAGTATCTCATAAGGCTTCCATAACCCCAACAGAGAAGTTTAGCTACTCATGATTGCAACGGAGATCACAATAAACATCATCATGATCTCACGTTGGTCACAAGGGCCGTGCTTTCTCTGTCAGAAAGTAACGTGAATAGTACTAAATGTCGAAGAAAATAGAATTGAATAGAAAATAGAATGAATGAGTTGAATTGTAAGGGTTGAATGAATTAATGAGTGAATGAATAAAAAGTTCAGCACAATAGGGTATTTATAACACCCATAACCTATTCCTACTAGGCTACTGTGTACTTATCCTAATCCTACTAGGATACTGCGTACTTATCCTAATCCTAATAAGTTACTGCTGATCCCCAAAGTCTTTAGAATTGCTGTTTTTGCCCGGGACAGGTTTTCCATGCGTCACTTTTAGTCCCTAGGCGTATAAGCTCTCCTTTCCTTCTTTCGTGAAGCTTCCTTGGGCGTCAAGTTATCCATAAAATGCTGAAATCTTCATCATTTATACCTGAAAACTTGCTAATCACGTTTGTTAGCTCACTTATAGGAAAAAGGACTAAAAGTGCATGAATTATATATTTTGTCCTCAAAACTTAGCTAAAATATGGGTAAATTATAGTACTTTAGGTGTGTAAATACGCCTATCATCAATACCCCACACTTAAAGCTTTGTTCATCCTCGAACAAAATATCATGTCCATCTAAACATCTACTTAGGGTTTCACAGTAACAGCACAAAATATTCATCAAGACAGGCACGACAATCATTAACAAAGAGTAGTTTTCTGATCACAACTAGAAATAATTTAACCTCCAACATAGACTCGTGATGATGGTTAATTCGTATCCACAAGTTAAGGCACAAAGAATCATACAAGACCACCCAAAACTCATCAACCATGTGTGGCTCACATAATATACTACCCATAATCACTCACAAGTATTGCATTTTTCAGAACATGGGTATAAGTTTCTCCTTGCTCTCACTCTTACAAAGAATTCATATGTTGCAACTGATGACCATAGGCTTGCCCTTAGTGTAATGCTCTACTAATATCAGAAAGTTAAGCTTAGGATCAAATAGGTCTTTACAGGTTGTAATGTAGGCTAAGGGACGGGTAGGACTATTTTTGCCAGAAATAATGACTATGTTCCTAAGTGCTTTAATACATCACATTATGCCATTAACACTTTCTTTTAATCAACCCTGCTATCTTTCTTTCATCTATCACCCCTTTTCACCTATTTTGCCATTCAAGCATAACTATCTTTTTATTTAATCATAAACACAATTTATCTTTTTGTTTTTCTATTTCTTTTTCTTTTCTCTTTCTCTTTTTTTTTATAACACACCTCCATGATAGCCACTCTTTTTCATAACAAATTCAAGTACCAATACACTCTAAGGCATCACTCTCACCCAATTTCCTCTTATTTTGTCACATGACTTCACAATTTAAAGCACTTAGGAATTTGGATCAAATTATGGTCTTGAAAAAAATGGATTAGGATTACATATGAGGCTGTCAAAGAAAATGGCTTAAAGGCTCAAAAGGGTTGACTAGGATAATGTCCATGGGTAGGTAAACAAAAGGTAAACAATCACAGGCTGCCAAAGAAATGCCTAAATTATCTCCTAAACTCACACTCTTTATTTCGCTTTACACACACACCAGGCAAGTTCTAGCATCAGTCACAAACATAGAATATACTATCATCTCACACACACAAGGCACATGGTCGACTTTATTGGGAGAAGTACAGACTCTTGACCCAACAGATGAAGGAATTAAACCATACACTTATCACATAATGAGTCACATTTAGAGCCTAAATGTCTCAATAGTAATGATTCTAGCACAAACTCTTGTCATAACACCATGCCGCTTATCAGAACAATTTCATGCATCAAAATCTACGACAAACAAAAAAAAATATGACCATAAATGTAGGCAAAGAAGTACAGCATACGAATACCAGCACCCCACACTTAGACGGGACACACTGCCCTTAGTGGAAAATAAATACGAAAAACCTGATTAGTCGGACTCCTCTTCTATGTCTGGGGTCATTCCCCCTGCGTCGGAATCATTATCAGAGTCGTCATCCTCAGAGTTTCCTCAAATTGTACCCACTTGATCCAAAAGTGCATTGAGGTATTTGTAGTGAGGAGGATTCATCTTGCTCTTTTTTCCCCTTTTCTGGCCTTTCTGTGAGGTGGTTGCTTTGTCTTTTCCTTGACGTGCTTTTGGTGCCATTGTACCTGAGATTAAAATGATAGTCATGTTAGCTTCATCTCGGTAGATACAGTCGACAAAAAAAATAGTAGTGGCACCACCCCACACTTAATTTGTTGGCACAAACTAATTAAGTGAACATTGTCGATTACTCAGACTTCATCGATATACGTTTAGGCGTTATGTTCCAACAATATGTTCAGCACAATCATACTTTCATGTCGTCTTAACTATACTTTCCAACTCTATTTCATGTAATCTTGATCATACTTTCATGTTTGGATTAATGCACTTTTTGAACAAGACTACTACATAGAGATCGTATCAAGTTATGGCATAGAAATAATCACAACATCTCATGCTTGTATTCAATCATGATTTTTATCTCGATGAACGAGTCATTCAAACATTCAAGCATTCAATTTTGAAGATTATGCAATTAACTTCACTATGTCGACTCCGCAAAAGTATGACAGTGTATAACAATCAAATACAAGTCGGAACAAAATCAAGAACACCCACACGTATTCTTTCACTCAACGAGATGTATCACAACAAATCAACCACATTCAAATCACCAATACTACTTCAAGATTTAACAATTCATTATAGGCGTAGTAGTGTAGTACTTACGGAATATAAAAGAAGAACAAAGAAGTACTTACTTGGTTGATGGCCTCGGAAGATGTTCTTGCAAAGTAAAAGAGCAAAAGGAAAATTTTTGAGAGATTTTGGAGAGGTGGGCGGCACGTAGGTTGAATTTGCAATGCATTTTTGTTCTAAGACTAAGGTTATATTTATAGGACAAGCTTGGGTCGGGGTTTGACCCATTTGGAATCGGATTTGGAGACCAAAAGTGACCATAGGCGGCGCCTAATGCTTTGCCTATGCTTGGCATAGGCGGAGCCTATGCTATGGCATTGTTAAGCATAGGCGGCGCCTATGCCATGGCATTGTTAGGCATAGGCGGCGCCTATGCCATGGCACATGAGATTCAGAGACAAAATGCTTTTGCATAGGCGGCGCCTATGCTATGGCACACTTAGGCATGGGTGGCGCCTATGCTATGGCACACTAGATTCCGAGAGCTTAGGCCATAGTATAGGCCTTGCCTTGTTCGTGGCCTAGATTTACATAGGCAATGCCTAACCCATAGCCTTTTGCTTCTTCATTCCTAACTTACCACCTTAAACATGCAATACTTCTAAATCAAAATTTGAAACCAATATCCTCCTTTACACCTCTTGCACCTACATTTACTCAAAAACATCAAAAACGATTAGAACGATGGGTTGCCTCCCACCAAGCGCCTTAGTTTTGGTCGTGGCTCGACAAAATCTTAAGAAAACAAAACAATTAAAAATGATGGGCTGCCTCCCACCAAGCGCTTGATTTATTGTCGCGGCACGACATAGCTATCTCGATTACTTAGACTTCATCGAGATAGATGGGGCATCATTTTCTGAATGGATTCAGACGACGCTGATGCTTACTTGTAGGCATGCAATCTCCTTCGAGATGAATCTTGTGTGTACATATCCCAAGAGGGATACCAATTATATCATCAATAGACCAACCCATAGCTCTCTTGTGCCTCTTCAGAGTAGAGATGAGAGCCTCTACGTGCTGTTCACTTAGATCATCCGAAACACTCACCGGAAGTGTATTTTCACTTCCCAAGAATGCATACCTGGGGAGCTCTTTCGATTCTAGCACTGGTGGCTCTTCAATGGAAGTCTTCGCTGTTGGTGACGGTTGATTCTTAAGATCAAGGTCCGGCTGCTTAGGCGTATGAGAATAGGACCCTATTTCTGTTAGAGCACACATAGTTTCTTTATAATCTTCATCGTCCTCATGCTCAACATTCAGCAGCGCAGCAGACAATGGCTCAACAGTAAGTTGTTTCTCTACAGGTAATGCTTTCTTATCCTCATAATGAACATCAGCTACAGAGAACACATTCATATCGCTGGGCTGCTTCATTGCTTTGCATATATCAAAGCGGATCACTTCGTCATTCATTCGAAATAAAAGCTTATTATCTCTCATGTCAATAAGCACGCTTCCAGTTGTGAGGAAAGGGCGTCCCAAGATTATGGGAACTTCAGAATCCACCTTGCAATCCAAAATGACAAAGTCTGCAGGAAAGATGAAGGTGGAAACCTTTACCAACACATCATTCTAGATACCCACAGGTCGTTTTACCGACCTATCTGCCATCACAAGCCGCATATTGGTTGGTGTAGGGTCACCTAACCCCAACTTCCTGTAGATGGATAGTGGCATCAAATTGATGCTAGCACCCAGATCGCACAATGCCTTGGCAAAATCCAACGATCCAATCTTGCATGGGATAGTGAAAGCACCGGGGTCAGCCTTCTTCTGAACTAGTGATCTGGTAGCGATTGCACTGCAATGATGAACAATATCCGTCAACTCATAACTTGCTGCCCGCTTCTTTGTCAAAAGATCCTTTATGAATTTAGCATACCCAGGCATCTGTTCCAGCGCCTCCACCAACGGAACATTAATAGTCAGCTGCTTCAACATGGTCATGAATTTACTGAACCTGGTGTCATCAGCCTTCTTCTTCAGTCTCTGAGGAAAAGGTGGTGGTGGAAGGGGAATCATTTTCTCCACCACTTCCTTTTTATCTTGCTTCCGATTATCACTCTTTTCAGGCTGGTGACGTCTAGGTGTAACATCATGAGCACTCACTTCATCTTCTACGGCATCTTCAAACTCTGCTTCATCAACATTCTCTGCTCTATCATCAACTACCTGCTTGCCTTTGGACGGATTTTCCAACACTTTACCACTCCGGGTAGTAATAGCCATACACGATCCGTCATTCCTTGGGT
The DNA here is from genome assembly GCA_030864215.1 of Capsicum pubescens. Classification (NCBI taxonomy): domain Eukaryota; kingdom Viridiplantae; phylum Streptophyta; class Magnoliopsida; order Solanales; family Solanaceae; genus Capsicum; species Capsicum pubescens. The sequence goes on along the minus strand of CM061549.1, from coordinate 89,938,265 downwards.
TTTGCACAGTGTCGCTAGGTAAGGTGCCAGCCTTTCTTTGATTGAATGTCGCTGAAAGTTGACTCAATTTCTGCTCTAGTTGCTTTATTGCAGTAGAATGCGAGTCAATCAATTGATTTATTGAAGACAAATCGTTCTTCACCTCATTCACTCCTGTATTAGTTGCCTCAACTCCTTTTAGCAGCTTAGCCATCATATCTTCCATGGACATCTTCCCAGAGCCAGACGCCACAGCCTCACGATTTCCAGGAGGAACATACAAACCACTCCTGTCAGTCTTATTCTTCCAACTCCCTAGATCACGGTCCTTGTATCCAGAGTTCTCATAATAGTTCCGACCTTGGTTTCCTTGGGCATTGCCTCGGAAACCCCCCTGATTGTTCAAGTAGTTGGCTTCTTCTTCAGAATCAGATTCATCTCTTCCCTATGATACAACGGCCTTAACCTTTTCGGTCTTCCCTGATAATAAGTGCTTGGTAAGAAGATCCATCTGCGTTTTCATGTGAGCCATATCTTGGTCACGTTCCTCTTATCTATGCCTCTGCTCTGCAGTCAAGCCAACAGATACGGTAGAGCTTGCTACCTCAGAATCCCTGGTATGCCAAGCTCTACTCTGCTTTGTCAAACGATCTAACATATCACTTGCCTGAATAAAAGTGAGGTCCATGAATGATCCACCTGCTGCGTTATCAACCACTGGCTTAGTCACCGAGTTGAAAGATCTGTATAATATCTCCATCAAGTGTACATTGGTCATATGATGGTTTGGGCATCTCATAAGCTTCTTCTTAAACCTCTCCCATGTTTCGTGGAGAGCTTCCGTTGGAAGCTGTCGAAAATTGGTGATCTCATCTCTCAACTGTGCTCTTTTGGATGGCGGAAAGAATCTTTCTAGGAAAGCGTCTTTCAATTGCCTCCAATTAGTAATAGAATCAGGAATCAGCCCATTCAACCATAGAGTTACCTCCCCAGACAGAGACAATGGAAATAAGCGTAGTCGAATTGTATTCTGTCCAACGCCAGGATTGTCGAATGACTTGCATGTAGAAATAAAGTTGATCAGATGCATATTCGGATCATCGCCTGCTAGTCCACCAAATAATCCCTTGAGTTGCAAAAGCTGAATCATGGCGCTAGTGATATTGAACTTTGCTCCGGGTGCAAATGGCGGAAGAATAATAGCTCCTGTGGCACCAGCTCCGTCCAGATCGTCATCATCATCATCAAAAGGAATCTGCATAGCTCGGCGTTCAGGTCTAAATCTAGCTTGACGATCTCTTCTGTTAGCAAGTGTCGCCACCTCAGCAGTACGCCTAGGATTCAGTAGCTCCTCATCACCCAGGTCCTCATCATCAGGATTTGTTGCACGGCCTGGATTATCAATATTCTGTTGATGCACTTGAGCGGCTGCCAACGCAGCTAATCTAGCTTGCTCCTGTTGAGCAGCCCTTCTTTCAATGTCACGTTGTGCATCCATTTTGCCAATACGATGTGGTTCAGGATTGATAGGTAATAACGGTTGAACAGAACTTTGAGTATTTGGCATGCACTGAACAAAACCTGAATAAAACAAAAAAAACAACTAAAAGTAAAATCTGAGAATCTTTGACCAAAGGGTCTAGTAACTATCACAAACTTAGTTGACAACTGTATTCCCCGGCAACGACGCCAATTTTTGATAACGCTCAAACTACAGCTCTCGTAAGAGTGTAAGCGGTCGTTGTCAAATATATAACCCAACTGGGTTGGGTATCGATCCCACAGAGAATACTTGGTCACTAAGTAAGCAAAGATTATTAGAATTTTGGTGCAAGTCTCGTAAAAGGGGGGATTTTGTAGCGTGCAATAATGTAAACAAAATAATAGAGTAAAAACAGAAAATAGCAAAGTAAAAAGAAAGAATGTTTAGTAAGATGTTTAACCAATGAGAATTGAGAGTTGGGGTTATGTCCACCTTATGAGTTATACGTCTCTATTGGCTATGAGTTATGCGGAATTCAGAAATGCATATGCTTATAGAGAATTGTATTCTATGGTAAATCCAGGCGTCTTTCGACCATCAAGGAATATTTCACTTTAACTCTTTCGAGCTTAAAGCGTATCTAACGGTACAAATTCTCCAAGAGGTTAATCCAGTTACGGCACTAACTTTTTAACAGGGGTTGGTGCCCTATTACCTTGATATTATCTCTTTTCCAGACATATAACTTTTCTTTCGAACAAGTTAATGCTATACTGGCGTATTCTATATGTTTGCAACCACTAGAATTTAGATTAAGATGAAGAGAGTAATGATACAAGCAGCATACGTGTCACGAATTCACAAACTCATAGCAATAGATAGTATCTCATAAGGCTTCCATAACCCCAACAGAGAAGTTTAGCTACTCATGATTGCAACGGAGATCACAATAAACATCATCATGATCTCACGTTGGTCACAAGGGCCATGCTTTCTCTGTCAGAAAGTAACGTGAATAGTACTAAATGTCGAAGAAAATAGAATTGAATAGAAAATAGGATGAATGAGTTGAATTGTAAGGGTTGAATGAATTAATGAGTGAATGAATAAAAAGTTCAGCACAATAGGGTATTTATAACACCCATATCCTATTCCTACTAGGCCACTGTGTACTTATCCTAATCCTACTAGGATACTGCGTACTTATCCTAATCCTAATAAGTTACTGTTGATCCCCAAAGTCTTTAGAATTGCTGTTTTTGCCCGGGACAGGTTTTCCATGCGTCACTTTTAGTCCCTAGGCGTCCAAGCTCTCCTTTCCTTCTTTCGTGAAGCTTCCTTAGGCGTCAAGTTATCCATAAAATGCTGAAATCTTCATCATTTATACCTGAAAACTTGCTAATCACGTTTGTTAGCTCACTTACAGGAAAAAGGACTAAAAGTGCATGAATTATATATTGTGTCCTCAAAACTTAGCTAAAATATGGGTAAATTATAGTACTTTAGGTGTGTAAATACGCCTATCATCAAAGCCCAAAGTTAAAGTACTCTGAACAATCATACTATGTTGTTAAATTTCATTCGTTAATTTGCTTATCTTGGTTGTTGATTCGTAGGGTTAATTGCATGATCATGGTTTCCCAACCTCTAATATTTTACCTAATATGGACATTATAACTAGATTATTGAGAGGGGATGTAATAATTCAATTAAGTTAAATAAAGCTATCATCCTACATTTGAATCAAGTAAGGCATCTAAGTACATCCCTATCCTAGACGCTAAGTTTAATTCTTTATTTTATAAAAGAATAAAAAATCAAACTTTGTTTATAACCATGTTCTATCTCCCTATTCCTTCTCTGGAGATCAAAAAGTCAACAATATATGTATTTTATGGGTGATCAATTCATAAAATAATTAAATCAAGAATAAACACACAATCAAATATGATAAGCAAAATTAATCCAAAACAATAGTACTCAAATTCTGGGCTTTAACCCCGAAAAGAGAGATTTAGCCAATAATATTCATAATCACGATTTAAATAATTGAATACATAAATAATTAAAAGCTAAATAAAAAAATTAATAAACCAGCCGCCATGTCAAATTGCTCACCGCCGTTCACCAAATTCCATTCAAGAATTGTCCAAGACGTCTTTAATTTTCTTATTAGGTGTGTATATATATATATATATTAAATAATTCCTAATTATGGTGGGAACAGGAAGATGTCACAAAATCCAAGAAATATTCCCACCAAAAGATTCCCACTCACTCTTAAATTGTGTGCCATGCAATTGTATTTGTAAAATATGCTCAAAACCGTGTATAAGTGGGATTGCAAATTGGCCGTGTAATGTGAGCCATCGCGACGCGACTTCTGAAAACAATAAAGGTCGCGACGCGAGCAAATCGCGAGATCTCACTGAAAGTTGTGTTCAAAATTTTGATTAAGTGTTGAGCGTTTTTTTATTTTTTTCATGCCTTTTACAATATATTTCTAATGAATTTCAAGCCTTTTTATCATCAATATATCACCATATTCAGCTCACAAAGCCTCCTACAATATCACACACCCCAAATTAGAGATTAAAACAACACACTATTCTCAGTGACAAATCAAAACAAAAGCTAAGATAAGGCAAATTCGCAATGATTTTCACTTTTATATTCCGACTCTTGACTTAATCAAATTGAACTTTGTACATTACAAACAAGTTAATCCACTCATAATTAAACATTTAAAATATTTGAAATAAATTAAACACATTATAATACAACGAAGCCAACTAGACACACAACTAGCTCAAGCTAGTAAAACTAGTTTTAAACCACCTCAGATTACTGGGCCTCGATTCGAGTCGTCTTATGCTGACCCTACATGAACATTATTTGTTTCACACCTACAAAATAAAGGGGACAAAAAAAAAAAAAATGTAGAAAAATATTTTACCTAAATACAGGTAGATCTTGATAGTCAAAGAATGGAATGTTGAGTTCCAAATATGTAGAAGCCTGAGTTACACCGGAATTCTAGACGTGTAAAAGTCTGGATTATGAATATTGAGGGTCTAGTTATGGATATTTTTCGATCAAAAGGCTAGTGCAAATTTCTCCTATGTGAGTTTGGATAGGTGTGGCGGTGGAAAAATCCTAATTTTAATTGAGGAACATCAAGTTGAAATCCAAAAAGTAAAAGTCAATTACAGAAGAATTTTTATTTTCAAAGAGGTAAAGTATTTCCTGATGACATGCAAACATTGAAATAGGAAGCCACCACCTTTAATTTTTTTAAAAAGAAAAAAAGGAAAAAGAGGCCCCTAAACCATTAAAAGCTACTAAAGGTCAAAACGTCATCTTTTTTCTTTATTTTGCACATAAACCAAAAAAAAGTGAAACGAAAAAAATTTCATGAAAGAGGATTGTTAAACGTCTAAACAAAAGACATCCAAAATGGGGGTACATAGGTAATTTCATCCGTACCCCCACTTTAAACCAAACCCTAATGACTTCTCTTCCCTTATTGAAAAATTCAGCAAAATTCAGCTTTTAGATTGAATTTTTTTCAAAATTTCCCTCCAAATGTGCAATTAATTTTTATGATAAATTTTTCTCCATCCCTATGAATATGCATGCACTACTAATCAATTTCCCTCTATTTGTAGGATGCGGAGAGATAGGGCGACGGGGCCAGACAAGATTCCGGTAGATTTTTGGAAGTATGTTGGTGGGGCAGATTTGAGGTGGTTGACTAATTTATTTAATGGCATTTTCAATATTGAGAGAATGCTTGAGGTTTGGATATAGAGTATGATAATTCCTTTATATAAAAACAAGAGTGACATCCATAGTTGCAACAACTATAGGGGTATTAAGTTGTTGAGTCACACTATGAAGATTTGGGAGAGAGTAGTTGAGTGGAGGCTGAGAAGGGTCGTTTCCATTTTGGAGAATCAATTTGGATTTATGCATGGTCACTCAACGTCAGAGGCAATCCACCTGGTAAGGAGATTGGTAGAGCAGTATAGAAAAAGGAAGAGGGATTTACACATGGTGTTTATCGACCTAGAAAAGGCGTATGATAAAGTCTCGGGGGAGGTTCTTTGGAGATTCTTGGAGGTGAGAGAGGTTATGGTAGCGTACATCAGAGCTATTAAGAACATGTATGATGGAGGAAAGATTCGGAACTACGGTGGGAGGAGACTCAGAGCAATTTCCGGTCGAGATAGGGTTGCATCAGGGATCGACTTTCAGTCCGTTCCTTTTTATACTGGTGATGGACGTGTTGACGCGGAGTATTCAAGGAAGGGTGCCTTGGTTTATGTTATTTGTGGATAATGTAGTGTTGATTGATGAGACGCGGGGGTGTGTGAATAACAAATTGGAGGTCTGGAGGCAAACCCTTGAGTCTAAGGGGTTCAGGTTGAGTAGGTCAAAGAAAGAATATTTGGAATGCAAGTTTACTGACTTGAGGTAGGAGGACGAAGTGGTGGTGAGGTTGGACTCCTAGGACGGTTGTAAGAGGGACAGTTTTAAGTATCTTGGGTCTACGATTTGGGGAATAGTGAGATTGACGAGGATGTCTCTAAGCGTATTGGAATAGTATGGATGAAATAGAGGCTTGCCTCGGGGGTGTTGTGTAATAAGAAGGTGACCCTTAAGCTTAAAGACAAAATCTATAGAGTGGCAGTCCATCCAGTCATGTTGTATGGAGCGGACTGTTGGCCAGTCAAGCCACCACATCCAAAAATTGAACGTGGCAGAAATAAGAATGTTGCGTTAGATGCATGGGCATACTATAGGGGATAGAGTAAGGAATGAGATTATCCGGGAGAAGGTGGGAGTGGCTTCGGTGGAGGACAAAATACGGGAAGGAAGGCTGAGATTGTTTAGGCATGTGATGAGGAGGGGCATGGATGCCCCAGTTCATAGGTGTGAGAGGCTAGCTTTGGATGGCTTCAGGAGGGGATGAGGTAGGCTGAAGAAATACTAGAGGGAGGTGATTAGACATGACATGGAGCAGCTTCAGCTGACTAAGGACATAACCCTAGATAGGAATGTGTGAAGGGCACGAATAAGGGTAGAAGGCCAGTGTGAGTGTGGGGGTTGTAGCATGCATTTAGGAGAGATCTTGTGTAGCCGGGGAAGTAACCCTAGGACTGTGTACATAGGTAGATGCCCTTTTTCTTATGTCTTAGTTCCTATTTGTCTTATTTTATATTGCCAGTATTTTCTCATATTTCGTATTTCTACGATTACTATTTTTATCATTTCTTATTCCTGATTTTCTTTTATGTCACCCATCCCCCCCCCCTCTTTTTTACTATTCTTTATCTTGAGCTGAGGGTCTATCGGAAACAACCTCTCTACTTCTTCGGAGGTAGCGATATGGACTGCGTACATCTTACCCTTCCCAGACCCACTTTGTTGGAATATACTGAGTTTTTTTGCTGTTGTTGTTGTCGTCTTCTTCATTTCCTTATCTCTTTTCAAAGAGACACCTCTTTTTATTAAATCTATTTAATAGCTTAATCAATTGTCTTCTCAAATTTATCCTCTCTTTTATTTATTACTTAAGCAAGACAAGTTAAATCTAAGAGCAAAAATGTCTAACTTGTCGCAACTTTTTGCTAATGAAAATGATCCAATGTCGTTGAAGAATTGTTGGGATGCAGTAAATCCTGAAAGACGATATTGTACTTGCATTCTATATGATTTAAGTTGTTTATTCAAATTTCAATTAAAACTCATCTTTTGTGTCTAAATTTTATCATTCTTACTTTCATAATTTATAATTACTATTGCAGGACCCTAATTTGCAAATTCTTCCTTTGGAGAGATAAAGATATTTGTAGCTGATCGAGTTTCGTCATCCCAAAACTTGTCGCTTGAATTAATCAATTATAATTGTAGTTAGAATCTCGTAATAATTAGGGTGATCCAATTGATGACAACCAGGCTGAAATCATTGAGGACGTAGATGTTATATCAAACCAATGGTATACTAAAAATGTGAATGGCCAGCCAAATGAGGAAAATGGAGGAGGGAGCACAGAACTAGAGCTTTGAAGAGAAGAGGGCGCAAAAGGCAAACTTAGAAGGATGAAATTGTTTTTTTTTTAAAGTTATGCACTTGTATTAGTTCAGCTATATTTTTGTCAAATATTAATTCATCTATCTTTATTTTATTTTTGGTGCACATCATCTTTCATTCGATGTGTTTTTCTTTCTTAATATTTATCCGGATCATAAAAAGCTATTGATCCTCTTACATGATTTGAAGGCTAAAAAGGGTACATTAACACAATAGTATATCTTGATCAATATTATGTTATCTTGATCCTCATACGTTAATTCAAACTTATGCATTGTTGCTCATTTAGTTGCCTTGCTAATTATATCTTGACGGATATTTTTGATGCATGTGGGCCAAGCCACTTTTGGGCCGGGTCTTTAAACTCAATTTTACTTTTTTAATAAATGGGCATCTAACCCAATTTTAATTTTCAAAAAAGTTATGCAATTGTATTATGCGTACCAAAATTGAAGTAAAGATAGATGAATTACAAAAGGAGCTAGATGCCCATTTATCTTTCTTTCAATTTTGGTACGCATCATTTTATTCAAAATATTTTCCTATATTGATATTTATCCGAATCATAAGAGCTATTGATCCTCATACATCATTTTGCACATTAACTCAAGTGTATATCTTGATCACTATTTTGTTACCATTGAAGACTAAAGGTAGTACACAAACTTAACTTAAGCTCAATCAAAGATAATTTTATTTCAATTATTTTTAATTTTGAACAAACTTAACTTAAGCTTGATAAAATAATAACTTTATTTCGGATTAAAAATTATATTAATAAAATGTTATTACTAACTTAACTTAAGTTTGATCAAATATAATTTTATCTTTCAGTTAAAATCTTTTTAAAATAAATTTTTTGACGAACTTAACTTAAGTTTGATAAAAAAAAATAACTTCGTTTCAATTTTAAATTCTATTTTATAAAAAAAATTTGACCAACTTAAATTTATTTTATAAAATAACTTAATTTTTTTTGACTATCCTTAATGAAAATTTTCAGCTTAAGATTTAATTTTTTTTCAAATCTTCCCTCCAAATGACCCACTAATACCATATAATAAATATTTTTCTCCTTCCCCATGCATATTCTTTATGCAAAATTAATTACCTCATTAACCAATTCAAATTTGACTCATCTATTTAATAACTTTTGCAAGACAACTCAAGCACAATCTTTGGTGAGTCTTCCGACTGTAAAGAGAAAAAAATGGTCAACTTATCACAACCTTGTATTGATGAGAATAATTCAATGTATAAAGTTGAGGTAAGGTGCGGCCACAAGCATTTGTTGCCGATGTAGATGTGTTGGGATGCAATCAGTTTTGGAAGACAATATTGGCCTTGTCCCTAATAGGGTGTAAGTTTTTTATTGAAATTTTAATTAAAATTTATTTTAGTGTGTAAATTTTATCATTTAATTAGGTAATCACTATTGCAGGGCTCCCAGTCTTGCAAATTCTTCAAATGGAGAGATGAAGTACTTTGCGATCGTTCATGCTTCGTCATACCAAAATTTGTTGCTCGAATTGATCAATTGTAGTTTCAGTTAGAATCTCATAATAATGCGGTTAATGATGAGCTTGATGAAACTGTTGAGGATAGGGACTCTATCTCAAGCCATGTAAAAAATAAAGACGGGACCAACGAGTCGGGTGAGTAAAATGAAGAAGAGAACATAGAAATCGTGTTTAATCGAGTTAAGGGAGTCCCTAGAAGAAGAATACGAAGAGGCGGTTGGGTTATAAAGTTTCATAGAAGACCTTACAATCAAGAAAAAATGATCCTTGTATATGCTTTTATTGCTTTTTAAATTAGTCTTGCAAATGTATTATGAGATCTCTTATAATAAATCTATCCTTATTTTTTTATTGCTATGCATTATTTTTTGTTGATAATTACTTCTTATCTCCATTTTTTATCATAAATGCTACTGATTTGAAGGCTAAAAAAAGCACTGTACTAATCACTTGAGCTTGATCAATCTTTGGTATGCACTGTTGGAAAAACTACTACAATATTGACATAGAACTAAAATTAATAATTATAATAAAATAGTCACAAATGTTGTGTCGTGGCAAGCCACTTCCTTGAAAGCGATTTTAGCCCGACTCCGTTGTAAATCCTTCTAGCCGGTCTCTCCCCAAGGTTCCATAACTACTTCCAAACACGTGCACTCGTGGCTGGAAGTTTGGAAGTTGCTCAAAACTATTGCCCAAAAGTAGAGAACTTAGGAGGAAGATATTTTTCGTTTACTTTGTTGGTGTGTTTTGTTCTCAAATAGAGTAACTTATATAGGTGAGGAATAAAGGATGTCACAGGAGTGAGTTAATGGTGAATTGAATGAATTAACTCATCAAGAATAATCTCACCAAATGAATTCATCCGTTCAAGGAGAATTAAAAACACATAGTTACAAAAGATTTAAGAAGTTACTTTCTTACAATGAATCTTGTAAATGTATTTGGACTTCTCTTTTTGGATAATCTTAAACAAGCTTTAGACTTTGACTTTGCATTCTAACCATTTATTAAAAATGCTTTCAATCCCCCACAAATTCAAAGATAAAAGAATCGAAACACTTTCGGGCAAATAAAAGGAACATGTACTTAAGTGTCAATATCTTTTGATTTGAATTGACATGTAGTGATATGAGGCAATAAAAAATATCCAAAAAGTGAAGTACTCTTGAACTGGATGGACATAAGTTGAGACCCACACAACACATACCATAACCTTGATTTTAAAAAACCTCCGCGATACTACATAGTGCTTTTATGGTCTTACCCATAAACCTTGGGTCTCATAAGTGCTCTATAAAGATAACCCAAGTCTTTCATAAAAAGGAGACCAACCTTTTACACTCACGTAGGTGATCAATCAATTCTATCTCATAGACCACCTTAAGGCTATGGATCATTAAGAGCAAAAATAAGCTCAACCTTATAATTTACTACCTCACGCCATAGGAATAGGATATGTAGTGTTTATTGACGGCCTATATGGCTTCGTTTGACCACAAATGGGTATCCACCATATTACCTCAATCCATGGGATTTAGTACCATCCCCCTCGATGATTTAAGGACCATTTTCCTTGTCAAATCCTTGGTCATAGGATCCGCCAAATTTCTTTCGAATCTTACATATTCCAAGGAAATAACACCATGTTTCAACAATTGTTTAACTGCACCATGTCTGATGCGAATATGTCTCTTTTTACCATTGTATACACTATTTTTAGCAATCCCAATTGCCGTCTGTGAGTCACAATGTAAAGAGACTGGTAAGATTTGTATTCCCTATAAAGGCACATCTGTCAAAAGATTTCTCAGCCACTCAGCTTCTTGCCCTACTAACTCGAGAGCAGTGAATTTAGATTCTAAGGTAGAACGTACTGTATAAGTCTGCTTTGAAGACTTTCATGAAATAGCACCTGCACCCAAAGTAAATATATAGCCACTGGTCGAGCTAACTTCACCATTGTCAGTAACCCAGTTTGCATCACAAAAACCTTCTTAAACAGCAAGAAATTTATTAAAATGCAAACACCAATCCATAGTACCTCTCAAGTACCTTAACAAGCGATGAAGAGCATGCCAATGTTCACTACTAGGATTATGAGTATAGACTCAATCTACTAATAGCATAAGTTATATCAGGCCAAGTATAGTTCATGAGAAATATTACACTCCCAATTATTTTAGCATATTCAGTTTGAGAAACACTAAAATCTTTATTCCTTTTCAAGTGTATGCTAGGATCATAAGGAGTTCTCACTGAAACTACATTAAAACAATCAAATTTTTTCAATATTTTTTCAATATAATGAGACTGACACAAAAAGAAACCATTAACAGTTCTTTTGATTTTTATTCCTAAAATCACATCAGCTTCTCCAAGGTCTTTCATTTAAAATTTAGAAAATAAAAATTACTTAGTCTCATTTACAACATTCATATTAGGGACAAAGATTAACATGTCATCCACATATAAACATATACTCACACAGTCTGATCCTATTATTTTAGAATAAACTCAGGTATTAGATGAATTAACAACAAAGTCATTATCTATTAATGTGAAATCAAATTTTTTATACCACTGCTTAGGTGCCTGCTTAAGTCCATATAAATACTTTCTCAATTTGCATACTTTATCCTCATGTCCTGGGACCACAAAACCCTCAGGTTGAGTCATATAGATCTCTTTCTCTAAATCACCATTTAAAAATATAGTTTTGACATCCATTTGGTGTACCACTAAACTGTTAATAGAAGCTAGAGCAATAAGAGTTCTAATGGTCGCTATTTTAGTCACAGGAGAATAAGAATAAAAATAATCAAAACCTTTCTTTTAGTTAAAACCCCTAATCACAAGTTTAGCCTTTTATTTATCAATTGTTCCATCAAGCATCAATTTCTTCTTAAATATCCACTTGCTACTTATGGGTTTACAATATTTAGGAAAATCATACAAGTCCCATGTGTGATAGAAACTATAGAGTCTAATTCACTTTTAATAGCCTCTTTCCAAAATATCACATCTATCGAACTCATTGCTTCATCATATGTCTTAGGGTCTTCTTCTATTAAGTAGATAGACACTAATTCATCATTTAAAGTATCGATATCAAAATCCTCAATTAAGAAGGTAGTGATAAAAGCAGGACCAAATCTAGTCTCAGTTCTACGTTTTTTACTCCTTCTCAGTTCATTTTCATGCTCATTAGAAATAACTTCAGATAGAGGCATAACATGATAGTTAACAAACATAGATATAGAAGTATTATTTTTCACATCACTACGCACATCATTTTTTAAAGGAAAAACATGCTCAAAAAATTCTGCATCTCTAGATTCACAAATAGAATAATCATTTAATGACATAAATCTATATCCGGCACTATTTTGAGAATAACCAACAAAGACAGTATCAAAGGTCTTAAAACCTACATCTACGCATTTAAAATCAGGTAGACCAATCTTAGCCAAATACCCCCACACTTTCAGAAATTTCAAGTTAGTGGCAAATCCTTTCTATAACTCATATGAGGTCTTGTCTAACTTTATATGAGGGATTCTATTAAGAATATAACATGCAGATAAGACAGCTTCCCCCCACATATAGTCAGGTAGACCCGAGCTTAAAAGTATAGAATTCATTATTTCCTTAATTGTTCTATTCTTTCGTTCAGCTACACCATTTTGTTAGGGAGTATATGGAGCACTAAACTCATGAATAATATCATTTTTCTCACAAAAAATCTTTTAGATTCTTAGTACCATATTCACTGCCCCTATCATATCTAAATCTCTTGATTTTCCTATCTAATTAATTTTCTGTTTCTATTTTGAATTTTAAAAACATGCTTTCAGCCTCATCTTTAGTCTTAAGGAGGTATACCTTAGCGTACCAAGAAAAAATCATCAACAAAAGTAATGTAATACTTCTTTCCACCTTTACTAATAGCTTTTTTAAAATCTTCTAAGTCTGAATGTACTAACTAGTTCAAGCAACCCGGTCTTTCTATTAGTAACATATTTAAAAAGTTTCTTAGCATGCTTTGCTTCTACACACACAAGACATTTAGAAATATTATCAATATTTACTACAGGAATTAATTCTATTTTTATACATCTTTTAATAGAAGCAATATTAGCATGACCTAGTCTACCATGCCATAAATTAATAGACTCAGCAATATAAGAAGAATTAAAAATATTTTCATTGTCAATCGCTTGATCAATGTTTAGTAAAAATAAGACTACATTAAGGTATTCCTTCCCAAAAAAGTCTCCTCCACGAGAAATAATTATTTTGTTAGCTTCAAAAATAAGTTTAAGGCCTACTTTGTTGAGAAGTGCTCCAGAAACTAAGTTTCTAAAGAGCGAGGGAACATACAGAACATTGTTCAAGGCTAAAGTTTTTTTAGAAGTTAATTTGAGTAAAATTTTTCCTTTACCTATTACTCCAACAGTAGTGGAGTTACCCATGTAGAAGCACTAGCCATTGGTGGATTCCTTAAAGTCATGGAATAATTTTTTGTTAGCGCAAAAATGTCCTTAAGTGCCTGTGTCCAACACCCAATCAGTCTTGTTAGCTACCAGATTTGCCTCAATGATTACTGCAGCAACTACTTCATCACCCTCTGTAAGATGATCTTGGGAATCACCTTGTCCTCCCTATTTTGACTTTTGTCCTTTTCTTAGATAATACTGAACAGCCTTGTGGCCAAGTTTTCCGCAGACAAAACAAGTCCCCTTTGATTTTTTTAATTTGACTCTCTGGCTTGTTGAAATAAATTTTTTTTCACTTGTCCCTTATTATAAATATTCTTTTATTTGCCTTCGTACCTGTCTTTTACAATAGTACCAGAAGATTCCACAAGGTTAGCTTTAGAAGAATTAAGAGAAAGACCTTCCATCTTATCTTTAAGACGATTTGCCTCATATCTTCTCATGTAACTGATAAGTTCTTGGAGAGTTAAATTTTTTTTCTTATATTTTAATTGATTTCTGTAATCACTCCAGGATGGTGGAAATTTTTCAAGAAAAATATTCACCTGAAGAATCTCACACATTTTCATACCCCCATTGAGAATATCAACAGTTAAATTTTCATATTCGTGGACTTGTTTCATGATTGATTTATTGTCAACTATTTGAAATTTAATCCATTATCTGACAACATTGTTTTTATTTCCTGCATCATCGACACCATATTTCTTTTCTAAACTGTCCCATATTTCCTTAGCAGATTTATAAGTAACAAATAAATCAAACAAATGATTCAACAAATGTCCTCTAACTGTTTTGCTATCTTTTTCAAATTTTCTTTTTGCAACATCATCAATCACAACATTTTTAGAATTATTAGTAGGAGATTCATTAAAAAAAATATAATCAACTTCTAATTGTTCAAAGAAAATCAAAAGTTTTTATGACCAACGTTTAAAATTATTTCCGTCCAATGGCTCAAGTTTTCACAAATCAGGAAAAGTTTTGTTCAAAGAAAGAGTCATTTATCAATATTGTATGTAACAAAAATCGCTTTCAAATTGTTGAAAAAAGTACTAGAATAATGATATGAAACTGAAATTAATAATTATAATAAAATAGTCACAAATGTTGTGTCGTGGCAAACCACTACCTTGAAAGCAATTTCGGCCCGACTCCGGTGCAAATCCTTCTAGCCGGTCTCTCCCCAAGGTTCCACAGCTACTTCCAAACACGTTCACTCATGAATGGAAGTTTGCAGGTTGCTAAAAATTGTTGCCCAAATGTAGAGAACTTAGGAGGAAGATATTTTTTCTTTACTTTGTTGGTGTGTGTTTTGTTCTTTAATAGAGTGACTTATATAGGTGAGGAACAAAGGATGTTACAAGAGTGAGTTAATGGTGAATTTAATGAATCAACTCGTCAAGAATAATCTCATCAAATGAATTCATCCGTTCAAGGAGAATTGAAAACACACAGTTACAAAAGTTATAAGAAGTTACATTTTCTCACAATGTATCTTGTAAATGTATTTGAACTTCTCTTTTTGGATAAGCTTAAAGAGGATTTAGACTTTGACTTTGCATTCTAACCATTTATTAAAAATGCTTTCATGCACCATTTTTGTTCTTTTACATTGAAGACTAAAAATATTACACAAACTTGACTTAAGCTTGATCAAAAATAATTTTATTTCATTTTTTTTAATGTATCACGATTATAACTTAAGCTATATTATAGAATTAAATTTTATTTATTTTTAATTTTAGACGAACTTACTTAAGCTTGAAAAAAAATAATTTTATTTTAAGATATAATTTTTTAAATTTTTTTTTGGATGAACCTAACTCAAAGTAACTCCTATTTAACTCTTTTGTTTCATCCCAATAAAGTCTTGCATGACTAATTTACTTGTATTTTCATAAACATTTACTCCTTTAACACTCAATTCACTCTTTTACACTCAACTCACTCCTTTACACTCAACCCCTAAACCTCTTGAAAAGTCATTGAGTTGTCAGACCTTGTTGCAAAAGAGATCTATGATGTTTAACCTATCTTAAATTTGTGTTGATGAGAATGACTCAATCAGAAACACACAGGTGAGATGCAATCATAACTTGTTATTGTCGATGAGGACTACTTGTAATCGGGATAATCCAGGGAGACAGTATTAGGCTTGTCCACAATGCAGTGTAAGTCGCCTAACCAAGCTCAATTAAAACTCATTTTTAGTTTCTAAATTATATTTCCTTTTCAAATTCATAAATACTATTACAGAGGGCTCAATCATGCTAGTTTTTTAAATAGAGAGATAAATTTGTTTCAGATCACACTTCATGATTTCATGACTTGTAGCTCAAATTAATCAACTACAGTTTGATTGAAATCGCATAAAAATATTATTGAAGAATCCATTGTTAATTACCATGTTGATGAGAATCTTGATGATGAGATATTTTCTCAAGCGCTATGAATGAGGAAAATTAAATAGATAGCAAGTTGATTTATCTATTAAATCTTGAAAAGCCTAACGAGGGGGGGGGGGGGGGGAAGGTCAAAAAATTGGAGGCAATACTTAGGGCTAAGAAGAAAAATAACTTTATCTTGTGCTTGATTTTTTATATGTTTGTAATTGTTCTTCTAGCTTACAAATTATAAATTATCAATTATAATAATTTTGATCTTTGAATTAAAATTATTTTATTAAGAATTCATATATCTATTTCTAGCTTTTAAAATAAGTTCTTCTTTGTTACCACAGGTTTTGATTCTTTGAATTCCCTATGTTAATGCTCTCATCAATTCATTGATTCCGTTCATCAATGTAGGAAAATCCAAAGAAACAAAATCAGTGGTGATGTTCTTGTTTGTGAGCCATTGTTTGAATGAGATTGATGATTGGTATTGATAAATATTTTTGTATTGCTACTTAAAGAGGAATTAAAAAAATTTGAACTAAAAATTTATTTAATAATATTTTGATTTGTTATTGTAGAAAACAATTGATTTGTATCAAGTAGTTTTATATCTTTTATTGATAGAAAGAAATGCCACCTAAAAAAAAAGGATATTTGCAATCTTAATTAAAAAAAGAGATGTATTTTTTTGATAGTAGCTTTGAATTTTCTTTAAAAAAATAAAAAACTCAAGGTATTGAATTTAAAAAAATAATAAATTGTATAATACTCAATATGAACCAAAAAAAAAACAATGAATACGCTACAGATTAAAAGTGACCTCGAGACCTAAGGATCTAACGATGACGAATGACCATATTTGCTACTAGATTTTTTGATTACTATTGGCTAACTTCATATTCTATATGTCTTAAGCGATGAACTTGTAATTGAAATGATTTATACAACTAACTATATGATAACTTTAAATTCAAAATATTTGTATAAAATATTTCTTCTCAAGTCAGTGTCAATACAAAGTTGTTATTTTGTGAAATTATTTTTCTATATTTATTATATCAATGATGTTTATCTCATTGATATTTGTATAAATATTTATTATATTTATTATATCAATGATATTTCCTATAATATTTATTATTAAATCTGAGAATGTTTTGTACTTGAAAAATAAAATTAACATGCTCAAACAATCTAAAAGTTTCATAAATATATTAGGGGTCATAACCCCCACCCCCCTCCCCTCCCCCCTCCCTCTCCAAAAAAAAAAGAAGTAAAAATTAAATTGAATTCTCAATAGAAATCAATAAAAAATTGATAAACGCGGCTACATAGACTCGAACTCGTAACCTTAATACTATAGACTTGACGCATGACCATTAGTGCTACTAGAATTTTCAATCATTATTACTTGATGTAAACCCTTTATAATTTTTTTTAACTTTTTAGTGTCGCTATTGAAATAGAAAATAATTTTTTTGAACTACTATTTGATAACTTCATATTCTATTTTATATTCTTTATATATATATATATATATATATATATATATATACTCTATAATAAGAGTGAGTATGAGGAGCTTCCCGTCAACATGTATGCTTAGTACGATTAGTATTTCGTTCAAGTGTACTCCTTCCTTTTAGTACTATATTCAATGCTGCGGGCTATTCTACCAACTGCTTAGAAGAGCACATGTACCATTTATTGGACTAAGCAATCATTGTTAAATATTCCATTTTCATTTGCATTCTTTGCTGAAAAAGCATTTACCCATAGGGATAACTAAGTGATTTGACCTACAATGAGATAATATAATTGTCTTAAGGAGAATCTTATTGTATTTTTTTTACAAATAATCTTTTTCCTTGACTATTATACCCTTCTGCTTTGAACTCCGATATTGTAGCTTTTGCATGTGTTAAAGGTTGCTTATAATGCCCAGTGGCATGTAAGATATCCGAAGACTATAATGTCAAGTGTCATGTCATGCATTTTTTTTAAAATTATATTGCTTACTTATATTTACTACTTCTATGCTTTAGATTAAAGACCACTTAACAGAATCATTCACCACAGCTTAACTTGTGAGTTGTGACTATTTAAGTTAAAGGAGAACACTAATTGAATTAGATTGAACATTTACTTTATTGATCAATTGCTTAAAATTATAAATATTATTAGATTTTAAATTGCATGTAACCGAATGCTCAATCTATAGCTCAAAAACTTTAAAAAAATATTAACCGTAGGCGCTCCAACAAAATTTTCTACCATCTTTCTCCAGCTAAATAAATACTTGAAGTTTTATTTTAGATTAAAAATTTAAAACTATTTTATCAACACCATTTAAAATTTATCAATGTTGATAATATTTATCATATATTCATTTTATACTTTATGAGATCATTTACTACTATATAGATACATATAACATATTTTAATGTAGAAATTTTAAAACATATAATTAACACAGCTTAAAAATAAATTTATGAATAAAATTACATAATTAACATGACGTTTGATCATTGACACTGCTAGACCTTTCGTTAATTAGCTTAGAATGTTTTTATTACTATTAATCTCGTGGTCACACTATCTATTTGCACATCTCATTTTTTTTGAGTAAAAAGGACTTATTTTATTACCCAGATAGTTATTAGATTATGGATAAAACATCCATCAATTTTAAAAGTTGAAAATCTTACGTAATCATCTTCACCCAATCAATCACTATTTTGTGATTCAAAATTATATCATTGAAAAATTCATCACATAGATTTCTTGTGAGGTTGTTTATATGATAGACTCAATCAATTGTCATTGAAAAATACATCAATTGAATTTCTTGTGATATTGTTTATGTGATAGACTCAAACAAACACTACTTGTGATTTACTCATTTCACTCTTTTTCACTCAAACCCCTACACCTCTCAACATCTTAAGAAAAAGAGAAACAAAATGAAAAATAAATAAGAATAAACTTAAGTCCATCAAACATATATTTTTAATTCATGAAATAAAACATTTACTACATCTACTAGATAGATAACTAGATTCGATAAAAATAAAACAAAATACATCTGATAAAAAACAACATACCCTTATTATTATTAGAGTAAATACATTGTTTCCACCCTGAACTATAAACGAAATTGTTGAGACACACCCCAACTTAAATGGGATACTATTAACCCCCTGGACTAATTAAAATCGTATTTTTGAAAACCTTAAGTGCCTACATGGCACATACATGTGCCTACGTGAACCTTCAGTTTATTGATTCACGCAGTGTGCCACGTAGCCCTTAAGGTTGCCAAAAATACAGTTTTAATTAGTCCAGGGGAGTAATAAGACCTCCTTTAAGTTGGAGTGTGTCTCAGTAATTTTATTTATAGTTCAACGTGAAAATAGTGCATTTTCTCTTATTATTATTATTATTATTATTATTATTATTATCATTATTATTATTATTATTATTATTATTATTAATATTTTTATTGTTGTTGTTTTTGTTGTTATTATTATTATTATTATTATTCTCAATCGGAAATTAATTAGGCACCAGACTCCTCATCTTTCAAATCTCACGAAGCAACCTGACTCTTGTGGTGCCCAACTTCTACCTCAGTTCATGAACGAGCCTTTCAAGTTCCCTCATAGTATTCATCAAAATCATAATACCCCAAATCAAATCTGTCATCTCTAGAATATGCATGAACAAAAACTTAAGCACTAAAAAAAAGAAAATAGTCCAAATGTAAAATAAAATCAAACATGCATGACCAAAAACTTATGTTATAAAGAAAGTAGTTCAAATATTGAAGCAAAATAAAAAGAATGTCTAACTTAACAAGAAAATATGCAAATAACATTTATCATGTTAGAATTAGAAAAAAAAACGTACCTCAACTGATGAAAATAAAATTTACTTGCGAAGACGAAGTGACTTTAGAAGCAATGGAGTTTCAATACAAGAAATTGAGTGGATGAGTAAAATAGCAATGATAAGACCTATTTATAGGGGATAAGTAAGTATTTTCTTAGGTAGCTTTAGGAACCGTCATTTTTTACATTAATTAAATAATTGAAAAGTCATGACTTTTTATTTTTTGTATCTATATCGTTTAGTTAAATTAAATAACCAAAAAGTCTTGTTTTATCATATTTTTTATTCTTATTATTTATATCGATTACTTAAAAAAATTATTGAACAGTTGAATCTTATCTTTAACTATCATTATAAAAGTTGACGAATTGTATCTATTTAGTTTTGCATTTTGTTGTTAATTTATTAATTCATTTTATAATTAATAGACATTGAAAAAGGGAAGATAACTAAACAAAAAAGAGGTTTCATTCATCAAATAGCCCAAGCCTTGACATAGATTTATTACAAAAAATATTTAAAAAGTACAGAACATGAAAACATAACAACACATCCATGCAGCGAGTACATGGTGATAGAACACAAAGAAAATAAGGACATAACATAAAACATTCAAACAAAGCCATGCAACAAGTGCATGACAAAAAAAGGGTTGGGAAGTCTACGAGGGAGTGTCATGGACTTTGCATATACTGGGAGACAAGAATGTTATCCATCAATTCATTTGATGGCTTGGAATCCACCGAATCTAGAACGAAAAGAGGGCTTAGCTTCGATGCATGGGACTCACTCCAATTAGTCATGTCATCGGAGGTAACGATGACTGAAGGAGTGAGCAGATTCTCAAGCATCCCAAACACCCTTGTAAGGTGGAATGGGCCACTCAAGACTAGACTTATCACCACCTCGTAACCTTGATCACGAATGAGCCTAATCAAGAACTCCTTAATATCAGCGTACAATATGTCGTAGGTTTCATATGACTCTCCAGGCATTGGCCACTGAAAAATTTTGAGTTTTTGTACTCACGGTCCTGACTACGAATCACCCTACGAGTCGTAGGGTATCTTGATGGATCGTAGGACCCAAATTGTAGGGTGTCCAATGATTTTTTCTTGAGTTACTGCCTTGGTGAAAACTTGAGCTAATGAGTGTAAAGACTCATTACGAGTCGTATAGCCCCCTTCCGTAGACAAACCAATATAATGCCCAAAGTGTTCTGCCTTGGGTAAGACTAGACTCAATGAGTCGTAATGACTCTATACAAGTCGTAAGGAACCAATCATAGGGTGACCACTTTTTACCCAAAAATTTCTTTCTTGATTATGACTCGAACCCTACGAGTCTTGTAGTGACCTGTAGTCACTGGCGATAATTTTTTAGCTTTTAAATTAAGGGTGTTTTTGATATTTTCCTTTTTCCCTAAACATAACCCACGACTTTAAAAATTTATTGGGACCCCATTCCCATCCATAACACACCAAAATAACTTCTCTCTTCTCATAAATTCTCTCAAGCAATAGCGTTAGGGTTTTCTTAAGGTTGATTGTCTAGAGCTTCTAAGGGCAAATTACCTAAAAAATTGTGATCCTTTCAAGAATGCACCTATTTTACCAAAACTTATTTTGTTAAAAGCATATGCTTAAGTGGTTACTCATGTGGTTTAATTATTGGTTTTTCAATATAGGGTAAGGGTTTTGAATGATTATTGTTTATATGATGTTTCATGTTTACTTATGCATTGTTTATATTTTAAATGGTGATTTTGAAACCAATTTGATGCATGGGTGTGAGATATCGAATGGTGAATGTGGTCTTCCCTAAGTTTGATGAGTAAATGAGTTAAAGCTTAACCTCAGCCCGGTCTTATGAAATTGGCTTTGATATGAGAATTTGCTTATTGAAAAGTATTTTGAAACGTTGCATAGTATAAAAGAGTAATGGAACCTAAATTGACTTTTAAGAGGGCTTGATGGTCATGAATTTAATTTAAATTGAAAACTTTGAAGTTCCAGTGGACAAGGGGTTAGAGTCCCACTTGTCTAGATGAATTGGTTTCTTTTTGGGAATTTGGATTCCCGTTGGCTAGTTGGGTTAGAGTCCCACTTGGCTACATGGTTTGGTTCCTATGTGGAACTATGGAGTCTCGTTGGCTACTTGGTTTAGAGTCCTATTGGAAAATTGATTAATTTGGCAAGGTGACATATGCTTGCAAGCTACATTCTGTATGATGATACCACTTGATAATGCCTTAACAAATGACTCCTTGTTTGATGAATTGTAATGTATGAAGAGTATTTTAATTGGGAATTAATGAGGGTTGTGTATCTATTACATAAAAGTAGAGATCCTGAGGGGCCAATATTAGACACTGCGGTTGCCGCGCTGGGGTCTAAATGACAAGTTGGTTCGAGTCCTCCATGTTATATGACTAAGTGCTTAAGTCGCTCTTAATGTATACCAGGTGGTTTGAGCCCCCCATAGTGCATATGCATATGTGATTATTCTCTAGGTCGTGTGGCCACATGTATTAGGGTACTTTTAGATAAGGGATAGCTAGACCCATATATCCCGTGGGTGCCTTATTATGATGATTATGATACACAGTCCAGGTTAATGATTTTAAAGTACATACTAAGCCTTGTAACCTATCTCAACATTTGATATATATATATATATATATGTCACGACCCGAGCTGAGACCCTGGCTGTGATGGGTATCTCGAACCATGAAGGCCCGAGCGACCCTATTCTATCTGGCAATCATACATAATGTTCATACAATATAAAGAAATGCGGATGATTAATAAATGAAAACATGGTCACTTTTTAAATTCGACTGGACAATATGAAATAAAGTTCCTAATATTCAAAGTACATGACTCTGATCTGTGAAATCTCTACTAACTGAAAATATCATCCATCTGAACTCTGGGACAAGGCCCCAGTCGGACCTTGAATCAAAATAAAATAACCATGGCAAGTTTCATAACCAGGACTTCCGAAGTAAGGGAGGCTCACCAGCTGCAACTTCTGTCAAGTCAATCTACTACTTAACGGGACCCCGGGACTGAGCCTCGGTTCCTGAAATATAGGGGTCAATACAATTGTATTGGTACGCAAAGCAATCCAAAATAATTTATCTATATTTAACATAAGTGAGAGAAATTCATAAAACATTTTAGATATAATATATGAAAAGACATGGGCATACTTTAAAGGACTTTGAAACATTTCTTTGAAACCATGACTCGCTCTTTATCTTACTTTTGAGCTAGGTGGTACACCCTACAACTATACAATACCATGGGCTATATGAAATCCGTCCTTGACTCGGCGGCCAAGCCCCCAACCCAAGTTTGCCACAGGGGTTACGCCAAAGTGCAATAGGCCAGTGTATGGTCCCTTTTGGGGACATAATAAACTCATATCAGAAAAATGCGGCTTTGGGATAGGAGTTATCTAAACTCAAGCCTTCTTAGGGTAACAACCTAACTTCTTAAGCCCATTTTTAACTCTTTAAGACATGCATTCTTTGATATTAAAAACTAAAAATCTTACTCTGTTATGGCATTCATCTATTTGGTATCGTCATACCAAGACTTACAAGTCATATCTCTAAGCCATATATTATTATGTTACAGTCTTCACTTTCAAAACATTGTGTTCAGACCACCAAACCGTTCAAACAGTATAAGAGGATACATATAGTGAAACTCATGAAAACTTAGGCAAAGATCCTTAATTTTAATTCACAAACACGTGGTGGTCAAGTACTATGTAACAAACCATGCAATCTCTTTAAATTATCACTTTAAACATTTATAAAAAAAAAAAAACACCCTCTTCTCAATTCATAATCAATATCAAGTTCAAACAATAGTAAAACATTTATCTCACGCTTCAAAACATACAATTGAACAACCCACCAAATGTGAAATTACGAGGTATTATAAAAAAAGAGAGGGGTTTAATAATTCATGCTCTTGATTTAATCTTTGAAAAACTCAAAATACATACTTACATATACATGAGTAAAAATCAATTTTAAGGGGAGGCCTTAAGACCAAAACAATATGTCAATCATTGAAAAGGGTTTCATGATTTGGATATTCAAAGCAATTGTTCAAACCCTTGTTATAAACATCATAACATACTTTCAAAAGATTGATAAAATCATAACTTATGCCCATAGAGTTTTTACGACAGCCCTACATACCTTATTTGATGAAGAATTCGCAGAAAAGTTGATCCCTTGAGCTCGAATGTTTAGCCCTAGGTTGTTTTTATCTTATGGTGTTTTTGGAAGATAAATTAGGGATCTTAATAGAGTTAAAACATTACTAATAACCCTAATTCCATTTAATAATTATTAGGGATGGTTTTGGATTGTAAAAAGACTTGATTGCCCTTAAAATGACTTAAAAATAAAGTATTTACACCGTTGAGCCTAGGGCATGTGAAGTATTTCCTATAGCCTAAGATAGGTTGTGCCGTGAATAAACCATATCCCAAAATAGGTTGGGAGTCTCATTTCCCATGGCACAAAAATTCCAGTAGCCTTAGGCGATTGCTAGGCAACGCACTCCTCTTTGCAAAGTCATAACTCTTTACTCTGGTGTCGGATTGAGGAAAAATTGGTGTTGTTGGAAAGTTACTTCAAAGAAATTTCATTTGATATATATTAGGTCCTAGAACTCATCATATTTTATGAGTAATAGTCGATGAAAGTTGACCCACGTTGAAACATTCACTAAAATTTAATCGATAGAAAAGTTTTTAGCTCGTCTTTGAGTTAGGGGATTTTTGTGACCTCAATTCATATTCAAAGGTTTTCCCACACTATATAAGTGATCACTACACATATATTAACATGAAATCATTTAGTTTAGATTTATACGCGTAGGAACGATAGTCTAAATTCTATCCCGGAAGTACGGGGTGTTACAATATATATGTATATACATGTGATCATGTGCATTGGATTTTGATGATTTTTGAACTATTGATCATGATATTATTTTACCCCATACCCCTGAGTTACATCGAGTTCTCAACCCACTAACTGTTTCTGTACCCTGTATCCTCATGTGATACGGGGTTCAAAGGCAATCCTATTTTTCCTGCACAGTGTTAGATGGATCGGTTTGGTTCGTCATCCATTTGCAGTGAAGTGGTAATCTTTTATTCTTCTAAGGACTTGATAATTCCATTAGTTTCCTTTTATAAATTAGAATGAATGACTTTACATTAACATTATCACTATCATTGTCATCATCAAATTCGGAGGCATGTCCCACTATAGTCTGTTTTGATGGTATAAAGGCTTTGTGGATTACTGTGGACCATTTTGGTTGTTGACTTTCATAGAATTTTTAGTGACGATCTACTCTATATTTTAATATATTCAAACCTCATCCATTTTTATGTATTTGTGTGTGGTAGTTCCTGTTAGGCAAAGAGGGTGGTCCCCAGTCCTTGGTGGACTTGGGTTGCCCGTCATGACCGGGCCCTGGTTCAGGTCATGACAAAGATGGTATAAAAGCCTAGGTTTGGTGTTATTGGGTGTCCACAAATTTGTGTTAAGTGGAGTCTCTTTTATGGGTGTCTATTGCACCACACTTATAAGGGAGAGGCTATAGGGCATTTAGGAATATTTCCCTTTTTCTTGTTATCTAATTTCGGGATATAGAGTCCACGGTCTTGAATTTCCTCTAAGACCTATTTGTTCGCATTTCAGATCATGCCTCCCTGAAGATCTGATACATGTGGAAACTCTTCTATCCTATTTGTGGCACAATGTCAATGGAGCTCATCCTACTTATAAAGTATAAACTCAGGCTAGGGCCCCTGCTCTTAATTTCTTGCATGGGACTTAATTATTTCCTACTGATCCTTCTCCGACTGGTGACACTCATTCTCAGTCACCTCAAAGAGATATTTCTAATATGGAATTTTGTTGATCTATTTATCTATTGACTTAGTTGGTTACCTCTCAGACTCACCAGTTTGAGCACGAAGGTATTGTTGCTCCTTCTTTTGAGGTCACTAGAGTTGGCCATTTCATGGGGCTTAAACCTATTATTTTCACTGGTTATAAGGTTGAGGAGGATCCTTAAGGTTTCATTTATGATATAGAAAAGGTTTTCCAAGTAATGCATGCTTCTGACTCTGAAAGTGTGGAGTTTTCCATATATCAGTTAAAGGATGTGGAATATCAGTAGCATGAGGAGTGGGATGAGTTGAGAGGTGATTATGTTGAGGTAGCCTTGTAAGATGACTTTTTTGGTTCCTTTCTTGACCATTTATTTTCTTAGGAGTTAAGGGAAGTAAATGCCGAAGATTTTGTGAATTTGAGGCAAGGAAAGATGACTGTTAAGTAGTATGCCTTAAAGTTTCACCAGCCGTACTATTATTCTACTAAGTTAGTATCTTCCATAGGGGAGAGGATGAGAAAGTTTGCTTCTGGGTTTTTCCATGACTTGGTGTAGGAATGCAAGGCCGCATTGTTGAACAAGAATATGGATATTTCTATGTTGGTGGAGTACATACAACAAGTGGAGGATGATAAGAAACAACATGCAAAAATTAGGGAAAGATGGAGTAAGAAGTTTTGGTAATCAGAATAGGGTGAAGGTTAAAAAAATAGTGCTGGTGATAGCAGGTAGTGGTCTAAGAAGAAGACCTGGGGAAATTATGGTTCTTATTATATAGCTAGTGCTCCATATCTTAAGTTGTTTTGTGATAGTTTCTTCCAGAACAATGATAGTCCTAGGGCACAGGGTGGCCAATCTCAGGCTAGTATAACTCAGTCATCCCCATCTTATCCCCCATGCCATTTTTGTGGGCAGGTGCATTATGGATTTTGTCCGAATGGGAGGAATAAGTACTTTAAGTATGGTAAATTTGGCCACCTACATCGGTATTGTCCATCAATTAGGGTTGCTACCAGGGATAATAAGGTTTTAGTTGCTACATCTTCAGGTCCTACACCAAAAGGTGTTATTTCTAGCTCCGGCACTAGTAATACCCCGTACTTCTACCTAGCTTAAAATCATCCTAGAAATGTTAAAGACTTGTTTTAAAGATGAATCCACTTTTATAGATGTGGTATTTTCAAGATTTTCACTTTTTGTGATGTGTAAAATTGAATAAGATTTCCATCAATACCAAATTCGCCTAAATCTGACACCCGGGTGAAGAGTTAGAGCCATTTTAGTAAGACAGTGTCCCACCTGAGCCATCAGCGCGTCGCGGAGCAGGTCAAAATGGCAATTGTCAATTTCCAGTGTTGCTCCGCGATAATGGCGCGTCGCGCCAAACTTCCAGGTCACAAACAAAGTTGCAATGCGATAGCACTGCATCACGCGATCAGCCCAGTTCCCAGTTGACAAATTCCAGTGACACGGCGCAATAGCGCCGCGTCGCGCCAGCCTACCAAATCGGGAAATTTTCTCAGAAATAAAATACGCATCCAAGGGTTAAAAGGGTCAATTTCTCAACCCTATATAAACCCAATAACACATGATTCAGACATATTTCACCCAAAATATAGGGTTTCTCTCAAGTTTCTCTCAAGAATAAGCTAGGGTTTTCAATTAGGGATTCAAATCTGAGACTCAAATTCAAGAATCTCTCCGCCAATCTTCATAGAATCAAGAACTAAGGTATGCATAGTTTTCAGTCATGGACTCCTTTCATCCATGAAGCCTAAGAATCCCTTTTCTAAATTCAAGTTTATAGATTTTCTTATGAATTTCATGATTGGGTTGCTCTTGTTTATGTGGATAGTGAGAAATTGAATTCTACTCCATATTGGGTGATAAATTCTATGTGGGTTAAATTATTATAGATATAAATTCATGCAAACCTATGACTAAACCCTTGAATGATGAAATTAGAATTGAACCATAATGTTTAATTATTGTACAATGATGTTTACATGTACCATGCCTACAATATGTTTGATTAAATGCCTAGATGAAGGAAAAGTGCCTAACTAGCATGATACCATGAAATCCCTATGTATTTACAAGTTATGCCTACAACATGTTTTGATGAAATGTTTCTATAAATGTATTATGGATTATGATGTTAGTTATATGTTCAAGTAAGTTATGCTTGGTTAGTTTCCTTCCATCGAGAGTCCTGGGGGTACTCGTACCCAAAACATTAGTTGTGTGCCTAGAGCCATATCATGTTTTCACGATACTCTCAGTCAAGCTATGAATCCTTAGACTTCAGATAGTCTTATGACTCAGAAAATCTCCATGATCTCATGAACTCAGTCAGTTGTCAGATATCAGTAGTATTTCACCAGTCAACGAAATTCAGTAACTCAGCCTATGTTCAGTTCAGTAAATCATGTTCAGAGTCAATTCAGATGGGAGTAGGAATTAGCACCGAGTGAACCCAAGGATGGGAACACACACTATCAGATGAGGCTATGATTCTTAGACGTCATCCTTGCATTCCAGAACTATGTAACCAGCATAGGTTGAGACATCAACACTGTTCGATGAGGGTTGATGAGGTGGATAAGCACTGTCAGATAAGGTCCCCACCATTCTCTTTTGGGGACACTATCAGATGAGGGTCACCCATATATTGTCCTTACCAGTGGCGTGGTATTGACACCCTTCCTATTGGGGTTACAGATTGGACCCCAACTCAGCCATAATGGCATATTTAGGGCATGTCGATTAGATAACTACTTCCCACAGTTTTAGTTACAAAATTAGGACTATCAGATATAGTCATTTAGTCTCAGTAATAGAACTCAGTTTAGTTCTATAGAAATTTAGGATTGTCAGATACAGTTAACTCAGTACAGTGTGGAACTCAGCTAGTTTCATCAGTATCAAGACTGTCAGATATAGTCACTAATTTTATCAGTACTCAGACTCAGTAATCATGTTAATAAGAAATCAGTTAATAGTATATTAATTATATAAAACTCATGTTATTAGTATTCAAACTCAAGACTGTCAGATAAAGTCAATCAGATCAGTTCTTTATAATCAGAACTGTCAGAAATAGTCTTTCCTGTATTAGTGATACAACATCAGTATCTCAGTATCTCAGTATTTAGTAGATTTATTCATTCATATTCAGCATCCCAGTATCATTACTCAGATATCAGTAAACCCATGTTATCAGAATTCATGAGTCAGCATTATCACGATCTCAGTTACAGTTACGTATTCATGCATGTATTCTCACATTCATATTATTCAGTCAGTTATTATTGGTCATGCATATGAATCATTCCATTCATCCTACCTCACTTTCATACCAGTATATTTAACGTACTAATGCATTTGCGCTATGGTGTTTTAACCATAGGTTTAGAAGCATGAGCTCCCGAGCATCCTTAGTAGATCAGACGTTTAGCAGCCAGACTAGCAGTGAGTCCTCATTATTCGAGGATAGCATAATTATTTTATTACTTTATTATTTTAGTAGCCTGGAGTTAGTTAGGGATATGTCCCATCAACTTAATAGATTTCAGACAGTTTAGAGGCTTTCAGACTAGAGTATTTTCAGAGAACAGCATGTTTCAGACAGTTCATCTTAGTTTTGGGTATTGTTATACCCCATTATAGACATTGTATTATATTCAGTATTAGTTCAGTTTTGAACCTTATGGCCTTACAGCTTATATTCCGCATAATTTTAGTAGATTATTCAGTGCTCAACTACAGATATCAGTCATGGGTTAGCTTGTGGTCCTTCAAGGTCATGAGCACAGTGTAGCATTCTGGGTACCAGATTTTGGGAATTACAAACTTGGTATCAGAGCCTAAGGTTCAACAGTGTCTAAGGAAGTCTGAAAAGTTGTATCTAGTAGAGTCTTATGCATGGGTGTGTTGTGCACCACACCTATGTGTAGGAGGCTATGGGATATTTTAGGAACAGTTTCCCTTCTTTCATGTCTCAAATCGTTCTATAAAAAATCTCTCTACAAAACTCATATATATTCTCCTCATGCTTCACTTATGTCAACTTCACCTTACTTTCAAGGTAACAAAAATAGTGAAGCTCAAATTTCTTGAGATAGGATTTCTCAGACAGTCCCCGCAGAAAGTTAGTTATAGGATTGCCCATAGTCTCAAAAGTATCCCATTAGTTCAGTTATGTTCCAGAGTTGTACAACTCTTATTCATGATCATGAGAACTCATACATCCTCAGATCCCTCCTTAGAATTCTATGATAGCATATGACCTTGAGTTAGAAGCAGGAACTCAAGAGTTTAGCAGTAGTAGAGTTGGGATAACATTATCTAGGTTGAATAGATTATGTATTCATGGGGATAGTTGTACCAGAGTAAATCAGTAGGCTTGAACAGTGTAAGCTAGCACTTAGGTTTATTAATTTGATACTAAGTATGAAGGTATTTATATGAATTAGGTGATATGGTATTAGTATTCTATGAAGAAACATAACCAGATGATGTGTTTAGTAAGGTAAACAGGTGTCAAATAGAGCGTAAGTATGTGATGATAATTGCAGTTCAGTTCAGAGTTTAGTAAATTTTTCACAGACTTATGATGATGGCTTAAAGCTAAGGGGGAGATGATAGATCAAGTGACCAATTTAGGCTCTCAGATTCCAGTAGTAGTGCCAGTACGTATAGAAAAGCAGTAAGGGAAGACGATTCCCCGACTCATCCTTAT
Organism: Capsicum pubescens; assembly: GCA_030864215.1. NCBI lineage: Eukaryota > Viridiplantae > Streptophyta > Magnoliopsida > Solanales > Solanaceae > Capsicum > Capsicum pubescens. The sequence goes on along the minus strand of CM061549.1, from coordinate 89,907,720 downwards.
CTCAGTATAGAGTCTCATACCCCAGTCACCATGATGCCTACGTATGCTTCACATCTCAGTCAGCATGATTCCTACGCATGCTTCACATCTCAGTTCCATGAACACAACTTATATTTATACGCTTTCCATAGAATTATGTACAATTCTAGTTCCCAGCATAAGGAGTTCAGTTTTATTCCCCTCAGCAACACAAATCATGTCCCACAAACGTAGAAAACTCCAAACTCAGGTCATGCAACTCATGACTCATGTACACATATCATGCTTTACAGTATACTCAGCTTCCATGACTTACGATACACCTTTACTGATCAATTAAATTCAGACTGTGTTATGCATATCCTCATCTTAGACCTCTTGGTGAATCCATGATATTTATATTCTATTCCTCAGGATTCAGTTAAGTGTCAATTTCAGCTATAGGTATTTCAGTACCTGAGTTCACAGACTATTCCAAAATTTTATAATACGCTTGGTCTTGCGTTCTCAAATAATACAGTTTTTCATAAATTCATGCTCAGTTACCTCATGTTACCCAGTTAATATTACCTTCTATGTATAATACTTTATAGTCTAAGTTTATCTATTCATACCAAGTACAGTTCAGTCTTACACGTTCAATATTCAGCTATCAGCCATCCAGTTAATCAGATAAGTTAGCATATCTATGCACTTGGGTTCAACACTCATGTGACTCTTTTTAGTAATATCAGTTATAGTGCAAGAGGTTTAGTCATTTCATCTTAAATAGTGTTCGTAGGCCCCAACTCATCTTACCAAACTTTAGATGTATGATGATTTTCTTATTCAGCTATCTTGTTTAGACAAGGTCAAGATTTCCTTGTGCCCTATAGTTATTAGGACTTTAGAGAAAGAGTTTCATAGAAATTCCCTAATCGAGCATAATTTTTCAACATGAGTTAGTCCGAAAGCCAGTACCTCAGTTTAGCAGTCAGACGGACAAGTTCAGATGGTGTGGTTTCCCCATCTTTCCATCTAATCGCACTGTTTGGAATCTCATGAATGTGATCATTCTAAGATAGACCAACTAGGCAGTTGCATGTTCAACTTGGTCCATGTATCATGCTTTAGTTTTAGATCCTAGATATTCAGTTAAGACTCATGTCGTAGATGCCTTGTTCATCGCTTCAATTTCCTCAGTGACTCAGCTAAGCCAGTATTATTTGAGGGACATAGTATCCCAAGGGGGAGATACACTATGAACCCCCACACTTTCATGACAAGAACATCCTATTCTTTCTTGACATAAGGAATCCAGTTTAGAAGTAGGGGGTTCTCATAGGTTGTCCCTCTAGCTCCAATATCAGTCGTAAGCCATGTACTCAATGGCTCAGTTCAGTTCATGGAAATTCAGTTTATGCTCCATGTTTTAGTCTCAGTTATTTCCTCATGTTCCCGTTCATGCATACTCCTAGTATAATTATGGGTTCGCCGTATTTATGGCTTACGTAATGGGTTTTCTTGAACTTACTCAGTTCCATGTTCAAATTACTATTTCAAACTTGGTATTTTTAACCTTACATGTTCAGTCGCATGTTTATGAGTCAGTTTAGTCATGTATTCACGCATCAGATATGCGTGATCAGCTTATCATCACTCTCAGATATGCATTCATATATCAGCTCGGTCATAAAATCGTGCATTAGATATGCATGCTCAGTATGAATCTCAGTAATGTCAGTCAAGTAGTCATGTTTCAGTTGTTCATGTTCAGTATGTACTTCAGCTTATCATTTCTCCCATCTCAATCAGTCTCATTGAGGAAGAATGTTCCCAAGGGGTAGATATTGTAATACCCCGTACTTTTACCTAGCTTAAAATCATCCTAAAAATATTAAAGATTTATTTTAAAGATAAATCAACTTTTATATATGTGGTATTTTCAACATTTTCACCTTTGGCCATGTGAGAAATTGAATAAGCTTTCCATCGATACCAAATTTGCCCAAATCCGACACCCGGGTGAAGAGTTAGAGTCATTTTAGTAAGACAGTGTCCCACCTGAGCAATCAGCTCATCGCAGAGCAGGTCAAAATGACAATTATCAATTTCCAGTGTTGCTCCGCATAGTGGCACATCACGCCAAACTTCTAGGTCGCAAATAAAGTGGCAACGCGATGGCTCCGCATCGCGCCGCCAGCCCAGTTCCCAGTTGGCAATTTCCAGTGACACAGCGCGATAGCGCCGCGTCGCACCAGCCTGCTAAATCAAGAAATTTTCTCAAAAATAAAATTCGTATCCAAGGGTTAAAAGGGTCAATTTCTCAACCCTATATAAACCCAATAACACGTTATTCAGCCATATTTCATCCAAAATATAGGGTTTCTCTCAAGTTTCTCTCAAGAACAAGCTAGGGTTTTCAATTGGGGATTCAAATCCAAGACTCAAATTCAAGAATCCCTCCATCAATCTTCATAGAATAAAGAACTAAGGTATGCATAGTGTTCATTCATGGACTCCTTTCGTCCATGAAGCCCAAGAATCCCTTTTCTAAATTCAAGTTTATGGATTTTCTTATGAATTTCATGATTGGGCTGCTCTTGTTCATGTGGATAATGAGAAATTGAATTCTACTCCATGGTGGATGATAAATTCTATGTGGGTTAAATTATTATAGATATAGATTCATGCAAACCTATGACTAAACCCTTGAATGATAAAATTAGAATTGAACAATTATGTTTAGTTATTGTACAATGATGTTTACATGTACCATGCCTACAATATGTTTGATTAAATACCTAGATGAAGGAAAAGTGCCTAACTAGCATGATACCATAAAATCCCTATGTATGTACAAGTTATGCCTATCACATGTTTTGATAAAATATTTTTATAAATGTATTATGGATTATGATGTTAGTTATATGTTCAAGTAAGTTATGCTTGGTCAGTTTCCTTCCATCGAGTCCTGGGGGTACTCGTACCCAAAATATTAGTTGTGTGCCTAGAGCCATATCATGTTTTCACGATACTCTCAGTTAAGCTTTGAATTCTTAGACTTCAGACAATCATATGACTCAGGAAATCTCCACGATCTCATGAACTAAGTCAATTTTCAAATATCAGTAGTATGCCGTCAGCCAAAGAAATTCAGTAAGTCAGTCCATGTTCAGTTCAGTAAATCATATTCGGATTCTATTCATATGGAAGTAGGAATTAGCACCGAGTGAACCCAAGAATGGGAACACACACTATCAGATAAGGGTGTGATTCTTAGTAGTTATCCTTGTGTTCCTGAACTTTGTAGCCAGTTTAGGTTGGACCTCAACACTGTCTGATGAGGGTTGATGAGGTGGATAAGCACTGTCAGATAAGGGCCCCACTATTTTTTTAGGGACACTATCAGATGAGGGTCACCCACATCTTGTCCTTGCAAGTGGTGCGGTATTGACACCCTTCAAATTGGGGTTACAGATTGGACCCCAACTCATCCATAATGGCATATTAGGGGCATGTCGGTTAGATAACTACTTCCCATAGTTTCAGTTACAGAATCATGACTGTCAGTTACAGTTATTCAGTCTCAGTAATAGAACTTAGTTCAGTTCTATAGAAATTTAGGAATGTCAGATAAGTTAACTCGGTACAGTGCAGAACTCAGCTAGTTCCATCAGTATCAGGATTATCAGATACAGTCACTCATGTTATCAGTACTCAAACTTAGTAATCATGTTAATATGAACTTAGTTAATATTATATTAATTATACAAAACTCATATTATCAGTATTCAGACTCAAGACTGTGAGATACAGTCAATTAGACCAGTTCTTCATTATCAAAACTGTCAGAAACAGTCTTTCCTGTATTAGTGATACAACATCAGTCTCTCAGTATTCAGTAGATTTAGTCATTCATATTCAGTATCCCAGTATCAGTACTCAGATATCAGTAAACCCATGTTATCATAATTCATGAGTTAGCATTATCACAATCTCAGTTATAGTTACGTATTCATGCATGTATTCTCACGTTCATATTATTCAGTCAATTATTATTGTTCATGTATATGAACCATTTCATTCAGCCTACCTCTTTTACATACCAGTATATTCAACGTACTAACGCATTTATGATATGGTGTTTTATACCGTAGGTTTAGAAGCATGCTCTCGAGCATATTTAGTTGATCAAACATTCAGCAGTCGGACTAGTAGTGAGTCCTCATTATTCGAGGATGGCATGATTATTTTATTACTTTATTATTTCAGTAGCCCGGAGTTATTAGGGAGATATCCCATCAACTCCACAAATTTTAGACAGTTTAGAGGCTTTCAGACTAGAGTGTGTTTAGACTACAACATGTTTCAAACAGTTCTTCTCAGTTTTGGGTATTGTTATACCCCATTATAAACATTGTATTATATTCTGTATTAGTTCAGTTTTTAACCTTATGGCCTTACAACTTATGTTCTACATAATTTCAGTAGATTATTCAGTTCTCAGTTACAGATATCAGTCATGGGTTAGCTTGTGGTCCTTCGGGGTCATGAGTACCGTGTAGTGTTTCGGGTACCAGATTTGGGGCATTACAGTACTGGTCAAAATTACTTTTATGCTCTGGCCACTCTACAAGAATTCGAGGAATCTCTGGACATTGTCACTGATATGTCATAACTCTTTTCCCGTAATGTATATTGTCTTCTTAGTTCGAGGTATACTTTTTTCTATGTGACCACATATGTGGCCATTTATTTTGATTTTGGCCCTGGGAGTATGTTAGACCCCTTTTTTGTGTCCACCCCAGTGGGTGATTCTTTGGTTTCCAGAAGAGTTTATAGGGGTTGTGTAGTATCTATATATAGTAGGGAGAGCTTGGTAGACTTGATAGAATTGGATATGGTCGATTTTGGTGTTATCCTGGGGATGGATTGACTCTATTCGTGTTATACTTCTCAAGATTATCGGACCCAAAGGGCCAGTTTCCAATTCCTGAATAAGCCAGTGATTGAGTAGGATGGTATTTCCCTAGTGACTAAGGAAAGGTTCATTTCATTTCTTAAAACTTGGAGGTTGATCTCCAAGGAGTGTCTGTACGTTTTTATGAATATTAAAGATTCTATTTCCGATGGTCCTTCATTGTAATCTATCCCTGTGGTTTATGATTTTCCCGAAGTGTTCCCTAATGGTCATTTTGGTGTTCCTCCTGATAGGGAAATTAATTTTGGGATTAATCTTCTTTCGGACACTCGTTCTATATCTATCTATCCCTCCCTATAGAATGGGTCTAACTCAGTTGAAGGAACTTAAGAAGCGGTTGAAAGATCTACTTGATAGGGTTTTTATTCATCCTAGTATTTCCCCTTGTAGTGCTTCTATGCTCTTCATGCGTAAGAAGGATGGGTCCTTTCAAATGTGTATAGACTACCTCCAATTGAATAAGGTGACAATAAAGAATAAATATCCTGTTCCTGGGATTTATGACCTATTTGATCAGCTTCAAGGTGTTAAGTACTTCTCTAAGATTGATCTTTTGTCGGGTTAACATCAGATGAAGATTAGGGAGGAAGATATCCCTAAGACTTATTTTCGTACCTGGTATGGCCATTATGAGTTCTTGGTAATGTCTTTTGATTTGACTAATGCCCTAGCAGAATTTATGGAAATTATGAACAGAGTTATACATCAATTTTTAGACTTATTCATCATTATGTTTATTGATGACATCTTGGTATATTCTAAGAGTAAGGAAGATCATGCCAATCATCTCCGAGTAGTTTTGTAGACCCTTAAGGATTAGTGATTGTATGCTAAGATCTCTAAGTGTGAGTTCTAGTTAAATGTTGTGACCTATCTGGGTCATGTTATGTCTAGTAAGGTGATCATGGTGGATCCACAGAAAGTTGAGGCGGTTAAAAAAAGGCCTAGACCCATAACTCCAATCAATATTTAGAGTTTCTTGGGTTTAGCTGTATATTATAGGATGTTTGTCGAAAGTTTCTATTCTATTATTTCCCCATTGACTAAGTTGATTCAGAAAAAGGTGAAGTTATTATGGTCGAATGCTTGTGAGGGCAGTTTTGAGAGGTTGAAGGATAAGGTGTCTTTGACTGTTGTTTTGACTCTGCCCAAGAGTACCGAGGGTTTTATTGTGTATTGTGATATGTCCCCTGTGGGACTGGGTTGTGTGTTAATGTAACATGGTAAGTTTGTGTCCTATGCTTTTAGATAGTTAAAAGTTCAAAAAAAGAATTACCTGGCGCACGACTTAGAATTATTGGTTGTGGTCTTTGGTTTCAAGATTTGGCTCTATTATCTGTATGGTGTTCATATTGACACCTAGTCAGATCATAAGAGCTTGCATTATATGTTTAACCAAAAGCAGTTGAATCTCAGGAAAAGGAGGTGACTTGAGTTTCTCAAGACTACGACATGAGTCTCCATTATCATTCAGGTAAGGCTTACGTAGTTACAGATGCTCTTAGTAGGTTATCTATGGGAAGCTTATCTCATGTAGATGAGGAGAAGTGAGAGTTGGTGAAGAATATTCACTGGTTGGCTAATCTTAGGGTTTGTGGTTTGGACTCTAAGGATAGAGGTGTGATGGTGTGAGAGGTGGTGAATTCATCTCTTGGTGTTGAGGTGAAAGAGAAGAAGTTTTGGGATCCCATCTTGATGCGGATTAAGGGTGACGTGAGCCAGTAGAAAGTGGTGGTTTTTAAGGTTGGTGGTGATGGTATCTTTTTTATACCAAGGTAGGTTGTGTGTTCCCGATGTTGATGGCCTGCGAGAAAGAGATCTTTTGGATGAATAATATGAAGAGGGATGTGGCCAATTTTGTGGCTAAGTGTATGGTTTGTCAATAGGTGAAGGTGGAGCACTTAAGGCCTGGTGGTTTGTCTTAAGAGATTGAGTTGCCCATGTTGAAATGGGAAGTGATTAGTATGGATTTTATTACCAATTTTATGCTATCTCGCCATCAGTTGGATTTGATGTGGGTCATTGTGGATAGGATGACCAAGTTTGCTCATTTTCTACCTATGATGACTAACTATTTGATAGAGAATTATGCTAAGATTTTTATTCAGGAGGTAGTGAAGTTGCATGGTGCTAAAGTTTCCATCATACCTGATTGGAGTACTCAATTCTCATCAAACTTTTGGCATTCTTTCCAGAGAGGTTTGGGAACTAAGGTGGACCTTAGCACTGATTTCCACCCTCAGATGGATAGATAAGCAAAGAAGACCATTCAAACTTTGGAGGACATGCTAAGGTCTTATATGCTTAACTTTGGTGGTAGTTGGGTTGATCATTTACCCCTCATAGAGTTTGCATATAATGATAGCTATCACGCAAGTATTAGGATGGCTCCTTTCGAGGCTCTTTATGGTAGGAGGTACAAGTTTCCTATTGGGTGGTTTAAGGTTGGAGAGAATAAATTGTATGGTCTCGACTTGGTTCACCAAGCTATGGAGAAGGTAAAGGTGATTCGGGATAGGCTTAAGACCGCCCAGAGTCACTAAAGGTCCTATGCAGATATAAGACAAAGGGACTTGGAGTTTTATGTGGATGATTTAGTGTTTTTGAAGGTGTCTCCCATGAAGAGAGTGATGCAATTTGGAAGGAAGAAAAATAGCATTCCTCGCTATGTTGGTCTATCTTATATTTTGAGGTGAGTGGTTAGTGTAGCCTATGAGTTGGAATTTCCTGCAAGCTTGGGTTCCATTCATCTAGTCTTTCATGTTTTGATGTTAAAGAAATGGGTGGGTTATCTTTCCTTGGTTGTTCCTTTGTAGAGTGTTGGTGTTTCAGATTTCTTGTCTTATCAGGAAGTCCCAATTGAGATTATGGATAAGCAAGTATATCATTTGAGGACTAAGTATATGGCTTCTGTGAAGGTTCTATGGAGGAATCATAAGGTTGAAAAGGCTACTTGGGAATCCAAAGAGGACATGAAGTCCAAGTATCCCTTCTCGTTTTCTGTTTGGGATAATCGTGCTTGAGGTATGTATATTCCTTAACATTTTTGTTTTCTGTCTTTGTTAAAGGTAAATGTGGTTATGCTCTGTGTTAAATTGTGCTAATGGATGCCTTATCCTATCATTCGAGGATGAATGATCCTAAAGGTGGGGATATGACGCCCCAGGTATAGTCCACTAAAAAATTCTAAGTTTTTGCACTTACTATCTTGACGGCGACTCACCCTATGAGCGTAGGGTATCTTGACAGATCGTAAGACCCAAATCATAGGGTGTTCACTGAGATTTTCCTAAGTTGTTGTCTTGGTGAAAACTTGAGGTAACGAGTCGTCAAGACGCACTACAATTCATATAGCCCCCTTCCGTAGCCAAACCAGTATGATATCCATAGTGTTTTGCCTTGAGTACGACAAAACTCAATGGGTCGTAATGACTCTATACGAGTCGTAAGGTACCAATTGTAGGGTGACCAGTGTGTACCCAAAATTTTTATCTTGATTATGACTCAGACCCTACGAGTCGTAGTGAGTCCTTACGAGTCATATAGCCCGTAGTCACTGGCGATAATTTTAGCTTTTAAATTAAGGGCATTTTGGTCATTTTTCTTTTTTCCTAAACATAACCCACGACTTTAAAACTTTATTGGGACCCCATTCCCATCCATAACACACCAAAAATAATTTCTCTTTTCTCATAAATTCTCTTAAGTAAGAACGTAAGGGTTTTCTCAAGGTTGATTGTCTAGAGCTTCCAAGGGCAAATTCCCTCCAAAATTGTGATCCTTTCAGGCATGTACCTCTTTCCCCAAAATTTATTTTGTTAAAAGTATGTGCTTAAGTGGTTACTCATGTGGTTTAATTAAACATGTGGTTTAATTGTTGGTTTTTGGATATGGTTTTTTGAATGATTGTTGTTTATTTGATGTTTCATGTATACAATTGCATTGTTTATGTTTTTAATGATGGTTTTGAAACCAATTTAATACATGGGTGTGAGAATTGAATTGGGAATGTGGTCTTCCCCAAGTTTGATGAGTTAATGAGATGAAGCTTTTTTTCTTTGAATTTGAGCAGTTTATTAATCACAAAGGAAAAGTATACATAGAGGGAATTGGCTTTGAACATGAGAATTTGCTTATTGAAAAGTATTTTGAAACCTTGCACAGTATAAAAGAGTAATGGAACCTAAATTGAATTTTAAAGAAGGCTTGATGGTCATGAATTGAATTTAAATTGAAAACTTCAGAGTCAAATTAGCCAAGGGGTTAGATTCCCACTTGGCTAGATGATTTGGTTCCTACTTGGGACTTTGGGATTCTCGTTGGCTAGTTAGGTTACAGTCCCACTTGGCTACATTCTTTGATTACTACGTGTAACTTTGGAGTCTCATTGGCTAATTGGGTTAGAGTCTCATTGGCAAATTGATTAATTTGGCAAAGTGACATGTGTTTGAAAGCTACAGTCGGTATGGCGATACCACTTGATAATGCCTTAAAAAATGACTCCTTATTTAATGATTGGAAATGTGTGAAAAGTGTTTTAATTAGGCTTTAATAATGGATGTGTAGCTATGCAGTGAATGTAACGCCCCGATTATTTGAATCGGAACGCTACATGGTGCTTATGACCCCGAGGGACCACAAGCGAACCCTTGACTGATATCTGTACCTGTATACTGCAATATACAACATAATAGTGGGGGAAACATGAATATGAAGGCCAAAAGGTTTAATTGAATAAAAATCTGTCAAAACATAATATCCATATGGGTGAAAGATACCCAAAACAACTGAAAACTGAATCAAATCTGGACTAAATCTAAATACTGAATCTGAAAGACTCTAAGTACTGTCTGAATAAGGAGTTGAAGAAACATATCTCCAACTAACTCCATCTAACAAAACTGAGCTGAAATAATAAATAAAATAAAATAATATCGTCCTCGAATGGATGAGGACACACTGTAACTCGGCGGCTGGATGCTACTGCTGATCTGGAGCTCGTGTCTCTGAACCTATGGTGTAACATGAAAGAAAGTACCATAGCGCAAATGCGTCAGGACAACTAGAGTACTGAGTATACGAGTGAGGTAGGCTAATGCAAAAGGGTTTACATGCATGAACAATGCTAACTAACTGACTGATATGAACGTGAGAGTGTAAACATACATACATAGTAACTGAGATCGTGAGTACGTGATAGCTAGATCTATATGCTAATACATGGTTTACTGATAGTTGACATGGCTGAAACTGTAGTTCTGATAACATAGGCGACTGTATCTGACAGTCTTAAAGCTAATGGAACTATCTGAGTTCCGCACTATAACTAAATTTGACAATATCTGACAGTCCTGGTATACTGATATCTGAAGAACTATCTGAGTTCTTTTACTGAGACTGAGTCTGAAACTGTGGGAGGTAGTTGTTTAACCGACATGCCCCATATGTGCCATTATAGCTAAGCTGGGGTCCAATCTCTGCACTGACTGGAAGGGTGTCAATACTGTGCCACTGGTAAGGAAAACATGTGAGAAACCCTGATATAACAGGTAACTCTAGTGAGAACGGTGGGAACCCTCATATAATAGGTTAAGCCATATTATCTACCCTCATATAACAGGCTGCGATATCTTAACCTATGCTGGCTACATAGTTCTGGAATACAAGGATGACTACTAAGAATCACACCCTCATGTACAGGTGAGTCCCCATCCTTAGGTTCACTCGGTGCTAACCCCTACTCCCATCTGAAGAGATTGAAAATGATTTAACTAACTGTACGTGAGTGGAACTTACTGAATTCCATTGACTAATGGAATACTACTGATATCTGATAACTGACTGAGACCATGATGTTTCCTGAGTCACATGACAGGCTGAATTCTACTGAATCATAACTTGATTTTGTATATCATGAAACATGACATGGCTCTAGGCACACAACTATATTTTTCGGGTACGAATACCCCCAGGACACTATGGAAGAAAACTGACACAACATGACTGACTTGATCATAAGATTGGAGTCCACAATTCATGTTATCATAAATAGGGGATATTATACATCATATAGTTCCTCAACATATTAAGCATGGTAGGGAGTGCATAGCTATATTTCATGTGCATATTGTATATCTCCATTATCACATATGCTTCATACCACAATAATAGCAACACATAAAAAGCATGGAATTCATATTAAAGTATATAGCTAACATGGACTTGTCATTTAGACATCATGCAACCATATAAATATGAATTTCTAGCATCCTAAGCATTTTATCGAACACCTTGCATGCATTCTTAAAGGCAAAGGTGTGTTTCATAACTTGCACGATTTTACACCTCACAAAGTTCATAGTTTTCAACTAACAAGCAGATATGTTCCATGAAAACACCTCTAGATATCATCTTGAAACTTAAACAACAATCATCAACATGTACATGCTCATATCACCACAAAAAAGTTCACAAAATAGCATTTAAAACATGGTTCTTGAGCTCTATGAACGGATTGGATCCATAGATGAACACTACGCATACCTTACTCAGGGTTCTTGACGTTTTTGAACTTGAAGGGTTTGAAATCCTTTGATTCTTGAAGAGTATTGGGTCTTGTTCTTGGGGATTAAATTCAGAGAGAAACCCTAGTTTTTGTTTGTGGAATAACAATGAGCAAAATGGTTGAATTTGGACTCATCTGGGTATATAAGCGAGTGGTAAGTGACCAAAATACTCCTGTTAAAATAACCTGGAAATAAATTGAATGTGACGTATGACAGTCCGAATGACGATCCGTCAGACACTTGACGGCCCGTCACTTAGCCCGTCAGACGTGGACCATAAATGGGGTTCACTGGATAAGAGTTGATGGCCTGGATGACGGCCCGTCACAACTTTGACGGTATATCAACTCGTCCGTCAGTCCTTATCTAGTACGTGGCTCAACTTCCTTGGTTGTGATGATCAAAGTGGCATTCCATCACTTATGTGACGGTCCGTCAACTTGGCCGTCATACCTGGGTGTTTCCGATAGTTCCAAGTAAAACGTCCATATCTTCCTCGTCTGATGTCGGATTTGGACAAAATTGCTACCGTTGGAAAGCTAACTCAATTTCCCACGTGATAGAAAGTGAAAATCTCAAAAATACCATGTGTATAAAGATAGGTTTTTATTTCAAAGTAAGTCCTAGCATCCTTGAGATGATTTCTAGATAGAAAAAAGGCACGGGTATTACAATATCTCCCTCTTGAGAACATTCATCCTTGAATGAAACTAACTGAGAGGGGAAAAAATAATCTGAACATGAGTATCTGGAACATGTTCTTATGACTAACAAACTGAATGTGTTATACTGAACATGCATATCTGATGCACGTGTAACTAATTCATGAATGCATGACTGAGGTTCTCATAAGTAGAATGCATATATGATGCATGATTATTTACTAGAATGATACATGTATGCATGACTAAATATGTAATGGTACTTGATTCCAAATTTGTGATGGAACATGAACACAAAATGAAATATCAAGTTGTATTGAATGCTGAACGTGAAACTGAATAAGCTTAAGGAGTACTGTTACCTTGAGCTTGATCTGGGTTGGCGGAGAAAAAGTAAGGGTACTTGGTACGCATGTCTGCTTCTGCTTCCCAAGTATCTCCCTCAACGGACTGATTTTGCCAAAGAACTTTGACTAGAGGGACTTCTTTGTTCCTCAGCCTACGAATCTGATAGTATAAAATTTTGACTGAAATCTCTTCATAAGAGAGGTTGTCCTGAACATCAATGTTCTGAATAGGGACTACAACTGCTGGGTCACCTATGTACTTCTTAAGCAAGGAGACATAGAAGAGCGGATGAACTGAGGCTAGATCTTAAGGCAATTCGAGCTCATAAGCTACCTTGCCGAAGCGACTGAGAATCCTAAAGGGACCAACATAGCAGAGACTGAGTTTCTCTTTCTTGCCGAACCTCTTCACTCCCTTCATGGGAGATATCTTGAGATTGACATATTCATTGACCTTGACATCGAGATCCTTTCTACAAACATCTGCATAAGACTTCTGTTGGCTCTGAGTATCCCGAAGTCTCTCTCTAATCAACTGAACTTTCTCTAAGGCGTCGAATACCAAGTCAGGACCAATGACTGAGGCCTCACTAACTTCGAACAAACCGACTGGAGATCTACACCTCCTACCATAGAGAGCTTCGAATAGAGCCATCTAAATACTGGAATGATAGCTATTGTTGTATCCAAACTCAATCAGAGGCAATTGGTCATCCCAACTTCCCTTAAAATCAACTGCACACGCCCTTAGCATATCTTTAAGATTCTGAATGGTCATCTCTACTTAACCATCTGTCTGAGGATGAAAGGCGGTACTGAGATTAACTTGGGTACTAAGAACCTTTTGGAATGCTTTCCAAAAGTGAGAGGTGAACTGTGTACCTCTGTCTGAGATGATAGATAATGGAACACCGTGTAATCTGACCAACTCCCTGATATAGAGTTTGGCATAATTGTCGGCTGAATAAGAGGTACGAACTGGAAGGAAATGAGCTGACTTGGTTATTCTATCTACAATGACCCAAACTGAATCATGCTGATGATGAGTTTTAGGCAAACCCGTCACAAAGTCCATATTCACTTCTTCCCACTTCTAAGTAGGAATGGTGAACTCCTACATGGAACCACTAGGTTTCTGATGCTCTATCTTAACCTGCTGATATGTAGAGCACTTAGCCACAAACTCTGCAACATCTCTCTTCATCCTACTCCACCAATAGATCTCCCGCAAGTCGTGGTATATCTTAGTAGCCCCTGGATGAATAGAGTATCACGCACCATGTACTTCTACAAGAATTCGCTACCTCAAGTCATCTACACCTTGAACACACAGACGACCTTGACAACAAAGAACACCATCTCCCCCTTGGGAGAAAACCTTTACCTTCTGATCCTGAACTAACTCTTTTAGCTTGACAAGGCTAGGATCCTTGTCTTGCTTTTCTTTCACCTCGAAAACTAGAGATGACTCTGAACTACTCTAAACACATACACCACCCTCTGAAGAGTCGACTAAGTGAACGCCTAGTCTGGCAAGCTGATGAATTTTTTGGTCTATCTTTTTCTTGATATCCTCAACGTGAGAAACACTACCCATGGAGAGTCTACTGAGAGCATCGGCCACAATGTTGTCCTTGCTCGAGTGATAAAGGACACTCATGTCATAATCCTTAAAGAGCTCTAACCACCTTCTCTGACGAAGATTGAGATCTTTCTGAGAAAAGACATACTAGAGACTCTTATGATCTGTGAAGACATCTACATGAACTCCGTATAAATAATTCCTCCAAATATTTAAGGCAAATACTATGGCTGCTAACTCAAGATCATGAGTAGGATAATTTTTTTCATGGAGCTTTAACTGCATGGAGGCGTAGGCTATGAACTTACCATGCTGTATAAGGACACAACCTAAATCCACTCTGGATACATCACAATATACTACGAACCCATCTGAACCATCTGGAAGAGTTAGAACTGGAGCTGAAGTGAGTTGAATCTTCAATTCCTGAAAACTTTTCTCGCATGAATCTGACCACTGAAACTTGACGTTCTTCTGAGTCAATCTGTACATGGGAGATGCAATAGAAGAAAATACCTCGACAAACCATCTTTAATAACCAGCCAAACCCAAGAAACTCCTGATATCTGATGGAGATACAGGGCGAGGCCAGTTTCTTACCGCTTTGGTTTTCTGAGGATCTACTCTAATCCCATCACCGGAAATAATATAGCCAAGAAATACTACTGATCTTAGCTAAAATTCGCACTTACTGAACTTGGTGAATAACTAATGATCCCTGAGAGTCTGAAGAACAATCCTGAGATGGTCTGAATGATCACGCTCAGTGCGAGAATAGACAAGAATATCATCTATAAAGACAATAACGAACATGTCCAAGTACTTCTTGAACATACAGTCCATCAAGTCCATGAAAGCTGCAGGGGCATTGGTAAGACCAAAGGACATGACTAGAAATTCAAAGTGACCATATCGAGTACGAAAAATTGTCTTCGGGATGTCACGTTCTCTAACTCTGAGCTGATGATAGCTTGGTCTGAGTTCTATCTTAGAGAAATAACTGGCACCATGAAGTTGGTCAAACAAGTCATCTATTCTAGGAAGCGGATACCTATTCTTGACCGTGACTTTGTTGAGCTGACGGTAATTAATACACATCCTGAGAGAACCGTCTTTCTTGCGCATGAATAAGACTGGTGCACCCCATAGGGACACACTGGGCCTGATGAATCCCTTATCTAAGAGATCCTTTAACTAATCTTTCAGCTCTTTGAGTTCCGCAGGTGCCATTCTAAATGGAAGAATAGAGATAGGCTGAGTATCTGGGAGAAGGTCTATGCCGAAGTCTATTTCCCTTTCGAGAGGAATTCCTGGAAGATCTTCGGGAAAGACGTCTGAATATTCATTAATAACTGGAACTGATTTAAGGCTAGGAGATTCGGAACTGGAATCTTTAACATGCACGAGGTAATACACACACCCCTAAGAAATCATTCTCATTGCCAGAAGGTAGGAAACAAACTGACCCCTAAAAGATGAAGTACTACCCTTCCAGTCTAGGATGGGCTCATTCGGGAACTGAAATTGAACTATCCGGGTCCTGCATTCGACTGTGGCATAGCAGGAATAAATCTAATCCATGTCGAGAATGACATTAAAATTAGTCATCTCTAATTTGACTAAATCTGCTGACGTGGATTTCTAAAATATCATAATCGGGCATTTCCTATATACCAACCGAGCTATGATGATTTTACCCATTGGGGTAGAGATTGAAAAGGGATCTGCTAAAATTTTGGGACTGATTCTGAAATCGCCTGCTATGTATGGAGTGATAAAAGACAAGGATGTACCTGGATCTAGAAAAGCATAAACATGAACATGGATAATCTGTAATGTACCAGTAATGACATCAGGAGAATTTTCCTGATTCTATCGAGTCTGGAGAGCATAGAATCTATTTGGGCGTTGCCCACTAGTAGCATTGAAAGTGGCACCCTGCTAGTTCGGGCAATCGGAATGAGCTGTGGAACGATTCTGCTGACCCTGAGGACCTGACTGAGGACAGTCTCTGACTCTGTGTCCTAGACTGCCACAACTGAAACAAATGCCTTGACCCACTCTACACACACCCTAATGGTGCTTATTGTAAGTCTGACACTGAGGATAAATATGGGCACTACTAACACTGCCCTGAGATTTAGAGCCTGGTGCTCTATCTCTGTTGCCGTCTCTGAATTTCAGCACTGGGGAACTAGCGGGGGAAGGAGCTGGAGCTATTGACTTGGGACAAAACTGTGAATGGTTTCCTCCTTCGAATTTTGGCTGAGTAAAACTGAAATTGCCTGAGCTTGCTCTCTAATTTTGCCTCTACCTAGTTCTAACCTTCTACTCCTTTATCTGTTGGTCATGGTTCATGAGCTTGGGTAAAGTTATATCACTATTCAGCATCACAGACCTACACTTATTTACCACGCTATCATTCACCCCTGACACAAACTTTCTTATCTCAGCCCTGTTGTCTGCAACCACATAAGGGTCATATCTGGTTAGCTGAGTGAATCTTAGAGAATACTCTCTAACCGTCATATTTTCCTGCCTGAGGTTGATGAACTCAAGAACTTTGGATTCCCTCAGATCTTGGGGAAAGAATCTATCTAAGAAAGTCATGACAAATTCCTCCCACTCTATAAGACCTGCATCCTCTAACCTCTCAGACTTCCACTATTTGTACCAAGTGTGAGAAACATCCTGTAACTGGTATGCAGCTGACTCAGCGCTCTAAATAGAAGTAACTCCCATGATTTCAATGACCTTATGGACTTGGTCAATGAACTCCTGAGGGTCTTCATCAGACTTAGACCCGAAGAAATATAGAGGGTTCATTCGGGTGAAGTCCCAAATTCTAGCTACTGCGGAATTGGCCACTGGATTGGCCGGAATAACTGGTGGCCGTTCATTCTGGGCAGCCACAGACTGAGCAAGTGTGGTGAATGCGGCCCTAAACTCTGCATGAGAAACATGCTCGCCCAAAGGATCTTCGGGCTGAGGAGCTGGCTGGTTTCTTCTCTTTGGGGCCATATTCTGAAATAAGAGAAGAATGGATTAGACTGAGAGTTTAACTTGTGACTATGCTCACTAGCACGATATGAATACTGAAATAAGGAAACTATTCCTAAAACATCTTATAGCCTCCTGCACATAAATGTGGCGCGCAACACACCTATGTACAAGACTCTACTAGATGCGGCTTTCAGACTTCCTAGGACTCTATTGAACCTTAGGCTCTGATACCAAGTTTGTAACGCCCCGATTATCTAAACTGGAACGCTACACGGTGCTTATGATCCCGAGAGAACACAAGCTAACCATTGACTAATATCTATACTTATACACTGCAATATATAACGTAATAGAGCGGAAAATATAAACATATAGGCCATAAGGTTCAACTGAATAAAAATCTGTCAAAACATAATATCTATATGGGTGAAAGATATCCAAAACAACTGAAAACTGAATCAAATCTGGACTAAATCTGAATACTGAATCTGAAATCCTCTAAGTACTGTCTGAATAAGGACTTGAAGGAACATATCTCAAACTCACTCCGTCTAACAAAACTGAGCTGAAATAATAAATAAAATAAAATAATATCATCCTCAAATGGATGAAGACTCACTATAACTCTGCGGTTGGATGCTAGTGCTGATCTAGAGCTCGTGTCTCTGAACATATGGTGTAACATAAAAGAAAGCATCATAGCGCAAATGTGTCAGTACAACTAGAGTACTGAGTATACGAGTGAGGTAGGCTAATGCAAAAGGGTTTACATGCATGAATAATGCTAACTGATGATTGATATGAATGTGAGAGTGTAAACATACATACATAGTAACTGAGATCATGAGTACATGATATCTAGATCTGTACGCTAATACATGGTTTACTGATAGTTGGCATGGCTGAAACTGTAGTTCTGATAACATGGGCGACTATATCTGACAATCTTAAATCTGATGGAAATATCTGAGTTCCACACTATAACTGAATTTGACTGTATCTGATAGTCCTGGTATACTGATATCTGGAGAACTATCTGAGTTCTTTTACTGAGACTGAGTCTGAAACTGTGGGAGGTAGTTGTTTAACCGACATGCCCCATATGTGCCATTATGTCTAAGCTGGGGTCCAATCTCTGCCCTGACTGGAAGGGTGTCAATACCGTGCCACTGGTAAGGACAATATGTAAGCAACCCTCATATAACAAGTAACTCTAGTGAGAACGATGGGAACCCTTATATAACAGGTTAAGCCACTTCATCTTCCCTCATATAACAGGCTGCAATGTCTCAACCTATGCTGGCTATATAGTTCTGGAATGCAAGGATGACTGCTAAGAATCACAACCTTATATACAGGTGAGTTCCCATCCTTGGGTTCACTCGGTGCTAACTCCTACTCCCATCTAAACATATTGAACATGATTTAACTAATTGTACGTGAGTGGAACTTACTGAATTCTGTTGACTGACGGAATACTACTGATATCTGATAACTGAATGAGACCATGAGGTTTCCTGAGTCACATGACTGACTGAATTCTACTGAATCATGGCTTGATTTTGTATATCGTGAAATATGACATGGCTCTAGGAAAATATCTATAGTTTTTGGGTACGAATACCCCCAGGACTCGATGGAAGAAAACTGACACAACATGACTGAATTAATCATAAGATTGGAGTCCACAATTCATATTATCATAAATAGGGGATATTATACATCATGTAGTTCCTCAACATATTAAGCATGGTAGGGAGTGCATAGCTATATTTCATGTGCATATTGTATATCTCCATTATCACACATGTTTCATACCATTATAATAGCAACACATGAAAAGCATGGAATTCATATTAAAGTATATATCTAACATGGACATGTCATTTAGATACCATGGAACCATATAAACATGAATTTCTAGCATCCTAAGCATTTTATCGAACACCTTGCATGCATTCTTTAAGGCATAGGTGTGTTTCATAACTTGCACCATTTTACACCTCCTAAAGTTTATAGTTTTCAACTAACAAGCAGATATGTTCCATGAAAACACCTCTAGATATCATCTTGAAACTTAAACAACAATCATCAACATGTACATGCTCATATCACCACAAAAAAGTTCACAAAATAGCATTTAAAACATGGTTTTCTTGAGCTCTATGAACGAATTGGATCCATAGATGAACACTATGCATACCTGACTCAGGGTTCTTGATGTTTTTTCTCTTAAAAGGTTTGAAATCCTTTGATTCTTAAAGAGGATTGGGTCTTGTTCTTGGGGATTAAATTCAGAGAGAAACCCTAGTTTTTGTTTGTAGAATAACAATGAGCAAAATGGCTAAATTCAGACTCATCTGGGTATATAAGCGAGTGGTAAGTGACCAAAATAGCTCTGTTAAAATGACATAAAAATAAACTGAGCGTGGTGTGTGACGGTCCGACTGACGGTCCGTCAGACACTTGACGGTCCATCACTTAGCCCATCAGATGTGGACCAGAAATGGGGTTCACTGGATAAGAGTTGACGGCCTGGATGACGGTCCGTCACAACTTTGACGGTCCGTCAACTCGTCCGTCAGTCCTTATCCAGTACATGGCTTAACTTCCTTGGCTGTGACAATCAAAGTGGCGGTCCGTCACTTATGTGGAGGTCCGTCAACTTGGTTGTCATACCTGGGTGTTTCTGACAGTTCCAAGTAAAACGTCCATATCTTCCTCGTCTGATGTCGGATTTGGACAAAATTGGTACCGTTGGAAAGCTAACTCAATTTTCCACGTGATAGAAAGTGAAAATCTCAAAAATACCATGTGTACAAAGATAGGTTTACATTTCAAAGTAAGTTCTAGCATCCTTGAGATAATTTCTAGCTAAGAAAAAGGAATGGGTATTACAGTGAAAGTGGAAGTCCCTAGGGGCCAATACTGAACACCACAGTTGCCGACATGAGGGTCTAAATAATCGGTCGGTTTGAGTCCCCTATGTTATATGATTGAGTGCTTAATTCACACTTGATGTATGTCGGGTGGTTTGATTCCCCCATAGTGCTTATGCATATATGATTGTTCTCTGGTTCATACTGCCACACGCACTGGGTCTCTTTCAGTTGGGGAGAGATGGACCCATATATCCTGTGGGTGCCTTATTATGACGGTTATACTACACAGTCCAGGTTAATAATTTTAAAGTGCATGCTAAGCCTTGTACCCTATCCCGATATTTGATATATATATATATATATGTTTGAAACTCATCCGTTGTGCATTAGATTTTAATGAATTTTGAACTGTTGATCATAGCATTATTTTATCCCTTACCCCCTGAGTTACATGTTAGTGCTCAATCCACTAACCTATCTGGACGTTGTATCCCCACGCGTTACAAGGTTCGAAGGCATTCCTATTTTTTCTGTATAGTGTTAGGTGGATTGGTTTGGTTCGTCGGTCATTTATGGTGAAGTGGTGAGCTTTCATTCTCCAAAAGACTTAATAATTCCATCGGTTTCCTTATATGAATTAGAATTAATGACTTCACATTAACATTATCATTGTCATTGTCATCATTAGAGTTGGGGGCATGTCCCAATGTTGGTTGTTTTGATGGTATAGAGTGTTTGTGGATTACTGTGGACGGTCTTGGTTGTTGACTTTCATAGACTTTTGAGTCACTATTTACTCTATCTTTTCATTAATTCGGAACTCATCCTATGTCATGTGTTTGTGTGTGTTATGTATGGTTAGGCAAAGGGGTGGTCCTCGGTCCTCGGCGGACTTGGGATGCCCGCCACGGTCAGACCCTGGTTCGAGTCGTGACAAGTCCCTCTTGGAACTGTAAAGAACCTTAAGAGTTTATGGAGATGGGGTATGTTAGACTCCTCAAAAAGTCTTCATTTTGGCAAGGTATTTTTCATATATTAAATCTTACCAAATTGATATTGGAAAGGAGGATAGTATTTGTGTGTCTAAACTATTGTATGACTCTAGGGTTTATATAGTACTATTGTAAATAGTATTGACCAATCAAGTGACATAATTTGAAATTTAAAATTAATTAGGGTTCTATAGGATCTAAGCGTGCCCCAATTGGATTGCTTTGGGAATGTATGCTAATTAATCTAGACAGAGTTGACCAACCACAAGTAGTAAAAATGTTTCTTGTTACTCTTAAATAACAATCGTGTTCTATATCAAACAATGCCAAAAAAACAAAAGAAAAATTCTTTAGACCAATAAACTAGATTTTGATAGATCTCTTTAAAAAATTTATTCACAAACGAGACTAAAAGAAAAATAATTTTTATACTTATGCACGAGTTGTACAAGTTCAGTTGTGTTTCTAAGAAATTTTGCACTTGATTATTTCTCTAGATTAACTAAAAAGTTATGACGTTTGATTAATGTTGAGCGGCCCTAATGGCATGCTTTGCTTGAGAAATTTGAAATACTTAATACATCTAGTTAAAGGTTGCATCCATGAAGTGTTAGAGAAGAGAATCTTTCAACTAGTAAGTTATTTTTCATGTTATCTTGTTTAGAAAATTAAGTTATTGATAAAGAATTTATTTTTGGTTTATTTCAAGTATAATTTTTACTTCTTTTTTGGAGGGTTTCTGAGAAATTATTTTTATGAACCTTTTAAATTGTTAAAAACTTTTGTCCAAAATAACAGAAATTATTTCCTATTGATGATTTGTTTAGTTCGTCATTTTTAAAATCTATGAATTTGAAGAAAAAAATTATCAAAAGCCACTCTTCTTAACTCTGTATGTTAATTATGTAAAATTAATGTGTCAATTATTGCAGCTTTATCAATCTTATTCTTCGGTGCCTATTTTAAACTACTACGCCACTCTCCACTCTTATTTTCTAATCTGAAAAAGAGATTTCAAGAATGTATTTTTTTTAACAAAGAGTAGAATATTAGACATAGAAAGTAGTTTTGATTTGTTATTGTCAGGAAAAAATACAAATGTTTTTTTTTTTTTTTAAATCTTAATCATAAAAAAGATGTAGTATTTCTTTGATAGTTGTTTTCAATTCTTAAAAAAAGCCAAGGTACTGAATTTGGAAAAATAATAGGTTATTAAATACTCAATAGAAGGTGAAAAAAATAACATTAAATATGCCGCTGACTAGAATCAAACTCAAGACCTAAGGATTCTAAAGATTACGAATGATCATATTTGCAACTAGAACTTTCGATTATTATTGACTGACTTAAATAATTTATATGTAAATATCTTGGTGTTGCTATAAAAAAATTGAAATTAGTGTCCAACATCGAGTCGCTACTTTTGTGAAATTCTTTAATCACATATGTATTTACTATATCAATAAACCATATACTAGTATTTTCTAAGTAAATAACAATTTTTTGTTGTAATGACCTTCTCGGTCATTTTCTTGATTTTTCTACATTCTTGGGGGCTTAGAGCTTTTCTATAGTAGCTCAAAATTTATTTATGACTTGTTGAGACTGACAGTTCAGTTTTTAGGCAGTTCGTGTGAGAATTTTATTAATATTAGATTAGTTGGAAAATATTTAAATTAAATTAAAATTTGGTAAGACAACACAGTTAATCATCTTTCTAAAATATTTTTGATATTGATAAAATTCTTTAATTATGATATACTTATATTACTTTATAATAGCTTTTATAATCTATTAATACTTTAAGTGGAGATAGTGAATCTAGATATATTATTATTATTATTATTATTATTATTATTATTATTATTATTATTATTATTATTATTATTATTATTATTATTATTATTATTATATAATAGAGGTTTTATTAGAATAATTTTCTATTAACTATGGTATATTCAAAATATGATATTTGTTTTACCACTAACCTATGCAATATCCGAGTATATATGTGATGAGATAAAATTAAATTTATGGTATCATTCCACTTCCACGTCGAAGTAAATTGAGCTATACAACAACATGTTATCTTGATGAATCACAAACACATGGCAATTATTAATTTTCTTATATTTTATTTACTTACCTGTGTAGAATCCATGTTTCAAATAAATGTTGTTTTCTTTTGTACCTATATATGTACATGTATGTATGTATATATATATATATTGTTAGTAACTACTTTCATTGATTTTTCCTTTTCTTTACTAAGGTAGTTTTCAATCACTACAATTATATATAATTACGTTGAATATGAGATTTTGTACTAAAATATTTTGATGCTATGCATTCAATCCCCGAAGGAAAATCGAATATTCACGTCAAGTTATCTAAGCTTGGATTCTAGGAAAGCACTATTCGGAGAATTTCGGAGAGACTTTTAACTTTGGCTTCCAGGTAGTCCAAGCTTACCCTATCTTTAGATTGAGCTTATTTACGGTAATTGTGGGTTATTATTCTAGTTTTGGACAGATAGTTGTAGTTTGCATATTATTTGTTAAAGATATCATGCCTTATTTATCCGGTTAGGATCTTGTTCTAGTAAATTTTGATTTCGTTATTTTTAGTATAATGTAGTATTTATGAGCTTAGGATGTGGAATTTAAGTTGTGAACCCTTTGATTCATCTATTTTTTAATTAAGTTACACGAATGATTATTTAAATATATTTTAACTACGATTTAGGATCAACATATACTTTATATCTGTCATTCATTATGAAATTTGGCACACTCTGCCATCGATTACAATATGATTTGGGTTCTAATTTTATAGTTGGATATGATTAGTATAAACTTTGGTTTGAGTCCGGCATCTAGTCATGATGAGTTGGGAGTTCTGGTACTGATTATTATTGTTCTGGAGTTGTGGTTAGTCTGAGTTTCGGTTCGAGTCAGACATCTGATTATGAGTTCTTTTGTATATCATATATGTGGCCTCTCATTATTACCCAATATTTTCAATTCTAATCCAGCATATGGACTCTTGTTATTATCCACTACTACTGATTCGAGCCCGACATCTGGCCTCTAGTTACTACCCATTTGTGCCGGCTCAAGACCGTTGCATATTTGGGTCACTACATCAGTTTCTTAGGATTGGTTCAGTTAGACTATTTATGTTTATTTTTTTGTAAATACTTCTTGTGTGTCCTACTGACTTATGGGGACACGTTTGGGTTAATTGTATTCTTCAGTATGCCTAGCGGGCTTATAGAGCCCCAATTAGGTTATGTCTGGTTTGCCTTTTATTTTTGCGTTATTTTTTTTTTGTATTACTTTTACTTATTCCTATATCGCATTTGTGTAACTCGATAGTTGTTTACCTTTCTATCTTTAATTATTGTTGGTTCAGACTACACCCTCGCATTTTAGTTATATTTTGTTGTATTAAGATCAGTCAATCGATGATGCCTACTGAGTACCCGTTGCTTTGGTACTCATGCTACACTTTTGCATCTTTCTGTTGATGTAGATTTGAGTACTAGTAGTCGGCGTTGATGTGATTTTTATTTTTCAGTACAGATTCAGAGCAAGGTGAGCTTGTTAACTTCTGAGGCTGATCCTCCTCTATCTATTCCAGTTTAGTCTTTTGTACTTTGAGACTACTTATATATATTGTGTATATTTTGGATTCTATCTAGTGCTCAAGGTATCTTTTAAGTGGCTCTTATACCGACCTTACCAGGTCTTGAGAGGAATTCGTTTGTACATTTTGATCCTTTTCATGTCTCATTTTGATATACTATATGTTTCCTTTATGTTTTTCGCTTATTATTATTATTACTGTTATCATTATACGTTATCTTTTCTGATTTCTGCATGTTAGCATGTTACCTATAGTTCTGGACTATAACTTGGCTTGCTTACTGGTAAGATAAGGTAGGCGACATCATGACTTGATAAATTGGGTCGTGACAAATGCATTAAAAAAAAATAGTTGGTGAAATTTTTTAACAATTTAAAAGGTTCATATTATATTTGGGGATATAATCTATTAAAAAAGAGGTAAAAGTTGAATTGAGTACTCAATAGAAACCTATAAAAAGGAAAAAATATTCGAACTCTCGACCTAAAGTCCCTATATTAGACACATGATCATAAGTGCTACTTCAGATTTTGATCACTTTTTGTACAAATAGTTCTTCTTGTAGACGTTTTGGTTACTATATATGTTCTTCAATAGTTGTTTTTTGTCCTTTTTATTTGTTTTCTAAGTTTACCTCCATAACTTAACTATTAATTTTTCACTCATAATTAGGGGTGGGCATGGTATGGTATATACCGAATACTATTTCGAAACCAAAATTTTTTATACCTTGGTATGGATGTTATGATATTTGGTATGGTATTTGGTAAGAATTTTAAATTATTTTGGTATTTGGCACGGTATTTGGTATTTAAGCAATAAATACCGAAATATCATATACCGTACCAAAGTTTTTTAATAATATATAAAACTCATGTATATTATATTTAAGATTATTAAATATATTTATATATCATCCATTAGCCAAATGAACATAAAAGTAATTTTTATTTAGAAATAAATTTTTTGGGAAGCTTATTATTTAGGAGTACTATGCTTAAGTTTAGATAATGTTGTTCAGAGTTTGCATCTTGGACTACTCAATCGTGAATGAAATGTTGTTTCTGTGTAATTGATTAACAAAGGTAGTTGTTAGTCTTATATGATTGAGACGTTTTTAAAGTTTAAAGTTATAGATTTTTTATATGTATATATGTAAGTCGAAATCAAATAAAGTATGGTTACCGAATTACCATACCGTAAAATACCGAAACCAAATTTAAAAATACCGAACCATACCGAACGAATTTGGTATGGTAATGGTATTGCTATTTTAGATACCGCAAACTGAAGTTACTATATTGAATTTTAAAATACCGTACCGTACCATGCCCACCCCTACTCATAATACTATCATTATGTAATACCCTGTGTCTGAAAGCCATTATCCATCATACGACTCACTCCCTTGAGGCATAAATACCCCATACGAGTTGTATATAATGAGTCGTATCTATGGTAGTTGTAACTCCCCGATTTGCTAAATCGAAATGCTACACGGTGCTCATGACCCCAAGGGACCACAAGCTAACCCATGACTGATATTTGTACCTGTATACTGCAAATCATGACATAATAATGCGGAATACGTAAAACTGTAAGGCCATAAGGTTCAACTGAATAAAAGCATGTCTGAAAATCATAACGTCCATGTGGGTGAAAATACCCCAAACAACTCAATCTGAAAGCTAAGTCTGAACATAAATCTGAACATAAATCTGAAAGCCTCTAAACTATCTGAATAAGGAGTTTCTAATTCTGAACTGACTCTTTGAGCTTAACAAGGCTAGGATCCCTTTCTTGCTTCTCTTTCACCTCGGAAACTAGAGATGACTTTGAACTACTTTGAATACATATACCACCCTCTGAAGAATTGACTAAGCGAATGCCTAGTCTGGCAAGCTGATGGATCTCCTGAGCCATCTTTTTCTTGCTACCCTCAACGTGAGAAATACTACCCATGGAGAATCTACTGAGAGCGTCGTCCATAACATTGGCCTTGCCCGGATGATAAAGAACACTCATGTCGTAATCCTTCAAGATCTCTAACCACCTTCTCTGACGAAGATTGAGATCTTTCTGGGAAAAGACATACTGGAGGCTTTTATGGTCTGTGAAGACATCTACATGAACTCCATAGAGATAATGCCTCCAAATTTTCAAGGCAAAAACTACCTCTGCTAACTCAAGATCATGAGTAGGATAATTCTTCTCATGTGTCTTTAACTGTCTGGAGGCGTAGTCTATGACCTTACCATGCTGCATGAGGACACAACCTAAACCCACTCTGGATGCATCACAATATACTACAAAACCGTCTGAACCATCTGGAAGAGCTAGAACTGGAGCTGAGGTGAGTCGAGTCTTCAACTCTTGAAAGCTCTTCTTGCATGAATCTGACCGCTGAAACTTAATATTCTTATGAGTCAATCTAGACATGAGAGATGCAATAGAAGAAAATCCCTCGACAAACCGTCTATAATAGCCATCCAAACCCAAGAAACTCCTGATATCTGATGGAGATACGGGTTTGGGCCAGTTTCTTACTGCCTCGGTTTTCTGAGAATCTACTCTAATGCCATCACCGGAAACAATATGGACAAGGAATGCTACTGATCTTAGCCAAAATTCGCACTTGCTGAACTTAGCGAATAACTGGTGATCCCTGAGAGTCTGAAGAATAATCCTGAGATGGTCTGCATGATCACTCTCTGTTCGAGAATAGACCAGACTATCATCTATAAAAACTATGACAAATATGTCCAAGTAATGCCTAAACACACGGTTCATCAAATCTATGAAGCTGCAGCGGAATTGGTAAGACCAAATGACATGACTAAAAATTCGAAGTGACTATACCGAGTACGGAAAGCTGTCTTCGGAATGTCACATTCTCTAACTCTGAGCTGATGATTGCCTGATCTGAGGTCTATCTTGGAGAAGTAAATGGCACCCTGAAGTTGGTCGAATAGATCATCAATCCTGGGAAGAGGATATCTGTTCTTGATCGTGACCTTGTTGAGTTGACGGTAATCAATACACATCCTGAGAGAACCGTCTTTCTTGCGCACAAATATTACTGGCGCACACCATGGGGAAATGTTGGGTCTGATGAATCCCTTATCTAAGAGATCATTCAACTGATCTTTCAGTTCCTTGAGTTCAGCTGGTGTTATTCTGTATGGCGGAATAGAAATAGGTTGAGTATCCGAAAGAAGGTCTATGCCGAAGTCTATTTCCCTTTCGGGAGGAATGCCTGGAAGATCTTCGGGAAAGACATCTGAGTATTCATTAACAACTGGGACTATTTCAAAACTGGGAGATTCAGAACTGGAATCTTTAACATGCACAAGATGATACACATACCCCTTAGAAATTATTTCCCTTGATCGAAGGTAGGAAACAAGTTGACCCCTGAACGCTGAAATGCTACCCTTCCACTCTAGGAAGGGCTCATTCGGGAACTGAAACTGAACTATCTTGTTTCTACAGTCGACTGTGTCATAGCAAGAATAAAGCCAATCCATGCCGAGAATGACATCAAAATCAGTCATCTCTAACTCAACTAAATCTGTTGATGTGGATTTCTTAGATATCATAACCGGGCAGTTCTTGTATACCCGCCAGGCTATGATGGTTTTACCCACTGGGGTAGAGACTGAAAAGGGCTCTGCTAGAATTTTGGGACTGATTCTGAAATTGCCTGCTATGTATGGACTAACAAAAGACAAGGATGTACCTGGGTCTAGCAAAGCATACACATGAACATGGAAAATCTATAACGTACCAGTAACGACATCAGGAGAATTTTCCTGATCCTGCCAGGACTGAAGAGCATAGAGTCTGTTTGGGTGTTGCCCACTGGTAGCACTGGAAATGGCACCCTGCTGGTTCGAGCGACCGGACTGAGCTACAGAATGATTTTGCTAACCCTGAAGACTTGACTGTGGACACTCTCTAATCCTGTTACATGTCTTGCCACAACCATAATAGACATCACTACCAGCTCTGCAAATGCCCTTGTGGTTCTTACTACAAGTTTGAAAAAGGGGATTCGTTCGGGCACTGCTAACACTGCCCTGAGATTTAGAGCCTGGCGCTTTGTATTTGTTTCCATCTCTGAACTTCGGCACTAGAGCGCTGGCAGAGCAAGGGGCTAGAACGTCTGACTTGGAGCAAAACTGTGAACGGTTTCCTCCATCTGACTTGGGGTGAGCAAAGTTGAAGTTACCTGACCTTGCTCTCTTTTTTGCCTCTCCCTAGTCTTAACCTTCTGCTCTTCTACTTGTTGGGCATGGTTCATGAGTCTGGCTAAGGTCATATCACCGATCAGCATCGTAGACCTACAGTCATTTACCACGCTATCGTTGAACCCTGACATGAACTTGCTCATCTTAGCCCTATTGTCTGCAACCACATGAGGAGCATACCTGGATAGCTGAGTAAATTTGAGAGAATACTCCCTAACCATCATATTCCCCTACCCGAGGTTGATAAACTTAAGAACTTTGGCTTCCCTCAGCTCTTGGGGAAAGAATTTGTCTAAGAAATCCATGACAAATTCCTCCCACTTGATAGGTCCTGCATTATCTAAACTCTCATACTTCCATTGTTTGTACCAAGCATGAGAAACATCCTATAACTGGTAGACGGCTAACTCGGCACTCTCAATAGAAGTAACACCCATGATGTCAATGACCTTCTGGACTTGGTTAATGAACTCCTGAGGGTCCTCATCAGACTTAGACCCATGGAAAAATGGAGGGTTCATTCGGGTGAAATCCTGAACCCTAGCGTCTATGGGATTAGCCACAGGATTGGCCGAAATAACTGGTGGCCATTCATTCTGTGCAGCCACGGACTGAGCAAGTGTGGTAAATGTGGCTCTAAACTCCTCATGGGAAACATGTTCGCCCAAAGGATCTTCGGGCTGAGGAGCTAGCTGGTTTCTTCTATTTGGGACCATGATCTAAAATAAAAGAAGAATGGATTAGACTGAGATTTTATCTTATGATTATGCTCACTAGCATGACATGAATACTGAAGAAAGGGGACTGTTCCTAAAATATCTTATAGACTCCTGTACATAAATGTGGCGCGCAACACACCCATGTACAAGACTCTACTAGATGCGGCTTTCAAACTTCCTAGGACTCTATTGAACCTTAGGCTCTGATACCAAGTTTGTAACGCCCCAATTTCCTGAACCGAAATGCTACACGGTGATCATGACCCCGAGGGACCACAAGCTAACCCATGACTGATATCTATACCTGTATACTATAAATCATGACATAATAATGTGGAATACGTAAAACTGTAAGGCCATAAGGTTCAACTGAATAAAACCATGTCTAAAAATCATAACGTCCATGTGGGTGAAAATACCCAAAACAACTCAATCTGAAAGCTAAGTCTGGACGTAAATCTGAACATAAATCTGAAAGCCTCTAAAGTATCTGAATAAGGAGTTGAAGGAACATGTCTCCAACTAACTCCGTAAAAGTGAACTGAAGAAATAAATAAATGTATCAAATCATATTGCCCTCAAATCAATGAGGACTCACTGTGTCTCTGCGACTGGAATGCTACCGCTACTGCTGGGTTGGAGATCGTGTCTCAGAACCTATGGTGTAATATGAAAAAAAAAGCACCATAGAGCAAATATGACAGTACAATTGGAGTACTGAGTATACGAGGAAGGTAGGCTGAACATAAAGGGTTTCATGCATGAACAACACTGACTGACTAAAATGAATGTGGTTGTGAAAACATACATATATAGAAATTGGGACCGTGAATGCGTGATAGCAAGACCTGTAAGCTAATACATAGTTTACTGATAACTGTAATGACTGATACTGCATGATAATAACATGGACGATTGTATCTGACAGTCCTGTATATAATAAAATCTGAAGAACACCCTGTCTTTCTTTACTGAGACTGCTACTGAAACTGTGGGAGGTAGTGTTTAACCGACACGCCCCATGTATGCCGTTATGGCTAAGCTGGGGTCCAATCTCTGCCCCTACTGGAGGGATGTCAATACTGTGCCACGGGTAAGGACAGCTTGTGAGTGACCCTTATCTGGAAGGTACTCAATGAGAATGGTGGGAACCCTAAACTGACAGGTTAAACCACCTCATCAACCCTAATCTGACAGGTTAAGATGTCTCAACCTACGCTGGCTACGTAGTTCTGGAACACAAGGATGACTACTAAGAATCACACCCTGAACTGGTGGGTGAGTTCCTATCCTTAGGTTCACTCGGTGCTAACCTCTACTCCCATCTGGAGGGACTGGACATGAATAACTTACTATACATGACTTAATCTTACTGAATTCCATTGACTAGCGGAATGTTACTGATATCTGGCAACTGACTAAGATCATGAGGTTTTCCTAAGTCACATGACTGACTGAAGTCTATGGAATCATAGCTTGAGTTTGGATATCGTGAAACATGACATGGCTCTAGGAACACAGCTATAGTTTTCGGGTACGAATACCCCCAGGACTCAATAGGAGGATACTGAAACACATGACATGACTTTATCACAAGATTTGAGTCCACAATTCACAATATCATAAGCAGGGGATAGTATACTTCATGTATTTATTCAACATTTCAAACATGATAGGAAAAGCATGGATATATTTTTTGTACATAATTTATATCTCCATTATCATACATGCTTTATACCACAATAATAACAACATATAATTTGCATGGAAATTCATATTGGAGTGTATGGCTAACATGAACTTGTTATTTAGAGATCATGAAATCATATAAATATGAAGTTCAACATACTAGGCATTTTATTGAACACCTTGCATGCATTCTTTAAGGCATAGGTGTATTTCATACTTGCATTTTATCAATCCACCTAAAGATCATGTTTTTCAACTAACAACATAACGTTTATGAGATATACAGTCACGATACTATTTTATAGGAAAACAAACAAGCATCAACATGGGTATGATCATATCACCACAACCAACCAAGATTTTGTATTTTAAAAATTGATTCTTGAACTCCACGGAAGAAAGGAATCCTTGGATGAACACTACGCATACCTTGGAAGGGAGGTTCTTGATGATTGACGAAGGAATTTCCTTAAAATTTGATCTTCAAGATTGATTGTGCAACCCTAGTTGTTTTTATCCTATGGTGCTCTTGGATAGTGAAATTTGAGATGTTAATAGTGTTGTAATGTATTTAGAAGCTATAAATTTTGTGAGGTTAAGTTTAGGGACATGTAAGGAGTGTTAAAAGACTTAACTGCTCTCAAAATAACTCAAAAACTAAGTGTTTTC
The DNA here is from genome assembly GCA_030864215.1 of Capsicum pubescens. NCBI lineage: Eukaryota > Viridiplantae > Streptophyta > Magnoliopsida > Solanales > Solanaceae > Capsicum > Capsicum pubescens. The sequence continues at coordinate 89,875,769 of CM061549.1, read as the reverse complement.
GTGGCTGAAATCATAGATGTGCGCTGCATATGATATCGCCTATATTTACATAGGCGCCACATATGATATCGCCTATATTTACATAGGCGCCGCATATTCTATCGCATATGCTTTCCAGTGGCCATGTGTGATTGGTTAGGCGACGCATTCTACTTTGAAAGGCCATAACTCCTTGCTCGGGTGTTAAATTTTTCTGAAATTGGTATCGTTGGAAAGTTAATTCGATTCTTTACAATTTGGTGGGTCTAAATCTGCCAAAATGTCATATATCAATTATGTTATTCTTGTTCAAATATGACCCTTGCAAAATTAAACACTAAGACCTGATGGATTCAAAAACTCTTAGCTTGCATCACTCTAAGCGACTCATATGAGCCTTTTTAAGACATCGCAAGCTATCCTATCACTAGGATATTCATTGTAAGTCATGCACTAAAACGCTACTTACAGGATAGGAGGTTTCATACGTAGGAAAACTTATTCACTTCCTAGCTTAGAAACATGCGGGGTATTACAGTAGTGTAGAGTAGTTGAAGTTTGTTGTAGATACGAGTTGACCCTAAAAATCCTCAGAGAATGGTACAACTCATATGAAGTGAATTCGTGATTTCAGCAGTGTAGGCTCCTTATGATTCTGTCCAAGTTACAAGTGGGGGGCTACAAGTCATATTGAAATAATACTCGTCATAGGTTTATCCTCGCATGTTGACCAGTGTATACCATCTTTGATCCATCCAAGATTACGAGTCATGAGGCTAACTCGTATCTTCATCATACGATTCGTATAGTTGACTCGTCACGAGTGGCGGTCAATTTCTCTAATGTTCAGTTAAGGGGCCTTTTGATCTTTTCCCCTTTCATAACTTCTAACCCACGAATTATACCCAAGAGAGGCATTATTTTCCTCACTCTTTCAATCAATTAACAAGATCTTTCCTCCTCCCATCTTTAAGAATATAAAGATTAGGATTCAAGTTCTCTTCACAAGTCAAGCTATTCTAGGTTTTTTGGGATTTTATGAACAATAATAATCTTCCATCCTTGTGCCAAAAAATCTTGATTTTAATATTGAATTTACATATTTTATAATAGGGTTCATCCCACAAATTCTCATATATTGAAGCATATCATTATCTAGTAATTTTAAGACTAAAGATGCTTAAAAGTTTCATACAGTCATGTTTTGAATTTTAAGATTGATATTATGATTTTAATTTCATTACTTTGATGTGGATTCTGATGAAAGATTTTTATATGGGTGTTGATCCTTCTATCTTGTTATAAATATTATGAAATAAAGTAAGAGTTTCAAGATTTAAGAAGAAGCATTAAGTTTATAAGAAAGTTAAGCCTCTTGAAGTTCTGTTCATATGCATTATTGCATGATTCATGAAAGTTTGATCTTTTCATCTAAATATAATACATGAAATCCACAAGTGTTCATCTTGATTATGATTTAAGGTAAGGAAAAACATAGTTGGTTTTCAGTCTATAAACCCTTATGCTATTTTAAGGTGGATTTCTTTAGTATGAGTGTGTATATATATATATCAAAATACTACTCCCAGATTAATATATATATATAGATATATATAGATATATATAATCTGGGAGTAATATTTAGCATCGAGAAGGGAATGAGAATGAGCGTATCCTAAATTTTTGAAAACTACGAGCCACCGTAGATTAAGATTTTTCCCAATATGGATGAAGTATAGTGATCACTTAAGTTAAGGTTCTATTCTGATGGCAAGGGTAGAAAAACTCTCCCCAACATAGGTAAGATGTTGTACTTCATGGTAGCTCACATGGTTTATGTCGGTTAGAAGAATATCCCATAAGAAAGAATGAAAGTGAAGATTTTAGAAACTAACTGATATGGCTTACTAAGATTATTCATATGATTCATTATCCATGTTTTATGATCTTGTAGTCTTCAGATTTACACAATTTTAAGGTGAGTCATTTACTCTTAGCATGCATCATATGAAAGTTTATATATATATATATATAGTTCTTTTTTTACTTATGAATTCACTCCTATATACTCAGTACATTCCATAGGTACTGACCCACATACATGTCTATGTGTTGCATTGTCTGATAATGTAGGTTTTATTGCTTGTTTCCAGAAGCACGATTGACTACGGGCATCATCACCTGCATCCCGACTTTGGGTGAGTCCTCATAGTCTGAGGATCCAGGTTATCAGAATTTTGTTCATTGATGAAAGTATTTTAGTTACTTGATTTCATTTATGTTCAGGTCAGCTGGGGCCTGTCCCAGTGACTCTCTAGTCAGTAGTAGAGACTTGTCAGACTATGTATGTTTTAAGTTCAAAGAGTTTATTTAAGGTTTCCCTGTAAAATACTTACATTAAGCTATAGAATTGTTTACCTTCAGTTTCTATATATATTAGTTTACTTGTCATGTGAGTTTCAAGATGAATAGATATCATGAGTTAGCTATTGATAGTCTTAATCACCGTGTGACGTCCAAGGGGTACTTCCAGCACGTTACAAAATTAGCATCAAAGCCTATGATTTAAAGAGTCCTTGGGAGTTAGACAAGCCGCGTTACATAGAGTCTTGATCATGAATGTGAAGTGAGCCATATTTATGAGCGAGAGGCTACGAAACAAGTTAGGAACTATCATTTCTTTCATGACTTTTCATGCTTTCAATTGTTTCTATCTACCTTAACTCGTGCTTTTACATGCCAGAATATGTCTTTTCATCAAACCGACGCACGTAGAAGTGGTGATCAACCACCCCTACACGCAGACCCTCTGAATAAGAATGTATCTCATGCTAAATTTTAGGCAGCCTTTTAGGCATTATCCCAACCTATGAATGGTAATGTTCAAGGAAATTAATAGGCAGCAATCAAACTTCAGCAAAATGGTAACCAAGCTGCATCCCAAATATGGAACTTTATGATGATGAATCCACCCGAGTTCCATGGATCAAATAAGGATGAGGATCCTCAACTCTTTATTGATGAGGTGATAAAGATTACTCAGATCATGCATGTTACTAAAGAGGAGAGTCTGGAGTTGGTATCCTATAGGCTAAAGGATGTTGCTTATAATTGGATCACTATGTGGAAGGATGGTAGGGGTAAGAATGAAACTCCTATGAGTTGGCAAGTATTTTAGAGAGATTTTCTAGATAGGTTCATTCCTCAAGAGATTAGAAAGGCTAAAGAGGAGGAGTTCATGAACCTGAGGCAGGGCTCTATGATAGTGAATGAGTATTGCCTTAAGTTCACTCAGTTGTCTAAATATACCCTAAAGTTGTTATTTGATTCTAGAGCCCGTATGAGTAAGTTTGTTATTGGGGCGTCTGACATGGTGGTCAAGGTGTGTAGGACTACCATGCTTATTGGGAATATGGATATTGCTCGGTTGATGACTCATTCTCAATAGATTACTGCAGAAAAGTTGAAGAAAAGGGAGAAGACAAACAAGAGAGCTAGGACTGGACAGTTTGAGTATAGTCAGCTAAGGTCCGAAGGGGGAAGCCGCTCGCAGTTTTAGGGTTATTCATCAGTGCCTGCACTATCTTCAGCCAGTGCTCTTGCAACTAGGACCCGACAGGAGTAGTGGGGAAGGACTTTGAATTCCAGGTCTTAGAATAATGTAGTGGGAGGCCTAGTTACCTGACATGTGCAAAGTATGGCAGGACCCATCCTGGTGAGTGTTTAATGGGCAAACGGGGTTTCTATGGTTGTGGCAAGTTGGGCCACAGGATCAAGGAGTCTCCGTATGCTAAGCAAGGAAGTAGAGATGTATACCCTCAGACTCAGTCTACTAATCAGGTTACTAATCTAGTAACTCATCTAGGTCATCCAGTTCTCCCACAGGGTGCATCATCCTGTACCGGTGGTGGCCAGAGCAAGAATTGGTTCTATGCTTTACCATCCTACCAGGATTTAGAGAGTTCTCCAAATGTTGTCACTGTTATGCTTTACGCCTTTTACCTTGATGTGTATGTGTTGTTAGATCTGGGGTTGAACCTCTCTTATGTAACTCTATTGATTGCTGTAAATTTTGGGGTAGGTCCTGAAAATCTCCCTAAGCCCTTTTCAATTTCTACCCTAGTGGTTGAGTCAGTTGTTGTTAGGAGAGTCAATAGGGAGTATCCTATTACCACCCTTCATATGATCATACTAGCGGACCTAATAAAGTTAGAGCTACTAGATTTTGATGTTATTCTAGGCATGGATTGTCTTCATTCATGCTATGAATCAATAGATTGTCGCACCCGCGTGGTGAAGTTTCAGTTTTCTATTAAGGCAGTTTTCAAATGGGAGGGTAGTTCTATGTCTCCTAAAGGTCATTTCATCTCTTATCTTAAGGCCATAAAGTTTATATCAAAAGGATGTAACTACTATTTAGTTCGAGTCAAATATACTAAGTCTGAAGTCCCGACAGTTCAATCAGTCCGGGTACTAAGTGAGTTTCTAGAGGTTTTCCCTGAAGATCTGCCAAGGGTACCTCCAAATAGGGAAATAAAATTAGGTATTGATCTTGTTCATGATACTCAACCCATCTCTATCTCTCTATATTGTATGGCTCCGACCGAACTAAAGAGTTAAAGAAGCAGCTTAAGGACCTCTTAGATAAAGGTTTCATCAGACCCAGTGTTTCTCCGTGGGGTGATTCAGTCCTTTTTATGTGCAAGAAATATGGCACTCTCAAAATGTGTATAGCTTATACACAGCTAAACATGGTTACGATCAAGAACAAGTATCCCATTTCTAGGATTGACGATTTGTTCGATCAGCTTCAGGGTGCTGGGTCATTTTCCAAGATTGACCTTAGGTCGGGATTCCATTACTTGAAAGTCAGGGAGTAAGACATTCCAAAAATATCTTTTTGAACAAGGTACAACCATTTTAAGTTGATAGTTTTGTCATTTGGACTGACAAATGCTCCTGCAGCCTTTATGGATTTGAAGCATAGGGTCTTCAAGTAGTATCTGGATATATTTATCATTGTCTTTATAGATGACATACTGGTGTATTCTAGGAGTTAGAAGGAATATGCATACCATTTGAGAATAGTGTTGCAGACCTTTAAGGACCTTCAATTATATGCAAAGTTTGGCAAATATGAATTTTGGTTGTTATCTATTACTTTTTTGGGGCATGTCATTTCAGGGGATGGTATTCAAGTAGATCCTCAGAAGACTAATGCAGTGAAGCACTAGCCTAGACCCATCACTCCATTCAATATCAGGAGCTTTTTGGGTTTGGGTGGGTATTATAGATCATTTGCGGAAGGGTTCTCCTCTATCGCCGCACCATTGACTAAGCTGACCCAAAAGAAAGTGAAGTTTATATGGTCGGATACATGCGAGAAGAGTTTCTAAGAGTTGAAGGATAGATTGAATTCAGCTTTGGTGTTAGCCTTATCGAAGGGGTTAGATGGATTTATAGTGTATTATGATGCTTCTAGAGTTGGGTTAGGTTGTGTGTAGATGCAAAATGGGAGAGCGGTAGCCTATTCCTCCAGGTAACTTAAGTATCATAAAAAGAATTACCCAACTCATGACTTGGAGTTAGCTGTTGTGGTTTTTACCTTGAAAATTTGAAGGCACTACTACTATGGTGTGCATGTTGATGTTTTCACTGACCATAAGAGCCTTCAGTATGTATTTTCTCAGCAGAAGATGAACCTTCATTAAAGAAGGTGGTTGGAGTTGTTGAAAGATTTTGACATGAATGTGTTCTATCATCCGGTCAAGGCCAACAAGGTGACAGACGCACTGAGTAGGCTGCCTATGGGTAGTGTGTCACATTTGAAAGAGGAAGAATAGGAATTAGCCAAGAAGGTGCATAGTTTTTCCCGTTTAGGAGTACGATAGATCAATAGTAATGATGGAGGAGTAGTAGTTCAAAATGATTTGGAATCATCTTTGGTAGTGGAAGTGAAGGAGAAACAACAAAGTAATCCCATACTTAGCCAAATATTGGAAGTAGTCCAGCAACAGAAGGTTGAGGTTTTCTCCCAAGGGGGAGATGGCATACTTCACTATCAAGGTAGGCTTTATGTTCTAGATGTAGATGAGTTGAGGGAAAGGATACTAGATGAGACTCATGGTTTGAGGTATTTCATTTATCCGGGTTCTACTAAGATGTACCAAAAGTTATGAGAAATTTATTGGTGGAATGGTATTAAGAGGGACATAGCAGAGTTTGTGGCCAAGTTTCCGAATTACCAGCATGTTAAAGTTGAACACCAGAAGATGGAAGGTACGTTACAAGAGACTAGTATCCCTACTTAGATGTGGGAAGTAGTGAATATTTATTTCATCACAGGGTTGCCTCGTACAAGATGTCAACATGACTCAATTTGGGTTATAGTAAGTTGAATGAATAAATTGGCTTATTTCCTACTTATCAAGACTTTAGATACCACTGAAGATTATGCCAAAATGTATATTCTCAAGTTAGTAAGGCTTCATGGGATACTTTTATCCATCATCTCAGATAGAGGCATGCAGTTCTATTCACAGTTTTGGAAGTCTTTTTAGAAGGGCCTTGGTACAAGGTTAAGCTTAGTACTGCCTTTCATTCACAGACCGATGGTCAGGATGAACGTAAAATTCAGACATTAGAAGACATGCTGAGGGCGTCTGTTTAAAACTTTAAAGGAAGTTTTGATGACCACCTACCTTTGATTGAGTTCACTTATAATAATAGTTATCATGCTAGCATTCAGATGGCTCCTTTAGAAGCATTGTATAGGCGTAGATACAGATCACCCATAGGATGGTTTGAGGTTGGTAAAGCGGCATTGATTGGACTAGATTCTATTCTTGAGACTATGGAAAAGGTTCAGTTGATTCGTGAAAGATTAATAACTTCTCAGAGCCATAAGAAATCGTATGCTGATGTAAGAAGAAGAGAGCTCAAGTTTGAAGTAGGCGATTGGGTATTCTTGAAGGTGTCGCCTATGAAGGAAATAATTAGACTTAGAAAGAAAGGGAAATTGAGTCCCTAATTTGTTGGCCCCTATGAGATAGTGAAGCATGTAGGAGAGGTCGCTTACGAATTGAATCTTCCATCTGAGTTATATATGGTTAACCTAGTGTTTCATGTTTTAATTCTTAAAAAGTTCATTGGAAATCCATCCATAATATTTTCCCTAAAGCGTATTGGGGTCAAGGAAAATTTGTCATAGGAGGAGATTCCTGCGGAGATACTAGATAGGCAGGTCCGAAGGCTAAGGAATAAGGAAGTAGCATCAGTAAAAGTTCTCTAGAGAAACTAATTTAGTGAAGAGGCCACTTGGGAAGATAAAGCAGACACGATGACCAATTATCCTCTTCTTTTTTGTTCTAACTCAGTTCCTGTCGAAGGTAAATCATTATTTTCAGCTAAAACTCATTCTCTTTATGTCTATTTAAGTATTCTTAAGTCATATACTATGTTATAAGTAAATGGATCCTTGTGATAGATATACGCTTGGTTAAGTTTGATATAGAGGTATTGATTCTTTCCCCAATCATAGATGAAGCACATTCAAGGATGAAAGTTTTAACGGGGGAGATATTATAATACCCCATGTCTGAAAGCCACTGTCCATCATACAACTCATTCCCTTGAGTTATACATACACCATACGCATCGTACCTAGGGCAGTGTAGAGTAGTTGAAGTCAGTTATAGATATGAGTTGACCCTGGAAATCTTTAGAGCATAGTACGAGTCATATGAAGTAAAGTCATGAGTTCAGTAGTGTAGGCTCCCTAAGATTCTATCCAATTTATGATTAGGTGGCTATAATTCATATTGAGATGATACTAGTCATAGTTTTAGACTCTTATGTTGGCCAGTGTATACCATCTTTAATCCTACCAAGATTACGAGTCATGAGGCTAACTCATATCTTCACCATACGAGTCGTATGGTTGACTCATCATGAATGGCGGTCAATTTCTAAAATGTTAAGTTAAGGGGACTTTTTGTCTTTTGCCCTCGTATATCTCCTAACCCACAACTTATACCCAAGAGAGGTGTTATTTTCCTCACTCTTTCAATCAATTAGCAACATCTTTTCTCCTTTCATCTTTAAGAACATAAAGATTAAGGTTTCTCTAATCAAGTAATCTTTTAAGTTCTCTTCACAAGTCAAGCTATTCCAGGTATGTGGGGTTTTAGGAACAAAGATAATCTTACATCCTTTCTCCCACAAACTATGATTTTAAGATTGAATTTACATGTTTTATACTAGGGTTCATCCCTTAAAATTTCATATATTGAAGCATATTATTATCTTATGATTTTAAAGGCTAAAGATGCTTAAAAGTTTCATAAAGTCATGTTTTGAACTTTATGATTGATATTGTGATTTGAATTTCATTACATTGATGTGGATTCTAATGAAAAAATTTTATATAGGTGTTGAGCCTACTATCTTGTTATAAGTTCTATGAAAGAAAGTAAGAGTTTCAAGATTTAAGAAGAAGCATTAAGTTTATAACAAAGTTTAAGCCTCTTGATGTTCCATTCATATGCATTATAGCATGATTTATAAAAGTTTGAAATTTTGATCTAAAGATAAGACATGAAATGCACAAGTGTTCATCTTGATTATGATTTAAAGTAAAGAAAAGCATAACTGGTTTTTAGTCTATAAACCCTTACACTATTTTAAGGTGGATTTCTTAAGTATGAGCATATATATAATCTAGGAGTAGTATTTAGCACCGAGAAGGAAATGCAGATGAGTGTATCCTGAATTCCTGGAAACTACGAGCCACCATAGGTTAAGCTTTTTCCCAATATGGATGAAGTATAGTGAGCACTTACGTTAAGGTTTTATTTCAATAGCAAGGGTAGAATATCTCTCCCCAATGCGGGTATGAAGTTGGACTCCATGGTAGCTCACATGGTTTATGTCGGTTATAAGAATCTCCCATATGTAAGAATGAAAGTGAGTATTTTAGAAACCAAGTGTTATGGCTCACTAAATGAAACACCCTAGTTTCTGAACCTTAGAAAATTTCCTTAATTTTTTATTTCTGGGAAAGATACGACTTAGGGGAACTAGTTGTACACTTGGGTATAGGTGGTATGGTCTAGTCATATGCTGACTAGTGTTGGTTGGTGGGATAGATGTAGTTACTGGAATAGGTACAATTTGGGTGGTAAGTCGTAAAGTTGGGTACAGGCTATTTGGTTAGTTCACTTAACCTTAGACTTGGTTACTTAATTTGGATCTGAGTATGAGTGGCTCACCATGAGCCGTAATCCAAGGTACGGGTCATACCCAGGACTCATATGGTGGTTAGTGTTCAAACATTATAGATTTTATTCTTCCAGGGGTATAGCTTATGGTTACTAGTCATACACTTGAATACAACTTGGGTTTAGGTATGTCGTACCTTGGACAGTGTTGGGTCCAAGAGGAAAATCCTAGGGTACAAGCGGTAGGTAACACTCATACCAGATGGGTACGACTCATAAGGGTCGGTCGTACCCTATGGTGGGAATTTAATGCAATTTAAGTGAGGACAATTTGGATAATTCCTTACTTATCCTAATAAGGTCCCACAACTTATATTGCACTTGGGAGTTTATTTGCCCTATTATTCTATTCTTAAATACTTGGGAAACACTCTTAAATCCTCTTTAGAGTTCTTGGGCAAATGAATCTAGGGTTTCATCTTAAGGAGTAAATTGGTGCTTGTCTTGGTGATTTCTATCCATTATCAACTTGGTATAAGGCATGTTCTCTTCCCTCATTGTTAGTTCCAACTAAAGGTATAGTTTTATACAATATTTTTTATTTGAATGTTGTATGATTTTGGGTTTTCAAATATGATTTGAGGGTTTTGGTTATAAATGCTTGGTTATGTTTTTTCCAATTTTAAATTATGCCTCTATATACATTAATGGTTGGTTTGGATAATTGGTAGCATGGGAATGGTTCATTGGTAATGGACTTTGGTTTTGGAAATACTATGCCCCCAATGTGTTTGATGAAATACATTTAACAATGTTTTCACTATAATATTTATTTTTCAATGGAACTTATGCATGGTTTAAACTTGGTAATGGAATCCTAAATGATATGAACGGTTTAAATAGATTGTAAAGGACTTGGTGGCCATGATTTTGGTTAATGAAATCATATGGGATACATGGAAATCCCCTAAGGATTACGAAAGGATAATACTTGCAAGTTATTATTGGTATGGTGATACCACTACTAATAGCGTTGGTTAATAATAACGGAATAATGATTTGGTTGGAAAATGGTTTTAATTGAGCTTAAAGGAGGGATGTGTAGCAGAGCCGGGGAAGGTGGAGGTCCCGGGGGATCTAAATTGGAAACTTATTTTTTTCGATGTGAGGTTTGGTCCTAGAGACCGTGTGCATGATATCACACTATATATTTTGGGGGATGTACTAGTCATCCCAGGTTTTCTTCCCTGGTCGTGCGGATTCACGCACTGGGGCCCTTTTAGTAGGGAGAGCTAAACCCATGTATCCCGTGGGTAGTTAAGACAGCAAAGTTATGCAGCCCAGGTAAAGATTTTAATGGTATGCTAAACTTGGGCCCCTTTACCGACATTGTTATATATATATACCCATCCATATCACGCAACCATACATATATATATGTATGTATGGTTGTGTGCATATGGATGGGATTTACTTGGTCTTATAAATGGAGTTATTTTATCTTTGTCCTTAGTTCATACTAGCGCTAACCCGCTAACCCGTCTTCAGGCGCTGTTTCTTTATGCGATGCAAGAATCGGCTATTCCACCTCTCTTGCTTAGCATTTAGATATTCAGGTTCAGTATTTAGATTGAAGTAGTGAGTTTTCATTATTTTGGCAGGCTCCATTTCATGGATGTTATTTCATACCTTGACTTATTAATGTATATTAGTTTTGGCTATGGTTGGGGGCATGTCCCAATAGGATTTTGGTATTTTTTTGGTTAGAGGCTTTTTGGCAGTGCTATGGGTTGGTATGGGCGGGATAGGTATCTGTGTTGTCCTTAATATTGTCATTGGTATTGGGATGACATCATTGGACATAATTTCTCATTGTTCCATCATTTTTCATGTTGGGATTATTGATATTTTATTTTGGGTCATATTTGGTTATAGACTGCTCCATGGACCTTGTTTCAGTATTAGTTTGGCTTGGTGGTTTGGTTGGTACGGTTTGATGGACAGGATGACTTAGTAGGGCTGGTCTAGGAATAGACTTATCCTAAAGTCAGTCCTTGTCCAGTTATGCTATTTTGTTATATGTTTGAAATTCAGCTAACTTAGGGTAGACGACTGGAGGTTGGGATGGGTAACGGGGGTGGTCTCGGGTCCCGGTTGGACCTGGGATTCCCATTATAACAAAGCCCCCAGGTTGGGTCATGTCAAGTTGGTACCATAGCTTTAGGTTCATGGTCAATTGGGAGTCCACAAAATCGTGTCTGGTAAAGTCAATTTTAATGGTGTATAGCGCACCACACTCATAAGAGAAAGGCTACAAGGAATTTAGGAATGTTTCACTTTCTTGGTATTATATTTTCAAGCTTGGAGTTTAAGTCCTAGAATTCCTCTCTAATCCTTGGGTTTTCACTTTTTAGATCATGTCTCGACAATATACACAAAAAAACTTTTCAGTCCCATCTGGGGACAATATTTATGGGGTACATCCTACGTCTGGAGTTCTTCTTTGATCTTAGGGTCCTATGTCTGATTGTTCTAGAGTTCTTTCGATTGCTACTAGTCTTCCTTAGGTGAGGTGACTAATGCAGAATTTTGATAGTTTATTCATACTATTGCTCAATCGATTGATACTCAGGTTGAGTGGGATGCGTCTGGTGAGATGCCTGCTGAGTCTACAAGGGTTGGTCAATTTATGAAATAGAATTCTCCTACTTTTACTGGTGTGAAGGTGGTGGAGGATCCTTATGTTTTCTTAGATTAAATAGAGAGGATATTTATAATGATGTAGGCTACTAATATGGAAGGTGCAAACTTGGCAGGTTATCACCTTAAGGATGTTACGTACCAATGGTACGAAGAGTGGGATAGGAATAGGGGTGATGTGGAGGAGTTTTCCTTATGGGATACCTTTTCTGGTGATTTTCTGGATCGTATCTTTCCTCAAAAGCTGAGGGAAGCAAAGATGGAAAGGTTTGTGAATCTTAAGCAATAGAGAATGTCTGTCAAGAAATATGCCTTGAAGTTTCATTAACTGTCAAGATATACTTCTGAATTGGTTGTTGAAATAAGAGCAAGGATGAGAAATTTCACTTCCGGGCTATCTGGAGATTTGACCTTGGAAAGAAAAACTACTTTGTTGATCAAGAATATGTACATTTTGAGGTTAGTTGTCCACATGCAGCAGGTGGAGGATGAGGAGAAAAAATAGGCAGAGTTCGGAGATAGGCGAGGTAAGAGTAGCTTTTTGGACCGGGGAGGTGCTCAGTTGTAAAGTTTTTTAGATAGAGGTAAATAGCTAAAAAAGAAGTGGGGGAGCTCTGGTTCATTCTCTACTACTAGTGCTTCTTACGCGAGGCAGTCCGTGATAGGTATCAGCAAGGTGGTAATAATTTCTAAGCATAGGGTGCCCAATCTCAAGTGAATGGGGGTCAGCCAATTTCTTTATGCCCTTCTTATCGATTTTGTGGTCATCTTTATTGGGGTTATTGTGATGAAGAAAGGGACAAGTGTTTTAAATATGTCCAGCCAGGCCTATGCTCAAGAATTGTTTGGTTGGTAAGGGAGCGGTCAAAGCTCTGGTTTCTTCATCTTCTATTCCTACACCTAGTGGTGCGACTTTGGTATATGATCCTATTTCTAGTACCGGTACTGGCCATAATAGGTTGTATGCTCTTACATCTCGGCAAGAATCTGAGGCATAACTTGGTGTCGTTACTGGTATGTTACAACTCTTATCTCGTGACTTGTATTGTCTGCTTGATCTGGGGTCCACTCTTTTTTATGTTGGTGTATGTATTGGTTTTAATCCTGAGGTTGTTTCAGATCCTTTTTTTGTTTCTACTCCAATAGGTGACTTGATTATTACTAAGAGAGTCTATAGGGGGTGTGCGGTATTTATAGGTGGTAGGCAAACTTTGATGAATTTGTTTGAACTTGATATAGTGGATTTTGATATTATTCTAGGGATGGATTGGTTACACTCTTGTTACATGTACTTGGATTATCGGACCCGTAAGGTTGTCTTTAGGTTCCCTGGTGAACCAATTATAGAGTGGGAGGGTGGCTCCCTATCTCCTAGGGGGAGGTTTATTTCTTATCTTAGAGCTCATAGGTTAATCTCTAAAGGTTGTCTTTATCACTTGATTTGAGTTAAATATTTTAACTCAGAAGGTCCTTCTTTACAGTCAGTTTTGGTGGTAAATAAGATTCCTGAGATCTTTCCAGATAATCTTCCTGGTGTTCCTCCAGATAGGGAAATAAAGTTTGGTATTGATTTGGTTCCGAACACTCGTCCAATATTTATTCCTCCTTATTGAATGGCTCTGGCTGAGTTGAAGGAACTCAAGGATCAACTTAAGGATCTTCTAGATAAGGGGTTTATTCATCCTAGTGTATCCCATAGGGTGCACCGATATTGTTCATGCACAAGAAGGATGGTTCCCTTCGGATGTGCATTGACTATCGATAGTTGAATAAGGTAACGATCAAGAATAAGTATCCTCTTCCAAGGATAGATGACTTTTTTGATTAGTTGCAAGGTGCCAAGTTTTTTTCTAAGTTAGATCTTCGGTATGGGTATCATTAGCTTAAGATTAGGGAGGAGGATATCCCTAATAAGGTTTTTTGTACTCGGTATGGGCACTTTGAATTCTTTTTTATGTCATTTGGTTTGACTAATGCCCTGGCGGCATTTATGGACTTGATGAACAGGGTTTTCAGGAAGTTCTTGGATCTCTTTGTCATTTTGTTTATTGATGACATTTTGGTTTATTCCAAAAGTGAGGTGGATCATGCTAATCACCTATGTGTGGTATTGCAGACCTTGAAGGAACAACAGTTGTATGCCAAGTTCTCTAAGTGTGAGTTTTATTTAAACTCTGTGACTTTTCTTGGTCATTTTATTTTTAACAAAGGGATCATGCTAGATCCGGAAAAGTTGGTTTTGGTTAAACGATGGTCTAGACCCACGTCTCTAATTGATATTCAGAGCTTCTTGGGTTTGGCTGGGTATTATCGGTAGTTTGTGGAGAGCTTTTCTATGATAGCTACTCCTTTAACTAAGTTGACTCAGAAAAAGGTAAAGTTTTCTTGGTCGGATGCTTGTGAGGGAAGTTTTGAGAAGTTGAAAGATAAGCTAACTTCGGCTCCGATCTTGACATTGCCTGAGGGTAGTGAGGGGTTTTTGGTTTATTGTGATGTATCTAGGGTAAAATTGGTTAAGGATTGATGCAGCATGGGAAGGTGATTGCCTATGCTTCCAGGCAGTTGAAGGTACATGAGAGGAATTATCCTACTCATGATTTGGAACTGTTGGTGATGGTTTTTACTTTAAAAATGTGGTGTCATTATCTGTATGGAGTGAACATAAATATCTTTTCTGATCATAAGAGTCTACAGTATGTGTTCACTCAAAAGGAGCTAAATCTCAGGAAAAAAAGATGGTTGGATCTTCTCAAAGACTATGACATGAGTCTTCACTATCACCCAGGTAAGGCTAATATGGTTGTTGATGCTCTTTAGGTTATCCATGGGGAGTTTGGCTCATGTGGAAGAAGAAAAGTAGGAATTGGTGAAAGATATTCACCGTTTGGCTAATCTTAGATTTTGTCTTTTGTACTCCAAGGATAGTGAGGTGATGGTACAGGAAGTGGTTTGGTCGTCTCTTAGTGAAGAGATTAAGGAGAAGCAAGTGTGAGATCCTATCTTGATAAAAATCAAGAGAAATGTGGGTATGCAGAAGGTAATGTTGATTGAGGTCAGTGGTGACGGTACTTTACTGTACCAAGGGAGGTTGTGCATTCCTGATGTCGACGGTTTTGACAAAAGATCTTGGATGAGGCACATGAATCGCGTTACACTGTACATCCCGGCTCGACGAAGATGTATCATGATCTCAAGGAGATGTATTGATGGAATGGTATGAAAAGGGACATGGCTGATATTGTTGCCAAGTGCTTGGTGTGTCAACAAGTTAAAGTTGAACACATAAGGCCTGTTGGGCTGTATCTAGAGATTTTTTTGCCCAAATAAAAATGGGAGGTAATCAATATGGATTTAGTTACAGATCTTCCTCGATCGCGAAACTAATTTGATTTGATTTAGGTTATCATAGATAGGATGACAAAGTCTGCTCGCTTCTTACCAGTGAGAGCTACCTTCTCGGTAGAGGATTATTCAAAGATATATCTTCAGGAGGTTGTGAAGCTGCATAGGGTACCTATTTTGATTATCTCTGATTGTGGTACACAGTTTTTATCTTATTTTTGGCAGTCTTTTCAAAAGGGATTGGTACTAAGGTGAGTTTGAGTACTGATTTCATCCTTAAACTGATGGGCAAGCGAAAAGAACTATTCATATATTGGAGGATATGCTTCGGGCATGTGTAGTTGATAATGGTGGTGGTTAGGTTGACCATCTACCTTTGGTAGAGTTTTCTTAAAACAATAGCTATCATTCTAGTATTAGTATAGCCTCTTTTGGGGCATTTTATGGTAGGAGATGTAGATCTCCTATTGGTTGGTTCGAGCTTGGTGAGGCGAATATGTTCAGTCCAGATTTGGTCTATCAAGTTATGGAAAAGGTGACGGTGATTCGGGATAGGCTTAAGGCTGCCCAAAGTCTCCAAAAGTCCTATGCGGATGTAAGGCTTAGAGACTTGGAGTTTGAGGTTGGCGATAAGGTGTTCCTCAAGATATCTCCTATGAATGGAGTAATGCGGTTTGGAATAAAGGGGAAGCTCAGTACCCGATATATTGGTCCATGTGGTTTTGCGGAGGGTTGGAAATATTGCTTATGAATTTGAGTTGCCTTTTAGTTTGAACTCCATTCATCTGGTATTTCATGTCTCCATATTGAGAAAGTGTCTTGGTGATCCTTCTTCGATTGTTCCTTTGGAGGGGTTGGGTATCTCAGACTCTCTGTCTTATGAAGAGGTCCCAATTGAGATCCTGGATAGGCAGATTTGTTAGTTTCGAACCAAAGAGTGGCTTTGGTTAAGGTTCTTTGGCGGAACCATAAGGTGGAAGAAGCTACATGGAAAGCGGAGGGAGACATGTAGCCCAAGTATCCACATTTGTTTTCTGCTCCTGGGATTCGTGCAGAAGGTATTTTCTTTAACACATCTTTATTTTCTGAGTTTGTTCAAGGAAAGATTAACAACTTTGGCTCTTTGTTTTCAATCTTTGTTAAAGATTGAAATATATTTCATAATACAAATGACTCGTGCGTGTGATTACCCCTACCTTGTCCGTCATTCGGGGATGAACAAGTGGGGAAAAAATGACTTGGGGGAATGAGTCATACACTTGGGTACGGATGGTATGGTCCAGTTGTATGCTGACCAGTGTGGGTTGGTGGGATGGATGTAGCTACTGGAATGGGTACGATTTGGGTGGTACTAGTCATATAGTTGGGTACGGGTTGTTTAGTTACTTCACTTAACTCTTGGTAACTTAAGTTGGATCTGAGTACGAGTGGCTCACCGTGAGCCATAAGCGAGGTTACAAATCATACCTAGGACTCGTATGGTGGTAAGTGTTTAAAATTTCTGGATTCTATTCTGCCAGGGGTACGGTTTATGAGTACTAGTCATACACTTGAATACGACTTAAGTTTAGGTCTATCATACCTTAGACAGTGTTGGGTCCAAGAGGTAAGGCCTAGGGTACGAGAGGTAGGTATCACTCGTACCAAATGGGTACGACTTGTAAGGGTCAGTCGTACCCTAGGAAAAAAATTTAATGCAGTTTAAATGAGAGCAATCTGGACATTTCCCCACTTATCCTACTAAGGTCCCATGACTTATATTACACTTGGGAGGTTATTTTCCCCATTATTATATTCTTCAACACTTGAGAAACACTCTTAAATCCTCTCTAGAGTTCTTGGGCAAAGAAAGCTAGGGTTTCATCTTAAAGAGTAAATTGGGGCTTGTCTTGGTGATTTCTCTCCATCATCATCTTAGTTTAAGGCATGTTCACTTCCCTCATTGTTAGTTCCAACTAAAGGCATGGTTTTATACAATGTTTTATGACTTGAATATTGTATGATTTGGGTTTTCAAATATGACTTAGGGGTTTTTGTTATAAATGCTTCATTATGGTTTTCCCAGGTTTTAATTATGCTTCTATATGCATTAATGGTGATTTTGGATAATTGTTGCATAGGAATGGTTCGTTGGTAGTGGACTTTGGTTTTGGAAATACTCTGCCCCCAATATGTTTGATGAAATGCCTTTAATAATGTTTTCACTATAATATTGGTTTTTCTATGAAACTTATGCATGGTTTAAACTTGGTAATGGAACCCTAAATGATATGTACGATTTAAATGGTTTTAAATGGATTGGAAAGGCCTTGGTGGCCATGGTTTTGGTTAATTGGAAATCATGTGGGATACATGGAAATCTCCTAAGGATTGGCTAAGGATAATACTTGCAAGTTATTATTGGTATGACGATATCACCACTAGTAGCGTCGGTTAATAATAACAGAATAGTGGTTTGGTTGAAAAATGATTTTAATTAGGCTTAAAGGAGGGATGTGTAGTAGAGCCAAGGAAGGTGGAGGTCCCAAGGGATCTAAACTGGAAACTCATTTTTTCTTATGTGAGGTTTGGTCCTAGAGACCGTATGCATAATGTCACACTATATACTTTGGGTGATGTACTAGTCATCCTAGGTTTTCTTCCTTGGTCATGCGGCTTCATGCACTGGGACCCTTTCAGCAGGGGGAGATAAACCCATATAGCTCGTAGGTGGTTAAGTATAACAAAGTTACACTGTCTAGGTAAAGGTTTTAGTAGTATGCTAAACCTAGGCCCCTTTTCTAGCATGGTCATATATATATATGTGTGTGTGTGTGTATGGTTATGTGTATATGGATGGGTTTTACTTGGTTTTATAAATGGCATTATTTTATCCTTATCCTTAGTTCATGCTAGCGTTCACCCGCTAACCTGTATTCAAGCGTTGTATCCCCACGCGATGCAGGAAATGGTCGTTTCACTCCTCCTGCTTAGCATTCGAATATTCGGGGTTAGCATTTGGATTGAAGTGGTGAGCTTCCATCATTCCGGAATGCTCCATTTTATTGATGTTATTTCATACCATAACTTATTTATAGATATTGGTTTTGGCTATTATTGGGGGCATGTCCCAACCAAATTTTGGTATTATTTGTGTTATAGGCTTCGTGGTACTGGTATGGGTTGGTATGGGTGGGATCGACATTTATGTCGGCCTTAATATTGGCATTGGTATTGGGGCTGATATCATTGGACTTAATTTCTCATTGTTCGATCGTATTTTATTTTGGGATTAATCATATTATGTTTTGGATCTCATTTGGTTATGGCCAGGTTCAAGGCCTTAGTTCGATATTGGTTTGGCTTTGTGGTTTGGTTGGTACGGTTTGGTGGATGGGATGGCTTGGTAGGGCTGGTCTAGGAATAGACCTATCCTAAAGTCAGTCCTTGTCCAGTTATGATATCTTGTTATATGTTCAAAATTCATCCAACTCAGGGCAGACAACTGGTGGTTGGGATGGGTAATGGGGGTGTCTCCGATCTCGATTAGACCTGGGACGCCCATTATGATAAGGCCCCCGGGTTGGTTCGTGTCACTAAGTTTATTCTTATGATTTATTATCCATCTTTTATGATATTTTAGTCTTTAGATTTATTCAAGTCCAAGGTGAGTCATTTACGCTTAACATGTATTATTTGAAAGTTTATATATATATTCAGTTCTTGTTTAACTTATACATTCACTCCCACATACTCAGTACATTCCAGAGGTACTGACCCACATAAATGTCTATGTGCTACATTGTCTTATAATATAGGTTCTGGTGCTCGTTTCCAGCAGTACGATTGATTACGAGCATCATCACCTACATCCCAACTTTTGGTGATTCCTCATAGTCCGAGGACCCAACTTATCAGACTTTTATACATTTATGAAATTATTTTAGTTACTTGATTTCATTTATGTTCGGTTCAGCTAGGGTCTGTCCCTGTGGATCTCTAGTTAGTAGTAGAGGCTTGTCAGACTATGTATGTTTTAAGTTCCAAGAGTTTGTTTAAGGTTTCCCAGTTAAAGACTTACATTATGCTATGGAATTGTTTACCTTCATTTTCTATATATGTTAGTTTACTTGTCATGTGAGTTTCAAGCTAAATAGATATCATGGATTAGCTTAGGGCAATTTGTAGTCTTAAGCACCGTGTTACGTCCACGGGGAACTTCCGGGGCGTTACACATTACCTCTATGACCATTAAGTTTTATATTCATAACCTTCAATTATTTAATTATTTTGAGAGAACTGACTTACAATTTTAAAATTTGCATATATTATTAGGATGTCTTTAAATTTTTTGAAAGTATGCACTTGAGGAAATGGATATCAAATATGATAAAAGAGAGGAAGCAATACAATTATTAAGAGTTTAAGAGACCTGACTGACATGATTTTGAACCTTCTAAATTGTTTTACTATGAATTATGAATATAAAAAGTTCATGATGTAATAGCAAATAAAAAATAGACGGTTGTGTAGAGTTTAATCCATGGTGTGCTTGGACTTAATCCATGGCTAATTAGCTAAAGTAGCCATTTCTGTCATTCTTTCTAATATTTATTATATTATTCTCAGATAATTTCAGTCAAACCTTTTTATAGAGGTGAGAAAGTGATTTTTTTAACTATTTCTTTCGAGCTCTCATTTCTTTATGGTCTATTTAAAGACAATTTTCTTTAGTTAGGTGAGATAAGCTTGGCACCATCACGATTTGAGAAATTGGATCGTGACAACTTGGTTTTAGAGCCTAGGTTTCACTGGTACTATTTGGTACTGGAGCCGATGTTTAGTAGACTTCTGCAGATAGTACGGAGACGTCTATATCCTATCTTCGGGATGCTCTGAAGAATTTTTATGGAAAAATCTCATATTTTTTATCCATTTTTGTGTGTTGTGTCTGAATTGGTTTTTAATCATTATTGGTTCACTCCTTACGCAGATATCTAGGACACGGGGTACAGGAGCTGGGGATAAGACCCCGAACCCTTTACTAGAGTTCCTATTAAGGGATGAAGTCAATTTGCAAGTTAGGGGTAGGGTAGAGCAGCAACCCCAGTTTAAGATCAGGTTAGAAATCCATTACTTGATCCTGTCATAGCTCTTAAGACTGAGAGTGCTCCAAGTATTCCACCACCACAACATCAGGTGGGCTAAGGGGTAGCCCAGGCTCCACTAGGGTTTATATCTTTTTTAGTCCTTTGAGATTCATTGATACATTTATTAGGGTTAGTTAGCAGTCCACTAATTGAGGGAGGTCAGCCAACAATACAAGGTAGTATTGATTTATGGGCACAACCTGCAAAAGTGGTGCCTAGGGTAGAGATTTCACTAATATCAGTAGTCCCATAATGATGATAGGCGTATTTACACGCCTAAAGTACTATAATTTACCCATATTTTAGCTAAGTTTTGAGGACAAAATATATAATTCATGCACTTTTAGTCCTTTTTCCTGTAAGTGAGCTAACAAACGTGATTAGCAAGTTTTCAGGTATAAACGATGAAGATTTCAGCATTTTATGGATAACTTGACGCCCAAGGAAGCTTCACGAAAGAAGGAAAGGAGAGCTTGGACGCCTAGGGACTAAAAGTGACGCATGAAAAACCTGTCCCGGACAAAAACAGCATTTCTAGATTTATCTATTTCTATCTAGAGCTTGGACGCTTGGCTACGCTTTTTTCTATCTATTTCTTCATTTTCCCTTTATATTCTTACCATAGCTGTCAATTTATCTTCTAATTTTAATTCTTCTTTTTCTAACATTAAATATAAATGTTCACCTATTTTCTTATATCTTCTTCCAAGATTAGAAAATACTATTTTTATTTTTAATCCTTCGTGATTTTCATATATTTTTTCATCTATTATAAATTTTTCTTTGTTCATTTTATTGTAAATAGTTCATGTTGATATATATATTCTAAACTATCTATTTGTGATTCTAAATTTGATATTTCATCTTTTTGTGCATTCATTGAGTTTTTACTAACTCCGGCAAATATATTATAACGTAGTCTTTCTATTCTTATTTTTAATTCTTTACGTTTTTCAGAAATAATTTGTTTTAATTCTTTGTATTTTTGTACTTTATTCATTTAAACCATATTTATAGTATTTTGGTGGATATCTAAATCTGATTTTATCATAATTAGGTGGTATGTGTCTCATTCATCTAGATTTTAAATGGATTATTAATTTTGCTTCAATACTAGATATTAAGGTAATTAGGTAGGCTAATCTTTGTGGGTTTTCTTTTGTTTTATTTAGACTTATATATTCTGAATAATTACTAATTAAAGATTCTTTATTTTTTCTAAAAGCTTCTCTGTTTTTAAATGGTCTTCTCATAATTAATCCAATCTAAATTCAAACATATATGCTACTTCTATATTTTTTTAAATACCTGTGCTTTGATACCAATTGTAGGGGGGTACGGATTAGGCGCGGTAACTTTACTAGATAATAAATAGTTATTAATTTTAAGTAAATTATTTCGTGTATATTATTGGTTGATTTAATTTTCATTTTTATCTTCTTGACTTAAGATGTTTTATTAATTCATATTCTAAATTAGATATTATCGTAATTAAATTATCTAATGTTTTAGGATCTTCGTTAGTACTATGTAATCTTTTGTATTCTAGGTATAAACTATATAGTTTAGTTTCGATATCTTTTAATGATTTATTCTTTTCGTAAGATGTATTCATTAATTTGTGTAGTTTATTATTTTATCCTATTAAAATTTTAGCAATTCTTGTGTAGTATTTTATTCTAACTTTACTATATTCAATGCGTTTTTTTTCCAAATCTAATGCCTCTCTCATCTCTTGATAGTCTAGGCCAATAACCTTAATCAATATGCTATTATTATTGGTTGTTTAGATTATGCAACTATATCAGTTGCGCATATATTCACATAATATACATATTTGTGGTAGGTGATACAAACATTAAATTGTATATTATTTTTCCTCCAATAATTCTAATGCCTTACTCTTAATCGTCTAATTATATTTTGTTTAAAGTTAATTTCTATTGTTCAATTATTTATTCTTCCTTTTATGTATTTTTATTAACTAGACTCTAGGAATGTGCGTTGCACGTTTGTCCCTTACTATTGTATAACATGTAATTGTAAAAAGAAAAATTGTATATCAAACAAATATTAAACCTAATTTTTCATGAAAATTCTTTTGCTATTTTTTTTTTCACCAAAAGAGTACATATATTTTTACTAAAAGAAAATTTATGTCTTCACAATATACGGAAGTACAACAACGAATAGAAAAATAATATATATATTTTAATCAACAGAAAGTACGCGTTTTTACAATTGTACAAAAATACAACAAAGGATAACATGTAATGCTTACATATTTAAGTTGGTGAATGCACTATTTTATCAATAGATTGTTTTAGTTAGATCCTCAACACAAGAAATAAATAATAATAATCAAATTAAAGAATAAATTAATAAACTTATCGTAAAACATCTTTGTTTGAGATGACCAAATGCTTCAAAAACAAAACAAAACAAGTCAATTTTAACTGGCATAATATGCAGAGTTAGCAGGAAGATTTACATACACTGCTTTTTAGACTCATGAAATATATTGATATATTATTATTGTTAATATGTTTGTCTATGAATAAAAGAATTTCTAAATACACAAAGAAAAGAATTTTATGTACACAGAGAATTGAAAGTGAAAAAATTTGAGAGTGAAAAAATACGATAAGAAACATGTAAATTTATGAGGGAGAAAACGAAGAAAACGTCCTACAACTAAAAGTGAATGGCGTGTTTGAATTTTATTAGAAAAAAAGATTAATTTAATTAGTTGCCCAATAAATTTACCAAATAATATAATTTTCTTGTGTTATTTTATTTAATAAGTATATTATATTACATAGTTTAAATGACTAAAACTTGTTGTAAACTTTTTTTTTTTTTTGGTTATAACTATTATTATTTTTGGTAAAAAGTTGTAATTATACAAAAGAAAAATGGGGGGGGGGGGGGGGGGGGGGGAATTATAGTAATTTTTTTATTATAACAATTTTTGGGCAATAAAACCTAATAACCGTAGGATTCATTGCTTGATTATATCATAGGAGTTCTAATACAATTCATACTTTGAATTCGGCCTCTAAGAATTTTTCATACAACATATTTTAGGAGTCTTTTAATTTTTCACTATTTAGGAGATAATATTATAAAGATAATTAATTAATAATTGAGGAAAATAAGTGAAAAAATGATTTTATCTATTGCAAGATCTTTTAGTGAAAACATAAAGTTAAAACAACATTTCTAAGGCTCTTCACACTTTTAATATAGTATAGATTAACGGCTTGACATGATGCATACGTGCAACGAACGTAGACTAAACTAGCAGAGGCGGCTCAAGCACATTGGTGGCCAAAGGTGAAAGTTAAATGGGAAACCTTAAACTCAACAACAACAAAAATTATATACATTTTTATCTAAAATCTATTTTTTCTAGCCTTTTGAGATGCAAAATTGTTATTTTTTTTTATAATCAATTTCTTCTAATAATTCCTTTTCAATTGATAATATAGCCAATCCACTTGATCTTTCTTGAGACATTGTTGATCTTAAATAAGATTTTATCATTTTAATTTTGAAAAACTTTTTTTAGCAGAGGCAACAATTACAGGAATTATTAACATTATTCTATAAGCAATATAAGCATTTGAAAAAGAATCAAGTCTTTTTATTTGATTAAGTATCTTGATTAGAGAGTATTATCTTCTACTAGTACTATTTCTCTTAATATTTTTAATTCAGAAAATAAGTCTAAACCATCAATATCAGAATAAGTATTATGATTTAAGAAACATTCAAGATTAAGAAAATATTTCTTTAAATTCTTGTCATCTAAAGATTTCAATTTCTTTCCACTAAATAGAAAACCAAAAATATTTTCCTATGCTTCAAATTGTTCAAATCTAGTTTGAAGTGAAAAAATGGCTTGGTCTACAATGTATAAGAAGTAATCAACTCTACAAGATTCTTCAAGAGATTTTGTGATTTCATTATCAAAATTCTCATCAAATTATTTTTTCTATAAATCACACGTTTATTACGAAATTGAGGTTCTATATTCATCTCTAATGCAATTTCCTTTGCTGAAATCATAGCAGATATAAATCCTTCTTCTTCATATTTAAAAAAAAAAAAGGAAACTAGACCTCTTAATTGATCTATGACAACATCAATATGCATATCTTTTGATTGTAATTTTTTTCTAATTGAATTAACAACAAATAATAAATCATACCAAATAGTTATACCTAGTTAAAATTCAAAGTTCTCAAGCTCATAAATTTCTAAATAATTGGCTTCACTTTTAGTCTTTGGATTATCTTTAACTTCTACTAATTTCAATAAAGCATCTCTTATCTGTAGAGTTTGAAATCTTATTGCTTTAACACTTTCAATACGGCTTTTTCAGAGTGTTTGGGACAATGACTTAAGAGTTAAACTAGGTACATAATCTTTTAAATTTTTCATCGTTTAGTGGAAGAAGAAAATAGGGAATATATATGTTGTACCACTCCAAAGAATGATACAACTTTTGTACAAGAATTAGCCATCTCACAAAGTACCAAATTTAGATTATGACATCCACATGGTGTATAAAATGATCTAGAATTTATATGGAGTAACCTTTTTTCCACTCCTTGATGTTTTTCCTTCATATTAGATCCATTATCATATTCTTGCCCTCTTAGATTATCAATGTCAAGTCCAATACATTTTATTTCATCTAAAATAACTTCAAAAAGACTTTTTCCACTTTTATCATCCGCTTTTAAGATCTCTAAAAAAATATTTAATAATTTTTATTGGAGTTCCAGAAATATCTATGCTTCGTAATATGAAAGACATTTGATCTTGATGGCTTGTATCCGGTATACAATCAAGTATTATAGAGAAATACTTTATTTCTACAATTTTTAAAATAATTTTATTCTTAATTTCACTTGCCAACATACTTATCAATTCATTTTGAAAATTATGTCCAAGATAATGATTATGAATTTCATCAGGTTTAATTCTCTGAATATACCCTTGCATGATTGGATCAAATTTCACAATCACTTCAACAAGGCTTAACAAGCTTTCATTATTTTTTTGATATATTTTTTTCATTTTTTCCTCTAAATGCCAAATTATTTTTTCCAGTAATTTTTATGATAGAAATAATTCTTGACAATACACCTTTTCAATGTTCTTTATCTCTATTAATTTGATCTTGAATATTTTTATCAATTGTTCTATTGTTACGCAATTTAATTTCTAAATCAATCCACGAACTCATATTAATAATATGTTGGTTAGATGTTTCGTGAGATATAAGTTAAGCATTAAGATTTTTCCAATCTCTACTACCTTCACTAGCAAATTTATTGTTCTTAACATTAAAAGTAGTATTAAATAACTTGCAACAAAAATAAAATACTTTATTTAAATCTTTGAAATAAACTAACCATCTTCTTTCATGTCTTTCTCCATTTGCTATTTTTTGAAAATAACGTGTAGTAGAAAAATGTCTTAAAAAGTCATCCTTCTGAAAAATCTATGTCAATAATTCTAATTGATTCATTTTTTACTAATAGATCTCTTAACTTTGTATTAATATTATTCCATTGACTAGGATCATATATATTTTTAGTACAATTATTTGATTCATTTTTAAGGTCTTGATTTTTGAGAATCTGTATCTAACATTTCATTATTTTTCTCCTTTTCTTTTTGAATTATATCATCATTTAACTCAACCAAATTAGTGACTTGTTCATCTAAAGAACATTTTTCTAGTTTTTTGATTCAACTTGGTATTATTTGTCAAAAATTTATCAAGAGGTCCTTTTTGAGATTTTCTCAAATTATTTACTCTTTTTTTTACAAGTTTTGAATAACCGAATACATGTTTTCTAGTTGACATATTAAATTCTAACAAATAATTTAAATACAATCTGTACTATCAAATAAAAGAATATCAAATACAAAATTCAAAAATAATATAAAAAGTTAGAATGATATTATCCGATTCAAGAAATATAAAGGCTTGATTGATGATCCCAACTATCTTTTAGCTGCTTCAAAATGTGTTTTTCAAATTTGAAAATGAATTGTTTTCTCTTCGAAGTGAAATTAACAATAATATAATAATATTATCAATAACTTTTAAATTTTGGTACGAGTTCTTTGAGTCTTTGAACTTGAAGAAAGAGAATAAAGAAGAATAGAGGAAAGAGAGAAGAGAGAATCCGAGAAAAAGAAAAAATGTGAGATAAGTGGGCAAAAAAAAAAGGTAATTTAAGAGAGTAAAAGGAAAGGAAACGGTTTTTTATGGGAAATGTAAAAAGAGAATCCAACTCAATATTAAATTACCTATTCGTTAAAAATTGTAACAAGAAACTCCTATTTTTAAGTTTTTTTTAATCTAGTCCTATTTTTTATTTGTCTACCACTTTAAACAAAACTTGTTATAATTTTTTTTATACTACTAATACAATAATTGCTAGAAAATGAGGCCCCCATAATTAGAGGCGTTGGGAAACTGCCTAATTTCACTCCCTTAACAGCCGACACTGTAAACTTGTTGTATAATATAGATGATATACATGACTTACATAGGATATATACAATAGTCTTAAGTCATCGATAGCCCCTTTAAGTTGTCCCGAAATTTCACTTAAACCCCTCAACTCAGGACTGTACCTATCATGCCTCTAACCCACCCGAAATTTAAAATATTTGAGCATTTTTTTAACAAGTAGCTAAAAACATAAAACGAGTACAAACACTCGCGGTGATGTGGAAAAATAACGAATTAAACGATGACATTTGACATTGAATATAAAAATAACTAAAAAATAAATTATAAGAAGAAAAAAAAGAATATATATATATATATATATATATATATATATATATATATATATATATATATCAATTCACCTAACCTTCTTCCCCCTTTTTTTCTTTATTTTGATTTTTTTACCATTTCTGATGCCATTTCCAGTGCCATTTCTTCATAAAAAATAAATAAATCATCTTTTAATAATAATCAATCCAGCCATTTCTTCATAAAGCAACAAATCATCTTTTAAGATTTCTTTTGATATTTTTCTTTTTTTGTGTGGTGAATTTTTTAAGGTATGAATTTTTTAACAATTTTGAACCAAATTTTAGATTCTTCAATCTAGCCGGCAAAAATGAAGTTCGCCGGAAAACTTTTTGATTCAATTAAATTTTTATTTTTGATCAAAAATCGACGAAATTCAAATGCAAATGAGTGAAATTAAGAATCAACTTGTTCAAATTGATGATTCTCCAAACTATAAATTTGTAAATAGGAGCTAAATGAAACTTGAAAATCGATGAAATTCAATTGTAAAGATTGAAATTGAGAGTCAAATGGTGGAAATAGTAGATACTCCAAATCCGAACTTTATAAAATAAATCTAAAATTCATTATGCATTTGGAGAGTCAAATGAAAAATTGAACTTCTTGATTGCACTGTTTTTCATGTTAATCATGTTCTTCTTGGTTGAATTTGTTGGTTGCACTGTTCTTCATGTTATTCCGGTGAAGGTCGATGATGAGGTTAGTAATGTTCAAGAACTTCAGATTCCGACACAGGCCTAAGTCTGGTGGAATGGACTTTAAAAATGTGTTCTTGGACAGGTCAAGGGAGCTCAGTTCCATTATGACTGAGAAGTTATTAAACAATTTCCCAGCCAGTTTGTTGCTCAAGAATTTGTAATAGTAAAATACAAAAAAAAATCTACTAGTAAAATACAACCAATTATGGAATTAAGAATTCCTTTTGCAATTTCTCTTTATTTGCAGATTTTGCAGATAAAAGCAAAGAAAAAAGAGTTTTTAAACTTTATCTTGCAGTATCCTGCAACTATGGAATCTTGATAAACACAAAAAACCAAAAAAGAAAAAAAAGGAAAAACTACGGGGTGAGGACATATGGTTGAGTTTTGTTTTTAAAATTTTGTTTTACTAATATTTTTTGGGGGCTCTTAGTGCCACTTGACACCTTTTTATTGGTGATTTAGTAAAAAAATCATCTCTCGTAACACGCGACATGCCATGTAGGCAAAAAAAGCTTGTGTGGATCAAATTTTGGGTGATTTAGGGACTTGATAGGTACGGACCTGAGTTGAGAGATTTAAGTGAAATTTCGGGACAAGTTTAAGGGGCTATCGATGACTTAAGCCTATACAATATATACTCATGACATACTGTGATACTTATGTATAAGTATGACATACACAATCTTCTTTTTCGCCAAATTTGACGTTGACAAAGGGATTTTTTTTTTCACGTGTAAGAAATGTTTAAAATTACCAAATAGTATGTCCATAAATTAATGTCTTGTACAATTGTCTTCGTCATTGTTTTTGTGGGGTAATTGATAGTTGAGAGTATTAAAACTCATTAAAAACAGTACATCACATCATCTTCAACTCTTCAATATTATAGCATTGCTATATTCCTTCTTAGAAGTAGCTAGCTAGAGATCGAGACCTATGGCTTCAGCAGTAGACATTGAGCCTCCCAATTCATCTATTTCTTCTGCTCCATCTTTCGCCATAAGACCACCTAATAATAATCATCCCACCACCTTCTTGAGAAGTATCTCTACAAAAGAGGCATCAAATTTCTCCGAAGAACTTTCCTATAGCCCGCCGCGCTTAAGCACTTCAGTCCTTCCTTCCAATACATGTCAAGGCCGTAATTCCCAGCCTTCAACGCCTCGCCTTTCGTTCACGCTTAATAATCCGTCTAAGTCAGTAGACGATCACGCAGAGTTTCATCAAACGAGTTATAGGTGCTCGTCTCAGCCTACTGAATTTTATTTATTCATTTTTTGTTTATTTTATTTTTCAACTGTAATTTACTGCAATTTATAGTATTTTCACCAATAGATGCATTACTTCCGTGCTGAAAAAGGACGGACAGATCTTGTCTGTGGCTGTATCCAACGGACTTGTGTACACGGGGTCTCAGGAGAATGTAATACGCGTGTGGAAGTTGCCTGAGTTTACTGAATGTGATCATCTTAAGACGAGGACGTCCATGGTGGTTTCATTACAAGTTTCGAATGATATGGTTTATGCAGCCTATGCTGATTGTAAGATTCGGGTGTGGCGTAGGACTTGGGAAGGTGTCATCAAACATGTCCGAGTTGCAACTATCCCAAAAGTCGGAAGTTATGTCCGGAGCTATATCTCTGGTAGAGATAAGATGGTAATTTTCCTGCCTCAATTATTCATTGTTTTAAGAAATTGAATTTGTTTCAAAATATATATTTAATACTTTAGAAAATAAACTCAAAGTCATCCGTATTGCTCTAATTAGTGAAATACTTAATATTTCAATTCAAAATTTTTATTACAATATTTTTTAACTTTGTCCTAAAAACTGTCTCGTGCCTTTTTAATAGTTTGTCACTTGGCTTCTTATCTTGCTTTTAGTTTTTCCTTTATATACAGAGAGAGATTGTTTACTGAGAGATGATTAACCCAGAGACTAAAAAAAAAAAATGTATATATAATTTGCTACGTGTTAAATATCCTTTTCTTTTCCAAAAAAAAATAAAATATGCAAAAATCTTTAAAAAGAGATGACATGAACGGAACAGTACAACTATATTTATTTTTCTATTATACTCCTTCGGTTCACTTTTACTTATCATGTTTCGCTTACAGAAATCAAACTGTATAAAATTTGATCAACATTTTAAGATGCATTTTTTTCATGATATTAATATTAGAAGAATTACAACTTATAGTATTTATTTTTTAGTTTTTGAAAATCTAAATTTTAAATTTAAGATGTTGAATTAATCTAATTCAATTTAACTTTGAAGAGGCGCGATTGTGGAAAGTAAATAAAATGATTTTGTATTTGCATTGAGTTTTTTGTTGTAGTAGTCAATAAGTGTTGATGCATGCATTAATGGTAGGAGGTACACTGTAAGCTGGCATATACACTGTTTCTCGGATCCCTGTTTCTCTCACTGTTATTCTGCAAGCATAACCATGCGCTTAGGGATATTTTGTGATCCACGACCACCTTTTTGGACTGAAATTATTCTATTTTTATTTCTTAATAGGATAACTTAGGTTTAAAGACACAACTAATACTAGGACCAAGCATGATGGAGAAGTTCCTTCATCTATAAACAGTGTGATGCATGAGAACTTATGATTTTTAACTTGAATATATTGATATGAAATTTCTAAAAGAAAATTGAAACTATTTATATTTTTGGGAGTACTGAAATTTGTATCTTTGAATCTTGGATTTGCTCTGCGAAGCGGTAGAGCCAAAAGCTTTTTTTTTTTTTAAATCATAACTCGAGGTTTTCACAAGGGCACATAGATATTGATAGTAATTATATGACCTTTTCACAAGAGCTTTTGTAAGAAATAGACATATATCAAAGATCTTTGTTGTGTTATTTTTTTAATATTAAAATTATAAGAGGACATGTGAGATCATTTTCTACAGTCACTTTCATTTTGAAAAGAAGTTCAAATTATTTATCCTTATCAATCTTAAAGATTACGTAGCAAAGCCAAGTAAACACACTCCTTCTGGTTCAGATGAACATGGGTGCAATATTTAATGACATTAGGTACTTATCTATTCAGAAAGGGGAAACGGTCATATTTACTGAAAATAGTTTAATAATGCCCTTAATTTTATATTGTTCTATAAATATATGCTCTTAAGAATATAAAAGTGGCTCAAATATGTCCTTCCTTAATTAACCCTATCCATTTTAGCCAAAAAAATGATATATTAACTCACCAAACCAACCCTTTTTATTCTTTCATCACTACCCACAATTATCAGAGGAAATGAGATCAACACTGTTACAATATCTATCATTACAACAAACATAAACCATCTGTTGGAAAAAATGTGGAAGCCACTATTGTTTTGGACATTTTCTAGCACTGTATTTATTGCAGCAAACCAAACTTTGATATGGACAGTTCTGGGAGCATATTTACTACATGTGCAACTACATCTTTGTGATTAAAGCACAGCAGCATCAACTTTAGTCATTTTCTAGCATCTAATTTAATGCATACTTGAAGCCTTGAGTTGCTTGTCTAACCAGAATAGTTCAAAATCGTCACTTTACTGTGTAGCTAGAAAAATTAATGCCTTCTAATGAATTATGACAGATGAAGCATATGGGACCAATATCATCCCTGGCAATTAACATATCAGATGATATCCTCTATTCAGCTTCCCTTGATAAAACAGTAAAAGTATGGCGACTCTCGGACCTCAAGTGCATAGAAACAATCCAGGCCCATAATGATCCGATAAACGCCATTGTTGTTGGTGATGATGGTGTCCTTTATACTGCTTCCGATGATGCCACGGTCCGAGTATGGCGTCGTAATTTTTGTAGTGGAGATGGGCCACATTCCCTCACTGTGAGCTTACCAGCAAAATGTTCACCAGTAAAGACATTAGCCTTAACAACTGATGGTGGGGTACTCTATGGAGGGTGCAGTGATGGTTACATTCATTACTGGCTAAAAGGTTGGTTCTCAGGGCAATTGCAATATGGGGGTGCACTTCTTGGACACACACATGCTGTAATGTGCTTGGCTAGTATGGCTAATTATTTGGTCAGTGGATCAGCTGACTCAACTTGCAGGGTGTGGTTAAGGGAGCAACAAGATTGTCAACATGTGTGTGTGGCCATTTTGCAAGGCCACAGAGGGCCTATTAGGTGTGTTTCCGTGTTCCAAGGAAGACTGAATGAGGAGAGTGAAGATGGTTGCATCATTTGCACAGGAAGTCTTGATGGAGTCCTCAAGATGTGGCATGTGAGACGCACCAGCATTAGAGATAAGGGCAAAGGTTCTTCACAGAATGCCTGCCAATATTTTGAGATTGCTTAAATCTGGACACCCGTTTATTTTTCGTGCAAGATGTGTTGTTTCTAACCAGAGACAGATCGAAGATTTTAAATAACTGCGCAGACATAGTATTAGTATCACTGACTATCCAATTGTTTGTGACAATATATAGGTACAGAGTTGCCCTGATTTCAACTTTGAGATAAGAGTAGAAGTGGCCAATGAATTCTTTATACCCTGTCCTCACAGATTGAGATCCGCAACAAAGGAACTAGCAATTACATAAATATTCTAGTATATTTTATAGTTCAGCTTCGTTTTAATATGTATGGTAATATCTAAATTTACTATCAGTTGACTTTGTAATTCACTCAATATACTGTGTTCTATTTTCCCTATTTTTCCTTTCTATACTTGGGGGATTGCGTGGTTGCTCATTGTACTAATTCCACATCTAATAATTTTTCGGGGGGCTTATGTTTTTCCTTCTAAACAATTTAAAGCTTTTCAAAACAAATAACACAATTCAATGTAGTATCAAGTAACGGCGCCATTTAAACAATATAAGACAAAAAGAAAAATTAGTGAAAATGTTTGTCCTGGCCACTTCAACATATTTAGTCAGCCTTGTGACATTCTTGATTGAAGAAATTGTAGAAAGCTAGTACACAGATACAGTTTTAGGAACGAATATGGTTCATCATCTCACTCTCACTCTGTGGAAAGACGAAATGAACGAGATGCAAACTCAAAAGTCGTCTCTAGAAGCTGTCAAAGAGTTGCTCCACGATACACGTGTGTGGACAAAAGCATGAACACATCACCAGATAAAAAGCAGCTCCAACATGGGTCAACATTTGGACTTTATAAACAACCAACACACAAGTGCCCCAACATCAATTCAACAACAAATAAGAAGATGACCCAGTTACAGCTGAATGGCCCAACTACAGCTGAATGATTTGTGTATTTTTCTAACATTGTAAAGGGATATAATTAGTTTAACTCAACCAATTGTAAAGAAGATAGCTGGATAGTTAGTTAAAATAGAAGGTTCTTTTCTATTCCATTAGCTTGTATAAATAAACGTGATTGACAAGGAATATACACACAAGAAAATTTTTAAATCGTCTCTTTTTTTCTACATAGTATCAGGGCAGTAGTTATTACATATACAAATCATCTTTCTCATTTAATTTTTTCTTCATCTAACCAATCTCTATAATGGTGAATGAAGTCGCTACTTCTTCTGTATCTTTTGGTTCCACTAGCAGGACTCCACCAGCTATGGATCCCACTCATGTTTTTTATCTTCACTCTTCAGATTCATCTAGAATGAACTTGGTTAACACTCCATTTGATGGGAGAGGTTATCAAGGGTGGAAAAGATCAATGCTTATAGCACTGTCAGCCAAGAACAAATTGGTTTTACCACAGGTGATGATGCTTCACCAGATCCTTAATCTCCAAATTTGCAATCTCGGAGCAGATGTAATGGCATGATAATATCTTGACTCCTTATATTCACTTTCCAAGGATATTGTTGATAGTGTGATATACTCTAGGACTGCTAAAGATTTGTGGGTAAGTCTTGAGCATAGATTTGGAGAATCTAGTGGAGCTAAGTTGTTTCACCTGCAAAAGGAACTAAATAGGTTAGTTTAAGGAAATAATGACATTGCAAGCTATTTCCCTAAACTTAAGAGACTCTGGGATGAGTTGGAATCCCTTGACTCTGATAAATGCACTTATATGTGTACTTGTGAAGGTAAATTAAAGCTAGAGAAATTTCTAGAAGATGAGAAACTTATACAATTTTTGATGGGTTTGCATGATGTCTAGGCTCAGACAAGAGAAAATATCTTAATAATGAATACATTTTCCAACATAAATGTTGTTTACTCTCTAATTTTACAAGATAAAAATTAGAGAAAAACCAATATGAGTCCTTTAATCCTAATTGGTTCTTCTTCCTTTATGATAAGCAACATAAATCAAAACAAATTTGGTAAGAACATCTAGAAAATTCCTAGTGCTATGCCTAATTCTGGATCTAGATCATTCAATTCTTATCCAAGGATGAACAATCATTAGCAGTTACCTAAATTCACAAGGACAAACTAGCCACAACAAAATTTAGGGTCAAGAAGAATATAATCCTAATGTGTCCTGTGATTTTTGTGGTAAGATCGGGCATGTTGATGATGATTGCTTCAGGCTACATGATTTTTTTGAAGATTTTTAGTTCACAAACAGTAAGGAAAGCCTGGTTCAAATTGAAGGAAATGGTGTTATAACTACAGAAGAAGGTGGCAAAACATAAGTGGCATGGATTTAATCAGTCAACACATGACCACGGAGCAATTCAAGCATTTCATTCAGATAGCCAAACTAAAATAAACAGAGAGATCATCTATGAACAAAGGATTTAAGATAAATGATAATGCAGTTGCTGGTACTATGCTTAAATATTTTGGAGCTTATCTTTCAGTTTTTAATTCTAGAATATGGATAGTAGACTTAGGTGCTTCTGAGAACATGAGTTACAATCTGTTCTTTTTTTCCATGACAACTCTTAAGGTTCATGTTAACATTAATCTACCTAATTTCAGTCCATTCGTGTAACTCACATAGGCAGTGTTCTAATTCCTAATGACCTCACACTGCATAATGTTCTTTATGTTCCAAGTTTCAATGACAATCTGCTCTCAATTCATAAATTCAGTGTCCAGTACAATTATACTCTTTCCTTTACTTCTAATAGTTCTGTCTTACAGGCCCTTTAATAAAGAGGCCTCAAGCTTTTGGTAAAGTAAAGGAAGGTGTATACTTGCTTCAAGTCATTCCTAAGGTGTCTAGTGGAAACCATGGCATTCACAAAGCTCCTTAATTTTTTTCTAGTTTTAATAGTTCTGATTTTAGTCCCAGTTCAGTTGCACTTTGTTTTCCAGTCCGTTTCAATACTAATTCTGATGTAAGGTTATAACATGTAAGATTTATGCATTTGCCTTATTCATCAATGAAAAATTTCAATTTCCTTACTATTCTAATTATGATTTTCATTGTGAAATCTGTCATTTAGCTAGGCAAGCTAGATTACCTTTTCCTATTAGTCATGTTAATTCTCAATCCATTTTTGATCTAGATCATATAGACACTTGAGGTCCCTACAAATCATCCACTCATAATAATTATAGGTACTTCTTGACTATAGTAGATGACTACAGTAGAGGACCCTAGACATACTTGCTAGCAACTAAAGGCAATGCATTTTTTGTCATTCAATGCTTCTTGAAAATGGTTGAAAGACAGTTTCACAAAAAGGTGAGGATTATCAGCTCTGATAATGCTATGGAGTTGGGGAAGAGTACAAAGGCTTCAATTTTTTTAACATCTTAAGGAATTATACATCATACATCTTGTGTTTCTACCCCACAAAAAATGGGGTAGCTGAAAGGAAACATAGACACCTGCTTGAAATTGCAAGGGCTTTCATATTTCAATCTAGAGTTCCTATGATCTATTAGGGTAAATGTATACTCACTTCCATATTTCTAATCAACATACTACCTTCCTGAGTTCTTGAAGGTAAAATGCCTTATGAAATTTTATTTGGCGAGGCACCCTCTTATCAGTTATTAAGATGCTTTGGTTGCTTGTGCTTTTCTAACAC
Organism: Capsicum pubescens; assembly: GCA_030864215.1. Taxonomy (NCBI): domain Eukaryota; kingdom Viridiplantae; phylum Streptophyta; class Magnoliopsida; order Solanales; family Solanaceae; genus Capsicum; species Capsicum pubescens. Next base: position 89,839,875 of record CM061549.1, on the reverse strand, counting down.
TCTATCTCATGGAAGGGGTAAATTTGATCCTAGAGCCACTAGATGTGTCTTCTTATGATACTCAAGTGATCAAAAGTGGTACAAACTTCTTGATCTAGTATCTAAGAAATTTTTTTGTGTCCTCTTATGGTCTACCCCACATGAAAGTATACGTGCTCGGACAAATAATATATTGACTCAAAAGAATCGAATATCGAGCCCACAATGACTACTTTTTTAGCAACTTACTCAATTTTTATTCGGACAATGTTATCTTCAAGTATTGTAGAGTATCAAAATGTTTGTGACCGTTTAGTAACTAAATAACTAATAGGAGAATAACAAAGTATGATAATAGCAAGTTAGTCAAATATGTAAATAATACGAGAGGAAATTCCAGGGCTAAGGTACTTTCTGCAATCATGCAAATCACTATTCTTATTGTTGGTCGTGTTGGTTATTGGGTTGTTGATTTACAGGGTTAATATTATGATTATGGTCTTTTGAGCCTTTAATCTTTTACCTAAAAGGACATCACAACTACATCGTTGAGCGCGGATATGATAATTCATTTTAGATGCTTTATCTTCCTGCAATTGAACCAAAGAAGGTGTTCCAGGTATATTTCTATCCTAGCCGCTAATTCAAATCATTCATTATTTAAAAGAATAAGAACTTGTTCCTTAAACCCTTTGATCTATCCAATTGTTCCTTTTTTAGGGTTCACAAAAGGATTAAACATCAATTTCAATGGTGGCCAATCATTAAAATAGTAAGAGCAAGAGAATAAGAACAACCCATGCGATAAACCAACAGTTAACTAACTCTAAGAGTATAAAAAAATCATGCATTCAACCTTAACCTAGAACAAGGAAATTTAACCACTCATGCTCAAGATCAACATCAATAAAATAGAAATAGTCATACCAAATTTAGAGTAAGAAAGTTGAATAGTAAAATAACCCTAAACAAAGCCTCATAAGTGTTTCTCCTTGTCTTCATGTCTGCCAAAACAATCTATTATAATAGTACAAGTGCTCCTTTTATAGTTGGGCTATATTGCACATTTTTAATACACCAACGTGCCACGTCGTTATCGCAGAGGATAAGTAGTGTGGCACGCTAGTATCGCGAAAACGTACTAGAATTTGCAAATTAACTTTTACACATTCTCCGTGCCATGCCCTTATCGCGAAGGATAAGTGTCATGCCAAGCTAATATCGCGCATGCTCACTGGAAATCGCCATCAATTTTTACCCCACCAATGTGCCACAACCTTATCACGGAATCTAGGGTCCTTGGCTTGCTGGTATGTTAATTTCTACATTTTCAGACTTGGTGTGTACTCATCCACTTTTGTCCTTAGTCCCAGGCGTTACAAACTTTGTTCTACTCTTCTCATGCTCAGCATATTGCTTCTAGAGCTTTCCATGATCCATAGGCTTAGAGTTTATGCTCAATCACATTCGTTTTTATCACATTCAGGTCCTACAACACTAATCATATCTATTAGCTTGAGGATACAATTTTAACTCAAACACAAGACATTTTGCAATATTTAGCTCATAGAACAAGCACATACATGGGTCATAATTGGCACTTAGACCTATAAATATGCCCAAGATCATGTCTAAAGATATCCACTTTGTGGAATATGTATTTTCTTTTTATTTTAAACATTTACATATCCCCACTCCTATTTTTCCTATCCCCACAGGAGAAGACCATCACTTTATTTTATCATCTTTCATTCTTTCTAAACTGATTGAGCCAGATTCCAACTTACCTCCTTTTAATATTTCTGAATTAACTTTTGATCATTTTGAATCCTCTTCTCCACCTGTCACACCATCTATTCCTTCAGAACCAGATATTTCACAATCTCTACCCCCTTCTAGAAGGTCTCAGAGGAGAAATATTAGCGATTTATCCTCTCATCTTAAGGACTACATTTGCAACACGATTTATCTTAGTAATGTCACTGAATCTTGTTTTTTCTACTCCTACTACACCCACTTGTCTGTTTGTTTACACTCTCTTTACTCCCAACCAAGCTATGCTATATTTTATTCCCTCTATCATTAAACCTAGTAGTTATTCTCAGACATGTACACATCCAGGTTGGGTGCAAGTAATACGGGATGATATTGATACTTTAATACTTAATCAAACTTAGGAAGTTGTTAATTCGCCGTAAGGTAGAAAGGCTTTGCCTTATAAGTCGGTTTATAAAGTGAAACAACATGCAAATGGTTCTCTTAAAAGGTTAAATGCATACTTAGTAATCAGAGGTGATATCCACCAGGAAGGGGTTGATTTCAATGAGACTTTTTATGCGGTGGTCAAGATGACTACCATCAGATGTTTACTGGCAATTGCAGCAAAAAAGAAATGGCAGATCTCACAACTTGATGGGAATAATGCCTTCTTGCAACGAACTTTGTAAGAAAAGGTTTATATGAAATTCCCTGCAGGCATAGAACCTCCTCAACCTATGTTTTGTCAACTTAAAAAATATCTCTATGGCTTAAAGAAAGCTTCTCGCCAATGGTATGGCAGGATTGTTGGAGCCCTAAACTTCAAGGGTTATATAGCCTCCCACAATGATTATGCCTTATTTCTTAAACAATCATGTGGCTTTATCACTATCATAGCTGCCTATGTAGATGATATTTTAATTACAGGGGATGCTACTGATGATATTCATAATCTTACGGTGTTTTATCATACTGAGTTTAAAATTAAGGATCTCAGTTCACTACATTATTTTTTGGACATGGAAATTCTACTTGAAGAACAGTAGATTATTATGAGTCAATGGAAATATACCTTGAATTTAATCAGTGAATTTGATGTTTCACACCTTTCTCCCGCTTCTTCTCCGTCGGATCCTTTCGTCAAGTTCTCTATAGATTCAGACAATCAAATGTCAGATAAGAGGTGTAAAAATGAACCCAAATTGAGCTGACCCGCCCAATAGTTAATGGGTTGAGTTCAAGATAATTTACTATTGGATAAAATCTCAACCCATTTTTAAATTGGGTTCAAATGAGCCCAATTCAATCTCCACTTCAACTCGTTTAATAGAAAAATTATTTTCTTAATGAAATTAGGAAAAACAAGAGATAGTGCATCCTCCAACTCTCAAATTGAACCACCTCACCTGACCCTAACCCCACTATGCCCCCAGCTTACCCCACCCCACCCTACCTCCATTAAATATATTCTTTTTATCTTAAAAAGCTTTTTATAAGTTTTTTTGGCCCCCACCCTACCCTATTCCCATCCCCCTCCCTACCCCAAACCCCCACCCCTACCTCTACGCTAAAAACATATTTTTTATTTTTTTTTAAAATATTTAAAATCTTTTCTTACCTCACGATCAAAATCCTACCCTCCTCCTTTCACCGCATCTCCTACCACTCCCTCAAAAGATATGTTTTTTAAGAAATATTTTTTAAAAATAAATAAATATTTTTTTAAAAAAATCTTACCCCAACCCTCATCTCCCCTACCCCCTGCACCCTCTATTATCCCACCCCCCAAAAATATAGTTTTTAAAGAAAGTTAATATTTTTTTTAAAAACACTTTTACCTCAACTCCCATCCCTTCCCTACCCCCACACCCCCATCCCCACACAACTCCTAAGTTTTTTTTAAAAAATATTTATTTAAAAAAAATTGTTTTTTTAAAATAAATTCTCACCCACCCCTATCACTCCCTAACCCCACCCCACCCCACCTCCATGACATATCCCTTTCCCAAAAAGTTATTTTCTAAAAAAAAATTTCTTTTTTAAAAAAGATTCTTACCTCATCCCTATCCTAACCTCGACCCCCTGCCCTACACCCCTCTCCAAAAAAGAAATTCTTATTTTTTAAAAAATATTTACCCCACGCCACCCCTAACCCCACTCTCTACCCACCCATCAAACTTCCCAACCCCATCCAAATTTATTTTCTTAAGTTGGGTTTACAAGGGGTAAATATTAATATGTTAATATTTTTTAGACTAAGCGGGTCAAATTGGGCGGGTCAAGATCCAACTCAATTTTTACCCATTTCAACCCAAAGTGAATTTGGACGGGTCATGACCCAACCCAATATTCAATTTAACCCATTAATCTTTTTCAATCTCAATCCAATCCGCCCATTTGACACCCATATGTCAGATCCTACACTTTACAAACATCTCATTGGAAAAATCAATTATTTAACTTAAACTAGACTAGATCTATGTTTTGTTGTCTTGACTCTCAGTTAATGTATGAAATGGCCTAGCATGGAACACTTCAAAGCAGATTTGAAAGACGTAAATTACCTAAAAGCTTATCAGAATCAGGGTATTTTTCTCAGCGATTCACCCTTCTTCTCTCTGAATTCTTATTACGGTACTAATTGGGCTTCTTGCAGTACTACACGACAGTTAGTCAGTCATTTTTTTATCAACTTGGGGTTCACCAATCTCCTGAAATCAGAGAAATAATCTTCTATTTCTCTTTCATCTACAGAAGCTGAATATCGATCAATGAGGAGATTAGTTATGGAATTAACCTGGTTGACAAGATTACTTACTAATGTATCAATTCCTTCCCCTCTCTTTTCTTCGGTTCACTTCGATAGTCAAGTAGCTCTCTATATTACTCGAAATCTTGTTTTCCATGAATGAACAAAGCACGTCAAGCATGTCGAGCTCGACTACCATTTTGTTCACTAATAGTATCTCTTGTTGGGTTCTAGATCAAAAGTGTTAATGGAAAATGCAGGGAACCAAAAAGAGGAAAAAATTGAGATAACACTCAAAAATGGAAAGTCTACTAATTCTCCCACATTGGTGGGAGAAGAAAACTTTCAAGTGTTTAAATTAAGGAATACTTACTCCACATGGTAAGTGAGGAAAGAACCAAGAGATGCCTCGTGCCATGGTCGTCATCGATCGCTCGACTCAACTTCGGATTTGGATTTGGATTTGTCAAATGATCAATCGATGAGATCCATCTTTGAGGACAAAATTTATTTGAACAGTCCGAAAAACCAAAGGAAAAACGTAACCAGTTTTGTTTGTAGTTTTTGAACCTTCATTAACGTGCATGCATGCAGTACAGAAATGCTGCTTCAGAAAGGATGCAACCCTTCGACTAAATGACACACTGATTCGGGAAAGTAGATGTCTATTCGGATAGTTGTGACTGTCCATAAAAAAGACATAATAATTCAATAAACAAACATGACTGTTCAGAAAGGATACACCTTTTCGATGAACCATTGCCTCCTTTCAGAAGGGGTACCTAATGGCTATATAAACCTGAATTTTTTTACAGGTTTATATGCAAAAAATTTTCTGCATTGAAACACTTCTTGCTTTCTGAAATACTCCGTGTGATCATCTAATTGTTGAGTGAGTTTAAAGAGAATTCAATCGTTTGAGGTACCACTATAGTCGAATTGTTAGGCTATTTTATTCTCGAAGGAAAATTCTGCAACCTCGGGTACTTGAGGGGAATTATTTCCTTAAGGACACTTCGTGTATTCGGAGGACTTGGCCTTTTTCTGTTTCATCTAATTTTCTAAAAAACACACTTCTTTGAAAGGTCTTTTTGATCTTGTGTTGAGGGTGTTAAATAAATTCATAGGTGTTCTTATTTTATACTTGAACTTGTGTTGAAGTTGTTGTGCCGAAATACTGATTTTGTGTACCCGTAAAAAAACAATCTTAAGGAAATAAATAATTTTTAGAATCTATGTTGCTTGGTTTTTGAAGATTAAAACTTTAAGCTTTCTATTCCATTTGAACTTAACTAGTGGTTTGAAGAAATAAAATCTTCATCACAAGTTAAAGATCACTCTGTTGACGATTGAATGTCATAAAAACTTCATCGTTAAACTAGAAACAAAGGGTGTTTAAAATTGCTACAAATTTATAAAGTAGTATTTTGATATACTAAAAGTAATTGTCTTTTTGTGACAAGAAAATAACTACGAACAGTCATGTGCATGATACTGCAATGACTATGGCAGCAACTAATATTTCCACAACGAGTCGTACGAGTGCTCCGCAGATAATGGCACCAGCGGAGAAAAAATTCACGGGTGTTGATTTCAAAAGGTGACAACAAAAGATGTTATTCTACCTTACAACTGTATGTCTTCAAAGATTTACATCTGAAGAAGCTTCAGAGGTGCCTAAGGGAACTTCTGACCAGGAGAAATTTATCGTTATAGAGGCGTGGAAATACTTCATTTTTTTATGTAGGAATTGCATTTTAAATGGCCTCCAAGATGAACTATACAACGTGTATAGAGGAATAAAGACGACAAATGAGTTGTGGGGTGTGCTAGAAATAAAATACAAGACTGAGGATGCTGGAACCAAGAAGTTCTTCGTTGTAAGATTCCTTGAGTTTAAAATGATTGACAAGAAGTCTGTTGTATCTCAAGTCCAGGAATTACAAGTGATCATCCAAGATCTCCTCGTGGAAGGTATGAGTTTGATGAATACCTTAGTTAAACATATTACAAATGTTCTTGATGTTCACATAAACTTTATTTTAGGTTTGATCGTGAACGAGGCATTTCAAGTCGCGGCGATAATAGAAAAGTTACCGCCTATGTGGAAGGATTTCAATAACTACTTGAAACATAAATGGAAAGAGATGTCAGTTGAAGATCTTATAGTAAGACTGCGCATTGAAGAAGACAACAAAGCCGCAGAAAGAAGGTTGAAAAGAAACTCTGCAATAAGTGGAGAAAATATTATAGAAGACGACCACAATAACTCCCAAAAGCGGAAGAAAGCTGGATAGAAAAACAATCAACCTAAGAAAAAATTCAAGGGGAAATACTTTAACTGTGGAAAAATTGGCCACAAGTAAATGGATTGTCGTGCCCCAAAGAAAGGCAAAAAGAAGGACAAAGAAAATATTTCTGAGTCCAAGAAAGAAATGGACGATCTGTGTGCCATGCTGTCTGAATGCAACTTGGTGGGAAATCCTCAAGAGTGGTGGATGGATTCCAATGCTACCCACCACGTTTATGCAAATAAGGAGTTGTTTGCTGCTTTTACTCCGACTCAAGGTGAAGAGAAGATATATATGGACAACTCCGTAACTGCAAAGGTTGAAGGAACAGAAAAATTTTGCTTGAAAATGACATCAGTCAAAGTGTTGACTTTGAACAATGTCCTGTATGTACCGGAGTTATGGAAGAACTTGATTTCTGTATCACTTCTTGATAAAAACAGATTCAAATGTATATTTGTTTTTGGAATAATTGTACTTAGTAAAGGAGAAGTGTACGTAGGAAAAGGCTAGATCACTGAAGGCCTATTCAAAATAAAAGTAATGAATTTTGAAATCAATAAAAGTATAGTTTCTTCTTACTTGCTTGAGTTTAATGATTTGTGGTATGAACGATTAGGACATATCAATTACAAAACATTGCAAAAACTGATTAACTTAGAAGTTTTGCCAAACTTTGAGTGCAATAAATCAAAACGTCAAACATGTATGGAATCAAAGTATGCTAAGCATCCGTATAAGTCCATTGAAAGGAATTCCAATCCCATAGACTTAATACACACTAATATTTGTGATATGAATTCAACACCATCTCGTGGTGAAAAAAAGTATTTTATAACTTTTATTGATGATTGCACTAGATATTATTATGTCTATTTTTTAAATAGTGAGGATGAAACAATAGATGCATTTAGGCAATATAAAACATAAGTTAAAAATCAGTTAGAGAAAAAGATCAAAACTATAAGAAGTGATATGGGCGGAGAATATGAATCTCCCTTTCAAAAATATGTATAGAGAATGGAATTATCCACCAAACTATAGCCTTGTATTCACCTCAATCTAATGGAATTATGGAAAGAAAAAATCAAACCTTGAAGGAAATAATGAATGTCTTACTTATAAGTTCAGGTTTATCATAAAACTTGTAGGGGAAAGCTATCCTTACAGCTAACCGAATACTCAATAGAGTGCTCCCGTAGTAAGACACAATCAATTTCATATGAAAAATGGAAAGGAAGGAAACCCAACTTGAAATATTTTAAAGTGTAGGGGTGTCTAGAAAAGGTCCAAGTTCCTATGCCTAAAAGGGTAAAAATAGGACCTAAGACGGTGGACTGTGTGTTCATAGAATATGCAAAAAGTAGTAAAGCATGTCGATTTTTGGTTCATAAATCTAAACATCCGAATATCACTAAAAATATGGTAATTGAATCAGATAATGCTGAATTATTTGAACATATATATCTGTATAAAACTAGATATGAATAATAAAGTGGAGGGTCTAAAAGACCTCGAGATAAACCAAGTGAGGATGTACATAATGATGAGAATCCAAAATGTAGTACACGACAAAGAATGACAACTTTATTTGGATCAGATTTTGTAATATTTCTCGTAGAAAATGAGCCTCAAATATTTAAAGAAGCGATGTCGTCTTCAGACTCATCCTTTTAGAAAAGGTTGTTAATCTTAAGCAACCGTACATGGGAGTTGGTTAATTTTCCTCTAAGAAATAAACCTTTATGTTCTAAATGAATCTTCAAAGGAAAAAATGAAAGCGGATGGTACTATTGATAAATACAAGGCAATACTTGTAGTAAAAGGCTTCAAACAAAAACAAGGCCTTGATTACTTTGATACATACTCGTCAGTAACAAGGATACGTCAATTCAGATATTAATTACCTTGGTTTCGGTATATGGTCTTGAAATCCATCAAATGGATGTGAAAATCACATTTCTAAATGGAGAATTGGAGGATGAAATTTACATGGAACAACCTTAGGGTTTTGTGGTTCCAGGAAAAGAAAATAAGGTGTGTAAACTTGTTAAGTCACTTTATGGACTAAAACAAGCACCTAAACAGTGGCATGCAAAGTTTGACCAAACCATGTTGACAAATGGGTTCAAGATAAATGAATGTGATAAATGTGTTTACATTATTTGTTTGTACGTGGATGATATATTGATCATTAGTAGAGACATTTCTGACATAAATGCTATGAAATGAATGCTCGAGAGCAAGTTTGATATGAAAGACCTTGGAGTTGCGGATGTGATATTAGGAATAAGAATCCATAGAACTCCACAAGGGTTGGAATTGTCACAGTCTCATTACATTAAAAAGTTACTAGACAAATTCAAGTATTTAGAATTTGGTATTGCCAAGACTCCATTGGACGTGATCTTCGCACTTCAAAAGAATGAGGGTGAAAGTGACTCACAGTTAGAATACACAAGAGTGATAGGATATTTAATGTATATCATGAACTGTGCATGACCAGACATAGCATGTGCTATTACTAAGTTAAGTCGGCACACGAGTAATCCTAATAAAACTTATTGGATGGCAATGAAAAGAGTTTTGGAGTATCTTAAATACACTCAAGACTATGCTTTGCATTATAATAAATATCCTATGGTACTTGAAGGGTTTAATGGTGCAAATTGTATCACTAGATCGAATAAAGTAAAATCCACAAGTGGATATGTATTTTCTATAGGTGGAGAAACAGTCTCTTGGAAATCATCTAAACAAGACATATATTGCTCGCTCTACAATGGAATAAGAATTTATCGCATTAGATAAAGCCGTTGAAGAAATAGAATGGCTCCTGAATTTCTTGGAAGATATTCCTTATTGTCCCAAACCACTGGCACCAGTATGTCTACACTGTGATAGTCAAGCTGCAGTAGGTAGGGCAGGGAGCATGATGTACAATGGTAACTATCGTCAGATAAGACGGAGATATAATACTATTATAGAACTTCTCTCTAGTGGAATTATAACTGTTGACTATGTGAAGTCAAAGGATAATATGTCGGATCCACTTACAAAAGGCCAATCTAGAGAAGGAGTTGAGAAGACATCCAAGGGAATGGGTTTACGGCCTAAGATAAGTCAGCATGGTGATAACTCTACCAAGCAGACTGGAGATCTTAAGAGATAGGTTTAAGGAGATCAAACAAAAGTGTGTCTGGCCGGTTCAACATTATCAATATACCCAACCCATTCTCATGATATAGACAATGTTTAGTAAATAAGGATAAGACTTATGAAGTGAAATCTTTTAATGATTATCTAAGTTTGGAAGATTTGACCAAATAGTTTAATCTATAGGATTGAACATTTAGAAATCACCTATGTGAGGGTGAAGTGGAAGCCACTTCAAAGAGAATGTTAGTAAAGGCCTATTCTTTAAGCTCTCATGAGATCGAGATGTGTTCATGGCTGAAATGAACAAAACTGTGAGAACCATAAATAGTAAAAGACTGGTTGTGTGACATGTGATATCTAGGTGTACATTAAAGATCGACGGTTCAAAGATATCAAATCTACTGATTGACCGAGTGCATCCGATGCATGTTCACTACGAAATGCTCAAAGGGAAACCTATTTATCCAGATGTAATCGGTCTTTGCTTGATGATCACATACTTTTTCGTAAAGTTTTACATAAAAAGTAGCCATTAACCATTTATATGGGGGATTGTTAGGATCTAGATCAAAAGTGTGAATGGAAAATAGAGGGAACCAAGTGGAGGGAAAAAATTGAGATAACACTAAAAAATGGGTACTAAAAAATGGAAAGTCTACTAATTCTCCCACATTGGTGGGAGAAGTAAACTTTCAAGTGTTTAAATTAAGGAACACTTACTCCACATAGTAAGTGAGGAAAGAACCAAGAGGTACCTCACGCCATCGTCGTCATCGCTCGCTCGGCTCGACTTCAGCTTCGGATTCAAATTCGGATTTGTCAAATGATCGATCGATGAGATCTATCCTTTTGGACAAAATTTATTTGAAAAGTACAAAAAATGAAAGGAAAAAAGCAACCAGTTTTGTTTGTAGTTTTTGAACCTCTATTAATGTACATGTATGTAGTGCAGAAACAACTGCAGAATGTGAAATGCTGCTGCGAAAGAGATGAAACCCTTCGACGAAATGACATATTGATTCGGGAAAGGAGATGTCTATTTTAATGGTTGTGACTGTCCATAAAAACACACAATGATTCAATGAATAGACATGACTGTTCAGAAAGGATACACCTTTTCGGTGAACAATTTCCACCTTTCAGAAGGGGCACCTAATATTTATATAAACCTGCATCTTTCCACAGGTTTAGATATGGAAATTTTTCTGTATTGAAACATTTCTTACTTTCTGAAATACTCTGTGTGATCATTTAATCGTTGAGTGAGTTTGAAGAGAATACTATCGTTTGAGGTACCACTACAGTTGGATTGTTAGGCCATTTTATCCTGGGAGGAAAATTACGTAACCTCGGGTACTTGAGGAAAATTATTTCCTTAAGGACACTCCGTGAATTCGGAGGACTTGACCTTATTCTGTTTCATCTAATTTTTTGAAAAACACACTTCTTTGAAAGTTCTTTTTGATCTTGTGTTAAGGGTGTTACATAACTTCATAGGTGTTCTTGTTTTATACTTGAACTTGTGGTGAAGTTGTTGTGCCAAAATACTGATTTTATGTACCCGTAAAACAACACTACTAAAAAAAAGGAAAACCAACCTCAAAATCAACCAAAATGCATGGTTGGTAAAAGTGTGGTAGCTTTTTAAAAATCGACCACGTCTGGTCGGTTTTTAAAAATATATATATATATTTTTAAAATTTATTATTATTTTATTAGAATAGAAAAAAGTAATTTTAAAAATAAAAAAATTCAAAATAAACCGACCACAAATGGTCGGTTTTATTTTAAAATTAATTAATTAAATTTATTAAAATCGACCACTTGTGGTCGGTTTACTTTTAAAATTAATTAATTAATTGTATTAAAACCGACCACCCTTTTAAAATTAATTTAATTAATTTAATTAAAATTGACCACTTGTGGTTTTTTTTTAAATTAATTAATTAATTTTATTAAAATCGACCACATGTGGTCGGTTTTTTAATTTTTTTTGCAGAAAACCGACCACAAGTGGTTGTTTTTTCTGGAAATTTTACAAAAAATCCGACCTCAAGTGGTCGGTTGTTCTGGAATTTCTTTTTAAAAAATAAAAAACAACAAGTTGAACAAATGAAACAACAACATACAATACAACAACAACAACAACAACAACAACAAACCAAGTGTATTCCCACACAACTAACATACAATACAACTCTAAAAACATACAAAAATATAAAAACTACAAGTCATCTCCAAATCCGAACTATAACACACACAAAAGTCAAACAACTACCACTCATCATCATCGTCTTCTGCATTCTCAACCGCACACGCAGGATCTGATTTCTCATCCGTGCTGATATCATCCAGTGGGCCTAGACCTTTTGCAACCCAAATTGCATCACCAGGAGATGGAGGAATAATCCCTGTAGATTGAATAAAAGAGCTGAACTACTTCTGCAGCATCCTGATTTGTGATAATGTTTTCTCCTCCTTCTTCTGCGCCCTCTCTCTCTCACTACAGCAAGCTCCTCAGTGAGTTTAGAAACCGTATTTTTTTAGTGATTCAATGATTTCTTTATCAACTGACGAGGTATAGGATGTAGGGCCAAATGAAGGCCTAACATTATCGCCAAAATAATTTTTGTGGTATCCGTAGAACTGGCCTTTAACTACAGGACCCACAGTTTGCTCCCATAACTCCTCCTCTACATGTTAGGGTATTGGGTCACCCTGACTTTCAGGAGGCTGAGTACTACGAAACTCACTAAAGAGCTGCATAAATTTGTCCTATATTCAAAGTAAAGTTAAAATTAATAGTCAAAAAATATTAAAGTACTTATACTTGAATAATATCAACTTTGAGAAAAAGATTCATAAATTCAAAATTTGATTCTTACATGGGCATCTTTTGCACGAGGCTCAACCCAAACATCTTCATCAGTCGGGTTCTTTTTCTTCTTCACATGCGTCTCCCTGAATACCTCATCGAAGGATATCTTTCTATCCTTTTCTTTTTCCTCCATATAAAAAAATTATTAATCTTCAAATAATTAAAAATTTAAATAGAAACAAACAATTAAAATTGTAAAAGTTACATACCATTTTTTCTTCCACAACAATCATACTAACTGCACCCGCAGTATGTAGAGAGCCACCCTTGGACGATGCCCGGGCTTTCTTTCCTTTGTCCCTCAACAATTGATATTCTTCACTATTCCAATAGCGAATATACTATTTCCATATGGATTTGAGTATCGTGTCAGGTCGTAACAAGTTGGTTTTGGCATAATCCAACAGACCGTTAAATTTGGATCTAGCTCTTCTGTAAAAATTCCTTCTTATAGCACATACATTCATATCATTCCACCAGTAATATTTCTACAATAAAAACAAAAATATAATATTCAATCTTTTGTTCTAACAATGTGTTAAGTAGTCGATAAGTTAAATCCTTACCTGAATTTCTTTAAACATTTTTTCTCTGTCATTTTCTGGAACCTTTTGCTAACTGGTCCAGTAGCCATTGAAGTGCCGACAAATACATTTACTCGTAATTTTTCCAAATCCAGCATCCGGCTTAAACCTACAATACAAGATCAAACAGTAATTTCATAGAGCATAATAATATAGTAATGAAAAATGAATAATGTTATTATATTTAGAAATCTTACCCTGTTCGATATGGAATAAGATAATGCCTCCCATAATCATCTCTGTCTCTGGGCCGTAGAGCAAGTGCTGGTGGATGCACTGGCGTGGGCGGATCTGAAGCACCGGATGAAGTGCCTCCAAGATGAAGATCTGACAACCCAATAGATCCAGCAGAATCACTGTGCGAACGTGGGTAACTGCTACAGGAGGGTACTGATGATGAAAGATGTTTGGATATGCCAGCAGTTATCCGATAGTATGTGATGGCAGTGGCATGGTGATGGGAGCAGAATTAGTCGGCTTAGACCCATGAAGTGGACCCACATGCATAGAAGAAGGAATCGAATGCTGAGATGACCTATAATATGAGGTTCATCCTGGCGCATTAGCAAACTGACCCTCAGATATATGAATACCTGTCGGTTGTCTATAAGGCGGAGGTTGTTTTTCTTTTTTGTTTTTGTAGGATCAACTTTTCCCTTACCTTTGTCACCTCTACCTAACATCTAAATTATGTAAAGTTAACAAGTAGTTAGTTCCTACAAAATGAATATACAAGAAAACATTTCAAGTTACTAATTCACATTTCAAATTGCTCCAACAACACGAGATAGACAAGAATATTTTTATTACTATATAAATTATAGAAAAGTGAAAACAATAATCTTAAACGGTATATTACATATCAATCTTAAATAAGAAACATAAAGGTAAATATATAGTACAAAGCATAAAGACATCAATACATAATAAATACAACCTACACAAAATAATCCTCCTCTTCTGAAGACTCTCCACTAAACCATTCACCCTCTTCGGAAGTTTCCTCATCTCCTACCCACTCAGCCTCTTCTTCCGCAATATTAAATTCTTCAAATATATTTTCTGGGTGATTCAAACTAGCCACTAAGTCAATGTCCACTAGTTGGTGATCAATCTGCATGTTATTTTGATACGCAGTCTCCAACACATTCTCAACTTCCACCCGTCCTATAGGCTTTTTTTTATTACATCCCACTAATCAGACTTATCACTGTGCAACTGATAAGGAGCATAATACACTTGTTTAGCATTTTACGCTAGAACAAATGGATCATAAATAGGATACGACCTATTGTGCTTCACTTTAATGATGTTATGCTCCTTATGTACTCTTGTGCTTGGATCAAACCACTTACATCGAAAGAGGACAACTTTTGTATTGGGAGACTAGCATACTTCAGTTCTAAGATCTCGTGTATGATGCCAAAGTAATCAACATCATCATCACCCTTAACCCAAACACCACTATTGTTTGTTTTCTTTGTTCTAGAGTGTTCTTCGGTGGAAAATTCAAACCCATTTACTGTATAATGGGACATTGCATGAGCTTCAACTGGACCCAAATAAATATCTCTCAAGAACTGATTGTATGCGGTTGCATTTGGTGACTAGTGTACCTAAAAATATTATATATATATGTTAGTTAAGTAATGTGTAAATGTTTAAAATTTGTAGAAATGTTAATACACTTATGAACCTCATATCTAAACCATATTGCAAATGATGCATACACTTGATTTTTGTGGAATTGAGTCTTAAATGAACTGAAGATCCAACATGAGAAACACAATTAGTTTCTTTAAGGGAATGAGTAAATAAATAAGATATATTAAAATTTTAATCTCCTTACTTCAGAAAGGGCTCAAATTCTGGATAATTCATCAAGACATACAAAGTTGTTGATTTGCGCTCTGTGGGAGTGAGCCAGCGAAATATGGTCTTTTTAGCCTTTGATGTTGGGTGTATTTACACTCCTAAACACCATAATTTACCCATGTTATAGCTAAGTTTTGAGGATAAAATATATAATTCCTGCACTTTTAGTCCATTTTCCTGTAAGTGAGCTAACCTACGTGATTAGCATGTTTTCAGGTATTAATGATGAAGATTTCAGCACTTTGTGGACCTTTGGGAAGCAAAGGAAAACTTCACAGAAGAGGGAAGGCAGCTTTTGGAAGCTTATGGACTGAATGTGACGCATGGAGAAATTGTCCCGGGCAAAAACAATATTTTTAAATACTTAGGGGTGCAGCAGTAACTTAATAGGACTAGGACAAGGATGTTATAAAAACCTTATTTGCTGAATTTTTCAGCATTCATTGATTCATTCATTATTGTTTTTCATAATTGAGACGCCACTTTTGGATTATTCACGTTACTTTCTGACAGAGAAAGCACGGCTCTTGTGAGCAACGGAGAAGGGAAAACGTCAAACCCTAGTTGACGCCTAAACCATCTCCATCGCCAAGTTTATTCTAGGTTGTGGTATGATGATTATATCTATTGTGATCTCCGTTGTAATCATGAGTAGCTAAACTTCTCTGTTAGGGTTATGGAAGCCTTATGAGACTCTATCTATTACTATGAGTTTGTGAATTCTTGATGTGTATGCTACTTATATCATTACTCTCTTTGTTTTAATTTAATTCTCTTGGTTGCAAACATAGAGAATAGGCCATTATAGCATTATCTTGTTCGAGAGAAAAGTTACATGTTTGGAAAAGAGAGTGTGACAAGGAAATAGGGCTACCAACCCCTATTTACACGTTAGTGCCGTAACTGGGTTAACTTCTTGGAGAATTTGTACAGTTAGTTATACACTTTAGGCTTGAGAGAGTTAAAGTGAAATAATCCTTGATGGTTGAGAAACACTAGGATTTACCATTAGAATACGAATCTCTATAAGTGCATGCATGTCTGAATTCCGCATTACTCATAGTTAATCGATACGTAGAACTCATAAGGTGGACATAACCCTAACGTATTTTTCTCTGTGATTAAATCTTACTAAACAAAGCATTCTGTTGTTACTTTGATAGAATTAATTCACGCCACAATCCAAACCCCCCTTTTTTCGTGGAATTTTCGATCAACAGTCTACTAATAATTGCAACACTTAGTGACCAAGTATTCCCTGTGGGATTCGACACCCAACCCAGTTGGGTTCTATATTTGACAGCGACCGCTTACACTCTTACGAGAGCTATAGTTTGGGCGTTATCAAATTTTGGCGCCGCTGCCGGGGAATACGGTTGTCAACTAAGTCTGTGATAGTTACTAGACCCTTTGGTCAAAGATTCTCGAATTTTACTTTTAGTTGTTGTTTTTTATCTTATTCAGGTTCTGTTGAGTGCATGCCAAATACTCGTAGTTCTGGTCAGCCATTATTACCCATAAATCCTGAACCTCAACTTATTGGCAGAATGGATGTACAACGTGACATTGACAGAAGGGCGGCTCAACAGGAGCAGGCTAGATTAGCTGCACTGGCAGCTGCTCAAGTACATCAACAGAATATTGATAACCCAGGGCGAGTAACAAATCCTGATGATGAGGACCTGGGTGATGATGAGTTACTGAATCCTAGGCGTACTAATGAGGTGGCGGCACCTATGCATAGGAGGGAACGTCAAGCTAGAATGAGACCTGACCGCCGAGCTGTGCAGGCTCCTTTTGATGATGATGATGACGATCTGGATGAAACTGGTGCCACAGGGGCTATTATTCCTCCACCCTTGGCACCTGGAGCCATGTTCAATATCACTAGCACCATGATTCAGCTATTTCAACTCAAAGGGTTATTTGGTGGACTTGCAGGCAATGATCCGAACATGCACCTGATCAATTTTATCTCAACATGCAAGTCGTTTGACAACCCAGGAGTTGGGCAGAATACAATTCGGCTGCGCTTATTTCCATTGTCTCTATCTGGGGAGGCAACTCTATGGTTGAACGGGCTAACTCCTGATTCTATTACAAATTGGAGGCAATTGAAAGACGCTTTCCTAGAAAGATTCTTTCCGCCATCCAAAAGAGCCCAATTAAGAGATGAGATAAGTAATTTTCGACAGCTTCCAATTGAAGCTCTTCACGAAACGTAGGAGAGGTTCAAGAAGAAGCTTATGCGGTGCCCAAATCATCATATGACCAATGTCCACTTGATGGAGATATTATACAGGTCTTTGAATTCGGTGACTAAGCCAGTGGTTGATAATGCTGCAGGAGGGTCATTCATGGACCTTACTTTCATTGAGGCAAGTGATATGCTGGACCGTATGACAAAGCAGAGTAGAGCTTGGCATACTAGGTATTCTGAGGTAGCAAGCTTTACTATATCCATTGGCATGACTGCAGAGCAGAGGCGTAGACAAGAGGAGCGTGACCAAGATATGGCTCACATGAAAACGCAGATGGATCTTCTTACCAAGCACTTACTATCAGGGAAGAACGAAAAGGTTAAGGCCATTGTATCATAGGGAAGAGATGAATCAGACTCTGAGGAAGAAGTAAACTACTTGAATAATCTGGGGGTTTCCGAGGCAATGCCCAAGGAAACCAAGGTCGGAACTATTATGATAAATCAGGATATAAGGACCGTGATCAAGGTAGTTGGAAGAATAAGACCGACAGAAGTGGTTTGTACATTCCTCCTGGAAATTGTGAGGCTGTGGCGTCTGGCTCTGGGAAGATGTCCATGGAAGATATGATGGCTAAGCTGTTGAAAGGAGTGGAGGAAACCAACATGGGTGTAACCGAGGTGAAGAATGATTTGTCTTCAATAAACTAATTGGTTGACTCACATTCTACTGCAATAAAACAGCTGGAGCAACAATTGAGTCAACTATCAGCAGCATTCAACCAAAGAAAGGCTGGAACGTTACCTAGCGACACTGTGCAAAACCCAAGGAACGACGGATCATGTATGGCTATTACTACCCGGAGTGGTAAAGTGTTGGAAAATCCATCCAAGGACAAGAAGGTGGTTGATGATATAACGGGTAATGTTATTGATGCAGAATGTGAAGAGGCCGAAGAAGCTGAAGAGTGTGTTCATGACGTCACCCCTAGACGTCTGCAGACTGAAAAGATTGATAATCGGAAGCAAGATAAAAAGGAAGCGGTGGAGAAAACTATTCCTCTTCCACCACCACCTTTTCCTCAGAGACTGAAGAAGAAAGCTGATGACACAAGGTTCAATAAATTTATGACTATGTTGAAGTAGCTGACTATTAATGTTCCTTTGGTAGAGGCGCTGGAACAGATTCCTGGGTATGCGAAATTCATGAAGGACCTCTTGACAAAGAAGCGGGCAGCAAGTTATGAGCTGACAGATAATGTTTATCATTGCAGTGCAATCGCTACAAGATCGTTAGTTCAGAAGAAGGCAGATCCTGGTGCTTTCACTATTCCTTGCACGGTGGGATCTATGAATTTTGCCAAGGCATTATGCGATTTGGGGGCTAGCATTAATTTGATGCCGCTATCTATTTACAGGAAGTTGGGGTTGGGTGATCCTACACCAACCAATATGCGACTCGTGATGGCAGACAGGTCGGTAAAACGACCTGTTGGTATCCTATATGATGTATTGGTGAAGGTTTCTTCCTTCATTTTTCCTGCAGACTTTGTTATTTTGGATTGTGAGGTGGACTCTGAAGTTCCCATAATCTTGGGGTGTCCTTTCCTGCAACAGGAAGTGTGCTTATTGATTTAAGAGATAATGAGCTTTTATTTCAGATGAATGACGAAGTGGTCCATTTTGATGTATGCAAATCAATGAAGCAGCCCAAAGATATGAATATGTTCTCTGTAGCTGATGTTTATTATGAAGATGAGGAGGAATTATCTGTAGAGAAGCAGCTTATTGTTGATCCATTGGCTGCTGTGCTTATGAATTTTGAGCGTGAGGATGTTAAAGAGTATGAAGAAACTATTTGTGCCCTAACAGGAATTGGCTCCCATTCTCATGCCCCTAATAATCTAGATTTGGATCTTAAAAATCGCCCTTCACCACCAGCAAAGCCATCCATTGAAGAACCACCAGTGCTAGAATTGAAGGAGCTGCCCAGTCACCTGAAATATGCGTTTTTGGGAAGTGGTGATACACTTCCGATTATTGTTGCGGCTGATTTAGGTGAGCAGCAGGTTGCGGCTCTTATTTTTGTTCTGAGGAGATACAAGAGAGCCATCGGTTGGACTATTGCTGATATTATTGGTATCCCTCCTGGGATATGTATGCACAAGATTCAGCTCGAGGAAAATTGTGTGCCTACCATTGAGCATCAACGACATTTGAATCCACCCATGCAGAAGGTGGTGAAGAAAGAAATTATTAAGTGGTTAGATGCTGGGGTAGTATATCCAATCTCCGACAGTAAGTGGGTAAGTCCGATACAGTGTGTGCCCAAGAAAGGAAGCATGACGGTAGTTGCGAATGAAAAGAATAAGCTGATTCCACTCAGACCTATCACAGGGTGGAGAGTGTGTATGGACTATCGGAAGCTGAATTCGTGGACGCTTAAGGATCACTTCCCAATGCCATTCATGGACCAAATGCTTGATCGATTGGCAGGGAAGGGATGGTTTTGTTTCTTAGATGGTTATTCCGGTTATAATCAGATTTGCATTGCTCCTGAGGATCAAGAGAATACCACTTTTACATGCCCATATGGTACGTTTGCCTTCAAACGTATGCCGTTTGGGTTATGTAACGCACCTGCCACTTTTCAGCGTTGTATGATGTCCATTTTTTCTGATATGGTTGAAGACACCTTGGAGGTGTTCATGGACAATTTTTCAGTTGTGGGTGAATCGTTTGAATCGTGCTTGGCGAATCTGAGTATGGCGTTGCAGAGATGTGTTGAGTTCAACTTGGTGCTAAACTGGGAGAAGTGCCATTTTATGGTTAAGGAAGGCATTGTTCTTGGGCACAAAGTCTCCGAAAGAGAAATTGAGGTTTATCGAGCCAAAATTGAAGTTATCGAGAAACTACCACCTCTAATTTCTGTAAAGGGAGTTCGTAGTTTCCTCAGTCATGTAGGTTTTTATCGAAGGTTTATTAAAGACTTCTCCAAGATTGCTAGTCCATTATGCAAACTCTTGGAGAAGGATGCAAAGTTCGAATTCGGTGAAGATTGCTTGAAGGCATTTGAATGCCTCAAAGGGAAGCTAGTTGAAGCTCCTATTATTGTAGCACCCGATTGGTCTCTACCGTTTGAAGTGATGTGTGATGCAAGTGGGGTAGCTTTGGGTGCTGTACTTGGTCAGAAAAGAGAAAAGCTATTTCATCCAATATACTATGCGAGCAAGGCATTGAATGGAGCCCAGAAGAACTATACCGTCATGGAACAAGAGCTTCTAGCAGTTGTTTATGCTTTTGAAAAGTTCCGTGCTTACTTGTTGGAAACCAAAGTGGTGGTTCATACAGATCATGCGGCTATAAGATATTTAATGGCAAAGAAGGATGCTAAGCCAAGGCTAATTTGGTGGGTGTTATTGCTTCAAGAATTTGATTTCGAGGTAAAGGATAGAAAAGGTTGCGAAAACCAAGTAGCTGATCATCTATCTAGACTTGAGAGTGCGCACATAGCGTAACCCGACCTTGAAATTAATGATGCATTTCCCGATGAAGAGATCCTAGCTGCTATGGTGGAAGACTTACCGTGGTATGCAGACTTTGCAAACTACGTGGTAAGTGAAGTGATGCCTGAGAATCTCTCCTTTCATCAAAAGAGAAAGTTCATGCATGATGTGAAACACTACTTCTGGGATGAACCGTATCTTTTTCGACGATGTGCTGATGGTGTTATTAGGCGATGCATCTCTGATGTGGAGGGTCCTAGCATCTTGGAAGCAAGTCATGCTTCCCAAGTTGGGGGTCACCATGCAGGTGATCGGACAGCCAGGAAGGTATTGCAAAGCGGCTATTATTGGCCTTCATTATTCAAGGATACTTACGATTTTGTGAGAAGGTGTGATCAGTGTCAGAGGTAAGGCTCTATCTCGAAGCACCATGAGATTCCCATGTCTAAAATTCTTGAAGTGGAGCTATTTGATGTATGGGGTATTGATTTCATGGGCCCATTTGTGAGTTTGTTTGGGATGAAATATATCCTAGTTGCTGTGGATTATGTATCCAAATGGGTCGAAGCGGTAGTGCTGGCTGATAATGAAGGTAAGCGTGTTGTAGCATTCTTAAAGAGAAATATCTTCTCTCGTTTTGGGGTACCACGTACCATCATAAGCGATGGAGGATCACACTTTTGTAACAAGCTGTTCAGAGCCGTATTGGTGAAATATGGGGTCATGCAACATAAGGTAGCTATACCTTACCACCCACAAACTAGTGGGCAGGTAGAGGTTTCTAATCGGGAGATCAAGCTGATCCTTGCTAAGACTGTAAATGCTAGCAGGAAGGATTGGTCCCGAAAGCTGGATGATGCCTTATGGGCTTATAGGACTGCATTCAAGACACCAGTTGGCATGTCCCCGTACCAACTAGTTTATGGGAAGGCTTGTCACTTGCCGATTGAGCTCGAACATAAAGCATTGTGGGCGTTGAAGAGGCTTAACCTAAATTGGGATGATGCTATTAATCTGAGATTGGAACAACTGAATGAGATGGATGAATTCCGTCTACATGCGTATGAAAGGGCAGACCTCTACAAGGAACGGATGAAAAAGTACCATGATCAGCGGATTATCCAAAGAAACTTTCAGAAGGGTGATATGGTGCTTCTTTTCAACTCCAGAATGAAGCTATTTCCAGGTAAGTTGAAGTCTAAATGGTCTGGTCCATTCAGAATTAGCCAAGTCTACTCGTCTGGAGTAGTAGAGTTAGAAGACAAAAATGGTAGTGTCTTTAAGGTGAATGGCCAACGTGTGAAGCCATATATCGGTCCTCTTGACTCGATAAAATGCATGGCCACCATCTATCTCGACGAAGTCTAAGTAATCGAGGTAACTATGTCGTACCGCGACAATAAATCAAGCGCTACATGGGAGGCAACCCATCGTTTTTAGTCGTTTTGTTTTCCTAGGAGTTTGTTTTGTTAAATAAAAATCCAAAAAGAAGAGTCGAGCCACGACCAAAACTAAGGCGCTTGGTGGGAGGCAACCCATCTTTCTAATCGTTTTTTGTTGTTTTTGATTAAGTGTAGGGGAAGACGTATAAGGAGGAGCTTGGTCTCAAATTTTGATTTGAAAGTGAGCAATGTTAAAGGTAGTAAGTGAGTAATGAAGGAGCAAAAGGCTTCGGTTAGGCATTGCCTATACAAATCTAGGCAATGGACAAGGCATGGCCTATGTAAATCTAGGCAACGGACAAGGCAGGGCCTATGCTATTGCCTTTGCTCTCAGAATCGACAATGCTATAGCATAGGCGCCGCCTATGCTCAACTAGGAAAAGATAAAGGCACCACCTATGCCATTGCCTTTGCTCTCTGAATCTACAATGCCATAGCATAGGCGCCGCCTATGCCCAACTAGGCCATAGCATAGGCGCCGCCTATGTTCAACTTGGCTTTGCTAAAGGCGCCGCCTATGCTAAGCATAGGCAAAGCATTAGGCGCCGCCTACTTATGATTTTTGGTCTCCTAATCCAATTTTTCATGGGTCAAACCCGACCCAAGCCTTAGTCTATAAATAGAACTTCAACCTTGAGACAAAATCAAATTGTTTGCTCAACCTAGGCGCCGCCTAACCTTCCCAAATCTCTCAAAACTTTTCTTTTTGCTCATCTAACCTTCCAAGATCATCTTCCAAGTCCATCACCAAGTAAGTTCTTCTTTTATATTCCGTAGTTATTACAATACTACGCCTATAATGATTTGTTAAATCTTGAAGTGGTGTTGGTGATTTGAATGTGGATGGTTCGTTATGATACATCTAGTTGAGTAAAAGAATACGTGTGGGTGTTCTTGACTTTGTTCCGATTTGTATTTGATTGTTACACACTGTCATCTTTTTGCGGAATTGAAATGGTAAAGTTAATTACATAATCTTGTAAGATGAAAGCTTGAATGTTTGAATGACTCGTTCATCGAGATAAAGATCATGATTGAATACAAGCATGAGATGTTGTGATTATTTCTCTGCCATAACTTGATACGATCTCTATGTAGTAGTCTTATTCAAAAGGTGCATTAATCCAAACGTGAAAGAGTAGTTAAGATTACATGAAATAGAGTTGTAAAGAATAGTTAAGGTTCCATGAAAGTATGACTGTGCTGAACATATTGTTGGAACATATCGCCTACATGTATGTCGATGAAGTCTGAGTAATCGATATCATTCACTTAATTAGTTGGTGCCAACAAATTAAGTGTGGGGTGGTGCCATTATTGTTTGTTTGTCGATCAAATCTTCCGAGATAAGCTAACATGACTTTATTTTAATCTCAGGTAAAATGGCACCAAAAGGTCGACCAGGAAAAGAAAAAGCGTCCACCTCACAGAAAGGTCAGAAAAGGGGAAGAAAAGAGCAAGTTGAATCCTCCTCGCTGCAAATACCTCGCCGCATGTTCGGGATAAAATGGGTCCTAGAGGAGGAAGGAAAAGAGTGGTACAAGAACAACAAAGTAAAAAAATATGTTCACGTGGAGTTGATACAAAAGGAGAGTCTAGCGAAGAGAGAATCTCACATTTTGGCTAAAATCATGGCGCTACATCTTGATTTCATTTTCCGAGATATGGGAGAATGCAATCTTGATCTAACACGAGAATTCTATGCCAACTGGTCCCCAAAGACTACCGGAAGTGAAGTGAAGATTCGGGGCCAAGTCTTGCAACTGAATGCGGAGTTCTTCAACTCTTTTCTGGGTCTTCAATCTGTGGATCCATCACCGCTCAAAGAGCTTTATCACAGACCTCCATACTGGGCAATCAGACACACACTGTGCGGAACAAGATCAATGGCACGTTGGAGTCGTCACAAGGATACCGATCGGCACAATACCTTTCCGTATGCTCCTTGAATAGAGAAGCTCGGATATGGTTGCGGATAGTCAACTCTTGCCTGATTCCAGGGACACAGTAAACAAAGATCACATGTGATAGAGTATGCTTGGTGTACGCTCTGATGACTAATATTCCCATCCACATTGGTGCGATTATAAGATCGTCAATGTGTAAGGCTAGGCTGCACA
Organism: Capsicum pubescens; assembly: GCA_030864215.1. Taxonomy (NCBI): domain Eukaryota; kingdom Viridiplantae; phylum Streptophyta; class Magnoliopsida; order Solanales; family Solanaceae; genus Capsicum; species Capsicum pubescens. The sequence goes on along the minus strand of CM061549.1, from coordinate 89,815,334 downwards.
AGAGGTCCCACTTCAGCTTTGGCAATTTGTTGACCGCGATATTAAGGAAGGAGGACATTGAAGAGGAACCTGCAGATCATAAGCTTCCACAAAACCCAAAGAAGGTTGATCTTACGAAGGTTAAAGATCCTGACACTATGCATGGCGTCAACCTGACCACTGCAGAAAGACATGCTCGCGATGAAAGCTTCTCCCGCCATTTATATGGCATGACGAGGTTTACCATGATGAGTGGGGGACGTGTTTCAACTGATGAAGAGCTCCAGCAGTTGAATTATGACTACCCGATGAATGAGCATGCGCGGGCTATGTGCGGAGTAGGTGTAAATTTTGAGGAACCTCTCGATGATGACATACCGAAAGACGATGATCACCGATATCCAGACTCGGATGTGGAGGATAACTCTGATGACGAAGACTCTGATGATGATTCCGATGCAGGGGGTATGACCCCAGACATAGAGGAAGAGTCCGACTAATAGGGTTTTCCTTATTTATTTTCCACTGAGGACAGTGTGTCCCGTCTAAGTGTGGGGTGCTGGTATTTGTATGCTGTATTGTACTTCTTTGCCTGCATTTATTCTCGTTTGCAGTTAAATTTTTAGATTTGTAGCTAAATTTTGAGATTTTTAAATTTTTTTTAGATTTTGCATGAAATTATTCTGATAGGCGGCATGGTATTATGACAAGAGTTTGTGCCAAAATCATTACTATTGAGACGTTTAGGCTCTAAGTGTGACTCACTGTGTGATAAGTGTGTGGTTTAATTCATTCATCTGTTGGTTCAAGAGTCTATACTGCTCCCAATAAAGTTGACCATGTGCCTTGTGTGTGTGAGGTTATAGTATATTCTGTGTTGTGACTGATGCTAGAACTTGCCTGGTGTGTGTGTAAAGCGAAATAAAGAGTGTGAGTTTAGGAGATGATTTAGGCATTTCTTTGGCAGCCTGTGATTGTTTATCTTCTTTTTACCTACCCGTGGACATTATCCTAGTTAACCCCCTTTGAGCCTTTAGCTATTTTCTTTGACAGCCTCATATGTAGCCTAATCCATTTTTTTTCAAAACCATAATTTGATCCAAATTCCTAGGCGCTTTAAATTGTAGAGTCATATGACAAAATAAGAGGAAAGTGGGTGAGAGTGATGCCTCAGAGTGTATTGGTACTTGAAATTGTTGTAAAAAGGAGTGGCTATCATAGAGGTGTTTTATAAAAAAAAAAAGAGAAAAGAAAATAAAAAAAAAGAAAAAAAAGAAAAAAAAAGAAGAAAAAGAAATAGAAAAATAAAAAGATAGTTGTGTTTATAATTGAATAACAAAATAGGTAAGAAGGGGTGGTAGATGAAAGAAAAGTAGAAGGGTTATTTAAAAGAGAGTGTTAATGACATAACGTAGTGTATTAAAGCGCTTAGGGAACATAGTCACTATTTCTGGCCAAAATAGTCCTACCTGTCCCTTAGCCTACATTACAACCTGTAAAGACCTATTTGATCCTAAGCTTAGCATTCTGATATTAGTAGAGCATTACACTAAGGGCAAGCCTATGGTCATCAGTTGCAACATAAGAATTCTTTGTGAGAGTGAGAGCAAGGAGAATCTTGTACCCATGTTTCGAAAAATGCAAAACTTGTGAGTGATTATGGGTGATATCTTGTGTGAGACACACATGGTTGATGATTGTTGGGTAGTTTTGTATGATTCTTGGTGCCTTAACTTGTGGATACGAATTAGCCATCATCACGAGTCTATGTTGGAGGTTGAATGGTTTCTAGTAGTGATCCAGAAAACTACTCATTGTTAATAATTGCCGTGCATGTCTTGTTGAACATTTTGTGTTACTGCTGTGAAATCCGAGTTAGATGTTTGCATGGACGTAATATTTTGTTCGAGGACGAACAAAGATTTAAGTGTGGGGTGTTGATGTTGGGTGTATTTACACGCCTAAACACCATAATTTACCCATGTTATAGCTAAGTTTTGAGGATTAAATATATAATTCCTGCACTTTTAGTCCATTTTCCTGTAAGTGAGCTAACCTACGTGATTAGCATGTTTTCAGGTATTAATGATGAAGATTTCAGCACTTTGTGGACCTTTGGGCAGCAAAGGAAAACTTCACAGAAGAGGGAAGGCAGCTTTTGGAAGCTTATGGACTGAATGTGACGCATGGAGAAATTGTCCCGGGCAAAAGCAATATTTTTAAATACTTAGGGGTGCAGCAGTAACTTAATAGGACTAGGACAAGGATGTTATAAAAACCTTATTTGCTGAATTTTTCAACATTCATTGATTCATTCATTATTGTTTTTCATAATTGAGACGCCACTTTTGGATTATTCACGTTACTTTCTGACAGAGAAAGCACAACTCTTGTGAGCAACGGAGAAGGGAAAACGTCAAACCCTAGTTGACGCCTAAACCATCTCCATCGCCAAGTTTATTCTAGGTTGTGGTATGATGATTATATCTATTGTGATCTCCGTTGTAATCATGAGTAGCTAAACTTCTCTATTAGGGTTATGGAAGCCTTATGAGACTCTATCTATTACTATGAGTTTGTGAATTCTTGATGTGTATGCTACTTATATCATTACTCTCTTCGTTTTAATTTAATTCTCGTGGTTGCAAACATAGAGAATAGGCCATTATAGCATTAACTTGTTCGAGAGAAAAGTTACATGTTTGGAAAAGAGAGTGTGACAAGGAAATAGGGCTACCAACCCCTATTTACACGTTAGTGCCGTAACTGGGTTAACTTCTTGGAGAATTTGTACCGTTAGTTATACACTTTAGGCTCGAGAGATTTAAAGTGAAATAATCCTTGATGGTTGAGAAACACTAGGATTTACCATTAGAATACGAATCTCTATAAGTGCATGCATGTCTGAATTCCGCATTACTCATAGTTAATCGATACGTAGAACTCATAAGGTGGACATAACCCTAACGTATTTTTCTCTGTGATTAAATCTTACTAAACAAAGCATTCTGTTGTTACTTTGATAGCATTAATTCACGCCACAATCCAAACCCCTCTTTTTTCGTGGAATTTTCGATCAACAGTCTACTAATAATTACAACACTTAGTGACCAAGTATTCCCTGTGGGATTCGACACCCAACCCAGTTGGGTTCTATATTTGACAGCGACCGCTTACAATCTTACGAGAGATGTAGTTTGGGCGTTATCAGCCTTACAACCAGATTGATTGAAAATTGATATCGGTTGCAAATGAGGCTCATTCTCATCGTCCTAATGACGATTTGGTTGATTTCTTTAACGAGAAACTTATCATGAAAGTAGTATGAACAAAATTGAGACATTTCTCTTGCAAGATATGCCTCAACTATAGATCCTTCCACCCTATGTTTGTTTTTGGGACCCCTTTTCATTTTTCCAATTGACCTGCACAATCATAAGATTAGATGTTTACTATATTTAAAAAAGATATGTATGAATTTAAATATGTTGCAATTGCTTACCGTTTAAATGGATACATCCACCTAGTTTGAATCGGACCGCCTAGCCGAGCTTCATGCACAAGGTGAATGGGAAGATGTTCTACTACATCGAAGAACGCTGGCGAAAAAATCTTCTCCAACTTGTTGGTGATAACAACAATATTACTTTTCATTCGCTCCAGATTTTCTTTCTTTAATGTGGTGGCACATAAGTCTTTGAAGAAGAAACTAATCTCTACTATTGGTTTCCATATGTTTTCAGGTAAACCAATAAAAGCAATTGGAAGTAATTGTTCCATGAAAACATGACAATCATGGCTTTTCATTCCATGCAAGATTCTTTGTGCCATATCGAAATTTGAGGCATATCCATAGGGCATCTTCAAACTTTAGACCCACTTACATATTTTTCACTTTTGGTCCAACTTGAATGTAAAACTAGCCTTGGGCTTAAGAATATTGCCATTGGTCCCCTCCTGTAAGTGTAATTCTCTGCATTTGCAATATTCTGGTAAGTCAAGTCTAGCCTTAGGATTATCCTTTGTTTTGTCGGTGACATCCATAACTGTGTTGAAAAAGTTGTCAAAATAGTTCTTATCAGTATGCATGACATCAACATTATCTCTAAGTAAATTATCTGGCAAATATTCTAACTCCCAAAATATACTTTGCTTAGTCCAGTTATGCAAAATGCCATATCCATCCAGCCTATACAATGGTTCCTCGTTGACTTTAGGCAAATCCTGAACTATCTCCCAGATGTCATGACCAGATAACCTTGGAGGTGGACCATCATGTTCCCTTTTATTCCTTCTGAATGTATTCTTGAGTCTCCTAAATTCATGATTCAGTGGCAAGAAACAACGATGACAACAAACCATGAATTTTTCCTGCCATGTCTCAAGGCGAAAGATTTTTTTTTTCTATGCACTATGGACAAACCAACTTTCCAAATGTCATCCACCCAGACAACGTTCCATAAGAAGGAAAATCATTAACAGTCCATATTAGATATGCACACAAATTGAAATTCTGTTTAAGTGAGATGTCCCAAGTTTCAACCCCTATGCCATAAAATTTGAAGTTCATCAATCAAAGGTTGCAAGTAGACATCTATTCCGCTTTTTGGATTATGTGGTCTAGGAACAACATAATTCAGAAATATATAGGGACTAGTCATCAATATTTCAGGAGGAAAATTATATGGGGTGATAAATACAGGCCAACATGAATATGGCGCATCACAAACTAAAAAAGGAGAGAATCCATCCGCACATAATCTCAAATGAATATTTCGTGGCTCAGCTGTAAAATCTGGATAAGTTGCATCAAAATGCTTCCAAGCTTCTCCATCAGATGGATGACACATAACACTAGTGGTCCTTCTATGTTCACTGTACCATCTCATATGAGGAGCTGAGTTGTTTAAAGCATACAACTTATTCAACCTTGGTATTAGAGGTAAATAATGCATCGCCTTAATATCAATTTTATTTCCACTACAACTATGCTTATATCGATGGTGCTGACAAAACTTATAGGAATATAGGTTGATATCTTCCTTAAAGTATAACATGCAACCATTTTCACAATAATTAATTCTAACTAAGGAGAGACCTAACTTTGACACCAATCTTTTTTCCTTATAGAAAGAATCAGGAACCTCCAAGCCGGGGTCAACTAACTCTTTAATAAGGTCTATCATTGAGTCTATTCCTTCTTCAACAATATTCCAGTCAGATTTAATACTTAATAATCTAACAACAACAGATAAATCAGAGTGTGAACACCCGTCAAACAAAGGATGACTAGCATCATCCATTGTTCGTAGAATTTGTCTGCTTCTCTATTAGGAACATCTTCGACATTTTCCCTAAAGTCGCCTCCGTGTTGCATCCCAAAAGTATTGTGCACCATTTCTATCATCCTAGTATCTTGATATTCATTATGCCTTGCAGACCTACTACTTTCTCCAACAACAAAGTTATTTTGTACAACATCACCATCAATAGCACACAATCTTAAAAAGTCGTCCTGAAACCCCTTTATATAAAAATGTTCCTTCACAACTTCTTCTTTTAAAAGATTTATACCATTACATTTAACACAAGGACAACAAATAGCCCGAAAACGTGACCAAACATCAAGTGTCTTAGCATGTTCAATAATTCGTCTGACACCTTCAACAAATTCCTTCCTAAGACCCATTCTATTATCATTATTCCATTGATATATCCAGCTATAATCAGGTTCTATCTAAACAATCAACCAGATTCAACTAATTAGATCAAGTCACAAAAAGTTCAGCAAGTGATGACTACACTTTATGAAAACAAAAAATTGACCTTTAAAGTACCTAGACTTTATCAATTTCAACTGACTAAGTCACCTACCAAGTCACCAAACTTAACTACATTGATTTTTTTTTTCACATTTCAAGTACCTAAACTTCAACATTTTTAACTCACTAAGTCATCACCCAAGTCACCAAACTAAACCACATTCAAAACAAAAATTCACCTTTAAAGTACCTACACTTAGTAAATTTCAAGGGACTAAGTCACCTACCAAGTCAACAAACTTAACTACATTCAAAACAAAAAATTCACCTTTAAAGTACCTACACTTAATAAATTTCAACTCACTAAGTCATCATCAAGTCACCAAACTAAATCACATTCAAAACAAAAATTCACCTTTAAAGTACCTACACTTTATCAATTTCAAGTGACTAAGTCACCTACCAAGTCACCAAACTTAACTACATTCAAAACAAAAATTCACATTTCAAGTACCTAAACTTCAACATTTTCAACTCACTAAGTCATCACCCAAGTCACCAAACTAAACCACATTCAAAACAAAAATTCACCTTTAAAGTACTTACACTTAGTAAATTTCAAGTGACTAAGTCACCTACCAAGTCATCAAACTTAAGTACATTCAAAACAAAAATTCACCTTTAAAGTACCTACACTTAGTAAATTTCAACTCACTAAGTCATCACCCAAGTCACCAAACTAAACCACATTCAAAACAAAAATTCACTTTTAAAGTACCTACACTTTATCAATTTCAAGTGACTAAGTCACCTACCAAGTCACCAAACTTAACTACATTCAAAACAAAAATTCACATTTCAAGTACCTAAACTTCAATATTTTCAACTCACTAAGTCATCATCCAAGTCACCAAACTAAACCATATTCAAAAAAAAAAATTCACCTTTAAAGTACCCACACTTAATCAATTTCAAGTGACTAAGTCACCTACCAAGTCACCAAATTTAACTGCATTCAAAATAAAAATTTACCTTTAAAGTACCTATACTTAGTAAATTTCAAATCACTAAGTCATCACCCAAGTCACCAAACTTAATTACATTCAAAAGAAAAATTCATCTTTAAAGTACCTACACTTCAACATTTTCAAGTCACTAAGTCACTTCCTAAGACAACAAACTAAACTATCTTCAAAATGATAAATTCACATTTCAAGTACCTACATTTAATCAATTTCAACTCACTAAGTCACCACCCAAGTCACCAAAGTAGATCACATTCAAAATTATCAAGCATAGCAAAATTCACAATAAAAAGTTCACATTTCAAGTACGCTTCAACAAAATTCAAAATAAAAGTTCACCTTCAAGCTAAGTAACTACACTTATTCACTTTCAAGCAACATATTCATTTATAGTATAATAAGTCAAACAACTGAACAAGTGTAACAAAGCAAATAAGTAGAGGCATCGCATGTCCCTCTCACACCATATAATCATCACAAAATTCCTATGGATTTCAAACCCTTCTACAACGAATAATCCCAAACTAAACTACACTTAAAGAATTCATTACGAGAAAATAGAGAGAAATCAACTTACCTTTGCTTGGCCTAAATTAAAGTGAAAGAGATAAGCAGTCACCGAATCTAGATTCAGATGTGCTGGCAGTGCAAAGATACTAAATTAGGAGCAGAAGAATAATTTTCAACCTGTCATTCAAAATAAAAAATAATTAATAAACAGTATCCAAGCAGAAGAATAATTTTCAGCCGATAACACCTTCAATCCAACTAAACTAATATAAACAACAACAAGCTAAATCACAAAAAAAAATTAAGAATCTGAAAAAATCTCAACTAAAGATTCCAACTTTAAGAGACTTCTACCTTGAATAACTTCAACTAATATCAAATTCAACAAGCTAACCTTAAAAGCAAAACAAATCTCAAACGTTCACAGCTAAAGTTTCCAACTTTGAGAAATTCCAACTAATAAAAATAATTAAGAACCTAAAAAAATTACGACAAAATATTCCAACTTTGAGTGATTTAGCAAAACTCAGATAAAAAACAATAAGCTAAAGAGCTAAATCATAAAAGTAAATCAAGAATCTCAACAAATCACAACTAGAGATTCCAACTTTGAGAAATTCCAACCAATAATAACTTCAACACCACAAAACTCATATAAAAAACTACAAGTTAAACCATAAAACTAAATCACGTCAAAGATCAACTTTGAGAGATTTAGCAAAACCCATATAAAAACAACAAGCTAAACCATAAAAGGAATCCAAGAATCTTAGAAAATCACAGCTAAAGATTCCAACTTGAGGGATTTAGCAAGCTAAAACCCATATCATCAACGACAAGCTAAACAATACATCTCAAAACATCACAATTAAAGATTTCAACTTTGAGGATTTATGCAATCAATAACTTCAATCAAGCAAAACTCATATCTAAAATAAGAAGCTAAACCATAAAAGCAAATTAAGAACCTCCAAATTTCACAGCTAATGATTCAAAAGACTCAAATTTTAAGGAATTTCTACCATGAATAACTTCAATCAAGCAAACCCCATATCTAAAACAATAAGCTAAACCATAAAAGGAATTCAAGAATCTCAAAAAATCAACACAAAAGTACCCACTGATTTCTAATCTTCATAAGCACACAACTATGACAAACACATAAAGAATTATGCTTCATACCTGAGTTGTCGTCACCAGAGTTGAGCTGGAGCAGTCGTCGAAGTAGAGCTGGAGTAGATCGCGGTGGCAGTAGGGTTTGTGCGTATGTGTTTGTGTGTTTGGAAGATAGTTTGTGTGTTTGTCGTGTATATGTATTTGTGTGTGTTTAGTTTCTTAGTTCGGGTGGGTTCGGGCACAGTGGGGTCGGGTTAATTCTTTTTAATTATTTTTTTAAATTAATATTAAACCGACCATATTTTTACAAAAATGTTGATAAATTAAAATTTAATAAACTAAAATTAATAAATTAAAATTAATTTTTAACAAATTAATTTTTTAATTAATTCTATAATATCAATAACAACATCCAATTAATTTAATACAATGCTTATATATATAAATTTTTTAATTAGTTATTTTATCATCACATTAACACGAGTAGTATATTTCCTCAATCGTATAATAATATCAATGAATTTTGCAAATTAAGATAATTTTTGGTTAATTAGATTTTAATTATGATATTATATATATATATATATATATATATATACTCCCCCCCTCATAGTACAATGTGTTAATTAGATAAATTATCGATTACTTGTTTTACGTTATTACACCGTCAACAATATACACCTATCTACATTGATACAAAATAGTATATCTATTTACTCAATAGTATGATATCAATTTATTATTCAACATATTTTGATATATAGATTCATTTATTGATCTTTAGATTACTGCATACGTCATTACATGAGATATACGTATATATACATATATTCAATTGTCTATTAGCTTTCAAATACATACTATAAACATCACATACACTATTTTACTACCTCATAATAATATACAATGTATTTCACCTATACTCAGATAATTATCGATTAGTTTATCTTATGTCATTAATATATCTTTACTAAATAGTATGTATATACTATATATATACACATACACACACATATACACACTATCGACTATATCAAGTTCTAAATACGTACTATATATATCACATACATACACGAGTATTTTATCCAATAATATAATGCGAAGTATTTCATATACATACTCTGATGAGTGATCGATTAATTATATTTGATTAGCTTAATTATATTCTAATAGGTTTTGACTACATCGTTCATCAATCGATCACTACATAATATATATATATATATATATATATATATATATATATATATCTTTATATATATATATATATGAACTCTTGAATACGTACTATATATATCACATCCACAAGTATATTACCTTATAATAGAACACGTTCATTATATTTTGATGAATTATTGATTATATATTACATTATTATGACTGCAATAGTAACATAATATCATCATCTCAACAGTATGATATATATATACACATATTCATTATACAAAAATTATGCATGTTTAATGTCATTTAACGTATATACAAAAGAAAATATTTATTTTATATATTAAAACATAAGTAAAAGATAAAGATTATGTTTAATCTAATTTGTTTATTTTATTTGATATATTTTTTAGTGTAAATTTTTCACAAAATTTAAGATTGATTGATTTTTATTATTATTATGATATTGGTTATCTACTACATGTGATCAGTGTAGTTTCAAAAAATTATATATATATATATATATTAGATTATATATATAATTATTTTTTAATAAAAATAATATATATATATAATTATTGGTTTCTAAAAATTATTTACTTTTTTATTTTTTTTTGTTCAAAAACCGACCACAAGTGGTCGATTTTTTTATTTTTTTTTTAAATTAAAAAACCGACTACAAGTGGTTGGTTTTTAAAAATAATTTTCTTTTTATTCTACAAAAAACCGACCACAAGTGGTCGATTTTTTAAAATAATTTTCTTTTTTTATTTTAATTATAAAATCGACCACAAGTGGTCGGTTTTTAAAAATTAATTTCTTTTTATTTTAATAAAAACAGACCACTGGTGGTTGATTTTTTAAAATTATTATTTTTTATTTTAATTTAAAACCGACCACAAGTGGTCAATTTTTAAAAATTATAATTTTTTATTTTAATAAAAATCAACCACAAGTGGTCAATTTTTTAAAATAATTTTCTTTTTTTTCTTTTTGTTAATTTAAAAATTATTTTATTTTTTATTTATTTTTTTTTAATTAAAAATCGATCACTTGTGGTCAATTTTATTTAAAAAATTAACTAAAAACTATTTTTAATTATATTTTTTTTAAATAAAACCCACCATAAGTGGTCGATTTTTTTATTTTATTAATTTTTTATTTTTAAAATAAATAATAATTAATATAAAAATTATTGAAATTATTTTTTTGAAATTTTAAAATATAAATTTCAATTTTTTTTTTATAAAAAAACCGACCACATGTGGTTGGTTTTTTCTGACCACATTCTGTGGTCGTGTTTTTTGGGTCGAAAATCATGTAATTTTTAGTAGTGCTGCAAGATCTCTCAGGATTAATATCTCTTTCATTTGTTCCTCCAAAGACCAACTCACCGACATCTTCATAAAATCCATTGCCGAACCTCCACACCATCAAAATTTGTGCATTTGGGTGCCACTTCATTTCCCTCAAACTTGAGGGGGAATGTTAGGAATGAATATGGTTCATTATCTCACTCTTACTGTATGGAAAGACAAAATGAACGAGATAAAAACTCAAAAATCATCTCTAGAAGCTGTCGTAGAGTTGCTCCACCATACACATGTAATGAACACATTACCAGATAAAAAACAACTCTAACATGGATCAACATTTGGTCTTTATAAACAACCAACACACAGGCGACCCAACATCAATTCAACAACAAATATGTGGACAGACCAACTACAACTGAACGACCCAACTACATCTAAATGATTTGCTCATTTTTCTCGTATTGTAAAGGGCTATAATTAGTTTAGCTCAACCAATTATAAATAGGACAGCTAGATAGTTAGCTAGAATAGAAGATTATTTTTCATTCCATTAGCTTGTATGCTATTGGCAATGATGTCTCTTGTTTTCTACATACAGTGCGATAACTGGGAAAACTACTAAGCAAGATAGAATTAAGGCAAGCAAATTGTTTTCTTGACCAAGTTCATTAGCTGAGTTTTGAGTTGTCAGTTTAACTCTTGTAAGTTTGTTGCTAGATTTGTTGTGGCTGCAACTGCTGTTCCCTCCCTATATAAGAACCCAGTGATCTCTATGAGATTGTCTTCTCTTTCGTAGCTGATAAATATAGTAACATAGTATCTTAAAAATGACAATGAAGCCTATAATTATCAGAGCCGAGAATATAACCGATTTAGTGGAAGAGTTCTTGCACCCAAATATGACGCTTAGATACACCATAAGACTCTATGTCAGGCAGTGACAATTCAAAATTTAGAAGTAGTGGATTTTGAATTGAGAGAACGTCGTTCTGAAATGGTTCATCCTTCCTGCATGCCAATAAATATAAACAATCTTTCTGCTTACTATATTCCTAACTTGCTCATACTATTTAGTCATTACCTTTTCTCCTAAATCAAGCATTCTTGAAATTTGCAAAAGTAGGCAAACGAAAAAGTTTATTTCCTTGAAATTGTTCTGAGTGCGTTTTACCTTTTGCATATGCCATTTTAATTAATTGGGTGCTATTATAGTAGATATCATACGCCTGTCCTTCTCATAATTGATTTCTTTTATGATTAATTCAAAAGTAATAGAATAAAAGCATACATATTTCCCCTAGTGTTTGACTTATTCTGGAAAGTAACTGTTAGGATTCGGACAGAATAAGTACACCACAAGTAAAAAAAATTCAAGAACAACACACAGATTTATGTGGAAACCCTTGCGAAAAAAATCACAGGCAGAGGCAAATGAGGTTTCACTATAATGGAGAGCGAGTACAATGTGGAGAAGGCTAAATTTTCTTAATAATGAAAATAACCCACTAAATCGCACTTATATAGTACGTGCATACAAATAGGTCCTACACCCAAAAACATAAAGGTCCATACCGCAAAACTTTCAAGGTTGGGCCAACAAAATTCGGGTCACAATTCTAAGAGACCCGACAGCAGTAGAGTATGGAACTCGAGACATATAGCCACACTCATCATCTATCTTTGGAGATAAAGTGGGCGAGCGTTTGAAGTGGGCTGCCAATGGAGTACAAGCAAGCTTGGCATTTTGCATATTGAACCTGTGAAACACTTTTTCAATATATCTTTTCTGACTCAAGTATAACTTATAATTCTTTTTATCCCTCAGAATCTCCATGCCAAGAATCTTCTTTGCTACTCCTAGTTCCTTCATATCAAACTCCTTATTGATCTAGGCTTTGACTTTAGTTATCTCTCTCATATCCTTTGCTGCAGTCAATATATCACTAACATACAAGAGAAGATAAATGAATAAACCATCACTTACCACCTTGAAGTAGACACAACTATCATAGATGCTCCTCTAAAATATATGAGAGGTCATAAAAGAGTCAAACCTCTTATACCACTTCCTGGACGACTACTTTAATCCATAAAGAGACTTTTTCAGCAAGCATACATAGTCCTCCTTTCCTGAGACTACAAAGCCCTCTGGTTGTTGCATATAGATATCCTCCTCAAGTTCTCCATGTAAGAATGCAGTTTTGACCTCCAATTGCTCAAGTTCAAGATTATGTGTGGCCACAATACCAAGCAATGCTCGAATCGAACTATGCTTTATAGCTGGATAAAACACATCTATGAAGTCAATACCTGGAACCTAACTGTAACCTTTAGAAACTAGTCTTGCTTTGTACCTAGCATCTTCAACTCCCGATGTTTCTTCTTTCTTTTTAAATACCTACTTGCAATGGATAACTTTCTTATCTTTAGGCAATCTCACCAGATCCCATGTGCCATTCTTATGAAGTGATTCTATCTCCTCCTATATAGAAATCATCAATTGGACAGAATTATCACAATTAACTACCTCTGAGTAAGAAGAAGGATCTTTACCGAAATTAATACCTTCTGCTACACTTAATGCATAAGAAACCAAATCACCTTCAACATACTTTTGAGGAGGTCTAATATCTCTTCTAGGCTTATCTTTATCAATAGAATATTGTAGCGCCACTGGTGGTGAAGAAGAAATAGTATCACTCTGTATCTCCGGGCTAGACTGAGAAGTAGGCACTGGTGTAGACTTTCCTCTAATCTTTAATTCAACATAGGTGCTTGAATTTTTTTGATTCATGTCACTAAGCTCATCTGGGGGTGAAGCACTAGATTCGGAGGGATCCCGAAGCATAGTAGTTTCATCAAACAAAACATCTCTGCTAATTATAACCTTTCTATTTTCTGGACACCAAAGCTTATAACCTTTAACACCAGGGTTATAACCCATAAATAATCACTTGATAGATCTAGGTTTCAACTTTCCATTATCAACATGAGCATACGCAAGACATCCAACTATCCTCAAATTAGAATAACTAGCAGGAGTACCAGACCATACCTCTTGTGAAGTTTTTTATCAATCGTCACTGAGGGAGAGCGGTTAATAAGAAGGCAAGCTACGGAAGCAGCTTTATCCTAAAAATACTTGGGTAAACCAGTATTAGAAAGCATACAACGCACCTTCACCATTATAGTACTATTCATTTGTTCGGCCACACTATTCTGCTGCAGAGTATGACGAACTATCAAGTGACTCATAATTCCTTCTGACTTGCACAAAGCATTAAATTCATTAGAACAAAACTCTAAACCATTATAAGTCCGAAGGCATTTTACCTACTTCCCTGTCTGCTTTTCAATCATAGTCTTCCACTCCTTGAAAGTAAGAAATACATCATTCTTTTACTTCAGAAAAAACACCCAAACTTTTCTGGAATAGTCATGAATAATAGTCAACAAGTAATTAGCGCCTTCTCTAGAAGGTACTCTAGTAGGACCCAGAGATCAGAATGAATGTAATCAAATGTGCCTTTAGTTGAGTGGATGCCTTCAGTGAATGTGACTCTCTTCTACTTCCTAAAAATACAGTTCTCACAGAACTCCAATTTGGTAATACTCTTCCCATCAAGAAGTCCTCTCCTGCTTAGTTCAACCATTCTATTTTCACTCATATGCCTCAGCCACATATGCCAAAGTTTAACAACATCACTTTATAATAGAGAGGAGTTAGAAATAGCTGCATCACCTGTAACAGTAGAGCCTTGAAGGACATATAAATTTTCAGACTTTCTCTATCCCTTCATCACAACAAAAGCACTCTTAGTAACCTTCGGGACTCCACCGTTACCAGTGTACCTATAACCGTTTGAATCAAGGGTACTCAAGGAAATAATATTTCTCTTCAGATCTGGGACATACCGCACATCACCAAGTATCCTCACAACCCCATCAAACATCTTGATCCTGATTGTTCTAATACCAGCAATCTTACAAGGTGTGTTATTAAACATCAACACAACACCTTTAGAGACTGTTTCATATATTGTAAACCAATCCCGATTATTACACATATGAAACATGCAAGCTGAATTAAGAATCCAATCCTCACAGGGTTTGGAGTTACTATCAAAAACTACCAAGAGTTCTCCTTCACTACCGCCATCTTCAATAAAACTGGCTTCACCGAACTTCTCTGGTTGGTTTCCCTTCGGGTTTGGAGCTTTTTTTTCTCTCTATTCTGCAACTTCCAACACTTGGATTTGATATGGCCCTTCTTCTTGCAGTAATTACATGTTTTGTTTCTGTTTCTGGATTTTGACCTATTCCTATCATCACCCCCATAATTCCTCTCACAAGTCCTTCCTTCTCGAATAATAAGACTATCTTCTTGAGTCTCTGATCCATTCACAAGATGATTTATCTTCTCCTTAGAGAATAACACATCATAGACTTCATCCATCGTCAGGGTATCATGACTATATAAAATTGTATCCCTAAAGCTCGTGTATGATGCAAGCATTGAACACAACAAAATAAACCCTAGATCTTCCTCATCATACTTAGCCACTAGAGTCTCTAAATCAGAGACGATTTCCTTAAATACAGATATGTGATCCTCCAAGGATGCACCCTCAGACATACGATGGGAATAAAGTCATTGGTTGAGATGCAACTTAGTTGTTAGGGTCTTCATCATACACAATGATTCCAGTTTCAACTACAATACAACGGCTGTGGTCTTCTTCAAAATATCCTATAAAATCTGACTGGATAAATAAAGGTGGATCTGAGATAGAGCCATCCGATCCTTACATCATTTGTCCTCGTCCGTCCATGATGAGGGCATCTTCTCAAACCATAATAAAGCATCAACCAAATCTATCTGTGCGAGCACAACCCACATCTTAATCTACCATAATAAAAATTTGGTGTTGCGATCTAATAGTGGAATATCATACTTCATGGTTGCCATCCCTGAGAAAATAATCGAATGGGCTCTGATAGTAGTTTTTTAGGATTTAGATAGAATAAAAAAACCACAAGTAAAAGAAATTAAGAATAACACACAGATTTACGTGGAAACCTTTACGGAAAAAACCACGGGCAGAGGTAAAAGAGGTTTCACTATAATGGAGAGCGAGTATAATGTGGAGAAGGATGAATTTTCTTAATAATGAAAATAACCCACTAAATCGCACTTATACAATACGTGCGTACAAATAGGTCCTAGGCCCAAAAATATAAAGGTCCATACTGCGAAACTTTCAAGGCCAGACCAACAAAGTTTGGGTCACAATTCTAATAGTAACTAAACTATTTAATAAGATAAGGAGAATATTTGAATAAGATTTTCCTTTATGAGAAATAAAATATACTCCACAACCCACATACTATCTTTGGGATCTAAGTTTTGATCCTATTTCGCTTCTCAAGATTTTATTGATATTTAGATAATTTTGTCTTTTTTTTTCATTGATATTTATCAGTGTATTACAATAGTTACGTATAAATAGTCTTTAGCTTAATAGTGGAGAAAAGGCCTAAAATTTTCCCTTAGTTTTGGACTTAACCTCGAAGTCATCCTTATTCTTTCGCATGTAGTACTAATTAACATGTCAAATTAATAACCTTTTAGTACCTCTCCAAAGGATATGTTAGTTTTTAATGTAGTGAACATGATTACAAGTGTGTTCAGTTTTCTCTCAAATCTAATCTAAAGATCCAAACTCTCTATTCTTTTTCATCTTGCTAATTTACCTGACTAAATTGATTTAGAAACAATTAGACTAATAAAAATCATTCATTTAAAAAATAATCAATCATTTGAAATTGTAATTGTAAAACCCCATATTTTTGCCTCTGAAAATTTCTTAAGTTTGGAGATCACTGTTCAAACTACAGCTCACCTAACGAGTCGTAAGACCTCCTTACGGGTCGCAGGGCTCTATTCATATGGTGACCAGTGAGGGTTGCCTATGTTTTTGTTATGAATACATTGGGATTTCATGAGTCGTAATGACTTTTTATGAGTCGTAGGGTGTTTTTCATAGTCTAACCAGTATAGGTGACTAAGTCACTGTTGCATTTATAACTAGGACCCTATGAGTCGTAAGGTCCGTGTATGAGTTGTAGGGTATGAATCATAGGGTAAACAGTGAGGAGGCCCCAAGTCTCTACCCAGACTATGAGTCATGGAAATAACTCTAAAAGATGTTATGAGTGGTGACGTGACTCGTAGTTATTGGAGATAGTTTTTCCTGTGTTTTAATTGGGGGAACTTTGGTCACTCCCCTCTTTCCCCAATTTTAACCCATGACTTAAAATCACTTTAGGGTCTTATTATCACTCCAAAATAAAATAAATATATGTCTCTTTTCTCACATTTCTCAAAGCAAGAACAAAGCTAGGGTTTGTCAAGGTTAATCATCTAGGGATCAGAGGTTGATTTCCCTCCTCAATTTCTACTACTTTCAGGCATGTACCTCTCTTCTTAAATTGGTTTTACTTAAATCATATGTTTAAATGATTATTCATGTGGATTTGAATATGTATTTTGATTAGGGTTGAAGGTTTTGGAAGGATTGTTACTTGATTTGAATTTCAATGGTTTTAATGCAAGTGTTCATGTTTTAGTTATGTATTTAGAAACTCATTAGGGTGCATGGGTATGATGAATGGGATGGTGGTCGAGGCATTCCCCTAATTTGATAATCTTTGGTTGGAATTTGATTTTGGAAATTGTGTTCCCTCAACTCACTTGTATAATTGGAAATATGGTTAGTCACTTGATTTGGCCTACTTTCCTATACTATGGGATTGTACAAATAGTTAATTGGATAAAAAAGGGTTTTAAAGGCCTTATTGACCATGTTTTTGAATTTAAATCTAATTTAATGAACAAAAACGATTCGTGGTATTCTCCCAAGTTGATGGAATTGGTATGGCATAATTATAAGCGTACAACCATAATGGTATGATAATACCTGTAGTTGATGCCTTAATGGATAATTTCTTGGTTAAATAGATGGGTTATGTGATACTGTTTTAATTGGACTTAAAGGGGGTGTATCTTGCCATAGAAGGTGGATATCCCAGGGGGACTGCTACTAGAAACCATATTTGCCGGCGTGAGGGTTTGTATGATCTAGTGCATATTTTACATATATATATATATATATATATATATTTTGGATTGGCTGGGGTCAAGGTATTCCCTAGCTCATCGTTGGATTTTCCTGGTTTGTGCAGATAACATCCACTGGGACCCTTTCAGCAGGGAAGCAAAACTCATATAGCGCGTGGGTGCCTTTGGGACGGTTAGAGCTACACAGTCCATGTTAATGGTTTTAAATCTCATGCTAAACCTTGTTCCCTATCCTAGCATTTTATATATATGTATGTATGTATATATGTATATATGTGAACATGTATATTGAGTTTGGACTGGATTTTGACTAGGCATTATTTTATACTTATCTTGAGTTACATGCTAGCGCTCATCCTGCTAACAGTCTCTAGATGTTGTACCCCCATACGATGTATAAAATGGAGACACTTTTGATTCCGTGCATAGTGATTGGTGATTTTTGGATAGCTCTTGAGTCAGCTTTGAAGTGGTGAGATTTCATTCTCTGGAAGACCCTCGTTTATGGTCTTTCTTCATTCATGTTTTGTACTATTCCTTTTGGACTCATTTTAGCTATGATCAGGGACATGTCCCAACTTCGGTTGTTCTTTGTTATTAGAGGCTTTGTGGATTACTGTTGATTGGTATGGATGTTAAGTTCTTAGATTTCTTTCTGAGCTAGTTGCTTAACTATCTTGTTATATGTTCAGAATTCATCCGCTACTAGTTGTATTGTGTTTTGTTTTTCTAGGTAAAGGGTTTGGTCTTCGGTACTCGATGGGCTTAACATACCCATCACGGCCAGGACCTGGTTCGAGTCATGAAAACCTTGGTATCAGAGCATAGGTTCATGGTCATTGGGTGTCCACAAAGCCGTGTCTAGTAAAATCTCTTTTATGGGTGTGTAGCACTTATAAGAAAGAGGCTATAGGGCATTTAAGAATATTTCCCTTTCTTGTGATTTATTTTTTTGAGCTATAGAGTCTAAGGTCTTGAAATTTCCTCTAATTCCATTTGTTTGCATTTAAGATCATGCCTCCCTGAAGGTCTGATACTCGTGGAAACTCCTCTGTCCCCCATGAGGACAATGTGGATGGAACCCATTCTACTTATAAAGTATAGACCCAGTCTAGGTCCCCTACTTCTGACTGCCTACATGGAGTTCCATGGATCTCTACCAGTCCTTATTAGACTTCTTGAGCTGATGATGTTTATGCCCCACTACCCTAAGGAGATATTTCTAATACCAAATTATGTCAATTTATTTATTTGTTAACTCAGTTGGTGACTTCTCAGTCTTGTTAGTTTGACTGTGTTTGTTCTATTGCTCCATCTTCTGAGGTCACTAGAGTTGGCTAGTTTATGAGGTAAAATCCCCCAAGCTTCACAGGCTCTAAGGTTGAGGAGGATCCTCAAGGGTTTGTGTATGAGATAGAGAAGATATTCAAGGTGATGCATGCTACTGATGTGGAGGGTGTGGAGTGTTCCGCATATCAATTGTAGGATATGGCATATTAGTGGTATGAGGAGTGAGAGTAGTCGAAGGGTGATGATGCTTAGCAGGCTATGTAGGAGGAATTTTCTAGTACTTTCCCTGATCATTTTTTTCCTCAGGAGTTGAGGGACGACAAGGCCGAAGAGTTTTTGAACTTGAATCAAGGAAGGATGATTGTAAAAAAGTATGCCTTGAAGTTCCACTAGCTGTCTCATTACACTCTGGAGTTAGTGTCTAGCATGAGGGAAAAAGTGAGAAAGTTTGCTTCGGGTTTGTCTCGGGACCTGGTACTAGAGTGTAAGGCAACAATGTTGAATAATGACATGAATATCTCCAAGCTGGGGGTGTATATGCAACAGGTTGAGGATGAAAATAAGAAATAGATAGAGAAGGAAGAAAGTCAGAGTAAGAAATTTAGATATTTAGAGCAGGGTGGAGGCCAGTAGAACAGTGGTAGAGATGGTAGGAAGTAGGGAGATAGAAAGGCTTGGGGAAATTTTGGTTCTTTTTCTATGGCTATTTCTCTTTATCCTAAGCCATTTGATGATCATCCCTTTTAGTCTAACAGTGGGTTTAAGACCCAGGGTGCCCAAACCTAGGCTAGTGAAGATCAGTGATCTCCATCATATCCTCTTTGCAGATTTTATTGATAGATGCACTATGGTTATTGTGATGATAGAAGGAATCTTTGTTTCATGTGTGGCCAGCCTAGTTATTTTTAGAGGAACTGTCTGTCAATAAATGTTTCTACTAGAGCTAATAAGGTTTCGGTTTCTAATTTCTTGGCTCTTGCGCCAAAGGGTGCTACTTATAGTACCAGCACTGGTTGAAACCTTCTTTATGCTCGTGCCACCCGTCAGGAATCTAAGGCATCTCCTAATATTATCACTGGTAAATTATAGTTTTTCTCTCGTGATGTGTATTATTTACTTGATCCAGGGTCTACCATTTCTTATGTGACCCCTTGTGTAGATTTTTTTTTTGGTTTTGAGAGTATTTCCGATCTCTTCTCTTTGTCTATCCTGGTGGGTGACTCTGTTGTGGCTACAAGGTTCTATAGAGGTTGTGTGGTATCTATTTGTGATAGGGAGATGTTGGCGAATCTGATTGAATTGGATATAGTAGATTTTGATGTGATCTTGGGGGATAGATTGACTCCATTTGTGCTATGCTTTTCTAGATTGTTGGACCCATATTGTCAGTTTTCAATTCCCAAATGAACCGATAATGGAATGGGAGGTAAGTTCCTTAGTTACTAAGTGAAGGTTCATTTCGTATCTTAGAGCCCTAAAGTTGATTTTCAAGGGGTGTCTATACCATCTAGTTCTGGTTAAAGATTCTAGTTCTGAGGTTCCCTCTCTACAATCTATCTCTATTGTTAACGAATTTCCTAAAGTATTTCTCAACGATCTTCTTGGTATTCCTCTAAATACATAAATAGACTTTAGGATAAATCTTTTATCGGTACCTATCCTATATCTATTCCTCCTTGTAGAATGCCTCCGACTGAGTTTAAGAAACTTATGGAGTAGTTAAAAGATCTTCTTGGTAGGGGTTTCATCCATTTTAGTGTATCCCCGTGGGGTGCTCCCATATTTTTCCGTGTGTAAGAAGGATGGTTCCTATTGGATCTGTATATATTATTGGCAGCTAAATAAGGTACCGGTGAAGAATAAGTATCCTCTTCATAGAATAAATAATATCTTTAACTAGCTCTAAGATGATAGATGTTTTTTTAAGATTGATCTTTGGTTGAGTTATCATCAGTTGAAGATTAGGGAGATGGATATCCTTAAGACTGCCTTTAGAACCCGATATGGTTATTATGAGTTTCTGGTGATATCATTCGAGTTGACTAATGCTTCAACTATATTTATGGACTTGATGAACCAGGTATTCAAACAATTCTTGGATTTATTCATGATTTTTATTGATGGTATCTTGGTATATTCTAAGAGTGAGGAGTACCATGCCAATCACCTCCGAGTAGTGTTGCAGACTCTTAAGGATCAACGATTGTACGCAAAGTTTTTGATATGCAAGTTTTGGTTGAATGTTGTGACCTTTATAGGTCATATTATGTCTAGTTAGGGGATCATGGTAGATCCTTATAAAATTAAAGGGGTTAAGTAGTGGCCAAGACACATGACTCTAACTGATTATTGAAGCTTCTGGGGTTTAGCCGAGTATTATAGGAGTTTTGTGGAGAGTTTCTCTTCGATTGGTGCCCCATTGATTAAGTGACTAAAAAAATGGTGAAATTTTTGTGGTCTGATACTTGCGAGGGTAGCTCTGATAAGCTGAAGGATAAGTTGACTTTGCTCTGGTTTTGACCCTGCTCGAGGGTACCAATGAGTTTGTTGTTTACTGTAATGCGACGTATTTGGGACTAGGTTATGTCTTGATGCAGTATGGTAATGTTGTGGCCTATGCTTCTAGGTAGCTAAAATTCACGAAAGAAATTATCCGACTCATGATTTGGAGTTGGCGGCTATTGTGATTGCTTTGAAGATTTGGCATCATTACTTGGATGCGGTATATGTTGATATCTATTCAGATCATAAAATCAGTATGTGTTCACCCAGAAAGAGTTGAATCTCAAGTAAAAGAGATGGTTTGAGTTACTAAAAGACTATGACATGAATCTTCATTGCCATCCAGGTAAGTCTAATGTGGTTGCTGATGCTCTTAGCAGGTTGTCCATGGGTATCTTGTCTCATGTAGATGAGGAAAAACTAGGATTGGTGAAGAGGTAGTAAAGTCATCTTCTAGTGCAAAAGTGTATGAGAAGTAGGTTTGGAACCCCATCTTGATGCAAATTAAAGATGATATGGGCCAGTAGAAGGTCATGGCATTTGATATTGGTGGAGATGATATCTTGAGGCACCAAGGTAGATTGTGTGTTCCTGATGTTGATAGGCTACGAGAAAGAGTTTTGACTGAGGCTCATGAGTTGAGTTATATAGTTTATCTGTGCTCGAAAAAGATGTATCATAACTTGAAGAAGATTTATTGGTAGAACAATATAAAGAGAGACATGGCTAACTTTGTGGTTAAATGTATGGTGTGTCAGCAAAGTGAAGGTTGAGACCTTAAGGCTTGGTGGAATGTCTCAAGAGGTTGAGTTTCCTATGTGGAAGTGGGAGATGATTAACATAGAATTTTTACTGGTCTTCTGCAGTCTCAGAATCAATATGATTTGGGTCCTTATGGATAGGTAGACTAAGTCTGCCCACATCTTACCGGTGAGTACTACTTATACTGGAGAGGATTATGTGAAGTAGTTTATTCTAGAAATCATCAATTTTCATGGTTCTCCATTTCCATCATTTTAGATTGAGATATGCCATTTTTTTCTCACTTTTGGCATTTGTTTCAGCAAGCTTTGGGCATATGAGTGAACCTTAGCACCAAATTCCACCCTCAGACGGATAGAAAAGTGAAGAGGACTATTTAGACTTTAGAAGATATGCTAAGGGCCTATGTGATCATTTTTGGAGGTAGTTGGCTGGATCATTTGCCTCTCATTGAATTTGTGTATAATCATAGTTATCACTCTAGTATTAGGATGGCTCCTTCTGAATCCCTTTATGGTAGGAGGTGTAGATCTTCTATTGGATGGTTTGAGGTTGGTGAGACTAGATTTTTCTGTACGAACACGGTTTACCAAGCCATGAAGAAGGTGAAGATGATTTAGGATAGACTTAAGACTTCCTAGAGTTACCAAAAGTCCTAAGCGGATGTGAGGCGAAGAGAGTTGGAGTTTGAGGTTGGTGATTGGGTGTTCTTGAAGGTATCTCCTATGAAGAGAGTGATGAGGTTTGGGAAGAAGGGGAAGCTCACTCCCCATTATGTTAGTTTGTACATAATTTTGAGAAGAGTAAGGAAGGTTTCTTATGAGTTGGATTTTCCTTCGAGTTTGGGTTTCGTTCACCTAATTTTCCATGTTTTGATGTTAAAAAAGTGCGTGGGTGATGCTTCTTTGGTGGTTCCTATTAAGGATATCGGTATTTCAAATTCCTAATCTTATTAGGAAGTCTCGGAGGAGATTTTGGATAGACAAGTCCGTTGTTTAAGGACTAAGGATGTGTCTTCGGTAAAGCTTCTATGGAGGAACCAAAAGGTTCAAGAAGCTACTTGGGAGGCTGAAGAGGACATGAAGTCTAAGTATTCGTTCTTGTTCCCTGGATTGGATAATCGTGCTTAAGGTATGGGTTTTCCTACTCTTTTTGTTTTCTGACTTTGTTAAAGGAATTATGGTTATGTGTCTGTCTTAAATCATGCTAATGGATTCCTTGACTCCTCATTTGAGAATGAATGATCCTGGGGGGAGGAGGGGTGTTAATGTAACATCCCAGATTTTTTCCTTTTAAAATTTCTTGAGTTTAGAGCTCACTACTCAGACTACGGCTCACCTAACGAGTCGTAAGGTCTCCTTACAAGTCATAATTTTAGAGTTGTAAGGTGACCAGTGAGGGTTGCCCATGTTTCTATTGTGACTACAACAGGGATGTCACGAGCCGTAAGGACTCTTTATGGGTCATAGGGTGCTTTTTGTAGTCAAACCAGTGTAGGTGCCCAAGCCACTATTGAGATTACGACTAGGACCCTACGAGTCGTAAGGTTTGTGTACGAGTTGTACGGTATGACTCGTAGGGTAAACAGTGAGGAGGCACCAAGTCTCTGCCCAAACTACGAGTCATGGCGATGACTCATAACCGGACATCATGAGTCGTGATCTGACTTATAGTCACTAGTAATAGTTTTTTCTGTATTTTAATTAGGGGCACTTTGGTCATTTTCCTTTTCCCCCAATTATAACCCATGACTTAAAAGCACTTTAGTGTCTTATTATTACTCCAAAAGAAATCAAAATACACCTCTCTTCTCTCAAATTTCTCAAAGCAAGAACAAAGATAGGATTTCTTAAGGTTGATCATCTAGGGCTTATAGGTTGATTTCCCTCCTTAATTCCTAATATTTTTAGGCATGTACCTCTCCCTTTAAATTAGTTTAACTTAAGGCATGTATTTAAATGATTATTTATGTAGGAATATGGATTTTGATTTGGGTTGAGGGTTTTGAAAGGATTGTTACTTGATTTGAATTTCCATGGTTTTAATGCAAGTGTTCATGTTTTAATTATGTATTTTGAAACCCGTTGGGGTGCATGGGTATGGTGAATGGGATGGGGGTCGAGGCATTCCCCCAATTTAATGATTTTGGTTTGGAATTTGGTTTTGGAAATTGTGTTCCCTCAGTCTACTTGCATAATTGGATTTGAAATAGGGTTAATCATATGATTTGGCTTATTTCCCTAAACTATGGCATTGCACAAATGGTTAAATGGATAAAAAGGGGTTTTGAAGGCCTTGCTGGCTATGTTTTTGAATTTAAATATAATTAATGCACAAAATAAGGTCGTGGCATTCCCCTAAGTTGATGGAATTGGTATGGCATAATTATAAGCTTGCAAGCATAGTGGTATGATGATACCTGTGGTTGATGCCTTAACGGATAATTCCTTGGTTAATGGATGGTTTATGTGAAACTTGTTTTAATTGGGCTTAAAGAGGGTTGTGTAGCTCACCGTGAATGGTGGAGGTCCTGGGGGAAGCGATACTGGAAACCATACTTTTTGGCGTGGGGGTCTGTATGACCGTGTACATGGTTTTCATTAATATATATATATATATTGGATTGGTTGGGGTCGAGGTATTCCCTAGTTTATCCTTGGATTTTCCTGGTTCGTGCGGCTAACACTTACTGGGACCCTTTCAGCAGAGGGAGCTGAACCCATATAGCCCATGGGTGACCTTAGGACGATTAGAGCTACACATTCCAGGTTAATTTTTTTAAATCTCATGCTAATCTTTTTTCCCTATCCCAATATCTTATATATATATATGTATATATATATATATCTGAATGCTGTATTCCCATGCGATATAGATAACGAAGATACTTTTGCTTTCCTTGTGCAGTGATAGGTGATTTCTGGATAGCTAGTGAGTTAGTTTTGAAGTGGTGAGCTTCTATTCTCCAGAATACCCACATATAATGGTCTTATTTCATTCATGTTTGGACTATTTCTTTTGGACTCATTTTGGCCATGATCAGGGGCATGTCCCGACTTCTATTGCTCTTGGTTATTAGAGGCTTTGTGAATTACTGTACATTGGTATGGATGTTAAAGTTCTTGGAGTTCTTTCTGAGCTAGTTGCTTAACTATCTTGTTCTATGTTCGAAATTCATCTGCTGTTAGTTGTATTATTTTTTGTTTTTCTAGGCAAAGAGGGTAAAGTTCGGTCCTCCACGAACTTGAGATACCCGTCATGGCTAGGCCCTGGTTTAGATCGTAACAACAATCATACTAAAGCACCATCATTTTTACTGTTGAGAAATAAGTGCCTTACATTTATTCTAAGTGAATCATCCGATGATTCCATCAGACATATCAAAATTTTATGCTTTTCATGAAATTAATAGTGTAGATAGCAGAGGGTGTGCTCCTAAACTTTCTGGTGCTTGACTTGGCTGATTATGTTGAAGTTTAGAAGTTCAACTGCGATGAACCAAATGGCATTATCTTGTCCAAGGCTTTGGACTTAGTTTATTATTCAGTTTGGGCCTTTTGGTATGGTATAAATATAGGAAAAATTAAATAACACCACAACTTATTTTTAATAAACTATATAAAATTCCTACTCTTTTTATTAATTACCTAAATCCCCTTTTTCTAAAACAGCCGGATACATCCACAATCCATAAATTTTTGGATACAAAATTTTAATATGTATCTTCCTTTGATCTAGTTAATGTATTATGTATCTCGACCAAATAGTTGTAGAAATGAATGTATCTCAGTAATTACAATTATGTATCTCAACTTCAAAATTATGTATCTGAATGTTAATTATGTATCCGAACAAAAGTAGAGTAATTAACTATTACATTCTTAAGTTCAAAATTATGTGTCTCAACTTCAAAATTACGTATCTAGATGCTAATTATGTATCCAAAAATTACAAAATAAAGAATTATTTGATCTAGCAAAGAGTAGGGATAGGGAGCGTAGAGGTACACTTTTTGGGGTTATGTAATTTTTACATAAATATATAACTTTACTTACGAATTATAGGACATTTTTTTTATTTAAACAGTTGATAGCCTAACACTTTAAAATAAAAAATAGCTAAATACATATACAACACATTTTGACACAATTATAGTATAGTCAACACATTAACTAATTTAAATAGTATTTAAATATTTGAAATTCAGGTATAATATATTTTTAATAATATCAATAATAAGAAAAAAACAAAAATTGTAATACATTTTGAATTTAGTATATCATATGTATTATAAACGTCGTGATGAGTATGTATAAATAAATTATTTATAAAAAAAATATATTAGAAGTATTATATGCGAATTTCAAACATTTCATTACAATTTAAATTAATTTTTGTTGTTAGAAATGTATTATATCTTATGAAATACTTAATATATATTGAATTCACTACAACTATTGTTTATCTTTAATAATGATTTAATTCAAATTTAATAAGTACAATTTGTTCACCGCCACCAAAATACTCCATCTCTTCTTTAATGAAGCTTCACCATATCAGCCGAACAAATCATCGCCCCAATAAATTCCCAACCGCCATTCTTTACCTCCTCCTTTCGCTATTTCAGCGACAAACCACACAACATCAACACTACCAGCCACCACCTATCCCTCGTCCACCAACCTCCACAAACCCACCATGTGTAACAGTAACAAATCAATAACATAATTATGTAGGAAATAGTAAAAGAAAAGAAAGTACTTAAATAGAACATATCTAAAGATCGATTCTAACCAGGCATTTCAAAATCTCTTTGAGATACCTTTTGAAATCGTCTAATCTTTTTCTTTTCCATATTACTCTATTTTGTTTTAATAGTCCAAACAAAGAACTACTCTCAATTAGACAATTAAACAAACACATGGTGGATATATAAGATAGAGTACAAAAAACAAAAAACAAAGATTGAAAATTAGGAAAATTGACTTAAGGGATAAGAATTGTGAATATTTGCCAAATAGTCAACAACTGATAAATGAAGAAATGACAGAAAGATTTGGGGGGAGGGGGAGGATATGAATGAGCTGAGGTTGGGTGGGGTTTGAATCGGAGTTGGCGAGATATAGCCGTAACTCAAATATTTGTAGTAGGGACTAGAGGTGAGGAAAGGCAAAAGGAGGAGAAAAATTATTAAAGATAAAAGTAAACTATAATTCATAATAAAATAAAAATTACATTACTTAGGATAATAATGCCTTTAAAAACTATTATTTATGTAATTATTTTGTTTTATTTTTGGGTGGATGATTCAATATTATATTAGTGATGGAGTTCTAGTCTAACTAGGTTAGGTGTAGAAAAATTCTCTTTCTGTGTATTCATGTAAATCTTCTAAATTAGGTAGATATTCAGTTTACACATTGGTAAATATTTTATATATGGTTAAGGTTGATTAGGTTACTTATTGTACTTTGAGTTTCAATCACAAAAAAAGGAGCAAGTTAATTCTTCTGCATATTTTATGAGATGTTTGGATGGACTTTCTTTAAAGTGGCTTATAAGTTAAAATCTAAAAGGCAAAAGTAGGTAGCAACTAATTTTTAGCTTTTATTTTTTGGTATTTTTTAAATCTAAAGTAAAGTATTTAAAAATACTTTTTGGCTTTGCCAAACACCTTCAAAAATAAAAAAATTACTTAAAAGTTAAAAGAATCTAAAATAAGCTAATCCAAACGCCCTTTTACTCTTTTCATTCTTTAATTTCTGCATGGTATAAGAGCAGGTTTAAAATTCCTGTTCAATCTTCATATACTTTTATATCTTTTTCCTTATTAGTATCATTATGTCAACATCTTCTCAAACTTCAGAATTAGTGATAAAAACCACCACTGTTTGTAATGCCACTGCTGTGCTGGATCTGGTATAACTAAGGTATCATATACAGGTCATCCTTACTATATTTATCCCTCAGATTATCAACTGATGAATTATAACACTACATATTTTATGTCATTTTATGTCATATTGTAAGTACAATAGAGCCCATAAACTAAGTTATTTGGGCTAAGAAGCGCCACCGAGTCTAGTAGAACGAGCTTTGAAATATAAGACAAGTTTTTGGGAAAAACATGCAGGGGTGCATTGAGTGGCATGGTGCACCAGTTCTAAAACTTCATACCAACGGATTGGCGTATAAAGAGGCACAGTAAGCCAGTCCTCCAACTTTAGCCAACTATATATGGCACATTGGTTGGCGCGGTACGCTAGGCTCTATCCTAAAAAGAATTAGTTTATTTTATGTTCAAGTTCTAGGAGGACTACTTTTGTATTTTATTTATCCCATAACTCCAACCCATAACTTTTGACCTCCCCTAAAGCCTACTTCTGTCAGATTTCAAAAGTTATGATACAACTCCCCCCCTTTTCCAACACCTTAAAAGGCAAGATTATCAATAAATTCTAGGGATTTCAAGTAAGGATTTTAAAATTCTTCTTCTCTAATGTATGTAACTACCATGAGTTGATTGAATTTTAAAATCATAGTTTCGATCAAGACTCTATTTCTCAGGTCATGATGGTACCTATTTTAATCCACCAGTAGGTAGGCCAAATCATAGTCCAGAATGCTAGTAATGGATTAATTGGTGAAAGGTATAAGTGTCACTTCACATTTCTCAGGTATCAGTGAAACCTACTATATCCCACCAACAAGTAAACCAAACTGTAGTCCAAATTTGTTAGTATCAAACCATCAAGGGAAACGAATAAAGATAGTAGAATAAATATAATAAAAGAATAATATATGTAAGACAATCCCAAAACCTAGTGAAATTAGTACAAGAGCTTGTACAATAAGAATACAAAAAGAAGTATTAAATGAATACACTGGTACAACCCATCTCTACAATATAAAGATCAGTTTAATCTATAAGAGAGACAATAGTAATATTCCAAATGCTTGGAGATCACCCTAAATCTCTGATCCATAGCTGCTCCACACAATGCATACCACAACAATGAGAACCCATACTATGATCTACAGGTTGCAAAAGTGTTATATGAGTACCAAACACATGGTACTTAGTAGGAAACTACCGATTGAGCTTAAAAGATAATGGAAATATAGATAACATGCAAGCAGAAATGTAAACTACAATGAAATATCAGGGAAACTAACATACTAAATCTAGTGAGGCAATAAGGATAAACTATCCTATTGTATCCATAATCAGTAACCTAAGCATTATACCATATATCACTGGCCAATATACAAATAAAAAGCTGAAGAAGGATATATAGTAGTATACAAGTCCAAAGAGTGCATATAAGATACAAAGAAATAAGGAAAGAGAGGTATATAAGGTAATATCATAGCTAAATATAGGTATATACCTATAGGTGTATAAAAGACTAACTCAAAGGAGTAAGACCTACGGTAGTCAATCTAGCATCTCAGGGCA
Source organism: Capsicum pubescens (assembly GCA_030864215.1). Lineage (NCBI taxonomy): Eukaryota > Viridiplantae > Streptophyta > Magnoliopsida > Solanales > Solanaceae > Capsicum > Capsicum pubescens. Next base: position 89,785,308 of record CM061549.1, on the reverse strand, counting down.
TCCCAGTCAAATAAAAAACTAACTCCAGCATAATCAGGGTCCCTAATCCAAATATCTAAATATGAGATAATTATCCATAATAAATTAATCATAAGAGAAAGATATCATAATCGTACCTCAAATCTTAGTACCAGTCTAATAATCAACCAACCATGAACTAACCATAATAGCAATAATACAATAACTGGATAGACCTTACAAATAATACCTAAATCGAGCCCCATAACCTAAAAGGCTCAATCAACACACAACAATCAACACTCATAACCCATACTTATGTAAACCCCATAAGGATGATAGATATAGGAATCAAATAACATACTAGTGATAGGCAATGGACATGCGAAAATGAATAAAATATAAGCCCATAATTCCATAAGCAATCTAAGATCCATAAACTAACCCAGTGTATACACCTCCTCTAGCTTGATGACTAATAAAGACAAGACCTAAAGTGACCTTTCTTATCTGGAATGATGATTCATGGATGAAGAGAACCCTAGGGGGTTCTAGATTACTCGTATATACTGACCTGGCCCTGATCAAGGATTTCCAATCATCATCATCATTAATATAATCCATCCAATACTTAATATATATATATATGTGTGTGTATGTATGTATAATGAATGTACAAACTCAAATCGCAACTAAAAGAGTATGAGTCTATAAATCTGTAATTATTAGTGTGTTGGTACAAGAGCTTAGTGTCTAGTGTAGTCCTATAGATTGATGCATAGACATTTGTAACCTATCCTCGGGAGGCTACAGGGCATTTTTACAAAATTCTATTCTTGCCTCTTTTTCATGTCCTTATATTTCTACAAGCCCCGAGTATATTCTTTTACTCTATTCTGTCATAAATAAATGGTGCAAGGTTATCGATAGATGCAGATAAGACTTTGGCATGTGTTTCTAGAGCTTTATTGCAATGTCAGACTAAGGAGTCAGGGATGGATATCGAAGATCTTCAGCATTAGTTAGAGTATATGGGGCCAGACTAGGCTTCAGTAGAGTTTGTGTCTGTTTTAGCCTTTTAAGATTTAGCATTTGGGATTTTGAGCATTTTTATGGATACGTCATAGCCTGAGATAAGGTCCAGTTCTATGAGCAGTTCTCAGGATAGAGTTGATTTGTTGGTGTTCAGCATGGTTCTTTGTCAATTTCAGAGTATAAGATTGGGTTTCTTTAGCGGGATAAGCATATTCCTATGCTATATCATTCATGGCATGATATGATGCATGGATTTATTAGAAGATTAGAATTGCTACTCCGTTTAGTGTTGGAGCACTTACTAGCAGTTGGGTCTTCCTTCTCTTAGGTTGTTAATAATTTGAAGGCCACAAAGAGCGCATATATTGAGATTTATATAGGTAGTGGTAAAAGGCTATGCCATCAATAAAGTGCTATTAGTATTCTATTTAGGAGTGAGGATCCTTCTAATGGAGGTTAACTTTACTTGTAGCCTATCAGGTCTACACAGGTAGTATCTCTGACTATGTGTATCTCTTAGATCTGTAGTGGTAATCACAATGGATAGAGTTATAATCAAAATTTATAGAGGTTTTAGTATGGGTCTTTAGGCAGTGGCGACTATTCTGGATTAGTAGGAGCAATAATTCAGAGTATTTTAGAAACTTACCGTAATTATGGCAAGATTGGCCATTGGTATAGAGATTTCCACAGACGTGATTTGTTTTTTCATAGTTGATATTCCTTTCCATCCTAGAGTTCTTGAGGTAGGTTATGATTGCAGGGAAGATGGTCATTTTAATGGGGAGTGCCATCAGTGTTAGTTGGTCAGCCAGTTAGAGTCAACACGTTTTACTCACCATGTTACGACCTTTAAGGTTTGCTATAACTACAGAGAGATCGGTGAATGGTCTATAGAGTGTTCCCAATATGTGATAAATAATTATTTATCTTTTTTAGATCAGTCTCATAGATATGTGACACCTTCAAATAGCGATCGTGCACTTAGTGCCTCATGATTTTGATGCTCTGTCAGAGTTTGAACCGTTCAGATTCATACCCCCTCAGGCATGTGACTTTGGATTCCACCGTGATAGGTGTGACTTTTGTTTCCTTTCTTTACCTTTTCATTTGAGTGTATTAGGGTTCTCATGCCCACCAATGATTGTATGACTTAGTAGGTTTATATTGATTGTTGTGCCTTGAAATAGAGTTCATGAATTTATCACTACCCCCTTTGATGATTTCTTTTATTAGTGGATCATTGTTGATATTTCTCTAGGGCTATAGCATTTGGGTTCGTGTCCCAATTACCTTGGCATATTGGCCTTCTAGGAACTAGTGCAGTACTTATTTTTAATTTTTATTTTTGGTACTACTTTTTTTCTATATTAATATTTATATTGGTATTGTTATTATTGGCTTCGTCTGTTGTTGATCGATCCTTGCTTGATAGACAGTTAGACTGGCATTATCTAGTTAGAACTCACTTCCTTATGATTCTTATTTGTTGGCTTGGGTGGTGATGATAGGCGAATTTACACGCCTATAGTGCTATATTTTGTCTATATTTCAGCTAAGTTTTGAGGACAAATTATATATTTCATGCACTTTTAGTCCTTTTTCCTGTAAGTGAGCTAACGAACATGATTAGCAAGTTTTCAGGTATAAATGATGCAGAATTCAGCATTTTATGGATAACTTGACGCCAAAGAAAGCTTCACGAAAGGAGGAAAGCAAAACTTGGACGCCAAGGACCAAAGGTGGCGCATGGAAAATCTGTCCCAGGCAAAAACAACAATTCTAAAGACTTTGGGGACTAGCAGTAACTTATTAGGAGTAGGATAATGATGCAGTAACCCAGTAGGATTGGGTTAAGTAATGCAGTAGCTTAGTAGGAATAGGATAGGAGTATTATAAATACCCTATTCTGCTAGAGATTTTTATCATTCTTCCATTACTTTTAACTCTAAAAACAATTCTTCTACTTTTAATTCTTCTTCTATTCATCTATTCAATTCTTAATTTCCACAACAAGAGAAAAGCTATTCTACAAGGAAAGTCACGCCTAACGCCATACCACACCATACTACACGTAAGATCTTTATTGTGGTATATTGATAATGTCTATTGTGATTTCCATCGCACTCATGGGTAACTAACTTCTCTGTTGGGGTTATGGAAGCCATATGAGATACTATCTATTGCTATGAGTTTGTGAATTCGTGACACGTATGCTGCTTATATCATTATTCTCTTCATCTTAATCTAAATTCTTTGTGGTTGCAAACGCATAGAATACACCAGTATAGCATTAACTTGTTCGAAAGAAAAGTTATATGTCTGGAAAAGAGATAATGTCAAGGTAAAAGGGCACCAACCCCTGTTAAAAACTTAGTGCCGTAACTGGATTAACCTCTTGGAGAATTCGTACTGTTAGATACGCTTTAAGCTCGAAAGAGTTAAAGTGAAATAGTCCTGGTTAAGGTCGAAAGACGCCTGGATTTACCATCGAATACAATTCTCTATAAGCACATGCATGTCTGAAATCCGCCCAACTCATAGCCAATAGAGACATACAACTCATAAGGTGGACATAACCCCAACTTCTCAATTCTCATTGATCAAAAACCAACCAAGAAAACGATTTTTACTCCTTTATTTGCTATTTTTATTACTTTGTTTACATTACTTGCACGTTAAAATCCCCTCTTTTTACGAGACTTGCTCCAAAAGTCTAGTAATCTTTGCTTACTCATTGATCGGCTATTCCCTGTGGGATCGATACCCAACCCAGTTGGGTTATATATTTGACAACGACCGCTTTACACTCTTATGAGAGTTGTAGATTGAGCGTTATCAGATGGCTATCTTGGTTGGATTATTTCTCTCTTATAGCGAGGCGAGGTTGGCTATTTTTCTCTTCTATTAGTGAGGATAAATTAGTTTTTGAGTGGTCTATAAATAAGGAGATAGGTCTACTCTCCTTAGTTCCATTATAGATCTAGAGTTAGTAATTTGGTTACATAACCTATTTTCAAGGTTGACCAGTTTGGGATGCATTTTTAGTTTTCTTAGGTTCATCTCCTATTGATAGTTGATCTTGGTATCGGTGTGTAGTTGGATATTCCATTCTTATTGTGAAGTGGTTTTTTCTGGTAGAGTTAACAGAGGTGGAGATAGGTGGTCTTTCCTATGATCGCTTCTTAAGTTGGTAATTTAGGTATTCATTGTTGAGATTGAGTTTTGGATTGACCAGTTTCTTGCTAAGGTTGTATTTCTTGGTTGAGTTTTTGGTTACTACTAGTACTATTTGCATCCGTGGTAAGTTCTTTGGTATGCTTTGATGATTCAGGCCCTCCGAAATATATGGAGTTGATTACTATGATTTTATCCTATGGTTTATCATCTGTTGTGAATTGTTCTTTAGCTACATTTAAATTTCCGCTCTGGCATGATCCAATAAGTATATGTCTAATTTGAATAGTATGGTTGATTTGGGTATTTGGCCTTAGTTAAGACTTGTTAGCTCAGTTTGGGCCTCAAAATGATGACTTGAAGGTTATGATATATTTAGAGTATGGATGCTTGCCCATTTGTAGGGTAGTTTTGTATAGTTAAGATCGAATAATTTAGCCTTGGTGTTGAAATTCAACTGGGAGTTTTAGAGATTAGGTGCAACCTTTATTGCCAGATTTGTCTCAGCTGAGGTTCATTTATAGGCTGGATAAGCCTACTTTTTGCCTACCTATTCGATTTTCTTTAATTTAGATAGATTGTGGTTGATAGGTGTTCAAATGATAGTCCGTTGGCACTCAAGGATGGTTTCTTCCGCTCTAGACCTTTTTTTTAGTTTACATCAGAATTTAAGGATGATTTGCTCAATGGGAGTAGTGTACTCGAGTCGGTTCAATATGCCTTTATTCTCTATTGATGGGACATCCTGGAGAGGATCACTTAATGAAGAATGTTTATGCTCCAGATGCCCGACTGTTGGTTTCAAGGGTTGTTTGGACCAGTTGTAGCATTGACTTAGGGTTTGGTCATCTCTATTTATGTTCCCATGTCGCGCCTTATGGACTTATTTGAATGCTTGCCATTGTGGATTTTGGTGGATCAACTTTAGTTCTTTATGGTTAGTTTGATGGGTTTGCACAAATAGGATTCAGGTGATTTTTTACTTGGTTTAGATTAGATAGCAGGTTTGGAAAAGTAAAGGAGGCGTATATTGAGGTGTTAGAGTTGGTTGCATGAATTATGCCTTGTATTGCCATAGTCTTGGATAAATTTTTTGCTTAGTTGTATTGGTTTTGGTGTGATATCAGTGTGTCGTGGTTCAAATTTGCGTGCATCAACCTTCCTCAGTTTAGTTGGAGGCCGGTTGGTTATGGTGGTTGCGATTTGGCTATTTGAGAAGTGGAGAAAAGAAGTTGGTTAAAAAAGGGATAAATGTATCAAAATCCCTTGGAAGTGTTATTCCTTCTTGAAGGTTATCTAGGGAGTCTTGCTTAGAGCATGCAGGCCTAATACTTCGTCTCTCTGTATTTTCATACTCCTTCTATTCATTGACTTTTGCAGATGAAAGTTCTTTTAGTAGTGGATATTATAATGACCCTCTAGGTCATTTCCTCAATTTGTGCATATTTCTAGTATTCCAAGCCTCTCCACAGTGGCTACAGGTCATTTATGAATTGCCAAAACTGATGGTTCAATTATCAGATAGTTCGTTTGGGTTTTAGACTCATTTTCCTATTTTAGAGCTTTTTCTGTTAGGATTTAATCTTGAACCAAAAATCCTAGTAGGAGACCTCAAATGAGAATTCTTATAGCACCATCAGCTCCAGAACATTGATTTTAGGCTAGGGGGACCCTTGGTTCAGGTCTCGAGTCTCTGGACTCATTTTGGACTATTGGGTGGATTTTATGAAAAATAGAACTTGGTACGGGTGCACAAGTACAAGACCTTTTTCAAGGAGTCAAGGTTTAAGACATACTCATGAAGATGGAAGTGTGTGAAGGTCTTTTGAACCACTCCAAAGAATTGCACAAGGTTAAGAGAGGAGAAGGAGTCTTATACTCCAAAGGCGCCTTCATTAAAGGACATTTTGGTCATTGATACAAGTTCAAGAGAGAGAAAAGAACCCTATACTTCAAGGGTGCCCCATCTTATTAAGGGTAACTTGGTCTTTTTGTAATAGCTATAAATAGACTTCCTTAGGCTTATTTTTCATTAGTTATTGATGAATATTGAGTGAAACCCTTTGAAACATCATTTCTTCTCACTTGTGAGGTTGAAATCCGAAACTAGGGCAATTCTAGGGGTGGATTCACTTGGGTTGCAATTTGGCTTAGAAATATTGGTGCTTAGGGAAGATCGAGTTCCTTTTTGTGTCAACGTAAGAGTGTGGTGTTACTATTGTGAGTCTTTAGTGGGTTTTAGTGTTTGATACACACTTTTGTTCCTAAAGCTTGTAATAGTGTATGTCTCACTATCTATCCTTACATTTTTCTCTTAGTTTGTTGTTAGCTCCTTAAATCCGATTGTGTTCTTGTTTTGTGTGTTATTGTCTCATCTTCATCTTCTTTCTTTAGGTTAATTTTTGGTTTCCTAGCTTAGTTCTATATCATTTGGTATCAAGAGCCACGTTTTAGAATTGTTCTCACAACTCTAAGTCTTGAATTGTTGTTACCTCGAAGAGAATCTTTACAAAAAAAGAATCAAAGTCTAAAAATCACAAAAAAATATAGCAGAGTCACGTTTGGGTCTTATATCCAAATTTTAGATCCTAGATCTACTTAGTTTTTGTGTGTTTTGTGAGTTTCTAGTGCTAGATTCTTGTTCCCTAGCACTAAAAGAGTCTAGATCGAAGATTTGAGCTAGATCCTAGTTGTTTTGAATCTTCTACCATTGTTGAACTTGTGTTTGAAGGTTTTGGAGGGTGGATCTCGTGGTGATTATTGTGGTTGTGACGTTTTGGAGCTGATTTTGTGATATTTGTGTTTGGCTTGGCACGGTGACCTTAGATCTTCATGAAAATTCAAATTTGGAGGTCATTTGCCTAGTGGTCGAACGTTGGTCAACTCTTGAATATTCTTGTTGTTCTTCCTCATCTTCATATCTTGTTGGAGAGGAATATTCAAAAAATGGTGTTTGATCTTGAAAAGGGAGGAAAGAGAGTGTAGTATTTGTTCAAGGAAATTTTCTAGCACCATCCTAGTCATCCAAAAGAAAGAAAACAACAAAAAAGAAGAAATAATCAAGTACAATTGAAAGTACGGGGGGGGGGGGGGGGGAGGGGACCATTTCAATTCAAATTCATTTGAAGCTTGAAAAAGGATCCAAAACCCTTGCAATTTCCCCCAAAACCGATTCTACACTCTTGAGATTGAAGTTGGCTGAAGCTTAAATTGAAGAACAAATTTTTTTTTGCAAGTTATTGTCCAATCACAAGCTGCCACATCACCACTATTGAACATCCAAATTTTAAGCTCAAATTTAGATTTCTTAGTTTCTATTCTTGTTTCCTTAGTTGCATTTATTGATTCTATCACTAATTGGCAAACTAGTAACTATCTACTAGGTACTAAGTTAGTTTAGAGTCCTTTCTTTTGTATTTATGTTCCTTGTGTGCTTTTCTCTTTTGGTGATTCGTTGTTTTTGTTGGTTCAATTACAAAAACAAGATTTCTTTGAGTCAATTCAAACAAAAATCTATTTTGGGAGAAAGAAGACTCATCCCTCAACATCTCACAAAGTACAAGCCGACTTTCAACATTTGTGAGAAGACAAGTGTGAGGTAAAATCTGAGAGTAAGAGTGTGGTGAGGCTATTGTGAACTAATTTATGTTGTGTTTTGTAGGTTTGGTTTCTTTCAGGTACAGTTGCAATGGAACCCAAGGCTACAACCTCTCAAACCATGGATAACAATGTTCTTGGTACTATCATGTCCGGAATTGAGGCTCTCAGCCGAAAGATGGACAAGGTGCAAACATATTTGTTTTCATTGAGTGAAAGGGTGGATCAAGTTGAGAGTCAAAGGAACGCTCGAACATCTACTCCTCAACACTACCATGTGTCTTCGATTGGAAAAGACCAAAATACCTCTACTACCATCATACCCAAGGCCCTCCATTAAATGCTCTATCCACCAAGACTTCCACAAAATCACACCTAAACCCCCACTTACTCTCAAACCTGAAACCCCACAAGACCTCTTGACCCTTAATTCACTCAAGTCCAACAAGAAGGGCTTGGAAGCCCAATTCCCCCACCAAATCTGAATGATTCATCTTAAGCTCCACTTAACCAAATACCACATCCAAAGTCGAATGCTCCACTACAAGATCCACTTACCCCAAACCCTTATCCTTCACCAAATCCCCCATTCCAAGCTCCACTTAACCCAAACCAAAATATCCATGTAAATTACTATTGTAGAAAGAATGAATATGGGGTCATGGTACTTACAATAAGAGATGACAGATAGGTATGAGTAAAGAGGGCATTAAGGTAGATACCGAGGACATGAAGGTAGTCATAGTCATGGGAATCCACAAGGAAACCGAGAGATTGGCATCAATTCTATCAAGGTTGGTATTCCTACTTTCAAAGGTGAGAGTGGTCCCGAAGTGTGTCTTTCATGGGAGTCTTCTTATGAAAAACTCTTCCAAGTGAATGATCTTACCAAAGAAAAGAAGAGTTGCTATGCTATATCCCACTTTGAAGCTTATTCCAACACATAGTTGGACTATACTAAGAGGTTTGGGAATGTGATGATTGGTGGTCAACCTCTTCCTTGGGAAATGTTAAAGAGGCTTATAAGGGAGAGATACGTGCTGGAGAGATATAAGCATGAGATCCTTGCCAAACTATATAACTTGAGGCAAGGAAGCAAGAGTGTCATGGCTTACTATAATGAGTTTCAACAATTGATTTTGAAGCTTGATCATCGGGGAGAACAAGTACATCATGACATCATATGCTTCAATGTTGGGTTAAACAAAGAGATCACTTCTCATATGACCCTTCTCAAGTTTGAAACTATTGATGGTATCTTCTAAGCGGATCTAGAAGTTGAGAGAGAGATCAAAGAGAAGGCTGCCTATAAATCCAAAAATCATCCATCATCCTAGGGTTGGTCTAAAAATAAGGAATTGGCTTAATCTAATACTAAACAACCCGAAAATAAGGATACACCAAAGCACCCTCCAAAATATGAAGGTAATAAATCATTTACTTCTAATTCTAAGGGTTTTCAATGCTTTAAATGTCAAGGGTGGGGACACAAGGCTAGTGAATGTCCAAACCAAAGAAATATTATCCTTAGAAAAGGGCAGTTATACTATCTTGGATATAAAGTGGGGTTGGAAACCAAGGGGAATGAGGCCAAGATTCATGATGGAGAGAAAGTGGATTATGAGGTACAAAATAAAGAAAGTGAAAAAGATGTTTGGCCTAGCTATGTGTTGAGGAGAGCCATGTTTAGTAAGGCCTTGGATGATCCAAGTCAAAGAGAGAATCTCTTTCATACCAAGTGCCTTATTAAAGGAGGTGTATGCTCGATGATCATAGATAGTGGAAGTTGTATTAACATTGCTAGTGTTACCATTTTTGACTACTTAAAACTACCCACTACCCCTCATCCGAATCCTTACAAATTTCAATGGTTGAATTCTTGTGGTAACTTGAAGGTTAATCGACAATGTGTGATTTGGTTCAAGGTAGGGAACTATCAAGATAAGGTGTTATATAATGTAATCCTTATGCAATCATGTTACTTATTATTGGGTAGGACATGACAATTTGATAGGTCCACTAAGCATGATGGGAGGACTAATAGGTACATTCTTGAACTCAATGGCCAAAGGTTTAATCCTCATCATCTTTCACCATATAAAGTGAATGAAATAAATCAACAAGTAAGGGAGTTGAGGGAGAAAAATAAGAGGGAAAGAAAAGAGAAATCTGAGAGTAGAGGAGGTGAAGAAGGGGAGGAAAAAATGCAACAAAAGGGAAAGAAACACTTGATTATGGGACTTGCCCACAAAGACCCCTTGTTACTCCCCAACCTAGATACTAGCATTTTGCCTAGTATCCACTCTTCTTATGTGCAGGTTCAAGGTCATAAACTCCCAAAAGAGGATGATACGGGTGCACAAGTACAAGACCTTTCTCAAGGAGTCAAGGTTTATGACATACTCATGCAGATGGAAGTGTGTGAAGGTCTTTTGAACCACTCCAAAGAATTGCACAAGTTTAAGAGAGGAGAAGGAGTCTTATACTCCAAAGGAGCCTTCATTAAAGGACATTTTGGTCATTGATGCAAGTTCAAGAGAGAGGAAAGAACCCTATACTTCAAGGGTGCCCCATCTTATTAAGGGTAACTTGGTCTTTTTGTAATAGCTATAAATAGATCTCCTTAGGCTTATTTTTCATTAGTTATTGATGAATATTGAGTGAAACCCTTTGAAACATCATTTATTCTCTCTTGTGAGGTTGAAATCCGAAACTAGGGTAATTCTAGGGGTGGATTCACTTGGGTTGCAATTTGTCTTAGAAATGTTGGTGCTTAGGGAAAATCGAGTCCCTTTTTGTGTCAATGTAAGAGTGTGGTGTTACTATTGTGAGTCTTTAGTGGGTTTTAGTGTTTGATACACACTTTTGTTCCTAAAGCTTGTAATAGTGTATATCTCACTATCTATCTTTACATTTTTCTCTTAGTTTGTTGTTAGCTCCTTAAATCCGATTGTGTTCTTGTTTTGTGTGTTATTGTCTCATCTTCATCTTCTTTCTTTAGGTTAATTTTCGGTTTCCTAGCTTAGTTCTATATCAAACCTATAGGTGTAGCCTCCACATTTAGTTAAAATGATCTCAGATGAAAGTTTTGATGGTTTCATTGGGTCTGGAACATTTAATTTGGTATAGTAGCATTGTTCACTTGCACGCTGGGGGTTCCGAATAAGTCCCGAGCACCCTATCGGAGTCCATTTAGACTTAGCAAAACCTGGTGCTTGGCATCAGCTGGTGCGGTCGCTTAAATGACCAAACCTGGTCCCCCCAGTCTCTTAAGGAAAGACCTTGTCGCTTAAGCGAAGGTATCTTAAGTAACACTGGGCCGCTTAAGCGAAGGGCACTTATCCTCGTGGATTGCTTAAGAAATATTTGGGGAACATGATCATTTAAGTCCATGCATTTATTATATATAAATCTAGTACTGGATGGAGTGGATTTATAATGATTGGATATCCTGAATCGGGACCAGATCGGTGTATACGGGTACTCCTGAACCCCCAAGTGCTCCTTCGTCCATGAGCCAGCATGCCGGAGAAGAGAGGTCATGGTAGGTCCTACCTTTGATCTACTATCTTAAAATTCTGCCACTCTATCAAAATTGTAATCTATATATCTTAAGGAGTAAAACGACACACATATCACTATATTAAGGGTCAGGATGAAATTCAGGTCAAGAATGGGCCCGTGGGCCTCGTAAATGGAATTCAAAATTGAGTCCGACACGAGGTCCCTCCAGGGGCATGAAATGTGTGCTCAAAAGTTAAGCACAAACAAAGAAAAAATTGGGTCTCAAATCAACCCTTAAAGTTTATATATTTTAAGACCTAACTCTAAAAATTTACAAGAAAATGATGGAGTTTAACGGGAAAAGTAATGGGAAATGACCAAGGAGTGTGGAACTAACTTACCTTAGCTCAATGGATGATTACCCACACTTTCCCTTTTCTAAAGCTCTTAAAAATGGTTAAAATAGGTTAAGTAAATAAGGGAAAATTTGGGTGAAGAAGGTGATATAACACCAACAGGATTTGCGTAAGCAACCAAAAGATTGCATATGCGATCCACGATAATAAGTGGCCCTTCGCTTAAGTAGCCCAGTGTCGCTTAAGCGACCTTCACTTAAGTGACAGGGTCTTTGCTTAAGCAATTGGGGGGATCAGGGTTGGTATCTTAGGTGACATCACTTAAGGGACCCAAGTGTTGTATAAGTGATCGCAATAGCTGATGCCAAACACCAGATTTTGTTAAGTCCAAAAGGACTTTAATCGGGTGCTCAAAATTCGTTTAGAATCCTGTACGTGCAAACGAACTATGCTATCATATCAAATCCAATGTTCTGGAGTCAATGGAACCATCAAATCTTTTATCTAAGATCGTTTCAACTAAATGTGGGGCCCATACCTATAGTTTTATTTTTCATAAAATCTACCCATTAGTCCAAAATAAGTTCGGAAGCCGTAGGACCTGAACCAAGGGCCCCCCTAGCCTAACAACATTTCAAACCTAATGTCACTGTCAGAATTTCCATCCAAGTTTGTATACTACGAGGTTTGGTTCGAGACCAAATCTTAAATAAAAAAAGCTACAAAATAGGAAAATGAGTCTTAAACCTCAAAAAACTGCAAGATAACTGAACCAATAGTTTCAGCAAGTCATAATTGACCTATAAACATTGTGGGATGCTCAAAATACTAAAAATTCATGCAAATTAAGAAAATTACCTATTGGGTCATTAGAATAAAAAGTACCAAAAATAAAGTGTACAACTGAAAAAACATAGATGAATGTGCGAGCAAGATACTAAATAAATGCAGAGAATGAGAAAAGTGTACAGAAGAGTATCCTACGACCCAGTATGGGTCGGTATAAGGTGCATAAATTATAAAATATGAGTACTGAATAGTGTCAATATCCAGATATTCTCAAAAATAAAGACTGTCCCAAATAAACGAAGCAGAGAAGATCCACTCTGGTTCTAAAAGCTCACCCTATCTCCGAGTCCCCCAAAAAAGCTGGAAGCAGAGTCAGTGATGGTGGCTGGTACTCGAATGTGCATTAAAAAATATTTAGAAGTGTAGTATGAGTTACGAGTACAAAAGCAATAGGTATTCTATAGGCAACATTAGTCAGCTGATCTAAATCATAATAAAAGCATGATAAAATACAAGAAAATAAACTAAGTTAGGGATAATTCTAAATCTGAAATAAATACTCCAATTCGAATAAAAGGATAAATGTGCAAGAATGAATGAATTAAGATAAATGCAATCTAACTATAACCTAATTGGATCCCCATAAGCCTAGAAGGCTCAAGCAAGTGAGGAAATAACCCTTTTGGGGCCCCATAATCCCGATGGATGCAAATAGGAAAAAGAATACTAATAATAATAACATAAAATAATAAACACCGGTGGAACCATAGCTGGAATCTCCATCAAACCATAATGAAGGACTTGAACTTGAACTAGTAAGTAAATGTCGAATAATGAAGATAATACGCAGAACCATAATTTCCTTAGAATCCATATAATATCGACTTATCAACATCAATGAAAAGCTTACAAGGTAGCAAGGTTATCTACAAGAGTCTAATAAGTGAGATTAAGGGATAACCATATTCTAATTTGGGTAATTCAACTAATCAAAAATCGATAGAAGGCCTAAGTCACCCTAAAGTTCAAGAATTTCCCCAAAATATCCCAAGATGGTCTCCTAGGGGCTAACCTAAATATTTGACCCATAAGGAGGGCCAACGAAACCCACTGCTACTCTCAAAACCCGCACTAAGGTACACACCTGTTGAAATATAGATTAAGTCTTAAAAACTTACCCTAAGGTTCAAGATGTACCAACACTAGTCCTAACGAGGTATTACGATCATTAGAAGGGTGGCAAGGTCAAATTCTAAGGGAAAAGTCCCTAAAACGGCTAACTTTGTCCCATAAAATACTAAAATTAAAATCAAGCCATAAAACCCTACCCATATCTTGCTTAATATTATACTAATTAAAGATCGATCTAAGAGAGGAGTAAGCCTATCCCACCTGGACATCGTTGAAAGATTGGTAAATTGCAATAAATTATAGTTTTTTCCTTCTGAGAAGCCTCCACATGATGCCACACTATCAAATTAGTGATCTACATATTACAATGAGAATAATAATACTCATATTGCATACAAATGCTCTAGGTCCAAAATCGAGCTAAAATTCTCATATGGGGCCCGCTTGCGGAATCACTACTTTAAAACTGTCAAAACATTTCTAAGAGCTCAAGGATCATTTACTCTAAAAAATGGGTAGATTTCGAGCACCAATGAACATAAAATTGACTCATAAGGAATCTATAGATTTGGATATTAAATCCGAGAATTAACTAAGAAATTAATGGAAACTTATAGAAATATTGACGAGGAAATATAAAAAATAACGTCTCCATCTCACCACCAGTAACCAACGTCCAAACTCCACTCTCCACAATCTCTCTACGGTTTTTATGAACTTGGGACTTGAAAATAAATAAGTGAAATCAATTTCCACAACAATATACGCTGTCTGGAGTCCCTTCATTGTGAACGCGACCCTCAGCCTGGCCTACTCTTTGTGTATGTGAAGATGAGCCCACGAATGTAATGACCAATAACCTTGGCCTTTGAAAATGCTTCCACCATCTCAAAATTGTGATAGATTATTTCCTTGGCCTTCATGAACATGGACAAGGACTCACAAATGTGAAGGCCATTTTGGGCATGCACCAGTAATCTTTGCCAAGTGCCAAAACTCGGATCAGTCCTTCGAGATTCTTTTGAAATCTCATGAATGCAAACGAACTATGCTACCCTATAAAATTTGACATTCTAAACTTAACGGTGCCATCAAAACTACCATATGAGGTTTTTTAATTAAAATTTGGGTCCAACACCAAAGGTCCATTTTAACTAATTTTCACCCCACAACCTAAAATAAATCTGGAAGCCTCGGGATCCAAACCAAGAGTCCCCTTGACCTAAAAATTAAAGTTCCAGATATAAAAGAACTGTCAGAATTGGTATACAATATAATTTACCCGAGGTTTAGACGCGATACCCAAATCTTAACAAGAAGTACTTTAAAATAGGAAATTGGCTCGAAAAAACAAATGAACTGACCAATAACCGATCTGTCAGCTCCAACAAGTCATAAATGACTTGGGGAAGCTATGTAAAGGCTATAAATGCCAGAATATTGCTAAAACGTAGAAAATGACCTAGAGTCTCATTACAATATCCACTACTAAAAGGATTTTTGTTCATAAAAGTAAAGGGTCATGGTTTACTTGAAGGCTCAAATAAGTGAGGTTACTAGGTCAATATCTCACTTTTGATCTCCCAAGTATCCTCTTAGACTGGAAAACATCTCAAATGAAACTTAACCACTAGAATCTCTCTAGAGAGCAACTGCATGACATCCCTGGTCAATAAGAAATTGGCTTCCCCTTGAAGGTCAACCTCCTGTGAAGCTAAACTGAGTCCTACCGAAGTATATGTCACACATTCAAAATATAATGTCATAGCATAAAGACACGGAAAACTTGGTGAACAACTGCAAAATCTAGGGGTACGACCAACTCATAAGTTGCCTCTCTAATAGTATAAAGTATCTCAAATGGACCAATATACCTAGGGTTGAGATTTGCCTCTTCACAAACCTCATCACGCTCTTCATGGGAGATATTTGAAGAAAAATTTGATCACCAACTCCAAACTTTAAGTCTTGAAGTCTACGATCAACATAACTCTAGTGCCTACTTTGGGCTGCCCCCATCCTATCCCAAATCACTCAATCTTATCCAATGACTCATGATGTAAGTCGGTACCACATAGACTAATATCAAAAGTATCAATATAACCTATCAGAGATCAACAAATCCTACCTTATAATGCCTCAAATGGTTCTAGATGAATACTCAAATGGTAGTTATTATTATAAGTGAACTCTGCTAAGGCTAAGTGCTTCTTTCTCTAATCTCTAAAGTCCATACTATACGCAAAGGGAATATACTCAAGAACTTGAACAATCTGCTCAGACTGACCATTGGTCTGGGCGTGAAATGCTATGCTAATATCAACTTGAGTTGCCAACTCTTCATGAAAAATCCTCCAGAAGCTAGAATTAAACACTGAGCCTCTGTCTGAATAATAGATATGGGTACCCCATGCAGGTGAACAATCTCATGAACATAGATATGGGAAAACCTTTGGGCACTAAAAGACATCTAAATAGGGAGAACATGGGTTGATTTGGTAAACTGATCTATGAAAACTCAAATGTCATCAAAACCAAGAGAAATATTAGGCAACCACTAATGAAGTCTATAGTGATCCTCTCCCATTTCCACTTAGGAATGGGTAACCTCTGAATTAGGCCACCATGCCTTTGGTTCTTGGCCTTCACCTATAGACAACTTAGGAAATGAGTTACAAAATTTGCTCCATCCTTTGTCATGCTATTCCACCAGTAATGCTACCTCAAATCTCTATACATCTTAGCTATCCTAAGGTAAATAAAATATCTGGAGATATGAGCCTCCCATAATATCTACTAAATCAAGTCTCCAACCCTATAAACATAAATACAAGCATCAAATCTCAGGATACCCTCAAAATCCAATGTAGCTCGACTTGACTTACCTCTCAGCACCTATTCATGTATGCCAGAAAGTCATTATCCTCGAACTGATGATCCTAAATTTTCTCCATCAAGGTATATCTAGCCTCAACACTAATGATAATTCTCTCAGTGTCTAAAATATCAAGTCAAAACATTAAGTTGGCTAAGGATTAATATCCCAGCTAATGTCTGCTCTAAAACTATAATAAAGGCTAAGCTACCCATATTCACCACTTTCTAGATCAAGGCATCCACTACCACATTTGCTTTGCCTGAATGGTATAGAATAGAGATATCAGAGTCCTTAACCAACTCAATCCGCCTGTGTTGCCTTGAATTATGCTCCCTTTTAGTCATATTGTACTAAAGACTATGATGGTTAGTGTAAATCATTTAATGAACACCATAGAAGTAATGCCTCTAAATCTTGAGTGCAAAAATGATCCAATTTCTTAGGTTATAATGGTACCTATTTTAATCCAATAATAAGTAAGCCAAATCATAGCCTAGAATGCTAGTAATGGGCTAATTGATTTAGGGTATATGAAATACCAAAAAATGAAGCATATAACTGAAACAAGACAGATAAATGTGTGAGCAAGATACTAAATAAAAGTAGAAAATGAAAAAAGTATATGAAAAAGTATCTCATGACCCGATAAGGTTGGGAAAAGAGACACAATATGAAAAATACGAGTACTAAATAGTGTCAATATACAGATAGTCCCAAAATTAAAGACAGTCCAAGATAAAAGAAGGAGAGAAGATCAACTTCGGCCGTGAAAGCTCACCTATCTTTGAGTCTTAATAAAAGTTGGAAGTAACGTCTAGTGGTGGATGGTACTTAGATATGCATCAAAAAAAGACATACACACCTTGTATGAGTACCGAAACTATGGTTACTCATCAAGCATCATCTGCTGACTGAACTAAATCATCATAAAAGCATGATAAAATGTGAGAAAGTAAACTAAGTTAGTGATAAGACTCCAATAGAAATAAAATGATATGTTCAAGAAATAACAAATTAAGATTAATACAATAACCTAACAGAACACCCATAAGCCCAGAAGGTGCAAGTAAGTGAGGAAATAACCTAACTGGCCCCTATAAGCCTGGTGGATTCAAACAGGAAAAATAATACTAATAATAATAATATAAATAATAAACATTGGTGGAAACTTATCTAAAATATCAACTAAACCACAATTTTGGACTCGAAATGGAGATGAAGAATTATACCATCATAATAATGCCATAATATAAAGTAAGTGTCAACTAATGAAGATGATAATCTGAAACCCTAATTTCCTCATATAATATAAAAATGTAAACATCACTAAAAAACTTACAAGGTAGCAAGGTTTACTCTAAGAGTCTAATAAGTAAGCTTAAAGGATAACTGTAAGACCCTTAAAATTTTTATCATTTTATTTTTGACCTTCCCATGTTTGTAATATCAATTTTTGACTTGAATTGTGTTTAGGAATATTAAAATGGTGTTCGAGCAAAGTTTTGGAATTTTTAAAAGGGGTTTGGGGTTATTTTGGGACCTCGAGGTAGTGAGGGTCCACGATATCATTGTCGAAGAGGCTACCCTCCGCAATATTTGTATGGCACGGAGGATAATCTCCGCGATATTGATGTGCCATACCAAGGTGAAAATTTTATGCAGTTTTATTTTTATTCACTTGGGATGAGGGTTTTTAATTTTTTTTACCCCTTATACGACTTTTAAACATAAATTAATCGCATTCCTATCAGTTTTCAAAGATAAAATCCTCCTATTTCACTCTCAAACACAAAACCTAAGAACATTCAAGGCCTTCACTGTCCATTCATCATCCAGGCTCCAAACATTAAATTGCTTTCAAATTCTTATGTGTTTCAGGCATGTATCTCTTCACTAAATTAATTTTATATAAAATCATGTGATTAATTATTGTCCATGTTGTTTAATTATTGGGTTTTGAATATGGGTTGAGGGATTTGGATTGGTTGTTACATGAATTAAGTTCCCATGGTTTTGAATTGGTTGTTTATATTTTATTCTCATGATTTTGATCTAAATAGACACATGAGTGTGGAAATTGGAATGAGGAACATGGGTTTTCCTAAATTTTATGGTTTAATGGTTTGGAATTGGCTTTAACATAAACTCAACTCGCGAAATTGATTTTGAAAGATGGACATATACATAATTTACTTCACTTTTGAAAACTTGCATTACATAAAAGATTAATGGAACGTAAACTATTTTTTAAAGGCCTTGGTGGCCATTGATTGGTTTTAAATTAGAAACTTTGGAGTCAATTTATTTAATTGGTTTTTGTATGGCATAATGGAATTGTCTTATAAGCTTAAATTTATTTGTGTATGACGATACCAATGGTAAATGCCTAATTAAAAGACTCCTTGGTAAATGGATAGAAATGAGTGTAAATGGTTTTAATTTGGGCTTAAAGGGGGTTGTGTAGCTTGTTGTGGAAGGTGGAGGTTCCGGGGGGAGTGATACTGAAAACCACATTTGCCAGCATGGGGGTCACTATGATTGTATGCATAGTTCACACATTATATATATATTTGGGATGGTTGGAGCCTTGGTGGATTTGGCCCTTCCTCAGATTTTTGCTAGTTCATGCAGCTAACACGCGTTGGGACCCTTTCAGCAGAGAGAGCTGAACCCATATAGCTCGTGGGTTCCTTTAGTACTATAGAGCTACACAGTCTAGGAAAATGATTTTAAATCTCATGTTTAAAACTTGTTCCCTATCTCGGTATCCTATATATATATATATGAATGTATGTATTGTGGTGTAGACTAATTTTGGGCATGGCATTGTGTTATCACTTTTCCTAAGTTACATGCCTGTGCTTATCCCACTAATCATCCTAGAATGTGACATTGTTTCATAATTCAGGGTTCGAAGACACTTCTTTTACCCCTGTGCAACATTAGGTGGATTAGCGCGCCTATCGAGTTACTGTGAAGTGGTACACATCTATCCTTCAGAAGGACTTATCATTTCTATATTCTTTTGTTTTTAACTTAGTACTTTTGGATTCTTTTGGTCATGGTCGGGGGCATGTACCGACCTATTTGTTATTCTAGTTTTAGAGGCTATTGTGGACATACGTGGGTTGGTTGGTTATTTGTTTTGACTCTTAGTTTTCATAGAGTTATCTATTCATATTTTATTACTATCGTAATGGGCTTCGAAAGTGTTATTATTACTATCTTTTTGCTCATGAGGTTAGGTAATGAGGGTGGTATCTGGTCCATGGTGGGAATTGAGATACCCTCCATGGCCAAGCATGGGTTTGGGTCCTGACAATAACTATTTTCTAATTTAGGCAATTTGAATAACTAGAAATTGATAGATGGACTAAGTCAGCGTAAGGTCAAGAATTTCCCCAAAATATCCCAAGAAGGTCCCCTAGGTCTACTAGGGGATAACCTAAATATTTAACCCATAAGGAGGGCCATCGAAACTTGTTACTACTCCTATAAACCTTCACTAAGGCAAACACCTACCCAAGCCTAGACTAATGCTTACAACCTTACCATAAGGCTTAATATGTACCAACAATAGTTCCAAGGAGGTATTATGATCATTAAAAAGGGTGGAGAGGTCAAATTCTAAAGAAAAGGCCCTAAAATGGCTAATTTTGACCCATAAAATAGTAAAATAACCATCAAATACTAGAATACTAAGAACCCTAGATATAGATAGCATAATATTATACTAATACCATCATAAATCTTAATCTAAGAGAGGAGTCAACCTAGCCTACTTAGACGCAGTCGAAAGCTTAGTAAAGTGTACTAAGTTGGAGCTTTTCCCTTTTGAGAAGCTTCCACGCAATGCAGTGGTATCAAAATAATAATCTGTACATTAATAAGATAATAACAATACCTATACTACATATAAATGCTCCAGGTGCAAAATTGAGCTCAAACTCCCATATGAATCCCACTTGCAAAATCACTACTTTGAAATTGTCAAAACAACCCTCTAAGCTCAAGGATCATTTATCCTAAAACATAGGTAAATTTTGAGCCCCAATGAACCCAAAATCGACTAATAAGGAATCTAGAGATTTGGGTTTTAAATCAGAGAATTAACTAAGAAATTACTAGAAGCTTACTTAAATATCGATGAGTAATTGACCAAAATACTGTTTCCAACTCGCCACGAGCACCTAACAACCAAACTTCACTCTTTATAATCCCTCTAGGGTTTCTATGAACTTGGGACCTAAAAATAAATGAGTAAAATTGGGTTCCACAATAATAAATACTGACAGGAGTCCCTTCATCGCGATCGCGGGGACCTTGTCACGAATGAGACCCTCAACTTGGCCTACCCTTCATGAACCTTAAAGATAAGCCTGCAAATGCGATGATCAATAATCTTGTCCATCACAAATATGAACATGGTATCGCAATATCAATATGATATTTCCTTGGCCTTCACAAATTAGGCAAGGCCTTGTAAATATGAAGGCCATTTTTGTCCTACATCTGCTGAAGCTACACTGATATATTTTGCCAAGTGCCATAACTCAGACCAAATCCTCAGGATTTTTTTGAAATCCCATGAATGCTAACAAACTATGCTACCATGTCAAATTCAACATTTTCCACTCAATAATGGCATCAAATTTTTTATCTGAGGTTATTTTGATGAAATGCAAGTCCCACACATAATGGGCTATTTTAACTAATTTGTATCATATACCCCAAAATGAGTCTGGAAGCCTCAGTAAACAAACCAAGGACCCCCTAGCTTAAAATCAATATTTCAAATATAACAAAACTATTTAAATTGGCAAACGAGTCCTTTATCTCAGGTTTAGGCCCGATGCCTAAAATGAACAATAAAAACTTCAAAATAGAGAATTATCTCTAAAAATCAAATGAACGGCTTGTTATTCAAACCGTTGGCTCCAACAATTCATAAATAATTTGGGCAGCTATGGAAAGACTCTAAACACCAAAATAGTGTGAAAATATAAAAAATAACTTAGAGGGTCATTATAGTTCCTTGTACCTATTTCATGTTTCAAGTAATGATTTAGGGTTGAAAGTTAGTTCTTTGAAAAAGGTTAAAATTACATTTATAAATGTTCTTCCTCCAAGGAGAAAATCTTTACTTGCATATTTTGATTAATGTTTTGGGTTGCTACATTAGTTCTTTAAATTCCTATTTTGGGTTGATAAAGGTGCTGAATATTTTAAGTTATACTTCATGATGGATTTTGTTTTATCTTCAAATTCTATAATCCATTTGAGATATAGATGACTTTGAAGTTATTTTTTATTGGTGATTTAATTATATTATCATTGCTTCTCTACTAAGATTTTTAATAAGAATTTTGAGTGTTTTTCAATAACTTTTGTGAAGTACGATCTTTATTCATGGGATGTGAAAACTCTTAAAAATTTTCATGATGATGCTCAAAAGATTAATAGTTAGACTTGCATGTCTTGATATGATGATACCAACACCTTATAAACTATTTCACATTTACGTGGATGGTTACTGAGATAAAAGATAAACTTTTGCTTGAAAGATGATTTATGATACAGATTTGAATAAAATATAAGTATAAAAAGAATTAGATGGTTGACCGAGAGGGTGCATACTTCCATTAGTTCACTACCTAAAACCATATTTTGCTGATGTTGGGATAGTTGTTTCGTAAATTCAAACAACCTTATGAGGTCTTATGCATGCTCCGATGATAAATTTAAACAACAATAACCTGATCCATGTGACAAACATAAATTTAGTCTCAGCCAGTTGGATATTGATTAGACCCACATAACCCATGGTGTTTTATGAATATGATGTTGGTTAAACCATCTAGTTTCAAAGTAAAGTAAATAATGTTAATCCGTCTCTTTTTTAAGTTATTATTTTACGTCCTCTTATTCAGAACAATATTAGTTTTATATATACTTATTATGTTATGTTTCCCTCCCCCATTTTATATACAAATACATCCATGCATTGATTGTCTTGGGCGCTATATCATTTCATGATGTAGGTTCCAAGGCATATATTTTTGATTCTACGTAGCCCCAGGACTTAATGTATCAACTATCAGTGAGCCCTCTATCTTTTAAAAGGCATATTTTACTGTAATGTTAGACGTTATTTAAGTTTTATAGTATAGTCGGGGCCTTTTTCCATTACACTCATTGACTTATTGTAGTTAGAGGTTTTGTAGACCTATGTTGATATCTTTTAAGATATTTTGGATTTTACTCAGTAATTTTGGATTTCTTCCCTACTATGATTTAAACTTAAGCATTTATGAACTTCATTTTCATAGTTTTTCCTTATGATTTTTAAATATATTTTCTGCACCTTTTTCTATGAATGTTTTTTTATGTTATTCCAAAAATTTTCTTGGAAAAATAATGGTATCAAGTGTTGGTTAAATCTAGGGCCTAGTCTTGGATCATGATAACTTGGTATCAGAGCAGAAGTTTCAAGTGTCCTAGAGTGTCTATGAAGTTGTGTCTTGTACAATATTGCTTATGGATGTGTTGTTCACCAAAATTATATCAAGAGTCTATAGGGAATATAAGAGGTGTTTCCCATTCTTTCATACTCTAGATTGTTCAATAAAGCTACCCATAGGAAAAATTATCCAAATTCATGCTATACTTAAATTCTTCTAGCTACACCTCATCTTTGAAATTATAGAAGTGGTAAAGTAGATTCCTAATGATGTTTTCCTATTAGATAGAGTCATCATAAATCTAAGAGATTACAAAAGTGTGTACAAGTCTATAAATTTAAATTATATAACCCTAAATAAATAAATCATGCATTTGAGATAGAGTAAGGTGTGTATTCAAACCCCTCCAAGAACTTTATTATCAATGACATACTTATAGGGGAAAGCTATGTAGCTAAATATATGGATAGTTTTACCACCCGAGGGATAGTGTAATTTAGGGTATTATAAGCCATGATTGAAAGAAATATCTAGATCCATAAATATGAAGTAATAAAAAGATAGAGTTGGGGTGACATTTGATTGAAGAAGGTTACTTGAGTCATGTACACACGAAGTGAGTTTTGGCTGTGGTATGCCTTTTTGGGGTTAGCTAAGGCATAACATTGATTTGCAGATTTTATGGTGACTAGTATAGAAAGAGTGGTTAGTTAAATGATTTTAAATATAATCAAACTAAGGAAGAAGCTTGTGATGGATCATCATTATGGTAGTAAAGATCATGTATAGGTTCTGAATAAAAAGATGAATGATTAAGAAATTATACATTTAAGCTCTACCTTATGATTTTGAAGAGGGAAACTCCTTGATGCTTATGGAACTATGAAGGTAGTTTAAATGTATGTAGGGATAGGTAGTTGTGATGAGTGAACAAAGAATTTTTTTATTGGACTATAATTAGATGGACTATAAGATTATGATCGACTATTTTGACCATCAGGTATTAGTAGATCCAATACTTTTTGATTTTTATCTAGTAGTTGTAAGCTAAAATAGCATGTGAAGTTGCATTGTTAACCTTACCTATTACAAGACACTAAGCTAAATTTTTGATGACCACAATGATGAAATGAATGGAAGTATGAGGGTGGTTGTAATAGTTTTAGGATATGAATTTAGTAGGTTGGATATGTGTGTGGAGAGCTTAAGTTGTTAGTTTATCGAAGGGTTGATTCTGTAAGCATGATACATACATACATATATATATATATATATATATATATATATATATATGAGTACTAGAAATGAGATGGTAATTTATGGCTAGGTCATTAGATAAATAAGAGCCTTAAGTTGTATAAAGAAAAAAGGGTGTACCCAAGGTAGTATGTTGTTACATAAGGTTCTAGGTTTATAAGAGCTATGTGTTCCTAGTATGTTCTTGAACTGATTCCTAAGAAGAAGGCTAGGTAAGTAGATAGACGAGACTGAACCTCTTAGTATAGTTTTAAATACAAGATTAGAAGTGTGATGCAGTAGACTAAAAAAAAGGTTATGTTGTTAAGTGTTAGAGGAGGTTGATATGTACACCGATGAGAGTGTATGTTATAGGATGATGATTATAGAGGCTAGAGAAAGTTAAGAGTAGTATCTCTGAAAGTAATGTCCTATAAAAATTTAGTCTCTTTCAAATATAGTTTACCCGGGTGAGTTAGCCATTCATGTGTGCATTGATATTGTAACACCCCCAAAGGTCTTTTGTGATCCTGGTATATTCAAATGAATTTAGACCCATTAAATAAATTCATTTTACCTTTACGATGTCTAGAAATCATATGGTTTGAGTTTTTGTATGTAAGGGTATGTGAAGAATAGGGTTATGTGCCGTGCACGAAGATCCCAACATTAGGCCCATGATATGGAGCACGAAGAAGGGAGCCAAGGATAGCCTCTAAGCTAGGGGAATTACGCGGATGGCACTCCCATGCATTGGTATGCCTTGTGCACCTGACATCTCCCAGGCATAAGGTTCCTCTTCTCTATTTAAAATTAGGGATGTTTTGATCTTCTCACCCTTATTTTACTTTCCCAAACCCAATTTATACCCTCAAAATCATCTAAAACTTAGAAAAAACTCACCATTCTCTCATTATTTCTCTCCCAAACTTTATGAACACAAAAGGGATTTTCTTCAAGATTAAAGTTCATGGGTCTCTAGTACATGTTCTTCTTCTTAGATTTTTCATCCCTCTTAGGTACGTAAGAATTCAGTGAGGAATTCCTTCTATCCTCATGTGAACAATTTCATACCTAATTTATTTGAAGATTAAAGTAAGGATTTTTAAACTCAATTCCATAATTTCCGTTGTTTATTAAATTTGGATTTTATTGATATTTACCCTCAGAAAAATATATTAATACATGAAAGATGGAATCTTTTTCACCTATTGATGTTATTTATGGGTTTTTGCAAAACAATTATGAATTTAGAAATTTCACATTGTATTTATATTTACAATTGGTAATGTCTTTATGAAATTCCTTTGAATCATATCTCATAACATGTTTTTAGAATGATTTAATTGTCATGGAGTTCAAAGAGTTGATTTTGAGCATCATTCTTGAAAAGGTCATTTGAGTAAAGATTTATATTTTACCTTTTTTACATGTATGAGCATATGATTATACAATTAATTTTAGTTGAATTATTTAGCACAAAAATGATATAGGTTTAGCAAACTCAAATCCCATAACTATGTGCTACCATAGGATTTATGATCATACTACAAGATAATTGATCTTTCTTAGTCTAAAAGGTTAATTAAGTGGATCCACATATAGATATATAGATCTTATATTCGATTAAGGTTTTGAGAAGCCCTCCTAAATGGGGTAGACGATGGAAATTATGAGCTCACGTAATGCATGTTAGTTGTAAGAAAATTCCACTTAAAGACTTAACTTTATTCTAAAAGTTGTTTGATATGATACCTTTACAGTTATATATAGTATGATTTTCATATGTGTTTTCATTCATGAAAGTACATTTTTAAAAATCCTTATGGTATGTTTAGCTGCATCCACTCTTATCTTGTTATTTATACTTACAAAAATTCTATTTAGTTCTTTTAAATCATGTTAAAGATATGAATTTAAATTATTAGCCTTATTCTTACTTACTCAATACAATCCTTGTACTAACCACATACGTTTTCTACATTACATCTTTTTATTGATGTAGAATTTGGTGCTCATCCTCAAGCTCCTGGCTAGATAGTAGCAGTTTTCCTCTCATTAGTTAGTGAGTTTCTTTTATCCAAGGATGTAGTTTAATTATTTTTTTCAGACTTTTGTTTCATTTTATGGGTATCTGGGGCTTTGTACCAGTAAACTTATTTCATCAGTATTATAGGCTTGACATACATTAGTGATTTTGTTATGTGATAGTCCTTCTAAATTTTGATATTTGTCTATAACAACTTGTTTCAGATTTCAAAATTTAGTCCATGATTCCAGTTCATAGCTTCCACTTTAGTTTTCAGTTTACATAAATAGTGTTCTTAGATATGTTATGCCATGGATCTGCTTGGGATACTTATAGTTCCAAGTTCCTATTACATTTAGGGTGTATCCTCAAGGCATGATAGTTACCTAGCTATTCGAGTGTTGTGCTTACACCTTTGTTAAAAAAATAGGTCTGAAAACCTAAGATAGTGAACTTTGAGATAAAGAGGAGATGATGAGGTGTTAAATCAAAGTAGGTCTTAAGTTTTTTGATGCAATGATTTTCATAAAATAGTTATGATGCATTTTGTAGTGATCCATTCTTATTATAATGTATTCCTCATACTTTATCTTAAAAGCAACTTCTACCCATGTCTATGCATTCAAGCCTTGACTATGTCTAAGGTTCAATTATTTATGAAATTTATGTCCATGATTTGACCTCTGATTTGGAAGTGATAACATCTCTCAGCAATCCAAATTTTTCTCCATGCTTCTAAAGATCCAGGTTCTACTTTATAATGCTTACGATTCATGAATTCATATCTTACAGTATGCTTAGTCCTAAGGAACTATACTCTGAAATATGTTACTAGCTCGGATTATTTTTTATCTAATCCTAAAATGACTCTCTAATATTTCTTAATAATGGATAGATAATGTATTATATGCGTATTTTCTATACCTTAAGTTTCAGGACCTAGTGGAACATTAGGGTTATGATGAGTATAAGTTAAATATTTATCAATATACTTCTTGATCCCCAGTCTCAAACTCTAGCCCATTAGTGATATTTCTTATGATTTGATAGTAATGTCGATGGTAGCTGAGTAGTGGTTTAAATAAGAGAGTATATCAATGTGTTCTTATTCTACCTAAGGTTATAAGTGTAGAGAAAGAGAGATATGAGTAATTGTTAGGTGTAATAGTTGGGTTAGAAGAGGGATATATGGAGTGACTCCATGCAGAAGTTCTTGAATATGCTAACTTTAGAAGTAAATAGGAAGATTCTTACATATTTTACTTGCCAAGCAGTCATGAAGTGATTATAGTGATAGAATTAAATATCAGATTGATAAACATATGGAAAATGGCATGATATAGCAAGTAGCTCCTCGATTAGAACACAAATTTATTTGTATGAGGTGGTTAAAAGAGGTAGTGTTCTTGAGGGTACAAGTTCCTAAGGAGATACATAATGCATGATCTCATAATTTAGACTAGCATGGTTAACTTATACCTCTGAGTTAGGCTTGAACATGGAAAGAGCACGGAGTTAGACTCTAACTCTAGCAGTTATATATACTCATGTGCGATAAACGCCTCCAAGATGTTGCCGTCTCCACTAACAACAAAGTTTGCTTTCCTTACTCCCATAAGTCTAGCCGGCGAAACCCTTTTTGTTCTCTCGTATTCCTTTCTCTAACTGCTGACTCGCCGAAATTGATGACTAACGAGGTCCAACCATCATCCTACCAATGAACAAGTACCTCACAATCTTCGATAACCCCAATAAAATTCCAACAATTTGGTGATGAAATGAATTAATTAGTGGCCGTTCATCTTCCTCAGACTTGGAGGTTTTAAACATCTGCATCAATTTATTATTTCTCCAGTTTGATTTCTTCTCTTTATCTTTTTGCATATGAATGATCATATAAATTGATTTTTTGATTCAAAATTTATGGTGATGTGGTATCGATTTTTGCTGAAATATTTTGATTTTGTATTATTTATTATTATATTATGTGAACCCCTCTAAATTTGTGAACTTTGATCTCATGTTTAGGTGTTGGTAGAAATATTCATTTGAACTTTATTAAAAACTATTTGACATTAGCATGATTATCGATGATACCTTCATTTATGATTTTAGGGATAAATTGGTGCGAAGCTATTTCTAATATGGTTTCTTTTGTACTCATTTTTTTATTCAGATTGGTGCATCATTTATTCAACTCATAATTTTGATAAAAATTGATTAGAGGCAAAATTTGTAGATTCTGTGGCCGTATGATGCTTATTTGATTTCATATGAATTCTAATTCTAAATTAGTTGAAGAATTATAACTTGGCTTTATTACTTTCTTTCCTTATGAAGTATGTTCATGGTAAAATTTTTGTGATTTACGATAATTTGTAGTAATACTTAGTGTCATAGTTTTTACATATGTCTGTGCTTCTTTGTTGACCTTTTCCCCCTTAATATTATTAGGACAACTTCATAGGTAACTATTTTGGAAAGCTCTGCTTGATTTTTTATGCATAATTGATTATGTATTGTATTTGTAATCTGATCTAATTTTGTTAATCGACTTATATATGGAAGACATAATTCCTTTAATTATGAGATGGTCATAATATTAGTAACTTTGTCTTCTAGTTTGCGCTTACCTTTTGATAAGGATCTCTACGATTTGTGGCGCAACTTTGGTACTTGCCTATTTGTGGCAATTATGACATGCTAATTGATTTTTTCCCTTCTTTTATTTAGTGGACAACCATAATATATTATAATTTTGGTAACTTTGATCATTTTTACACCTTACTAATCGTGTATAATAATTTGGCCAATTGGATATTATTCTCTTTCCTTTTACTATTCTTTATTGACTAGTATTTTGATCTTGATACTATATAAACAACCATCCTCTTCTGTTTTAGAGACATCATTTGTACTCCCTCTTCTCTTTAACAACTTTTCAACTTCTATTCTCTCTACACAAAAGAAAGAAAACATTACTCTTCTCTTCTATTTTTGGTCTTGAGGCTTAAGTTACTACTACTATCATAAGTTATTGCTTTGGAAAAATGATTTGCTTATTTGTGTTTTATTACTTTCGGCTTCTAATAGATTAGTTTCCTCTAATGATGCATTCATTTCTTTCCTTTTTAATTAATTCTAAGTGATTATGAACTTTTTTTGATTTGTCTACTTTAAATGCTTTATGTTGAAAGCCTTCCACTGCTTTGTGCATTTGTGTGACTTATTGATTGTTGTATTATTTATTTTTTACATGTTCCCCCTATTTGTAATTAAATATTTTTCTATTGGAGTGTTGTTATATGTGAATCTGAAATAATCTTTGTGCATTGCATAACACTTTTAGCATGAGACTGCTTGGGATTCCTGAGATTCTTAGGATCTCGACAGCGCCAATGGTTGATTATGTATTTCCAAAGTATGTTTTTGATGCAGAGTGTTTTTTTGGTGTTTGTTTATGTTCATAGGTTAAAGGCGAGTACTTACAGAAGAGAGAGTTGCCAGGAATTTGAGAGTAGTTAAGGGTTGTCCAACCTAGCCCTTTTTGTTTTCTTTTACTTTTTTATTCATTGGGTATGTAATAATTATTGTACAAACTCAAAATATATTAAATGAAATAATGGAGACTGCTTATGGGGGTGGGAATTTTATAACATGAATATCTTATCGCGTAGATATCATGCATATAGGGTGTTTAATAAATTTCAACTTGTTAATTGAGTTATTTTGTCACTTAGGTAATATGTTTAGGATTAACAAATTTTTTTATCGCCTAGAAATCATGTTTTAGGAGTAAAAATTAATTTTCTACATGTTCATTAACTTTCAGTGCTTTAATTAATTGTCCGCATATTTTAATCTGTTTTGATGTATTTAATATATTTTTTTGCACATTTAAAGTTATTACTCTACCATTAAATATTTTTTGCACTGTTAAAATAATGTTTCTACACTGTTCTAATAATTTTTGAACAATTTGAATGATTTTCTACTCTGTTAAAATAATGTTTCTGCACTGTCCTAATAATTTCTGCACAGTTAAAGTAATTTTCTACATTGTCTTGTTAATTTACTACACACTTTAAATAATTATCTGCATATTTAAATTTATTTTTAGCACTTTAATTCTCAACTTTAAATGAAATTTCTCACATAGTTAATCAATGTTAGTTATATATCTTCTCACTTAGAAACCATGTTCTAATTATATTATTTGTTTTATTATGTTAATCACCTAATCAATATTTAGTTAACCAATAGGCTTATTTGAGATCATTACGTGCTACTTGATCGTCCAATGTGTTTTGCTTGACTCGAACCTTGAGTATAATTAGATAACCTAGCTTTCTTTGTCTTAACCAAATCCAAATAGTAAGTCCAATGCCTCTTGGACACTAAGTTGGGACGGGTAGACATTTAGGGAACACTAGTTTTTGTCATCTTTTAGAATACCTTTAGGATTAACAACCAAACTAGGTGAGGGTGGGTAGACTTTCAGAAATAAATAAAAGTTGACCCGAGTTCGACAATGCGACATACGACATTATCTCCCGTCGATTAGTTGGGTGCTGATCCGAATAATGAATAATAAATCCTTGTCCAACCTTTTAAATTTGTTGTCTCTTTACTTTGAATATTTTAATTATTGGGGGTAGTTTAGGTTCTCTTACTTAATAAATATTTTTGTTATATAAATTGTGTCATTTCTATCTCCTTGCTTATCTGATTTACATCTTATTTTTTATTTATCAACTTGATAATTGATAACTAAGAATATTTAAGTTAAATGTCTTGTTTATTTACAATTGTCAATATTTAGTAATGTAACTTAATAAAATTAGTGACCTTTGTTTATCACATAGAATCCCTACGTAGTGTACAAATTTGTCCTGAAACTTCATTTCTGGACCTCTAAAAGTGCCTAACACCTTCCTTTAAGGTAATTTGAATCCTTACCAAATTTTTGGTGATGTAGACTAATAAACTAGTTCATAATTAACCTAGAATGGTGCCCTAATGCACCTTAATTCACTAGGTGGTGACTCTTCACTATTTAAATATCCTAAAAAGAGTTGTCATATGCATGAGAAAAATAGGGTGCAACAGCGGCCCTAAGTCAGTTATGATTTGTTGGAACTAAAAGTTTGGTTATTGCGCAGTTCATTTGTTTTTTAGAGCTAATTCTTCGTTTGAAGTCTTCATTGGTTTAATTTGTCTATCGGGTGAAAACTTTAGTCAAACTTCCTTGTATACCAATTCTGACTATTCCAACAGCTCCAAAATATTGATTTTAGGCTAGGTGAACCCTTGGTTTGGGTCTCAAGTCTTCCAGACTCATTTTGAACTATTAGTCGGTAGTTAAGAAAAATCATACAGAGGTGTGGGACCAAATTTTCATCAAAATGACCTTAGATGGAAATTTCAACTGTGCCATTGAGTTTAGAGCATCGAATTTGATAGGGTAGCATAGTTGATTTGCGTATAAGGAATTTTGGATGAATTTTGAGGGGTTGGCGGACTTCCAGTCTCAGCTGGTGCTGGTGCATCGCTTAAGCGCCTATGAGGTCGCTTAAGCGAATGCTGCTAAAGTGGCATGCCTGTTGCTTAAGTGTCCTGGCATCGCCCAACAAGTATAGATTAAGTGATATATTTGGCTCTTAGATGATGGCCTCTTAAGTGGCCTAAGGTTGCTTAAGCTGTATCTAGGCTAACACCAGATATCGCTAAAATGACATTGTGTAGCTTAAGCGATAACCACTTAAGCAACCCAATGTCCTCTTAAGAAATACCTGTGGACCTGTTAAGGATATAAATACCCCCACTTAGCCTGATCTTTGCCATTTTACTTCCATTCTCTAGAATATTGAACCCTAAAAAAGTGGGAAAATTTGGGAGAATCATTTGTGGTTGACTTTAGAGCTGGGGTAAAGTTAATTTACATGGTTCTTCTTTGAATTTATGGTGAGCTTCTATTAATTTCTTGATAGATTCCTTTATCCTTTTCTAAAATCACTAGAATCTTTGTGGCTTGATTGTAGCTCCATTAGAGCTCAAAATTCACCCATTCTTGAGGGTAAATATTCTTTAAGCATAGAGGGATGTTTTGTTGGTTTCGAAAGTGCAATTCCATAAATGGGCCCCACATGGAATTTTTATGTAATTTTGGACCCAAAGCATAATAGTGCAATATGAGTATCTTTGTTCTCATCTTGAGTAGATTGTGATTTTGATAGCGTGACATCTTGCGGAAGCTTCTCAAAATGGAAAATTGGTGGTTTAGTGAATTCTTCGGGCTTTACTTCAGTGTTCAGGTAGGCTACATTTACACTCTTCATAGGTTGAGCTATTTCATAGTACGATTATGATATTATGCTAGATATAGGGTGGGATGTAGGTGTTGGAGTTATGATAGAAAATATTTAGGTTAGTTGGATATTTAGGCTATCTTGAAATTGTAATTTAGGCATAATTGACTTAGTTGCTTATGTTTTAGGGAGAATTTCTATATCAGGGCTAATTATGGATTATTTTACATCTACAAGTGAGTTTAGATAATTTAGCCTAGTCTATGGTAAAATTTACCTAGATTTTGGGAATTAGAAGTGGGCCCCTACGACCCATCTTAGGACAAGACTTGTGTTAGATTTTATAGACTAAATTATGCATAATATACCCTTAGTAATGCTTATTTATATGATTTTTAAAAAATATGATGCTTATTGATTATGCTAGTTTGGTAGTTGAGAGTTAGTGCTAATTCCAAGTTTTGATGGATAATTATTGTAATTTAGTGATATGGCTTATGACTATGGTTTGTTTTCATGCTCTATTGATATGGTCTAATGATATATGAGTCTCAGTTTAATTCTGACATTTGATGATAATGATGATAATTTGAGTTCCGATTTGAATTCGATGAATGATGGTGATAATGATAATATATTGAGTTTCGATTCAAGTTTAAAATTTTGAGAATTATATATGATATGATATGATATGATATGCTTCATACGAATTCTTGATTATTTCATGATAATTGGTAATTTAAGGTTATTGGATTAATTACTTTCCTTGATTGTACCCTCCAGGCTTATAGGGGCCTGCATTTGGTTATTTACTTATCTGCACTTATTGGTTTATGGGGGCCAATTTAGTTTTAAAAAGGTGTGATCTTTATTTTACTTTTTGGATTTAATTATTTACTTATGCACAATGGTGTTGGATCTAATTTCTAGGTTTGCCCTTTTACCTTGACTTAGTTATTTTATCTTGTATATTATCGTATTTATATCACGATTTAGCTCAGTCAGCCGATGATGTCTACTGAGTACTTGTGATTTTTGTACTCATACTACACTTTTATATCTTTTTGATAAAAATCCAAGTACTAGTTACCGCTGTTGACGTGACGCTCGTTGGAGATTGGGTGAGCTCTTGGTGTCAGAGTTACCCTTTTTCCTTCTACTTATCTATGTCTAGTCTTTCATTTGTGAGACATATTGTATTTGACTATTCACTACTTATGGTTCATTTGAAGTAGCTCTTGTACCAAAATTACTGAGTCATGGGATGGTTGTTTCTCTTTATCTATCTGTTAGACTGTTATGATTGTCTTCTTGCTATTTAAGTCTTATATTATTAACTTTTGGATTTTAGGCCTCCGCCAAGTTAGCCCATTGTTTATAGCTCCGAGCTATGGTTTGGCTCACCTATTGGTGAGTTAAAAGAGGTGCCATTATGACTCGTAAATTAGTTTATGAAAAATTGGTAGCAGAGCCTAGGTTTCACTGATATTGTTGGTACAAGAGCAAGTGTCTAGTAAAGTCCTATGGATTAGAATGATGAAATTAGTTTCTTATCTTTAAGAGGATAAAGGTAAAACACCCTAGATTTCTGGCCCTTAGAAAATTTCCTAGATTTTTGGTGTCTGGACAGGAGACGACTAGGGGAAATAACTCATACACTAGGATACGAGTGGTAAGGGTTAGTCGTATGCCGACCAGTGTTGGTTGGTGAGTTGAATTTGGTTTCTGGAATGGGTACGATTTGTTTGGTACGAGTCGTATGGATGGACACGGGGCGTTTTGTTTGGGTCTTTCCTTCACTTAATCTTTTACTTGGTAGACTAACTTGGATCTGAGTACGGGTGGATTACCATGATCCATAAGCCAAGGTACGAGTCGTACCATGGACTCGTATGGTGGGCAGTGTTTAATCCTCTTTAGATTCTATTCTGCCAGGGGTACGTATCATGGGTACCAGTCGTATGCATGGATACAACATGGTTTGGGGTGAGTTGTACCTTGGACAGTGTTGGGTCCAAGGAAAATGACCTTGGGTATGAGTGGTGTATACCACTTGTATTGGAGTGCATGGCTGGTATGGATAGTCGTATCCCTCCGACGGAATTTTGGTGCAATTTAAGTGAGGGAAATCTGGACATTTCCCCACTTAACCTAAAAAGGACCCACAACTTTTAACTCACTTGGGAGGTTATTTTTCCTATTATTTAATTATTTAACACTTAGAAAACACTCTCTAATCCCCTCTGAAGTTCTTGGGCAAAGAAAGTTAGGGTTTTATCTTATGGATTAATTTGGGGCTTAAGTAGTGATTTCATTCCATCATTTACTCAATTTAAGGCATGTTCTCTTCCCTCATTGTTAGTTCTAACTAAAGGCATGGTTTTACACAATGTTTTCATGGTTTGATTATTGTATGGTTTTGGGTTTTCAAATATAATTTGGAGGTTTTGGTTATAAATGCCTGGTTATGGTTTTCCTATGTTTTAATTATTCTATGCTTTATTAGTGGTTTTGGATAATTGGTTGCATGGGAATGGGTATTTGGTAATTGGCTTTGGTTTTGGAAATACTATGCCCCCAATGTTTTTGATAAAATGCCTATGAGAATGTTTTCACTACATTATTGGATTTTTAATGGAACTTATGCATGATTTAAACTTTGTAATGGAACCCTAAATGGTTAAATGGTTTAGGTTGGTCAAAATGGAATGGTTTTGGGTTTAACAATCATTCTTGTGGGGTACAATGGAACCCCCCAAGTAATCATAATAATGGAGCACTTGTGGGGTACATGGAATTCCTCCAAGTTAATCAGATATTTTGATCTATGGGTACATGGGAATCCCTTAATCTCAAAAAGGTCTAGCTAGGGACAATACTTGCAAGTTATAGCCGGTATGAAGATACCACTATGTATAGCCTCGGTTAATAACAATGGTTTGGTTGGTTGGAAATGGTTTAATTGGGCAATAAAGGCGGGGTATGATAGTTAATCGTGAAGGTGAGAGTCTAATGGATGGACACTGGAAACTCATATTTGCCAACATGAGGGGTAGGTCATGGTGACCTTATATTATACTACGAGGTACACAGGAATCCTCTAAGTACACTGTACGTATATATCATAGAGGGTGAAGGGTACTTGGGAATCCCTTACTCTTATGGTATCTCTGATTCGTGCGGCTACATATATCGGATCCCGTTTAGGGGGTTACACTGGACCCATATAGCCTATGGGTGGTTAAGTCGGTTAAGCTACACACGTCCAGGTTAATGGTTTTAAATCCATGCTAAACCCGATTCCCTTTTCCAATATTACAATGTATATATATATGTATGGTTTGTGTGAATATGGATGGTTTACTTGGTTTTCTTAAATGACATTATTTTATCCTTATACTGAGTTCATGCTAGATTTCACCCGCTAACCCATCTTCGGGCGGCTGTATCCCCATGCGTTACAGGAATCGACCGTTCTCTTCTCCTACTTAGCAGTCGAACTTTGGGATCAACTATTGGATTGGAGTGGTACGCTTCCATATTTCCAAAAGGCTCCATTTCATGGATATTATTTCATATTTATTTATTGATATTGGTTTTGGCTATGATTGGGGGCATGTCCTAATCGGATTTTGGTATTCTTTTAGTTAGAGGCTTTTATGCAACTACTATGGGTTGGTATGAGAGGGATAGGTATTGGTGTTAGTCTTAGTATTGGTATTGGGGATGACACCGGTTGATTGTATTGTTGGTTGTTCCATTCTCTTTTATTTTGGGATTATACAATTATTATGGAACTCGTGTGGTCATGGTTTTGGATTATGGTTTGGTTTGGTTTTGGTTATCGGTTGAGTATTAGACGGTTGGACTCATTTGGGTGGTCATAGATATTGACCTATCCTAGTGTCTTGGATTATGCAATACCACTATCCTTTTATATGTTTGGAATTTAGCTGACTCAGGATATGCGTAGGCTAGTTGGGTTGGGTAACAGAGGCGGTCCTTGATCCTGATTGGAATTGGGATGCCCATTACAACAAGGCCCTGGTTTGAGTTGTGTCAAGTTGGGATCATAGCTTTAGGTTCATGGTAAATGGGGAGTCCATAATGCCGTGTGTTTTAGGGGTGTGTAGTGTGCCACACTCATAAGAGAGAGGCTAAAAGGCATTTAGGAATATTTCACTTTCTTGGTATTCTATTTTCAAGCTTAGAATCTAAGTCCTGGAATTTCCTCTAATCCTTGTTTGTTAGCTTTTCAGATCATGCTTCGACGATCTGGAACACAAGGAAATCCTTCTGTCTTGTCGAGGGACGATGTTGATGGTGTACGCCCTACACCTAGAGTTTGGACTCGATCCTAGGGTCCTATCCCTGATTGTTCTAGAGTTCCCCTGGTTGCTACTAGTCCTCCTCAAAGTGAGGTGACTAATGTTGAATTTCACCAATCAATTTATGTTTTTACTCAGTTGGTTGCTGTTCAGGCTGAGCGGGATGCCTCTGGTGTTTTATCTGCTGAGGCCACTAGGGTTGGCTAGTTTATTAAGATGAATTCTCCTACTTTTACTAGAATAAAGGTAGAGGAGGATCCTCAAGATTTCTTAGATGAGATGAAGAAAATCTTCAAAGTGATGCAGGCCACGAATATGAAAGGTGTAAAATTTATAGCTTATCAGCTCAAGGATGGTGCGTACCAATGGTACGATCAGTGGGATAGTGATAGAGGTGATGTTAAGGAGTTGTCCTTATGGAAGGCCTTTTCTAATACTTTTCTGGATTACTTCTTTCCTCAAGAGCTGAGGGAAGCAAAGATGGTGAAGTTTGTGAATCTTATGCATAGAAGAATGTCTGTCAAAGAATATGCCTTGAAGTTTCATAAGCTATCAAGGTATGCTTCAGACTTAGTGTCTGATATGAGAGCAAGGATGAGAAAGTTTACTTTTGGGCTATCTCCAGATTTTATCCTTAAAATAAAGACTACTTTTCTGATTGAGGATATAGATATTTTGAGGTTGATTGTCCAGATACAACAGGTGGATAATGAAAAGAGAAAACAGACAAATTTTGGGAAAAGGCAGGGTAAGAGGAGTAGGTTCTCTGAGTAGGGTGGTGCTCAGCAGTAAGGTGGTCAAGATGGAGGCAAATGTCCAAAGAAGAATTGTGGGAGTTCTGGTTCCTTCTCTACTACTAGCGCTCCTTACCCGAAACAGTCGGGTGACAGGCGTCCGCAAGGTTGTGATAATTTCCAGGCATATGGTGCCAAATCTCAAGAGAGTGAGGCTCAGTTGGCTTCTTCGTGTCCTCCTTACCGATTTTGTGGTCATTTTTATCGGGGCTTTTGTGATGAAGAAAGGGATATGTGTTTTAAATTTTGTCATCCAGACTATATGCTCAGAAATTATCTAATTGGTAAGGGTGCTTCGGGAGCGGTCAAAGCTCCGGTTGCTTCATCTTCTGCTCATATGCCTAGTGGTGCTGCTTTAACATCTTCTCCTGCTTCTGGTAGTGGCACTGTCCGGAATAGGTTGTATACTGTTGTATCTTGGCAGGAATCTGAGGCATCACCTGATGTCGTGACTGGTACATTACAACCCTTTTCTCGTGACGTGTATTATCTTTTTGATCCAAGGTCCACTCTTTCTTATGTTACCCCATATGTGGCTATATGATTTGGTTTTGATCCTGAGGTTTTTTTAGACCCTTTTTCTATTTCTACCCTGATAGGTGATTCTGTTATTGCTAAAAGTGTCTATAGGGTGTGTGTAGTAACTGTTGGTAGTAAGCAGACCTTAGTAGATCTATTTGAGTTGGATATGGTGGATTTTGACATTATTCTGGGGATAGATTAGTTACACTTTTGTTATGCGTCCTTAGATTGTCGGACTCATAAGGTTATCTTTAGGTTTTCCGGTGAACCAATTATAGAGTGAGAGGGTGGTTCCCTAGTTCCTAGGGGAAGGTTTATTTCTTATCTTATAGCTTAGATATTGGTCCCCAAAGGGTGTCTTTATCACTTGGTCCAAATTAAAGATTCTAACTCAAAAGGTCCTTCTTTTCATTTGATTCCAGGGGTAAGTGAGTTTCTTGAGGTCTTTCTGGATGATCTTCTTGGTTTTCCTCCTGATAGGGAGATTGAGTTTGGTATTGATTTGGTTTTGGACACTCCTCCAATATATATTCCTCCTTATAGAATGGCTCCAGATGAGTTGAGGGAACTCAAAGAACTTCTGGATAAGGGGTTTACTCTTCCCAGTGTATCCCCGTGGGGTGAACCGATGTTGTTCGTATGAAAGAATGATGGTTCCCTTCGGATGTGTATGGATTATTGAAATTTGAATAATTTAACGGTCAAGAACAAGTATTCTTTTCCAAGAGTAGATGATTTGTTTGATCAGTTGCAAGGTACCAAGTTTTTTTCTACGACAAATCTTTGGTCTGGGTATCATCAACTTAAGATTAGGGAGGAGGATATCCCTAAGATGGCTTTTCGTACTCGGTATAGGCACTTTGAGTTCTGGGTTAAGTCATTTGGCTTGACTAATGCCCCAACGACATTTATGGATTTGATGAATAGAGTATTCAGGCAATTCTTGTACCTTTTTGTTATTGTGTTTATTGATGGCATCTTGGTGTATTCTAAAAGTGAGGTGTATCATGACAATCACCTCCGTGTGGTGTTTCAGACCTTGTAAGCGCAATAATTGTATGCCAAATTCTCTAAGTGTGAGTTTTGGTTGAATACTGTGACTTTTTTTGGTCATATTATTTCTAGTGAGGGGATTATAGTGGATCCTCAAAAGGTTGTGGTAGTTAAAAGGTTTCCTAGACCCACAACTCTAACCAACATACGTAGTTTTTTTAGATTGGCAGGGTATTATAGGAGGTTTGTAAAGAGGGTTTCTTTGATAGCTTCTCCATTGACTAAGTAAACTCAGAAGAAGGTAAAATTTTCTTGGTCAGAAGCATGTGAAGGGAGTTTTGAGAAACTTAAGAATAATCTGACTTCGGATCCGGTTCTGACCTTGCCAAAAGGTACGGAGGGGTTTTTGGTTTATTGTGATACCTCCCCAGAGGGACTTGGCTATGTTTTGATGCAACATGGGAAGGTGATTGCCTATGCTTCCAAGCACTTGAAGGTGCATGAAAGGAATTATACTACTCATGATTTGAAACTGTTGGCAGTTGTTTTTTCTTTGAAAATCTGGAAGCATTACTTGCATAGAGTGCACGTGGATATCTTTTTTGATCATAAGAGTCTAAAGTATGTGTTCACTCAGAAGGAGATAAGTCTCAGGCAAAGAAGATGGTTGGAGCTTCTCAAGGACTATGATATGAGTCTTCACTACCACACAGGTAAAGCTAATGTGGTTGCTGATGCTCTTAACAGGTTTTCCATGGGAAGTTTGGCGCACATGGAGAAAGAAAAGTGGGAATTGGTGAAGGATATTCACTGCTTATCTGATCTTGGAGTTCATCTCTTAGACTCCAAGGATGGTGAGGTGATTGTACAAGAAGTGGTTAGGTCGTGTCTTGGTGTAGAGATCAAGGAGAAACAAGTGCTAGATCTTGTCTTGATGAAAATCAAGAGTGATGTTGGTGGGAAAAAGGTAATGGTTTTGATAATAGTGGCAATGTTACTTTATGGTTCCAAGGGAGGTTATGTGTTTCTGATGTCGACAGTTTGCGGCAAGGGGTTTTGGTTGAGGCGCATGAATAACGCTATGTTGTTCATCCTGGTTCGACAAAAATGTATCTTGATCTCAATGAGATATATTAGTGGAATGGTATGAAAAAGGATGTAGCTGATTTTGTAGCCAAGTGCAAGGTGTGTCAACAAGTTAAAGTTGAGCACATGAGGCCCGGTGGGTTATATCGAGAAACTGATTTACCCTAATAGAAATGAGAGGTAATCAATATGGATTTCATTATCGGTCTTTGATGAGTGGTAATCCTACCACTCATTCATACTAATTCTACACACACACTACCATATTTTGTATTAGAAAATGAGGCATTATCCGAATTTAAGTGCACTAACACCCACATTTTGCAGGTATTAAGTGAAGAAGGTGAGCATATGTGGAATGGAGCTAAAAAGGGAGCAAATGGAAGTAAAAGGAGTGCAGATCAAAACCTGAAGCAGTCAGCCTCAGTTACCGCAACCTTTGTCTGAGGACCGTGGTTGCCACCAGTCTAGGTGGTCAGCAAAGCACGGTCGTGGAACCTAATAAGGAAATGTTATGGACGAATCCCAAATCCCAAATGTTATGGGATTGTAAAACTGGACAAAGGGTAGAATTGTAAAATGTTATGGACGAATCCCAAACCAATTATAAGGAAAAATCCTTTCTTCTTTGGGTATTGCTTATCTCATAATATAGTTTTAAATTCTAAGCTTGAAACCCTAATAGGGTAAGTGTGTAATCAACTATGGAGAATCAAATTTCTTAGTTTCTTGTTAAAGAATGAATGATTTGGTTGACCCACATGGTATATCTCTCTTTACTTTCTTCATGAGTAGATAAGTAAGTTAGTCTTAGGATTATGTTGAATTAGTGTGTGGGTATTATTGGGTTTGCATGGATTTTAGCTGTTGAGAATGGATTTCACCATTGCTTGAACTTATGTGTTGGGATTTGATGGGTGAAAAATCCAAATTCGCAAATGGGGTTGATGGATGAAAGCTCCAAGCTCTAGAAAACCTTTGTCATCCCCAAAATAGGGACTTAGATTAATATTAGGTAACCCATAACATCCTCGAAAGAGGATTATCGGTGGACAAGGCAAAGGTGAACAACTTAGTCTATGGTTTACTACCATTTACAATCTTAGAGATAAGTCTTTAGGAAGTTAAATCATGTCAAGAGCATCATCCTAGAAACAAGGATGTTTGGTTGAGTTTTTCGGTGATTACATAAACTAAAGATAGCATTCACCACGTACTAGTCAAAAGTTGTTAAAGAATTTTTAAATAAATCCCCCGTTTACTTATATATGTTGTTTCCATTAGCATTCTAGGTAATCTTAGAGTAACTTGAGAACCCATAGGCTGGAAGTCTATAGAATTCACTCCTTTAGATTCAACCCCAATTTACATTGGGTTACTTGACAACGACCGCCTTACCCCTCAATTATGTGAATGAGTTGAGCGTTATCAAAATGGCGCCGTTGCCGGGGAGTGAAATATAGATTTCACTTGTGTGGCGCTAGTCTTACTTGGGAGGACCGAAAGTGGGGTATTTTCTTTGTTTGTTGTTTTTGACTATTTTGTAGGTGATCAAAGTGTAAACGGAGCGATGAGCGATAATGCAAGTAATTTTGGCCCCTTTGATGCCCCACTAGATGATGAAGGACAATTAAATAAGGTGGGGCAAACAAGTGCTATTCGTATCCAGCCAACAAACATGAATGATGTGTTTCATGTGACTAGTGTGATACATCACATATTGCAAATGAAAGGATTATATGGGAGTCAAGCATATGAAGACCCACATGTTCATTTAAAAAACTTTGCGAAAGTTTGTGCTCCATTTAACTTAGTGCATATTACACAAGAATCCATCCGTCTTTGACTCTTTCCATTCTCACTCACGGGCAAGGCAATTTTATGGGTTCGCTCACTTCTACCCGACTCAATCACCTCTTGGGAGTATCTCACCACGGTGTTCCTTTATAGATAATTCCCACCATAAAAAATGCTTCAAAAGAAGGATGAGATTGTAAACTTCTGGCAATTGAATGAAGAACCATTGTTTGAAGTGTGGGAGAGGTTTAATCGAAAGCTAACTCAATTCCCAAATAATGAGGTCCTGGATAAGATGTTCCTTGAAATTTTCTATTGAGCTCTTGACACATTGAACACGATGGTTGTGGATAATGTGGTGGGTGGATCTACTGTAAAATTACATCATCTTGCCGCTTTCTGATTGATAAGTGAAGTATCCAAAAAAAATTGGGGGTGGCACACCCGTGATGCTGATGCTTCTAAGACCCCTTCTACTACCTCCGTGGTGACCAATGAGCAAAGAAAACAAAAAGAGGAGAAGGAGGAGAAGGTATCGATGATTTGGGATTCGTCCATAACATTTTACAATTCTACCCTTGGTCCATCAACATCAACAAGGTATCGATGCATTGAACCATATGGAAAAGGATATGAAGACTCAATATATAATATTTTCAACAATTTAACTCATCAAAACCATCCGGAAAATACCAAGACTCATTGCAACTTCAATATCAACATTTCTCAATTTGTCATCCAACTTTCTTTTAAAGGTACTTGAGACATCAACCCATAGTAGGGATATAGAATTTCCAATATCAATTATAAATTCATAATAAGGAAATAGTGGAATGATAGTATAAATCAAGGCTTAACAAATTAAATCATCATACTCTCATAATCAAATACTTTTTGGACATAATTCCATCTCAACATCATACACATATCGGATGACATAATGCCATAGATCATGGACAATAATAGAAGATATAAAACTATATTTCTAATTTATGGTAAAACATGTAAAATCTCATGTCAATGTAATTCAACAAAAATACCGGGCACAAGATCAAAAGGATAATCTTGTTCAAAGCCCCACATACCTAAAAGTGGAAGATGAATATGAACTTCTGACTCCGGAACTTTATTCATGAAAACAATGGGTGCTTCTCAAATCCCTTAACATGATCAACTCGAATCCCAAATCAATTTGAAATTTCTACGGTTCAATCAAGAGATATAGAAGGATGAAATTTAGAGTAGTAGGGTTGGGGTTTGAGCCTTAGGAAATTTTGGAGAAAAATAAGCTATTGAATGTTCTTAATGGACTTAAATCCATGGTTTACCCGGATGGATTGCAGTGGGAATGACCAAAATACCCTTAAAAATCAAATAATGTCAAATCTGCCCTTTGGTGGACTGTTTTGATAGCCTGAAGAAACCTTTTCTTCTTTGAGGTGTCACCTCCTTTGTCTTGTCCTTGGGCATATTTTCACTCACATCTCCTCTAAGGATCTTTTCAAGTGCTTTCCCACTTCTAGTCACAATTTCTAGGGCTTGTGCTTTATTATTTGGGTTAGCAATTATGTCACTTGGAAGTCCACTTTTAGACCTTGCATTTAGTTGTGTGGAGATTTACCCAACTTGGGTTTCCAATTATTTGATAGAGGCGGAGTGAGACACCACTATTTGGGAGAGTACGGAGAAGTCACCTTTTAACTCATGGACCATTTTGTCCGTACCTTCAACTCTACTCAAGATTAGTGCCAAAGCATCTTCGGTTTTGAACTCCTTGGCCTTAGCCCTATCATGAGGAGGAACATAGCGGTCATAGTCATGTTACTTTTTCTCTAATCTCTATATCGGTCTCGATCCATCCAACCATGATGACATTTGACTCCTTGGCCTTAGCCCTATCATGAGGAGGAACATAGCAGTCATAGTCATGTTCCTTTTTCTCTAATCTCTATCTCGGTCTCGATCCATCCAACCATGATTCCCACCTTTCCTTTGATAGGCGAGGCGGGAACCCCCCAAGTAGTTTTCCAAGTACCGAATTTCTTCATCCAACTTCTTTGCCTCATCATCGTCTTCATAAGGCTTTGATGTTATGGCATTTACCACTTTTGCGGGTACTCCCTTAACGTGTTTTGTTAGAAGCTTAAGCTGGGTCATCATCTTGTCCATGTTCTCCTCCTTCTACTCTTCTTGTTTTCTTTGCTCATTGGTCACCACGGAGGTAGTAGAAGGGGTCTTAGAAGCATCAGCATCACGGGTGTGCCACCCCCAATTTTTTTTGGATACTTCACTTATCAATCAGAAAGCGGCAAGATGATATAATTTTACAGTAGATCCACCCACCGCATTATCCACAACCATCGTGTTCAATGTGTCAAGAGCTCTATAGAAAATCTCAAGGAACATCTTATCCAGGACCTTATTATTTGGGAATTAAGTTAGCTTTCGATTAAACCTCTCCCACGCTTCAAACAATGGTTCTTCATTCAATTGCCAGAAGTTTACAATCTCATCCTTCTTTTGAAGCATTTTTTATGGTGGGAATTATCTATCAAGGAAAACCGTGGTGAGATCCTCCCAAGAGGTGATTGA
The DNA here is from genome assembly GCA_030864215.1 of Capsicum pubescens. Taxonomy (NCBI): domain Eukaryota; kingdom Viridiplantae; phylum Streptophyta; class Magnoliopsida; order Solanales; family Solanaceae; genus Capsicum; species Capsicum pubescens. Next base: position 89,740,737 of record CM061549.1, on the reverse strand, counting down.
GTCGGGTAGAAGTGAGAGAACCCATAAAATTGCCTTGCCCGTGAGTGAGAATGGAAAGAGTCGAAGATGGATGGATTCTTGTGTAATATGCACTAAGTTAAATGGCACACAAACTTTCACAAAGTTTTTTAATTGAACATGTGGGTCTTCATATGCTTGACTCCCATATAATCCTTTCATTTGCAATATGTGATGTATCACAGTCATATGAAACACATCATTCATGTTTGTTGGCGGGATACGGATAGCACTTGTTTGCCCCACCTTATTTAATTGTCCTTCATCATCTAGTGGGGCATCAAAGGGGCCAAAATTACTTGCATTATCGCTCATCGCTCCGTTTACACTTTGATCACCAACAAAATAGTCAAAAACAACAAACAAAGAAAATTACCCCACTTTCGGTCCTCCCAAGTAAGATTAGCACCACATAAGTGAAATCTATATTTCACTCCCCGGCAACGGCGCCATTTTGATAACATTCAACTCATTCCCATAATTGAGGGGTGAGGCGGTCGTTGTCAAGTAACCCAATGTAAATTGGGGTTGAATCTAAAGGAGTGAATTCTATAGACTTCCAGCCTATGGGTTCTCAAGCTACTATAAGATTACCTAGAATGCTAATGGAAACAACATATATAAGTAAACGGGGGATTTATTTAAAAATTCTTTAACAACTTTTGACTAGTACGTGGTGAATGCTATCTTTAGTTTATGTAATCACCGAAAAACTCAACCAAACATCCTTGTTTCTAGGATGATGCTCTTGACATGATTTAACTTCCTAAAGACTTATTTCTAAGATTGTAAGTGGTAGTAAACCATAGACTAAGTTGTTCACCTTTGCCTTGTCCATCGATAATCCTCTTTCGAGGATGTTATGGGTTACAATATTCATCTAAGTCCCTATTTTGGGGATGAAAAAGGTTTTCTAGAGCTTGGAACTTTCATCCATCAACCCCATTTGCGAATTTGGATTTTTCACCCATCAAATCCCAACACATAAGTTCAAGCAATGGTGAAATCCATTCTCAACAACTAAAATCCATGCAAACCCAATAATACCCATACACTAATTCAACATAATCCTAAGACTAACTTACTTATCTACTCATGAAGAAAGTAAAGAGAGATATACCATGTGGGTCAACCAAATCATTCATTCTTCAATAAGAAACTAAGAAATTTGATTCTCCATAGTTGATTACACACTTACCCTATTAGGGTTTCAAGTTTAGAATTTAAAACTATATTATGAGATAAGCAATACCCAAAGAATAAAGGATTTTTCCTTATAATTGATTTGGGATTCGTCCTTAACATTTTACAATTCTACCCTTGGTCCAGTGCTAGAACTTGCCTGGTGTGTGTGTAAAGTGAAATAAAGAGTGCGAGTTTAGGAGATGATTTAGGCATTTCTTTGGCAGTCTGTGATTGTTTACCTTATTTTTACCTACCCATTGACATTACCTTAGTTAACACCCTTTGAGCCTTTAGCCATTTTCTTTGACAACCTCATATGTAAGTCTAATCCATTTTTTTTCAAGACCATAATTTGATCCAAATTCCTAAGTGCTTTAAATTGTGAAGTCATGTGACAAAATAAGAGGAAATTGGGTGAGAGTAATGCCTTAGAGTGTACTGGTACTTGAATTTGTTATGAAAAAGAGTGGCTATCATAGAGGTGTGTTATAAAAAAAAAGAGAAAAGAAAAGAAAAAGAAATAGAAAAACAAAAAGATAAATTGTGTTTATGATTAAATAAAAAGATAGTTATGCTTGAATGGCAAAATAGGTGAAAAGGGGTGATGGATGAAAGAAAGGTAGCAGGGTTGATTAAAAGAGAGTGTTAATGGCATAATGTGATGTATTAAAGCGCTTAGGAACATAGTCACTATTTCTGGCCAAAATAGTCCTACCCGTCCCTTAGCCTACATTACAACCTGTAAAAGACCTATTTGATCCTAAGCTTAGCATTATGATATTAGTGGAGCATTACACTAAGGGCAAGCCTATGGTCACCAGTTGAAACATATGAATTCTTTGTGAGAGTGAGAGCAAGGATAATCTTATACCCATGTTTTGAAAAATGAAATACTTGTGAGTAATTATGGGTGATATATTGTGAGACACACATGGTTGATGATTTTTGGGTAGTCTTGTATGATTATTTGTGCCTTAACTTGTGGATAAGAATTAACCATCATCACGAGTCTATATTAGTGGTTGAATTGTTTCTAGTAGTGATCAGAAAACTACTCTGTGTTAATAATTGCCGTACCTGTCTTGATGAATAGTTTGTGCTGTTACTGTGAAGCCCTAAGTAGATGTTTATATGGACATGATATTTTGTTCGAGGACGAACAAAGCTTTAAGTGTGGGGTGTTGATGTTGGGCGTATTTACACGCCTAAACACCATAATTTACCCATATTTTAGGCTAAGTTTTGAGGATAAAATATATAATTCCTGCACTTTTAGTCCTTTTTCCTGCAAGTGAGCTAACCAACGTGATTAGCAAGTTTTCAGGTATAAATGATGAAGATTTCAGCATTTTATGGACTGTTGGACGCCAAAGGAAACTTCACGTAAGAAGGAAGGCAACTTCTGGAAGCTTGTGGACTGAAAGTGATGCATAGAGAACTTATCCCTGGCAAAAACAACATTTCTAAAGACTTGGGGGATCAGCAGTAACTTAGTAGGACTAGGACAAGTATGCAGTAACCCAGTAGGACTAGGACAAGGATAAAAACCCTATTTCAGTAGGACTAGGACGAGGATGTTATAAAAACTCTATTTGCTGAATTTTTCAGCAAGCTTTATTATCGACGGATTCATTAATTCAAGTCTTTTTTTCATTTGACTTTTGCTCCTAATTCACGTTACAATATTCTGTAAGTCTAACACAGAGAACTCGGCTCTCTTGAGAAGAACGGCTAGGGCAAAACGTTTGAGAGCTTTTGAGGCCATATCACTTCCATCGCCAAGATTATTCTAGTTTTGATATGATGATAATGTTTATTGTGATCTCCGTTGCGCTCATGAGTAGATAAACTTCTCTGTTAGAGTTATGGAAGCCTTATGAGATACTATCTATTGCTATGAGTTTGTGAATTCTTGATACGTATGCTGCTTATATCATTACTCTCTTCATCTTAATTGAATTCTTGTGGTTGCAAACATATAGAATATGCCAGTATAGCATTAACTTGTTCGAAAGAAAAGTTACATGTCTGGAAAAGAGACAATGAAAAGGAAATAGGGCTACCAACCCCTATTTAAAAGTTAGTGCCGTAACTGGATTAACCTCTTGGAGAATTCGTACCATTAGTATATGCTTTAAGCTCGAAAGAGTTAAAGTGATATAATCCTTGATGGTCGAAAGACACTAGGGTTTACCATAGAATACAAATCTCTATAAGCGCATGCATGTCTGAATTTCGCATAACTCATAGCCAATATATACGTAAAACTCATAAGGTGGACATAACCCTAACTTACAATTCTCATTGATTAAAACCTACGAAAAATTCCATTTTTCTTTGTTACTTTGATACTTTTAATTCACGCTACAATTAAATTCCCCCTTTTCGTAGAATTTTTGATCAACAGTCTACTAATCATGGCATACTTAGTGACCAAGTATTCCCTGTGGGATTCGACACCCAACCCAGTTGGGTTCTATATTTGACAACGACCGCTTACACTCTTACGAGAGCTGTAGTTTGAGCGTTATCAGATGTATAACATAATTGAAGTCAGCTTGTGAGTCACTTATGGAGTGTTAGTAATTGTCACATAGTCGCTCCCCAAGATCTATTTCATCATTCATGACTCTATTTTATGATGAGGGGCATTGTTAATACTTTTCTATCCATGTGTGAAAAGATTTTTGAGGTAGAAACCAAGTTGGAGTCTTCGTGGTCATTGGGAACATAAATAAGGGCACACATAAAAAAGGTCTCATGGTAAAAGGTAGTATTGCTTGAGGGAAAGAAAATGTCTAAGTTGGGGGTGTTGATGAGTGGTAATCCTACCACTCCTTTATACTAATTCTATACACACACTACCATATTTTATATTGGAAAATAAGGCATTATCAAGATTTAAGTGCACTAACACCCATATTTTGCAGGTATGAAGTGGAAAAGGTGAGCATATATGGAATAGAGCTAAAAATGGAGCAAATGAAAGAAAAAGAAGTGCAACTGGAAACCTAAAACAATCAGCCTCGGTTATCATAACCGCTGTCTGAGGACCGCGACTGCCGCCAGTCCAAGTGGTAAACAAAGCATAGTTGTGGAACCTAATTTCTATGCAAAAACCACTATCATGGCTATGCGACTGCAAAAACCCTTTCTTATTTGGGTATTGCTTGTCTCATAATATAGTTTTAAATTCTAAGCTTGAAACCCTAATTGGGTAAGTGTGTAATCAACTTTGGAGACTCAAATTATTTAGTTTCTTGTTGAATAATGATTGCTTTGGTTGACCCACATGGTATATCTCTCTTTACTTTTTTCATGAGTAGCTAAGTAATTTAGTCTTGGGATTATGTTGAATTGGTTTGTAATTGTGTGTGGGTATTGTTGGGTTTGCGTGGATTTTAGTTGTTGACTATGGATTCACCATTGCTTGAGCTTATGTGTTGGGATTTGATGGGTGAAAACTCCAAATTCGCAAATGGGTTTGATGAGTTAAAGTTCCAAGATCTAGAAGCCTTTTCTCATCCTCGAATGAGGGACTTAAGTGAATATTAGGTAATCCATAACATCCTCAAAAGAGGGTTATTGGGGGACAAAGCAAAGGTGAACAACTTAGTCTATGGTTTATTACCCTTTGCAATCTTAGAAATAAGTTTTTAGGAAGTATAAATCATGTCAAGAGAATCATCTTAGAAATAGGGATGTTTGGTTGAGGTTTTGGGTGTATACATAAACTCCACACTTGTTAGGTGCTCGAAAGAGACAATGGGTGAAACCGTTGTGGTTTTAACAAAAGATTGACCTCAATGATATTTGACCTAGCCTATCCATTAATTAACAACTAAATCCCTTGATAAACCAAAATTATCCCACATACTTTACCTCTAAGAAGACATAATCCCAAGATTCCTCCAAATGTTGAATTCAAACCAAAGATAGCATTCACCACGTACTAGTCAGAAGTTGTTGAAGAATTTTTAAACAAATACCCCTATTTACTTAAATATGTTTTTTCCATTAGTATTTTGGGTAATCTTATAGTAACTTGAGTACCCATAGGTTGGAAGTCTATAGCATTCAATCCTTGAGATTCGACTCTTATTTACATTGGGTTACTTGACAACGATCGCCTAACACCTCAATTTTGGGAGTGAGTTTAGCGTTATCAGTCTTCCTCGATCTCGAAACAAATTTGATTTGATTTGGGTTATTTTGGATAGGATAAAAAAGTCTACTCACTTCTTGCCAGTAAGGACTACCTTTTCAGCGAAGGATAATGCGAAGTTGTATATTCATTAGATAGTAAATCTGCATGGGGTACCTATTTTTATTATTTCTGATTGTGGTACACATTTTTCATCTTACTTCTGGCGGTATTTTTAGAAGGGATTGGGTACTATGGTGAGTCTGAGTACTTCTTTTCATATGTAGACAAATGGGAAAGCAAAAAGGACTATTCAGACAATGGAGGATATACTTCGGGCATGTGTGATTGACTATGGTGGCAGTTGGGTTGAGCATTTACCTTTGGTAGAGTTTGCTTACTATAATAGCTATCATTCTAGTATTGGGATGGCCTCTTTTAAGGCATTGTATGGTAAGAGATGTAGATCTCTTTCATGACTCGAGGATACCCCTTAGTCGCGACAACTGTGCTTACGTCCACAAGTGACCACAAGATAACCCATGAGCTGGTACCTGCTGTGAGCACTGAACAAAATAGTCATACATCATGTGTGCGGAAGGTAAGCTGATAAGATGCTGTAAAACTGGATACTAAAATACGAATAAAAACATGTCTGAGATATCTTATAACAACTGATAACACTGAAATAACTGACTGGCTGTCTAACTGATTGTTTGAAAGCCTCTAAACATCATGAGGAGTTGATGGGACGACCCCCAACTAACTCTAACTGACTGAACATAAGTAAGCACTGGAGTAAATGGAAAAAATAAATTATGTCCTCGATGGATGAGGACTCACCGCTACTGCTGCTGAGTAACACTGAGCTGTATAAGATCGGTTGGGAAACTATTCGTCTGAACCTATGTTAGGAAATACAGCGTAAAGAAAAGTATGAAGTACTTTGAATGTACTAGTATATGATATGAGGACTGGCTGAAATACATGAGGTAACTGAGAAGAAATGCATGAACATGTAATATCTGAGAGTGGAAGATCAAGCATAAACATGTTTCTAGGATAATTTGTAATTTGAAATACTAAAATCTGTATAACTAAATAACTAAAATTTTTTACACTTGGTCAAGCAAACCTGAATTGAAACAGACTAAATACTATACTAAGACTATGGAAGGTATCATATAACTGGTATGCCCCAATCTGAGCTAATCGGGGTCCAACCAGTAACCCCAGTTGGAAGGGTGTCAGTACCGTGCCATGGGTACTAACACTGGCTGTGTGGATCCACTGGTTTGTTGTCTCGAAGGATTAAGGAGTCACCCTCTACTTGCATGTGCCCTCATGAGATATATGTCAACACTCAACTGGCAAGAAGACAACTCAAGCCTATGCTGGCTACGTAGTTCTGGAATTTAAGGACTGCTACCAAAGGTCACACCCTCTACTAGCAGGTGATCCCCCATCCCTGGGTTCGCTAGATGCTAAATCCTACTCCCAACTGAACTGACACTGGAACTGGACGGAAGTAAACTCAACTAAACATTATTACATAACTGATAGTGCTCATCATGATAATAAATTTCTGAGTAAATAATAATACTCATGGTTTCACTAAATTATTACATGAAAGATCTTAAATCATGTAAAACACATAGGTATCGGGTGTTCATAACCTGCCCATTGAATGACCATAAAGAACGATATCAACACTTAAAAATGTAGGATAGGAATCATGGTTCAGAGACTCAAAACATAGACATTTCATCAAATATGTGAGAATCATGAACTTGAATGTGGGCATGTATTAAACATAGGAGCTAAATTCATAAATTGGGGATTTAACATGAAATTCACTTGAATTATGACATGGGAAGTTATAGTTTTAAACATGAATTAACCTAATCTTTCATGGGATCATACGTGAACATGAAATTGAGTTCAATTACTAAGGAAAGACATGAATTTAATCAATCTTGAACACATAAACCTCCATAATAAGAGACAAATCCATAATTTAGTTGACAAGAAGGTTTTTGGTCTCCATGGGTGAAAGGGACCTACGGATGAACATCACACATACCTGTAGTAAAAGCTTTGGGAAAATTTCTTTGAAGTTTTTCATGATCTTGAGAAACCCTAACTGCTTGGGAAAGATGAACAAACCGTTTTCTCTTTATTCTATTTAGTAAATTGATGTTTAATGATGTAAATTGGGGATTTGGGGCCTTTTATACCACCTCTTATGAAGCCAAAATGACATGGGTTTGTCTTTTAAGGGAGTGGGGAAAGACATAAAAGCCCCTAGAAAAACGTTCAGAAAATCACATTTCTAGTCGCTATGAGTTGACCTTACGACTCATATGTTAGGGTACGACTGGACTAGTGACTCATAAGCTTGGAAGATTTCAAAGAACATTAACTGGTATCGTACTTCCAACTTGTAAGATGTCTATAAAATTTGGTTAATTCACTTGTAATATAAATGGACAACTTGGGGAACCAACACTGTTATTGATACAACTTTTCTTTATACGAGTTGTACCTTTGTATACGACTAGATACCCCCTTCTCGTATCCAATATAGAATCTCAAGGGGTTAATACTGATGTCCATACAGCTAGGTTCATACGACTCGTACCCCTATTAATAACCCATGGGGTCAAGTCATACCTGTAAAGAATGTTCAACTTGGTATACTGACATAGGTACGAGTCCAACATATGACTCGTATGCTAGGGTACGATTGGGGATCATGAGTCGTATGTTGCATAGAGATCGGAAAAGATATGGGGTATTACAATATCTCCTCCTTCAAAATACTCATCCTCGAATGAGACTAGTTAGACTGAGACCACTGAGGAAACTGAGATCATACACTAAACATGCATGACTTGAAACATGATTACATAACTGAGTCTAAAACATAATACATGAACAGAATTGATTTCGTGAATGCATGGAATGACATGAGATTGGTTACATATCTGAAACTGAGAATAGAAAAGAGTCAATCTAAGGAACATCATTATCTCAAGATGAATCTGAGTTTGCTGAGAAAAGGTGAGGATACTTGGTTCGTATATCTGCTTCTGCTTCCCAAGTAGCTCCCTTAACAGACTAATTCTACCATAGAACTTTAACTAAGGGAACTTCTTTATTCCTTCCTATGAATCTGACGATCAAGTATCTCAACTAGGACTTCTTTATAGGAAAGTCCACTCTTAACGTCCATATCATCTAAAGGAACAGCTACAGTTGAATTACCAATACATTTCTTTAACAAGGAAACATGAAATACCAGATGTACTGACGCCAAATATGCAGGCAACTCTAGCTTATAAGCTACTTTCCCAAAATGACTCAAGATTCTATATGGGGCAATATAGCGGGGACTGAGTTTCCCCTTCTTGACAAATCTCTTCACTCCCTTCATAGGCAAAATCTTCAAATAAACTGAATCACCAACCTTAAACTCAAGATCTCTTCTCCTCACATTTGCATAAGATTTCTGGCGGCTTTGGGCTATCTTCAGCCTCACCTGAATCAACTAAACTTTCACTATTGCCTCAAATACTAAATCTGGCACTATTAAAGAAGCTTCACCTACCTCAGAACAACCAATAGGAGATTTACATCTCCTTTTATAGTGAGCCTCAAACTGAGCCATCTGAATACTGGAGTGATAACTATTATTTTAGGCAAACTCAATCAAAGGTAAGTGGTCATCCCAACTACCTTTAAAGTCAATAACATATTACCTTAACATGTCCTTTAATGTCTAAATGGTCCTATCTACCCGACCATCTTTCTGAGGATGAAAAGTTGTACCGAGATGAACTTGGGTAACAAGACCCTTATGAAAAGCCTTCCAAAAGTAAGAGGTAAACTAAGTACCTTTATCTGATATGATAGATAATGAATCTCGTGCGACTTTTCCAACTCCCTAATATAAAACATGGAATAATCTAAGTTGAGTAAGAAGTATGAACATGTAAGAAATGAGTTGATTTGATCATTCTATCACAATGACCTATATCGAATCATGCTGACGATGCGTATGAGGCAACCCTGTCAAAAAATCCATGTTCACCACTTTCCATTTCCATGTGGGGATGCTAAACTCCTGTAAGGTATCACTTGGACTTTGGTACTCAACTTTGACCTACTGACAATATGGACACTTAGCCACAAACCCTGCAGTATCCTTCTTCATACCACTACACCAATAGATTTCCTGCAAATCACAGTACATCTTAGTGGATCCTAGGTGAATAGAATACCGCGCACCATGCGCTTTCACTAAAATTCGCTAGTTTAAACCATCAAACATGGAGCACATAATCTACCATGACATTGAAACACACCATCTCCCCTTGGGAGAAAAGCGCTACCTTCTGATCTTTGACTGCCTCCTTCAACTTAACCAAACTAGGATCTCTGTCCTACTTTTTTTCACTTCAGCAACCAATGAAGATTCTGAACCAATATAAACCCATTTACTACCCTCAGCTGAATCAACCAACCGAAAACCTAATCTAGCAAGCTGATGAACCTCATTGAATAACTTTTTATTGTCTCCTCCAACAGGAGAAACACTACCCATAGACAATCTACTAAGGGCATCTGCCACTACGTTGGCCTTGCCCAGATGATACAACACATTCATATCATAATCTTTTAACAATTCAATCCTTATTATCTCATGAAGATAGAGCTCTTTTTGCATGAACAAGTACTGTAAACTCTTATGGTTAGTGAACACATCAACATGAATCCCATAGAGATAATATCTCCAATTTTGTAAGGCAAAACAATAGCGGCCAACTCAAGATCATGGGTAGGATAATTCTTTTCATAGGATTTAAGCTGCCTAGAGGCATACGCTATGAACTTACCTCTCTACATCAAAACACAACCAAGAATAACTTTGGAAGCATCACATTAAACTATTAATCCACTTGAACCATCTAGCAAAGTCAAAACTGAGGCGGAAGTGAGTCGAGTCTTCAACTCCTGAAAGCTCTTCTCTCAAGAATCTGACCACTTAAATTTGACTTTTTTCTGAGTCAATCAAGACATGGGGATGCAATAGAAGAAAACCATTCAACAAACTACTTGTAATATCCAACAAAACCTAAGAAACTCCTAATATCTGATGGAGAGATGGGTCTAGAACAGTTCCTCACTGATTTGGTCTTTTGAGGGTCAATTCTAATGACATCACCGAAAATAATATGGCCAAGAAAATCTATTGATCTTATCCAAAATTTGCATTTACTAAATTTGGAAAATAACTGATGAGCTCTAAGGGTTTGCAACATATTTCTCAAATGGTCTGCATGATCATTCTTACTACAACAATAGAAAAGGATATTATCAATGAAGACTATGAAGAACATGTACAAGTACTATTTGAACACCCTTTTCATCAAGTCCATGAAAGTTGTAGGGGCATTCATTAGTCCAAAATACATAACTAGGAATTCAAAGTGACTATATTGAGTTTTGAAAGTTGTCTTTGAAATGTCACATTCTCTAACTCTAAGCTGATGATAGCCGAATCTGAGTTCTATCTTAGAGAAATAACTGGTATCCTATAGTTGGTTGAACAAGTCATCAATTCTAGGGAGTGGATACTTATATTTGATTGTGACTTTGTCTAACTGATGATAGTTGATTTACATTCTGAGAGAACCATCTTTATTATGCATGAATAAGACTGGAGCATCCCATGGAGTAACACTAGGCCTGATGAAACCCTTATCTAAGATATCTCTTAACTGTTCTTTCAACTCTTTAAGCTCAGCTAGAGACATTCGGTAAGGTGGAATAGAGAAAGGCTGGGTATCTAGAAGAAGATCTATTCTGAAGTAAATTTCCTTTTCAGGAGGAACTCCGAGAAGATCTTCAAGGAACACATCTGGAAATTCCCTTACCATTGAAACTGACTCGAGACTTGGAGTTGCAGAACTAAGTATTTGACTCAAACTGAATGGTAAACACATCCTTTAGCTATCATCGTTCTTTCTTTAAGATAAGAAACAACCTGACCCTAAGAACTAATGTATTACACCCCATTCAATAACTGGTTTAATGGGAAAATAAAGCTGAACGACTTTATTTTTGCAATTAACCAAGTAATAGAACGAGTGGAACCAATCCATGTAGAGAATGACATCAAAATTGGTCATCTATAACTCTACGAGATCAGCTGAGGTAATTTTCAAAAATATTATGACTGGGCAATTTTGTATACCCATCTGGTTATAATAAATTTACACACTAGGTAGACACTAAGAAAGGCTCTACTAATATTTTAGGACTAATACCAAAATTGACGGTTATATATGGAGTTACAAAAGAAAGTAAAGCTCCAGGATCTAACAATGCATAAACATAAATATGTAAAACTTGTAACGTACTTGTAACCATACCAGGAGAACTTTCTTAATTATGCCAAGTCTGGAGTACATAAAACCGATTCTAACGCTGTCACTGGTGGCACTGGAAGTAGCACCCTACTGAGTCGGGCGACCTACTGGAGCTGAAGAACGATTTGTCTGACCCTGCTGTCCAACCCTCAAGTAATCCCGAACCCTGTGGCCTGGCTTTCCATATCTGAAACACCCATTACTACCAGCTTTACACTTACCCTGGTAATGCCTACTATACTTTTTATAGGCCAGATTAGTATGTCTATTGTTCACACTACCCTAGGACTTAGAGCCTAGTGCTCTATCCCGACTGTCTTGCCTGAACTTAGGAACTAGCACACTAGATGAAGATGGAGCTGGGACTAAAATTTTTTGACAAAACTGAGAATGGTTACCTCCTTCTGACCTTGGCTGAGAAAAGTTAAAACTACCTATTCTGGCCCTCTTATTCTCTCTCTCTCTCTCCTTACACCTTTCCTTCTCAATCTACTGAGCATAAACCATAAACCTAGATAGGTCCACCTCCTTAATCAATATGGAATTCCTACACTTCTTAACCACAATATCAGCCACACCAGATACAAACTTACTCATTCTAGACCTATTATCTGCCACTATAGTAGGAGCATATCTCGCCAATTGAGTGAACTTAAGCAAGTACTCCTTCACACTCATACTACCTTGCTTCAAATTGATGAACTCTAGCACCTTAGATTCCCTCAAATCTAAGGAAATAATCTATCTAAGAAAGCCGAGAAACACTCCTCCCACTCAAGAGGCCCTTTCTCCATACCTCGGTCCTTCTTCCACTACTTAAACCAGGAGTGAGCTATATCATATAACTGATATATATCCAACTCTGTACTCTCACTTGAGATGCTTCCCATGATATTATTCACCTTCTGTACCATATCAAGAAACTCCTGCGGATCCTCCTCAGACGTAGATCCTAAAAACACAGGGGGATTCATCTAGGTAAAATCCCGAATCCTATCTATGGTTGCATTTGCCACTAGATTAGTTGGGGAAACATCCTTATGGTTGTTATGAGTAGCTACAGAATAGGCTAGGGTAGCAAAAGAGGCCTTGAATTCAGTAAGGGAGAAATGTCCATTTAGGGATCTTCCTGAATAGGAGGAGGTGCAGGTTGATCCCCGTCCCTTCTTCCATTGTTTCTTCTAAGAGGAATTATTTATAAATAGAAAGAAGGATAACTTTGATAGAGGAACCAAATAGATCTTATGATCTTTCACACAACATAAACACTGAACTAAGGGAAACTTTCCTAAAATATTTCATAACCTTTTGTCCCAAAGTGTGGCGCGCTTCACACCCATGTACAAGACTCTGCTCAACACAACTTTTAGACTCTATAGGACACTTTAAAACCTTAGGCTATGATACCAAGTTTTGTCATGACCCGAGGCTAACCCCTAATTATGACAACAGTGCTTATTATCATAAGTGACCATAAGCTAACCTATGAGTGGGTACTTTCTCTAAGCACTGAACAAAATAGTAATACAACACGTGTGCGAAAGGTAAGTTGATAAGATACTGTAAAACTGGATACTAAAATATGAAACAAAAAATGTTTGAGATATCTGATAATAACTGAGAAATGACTAACTGACTATCTAACTAATTGTCTGAAAGACTCTAAACATCATGAGGGGTTGATGGGACAGACCCCCAATTAACTCCAAATAACTGAACATAAGAAAGCACTGAAGTAACTGAAATTAAAAAAATTATGTCCTCGATAGATGAGGACTCACCACTACTGCTACTAAGTAATGCTGAGCTGTCTAAGAGCGATCAAGAAATTGTGCATCTGAACCTATGTTATAAGACTACATAACGTAAAGAAAAGTATGCGGTCAACACTTTGAATATACTGGTATATGAGATGAGGACTGGCTGAAATGTATGAGGTAACTAACCATAAATGTATAAACATGTAATATCTGAGAATACAAGATCAAGTATAAACATGTTTCTAGGATAATCTGTAATCTAAAAAATTGAAAGCCGTATAACTGAATAGCTGAAAATCTATACACTTGTTCATGTAAACCTGAGTTAAAATACACTAATTACTGTACTGAGGCTTTGGGAAGTATATAACTGACATTACCCAATGTAACGCCTAAAATCTGGTATCCGAAATGCTACATGGTGCTCATGACCCCAAAGGACCACAAGCTAACCCATGACTGATATTTATACCTGAACACTGCATAATATATTGAATGAATATGGAAATAAAGGCTGAAAGGCCATAAAGTTCAAAACTGTAACATAACTAATAAAAATATAACATCTGGATGTGGTATGAAATATCCAAAACAACTAAAATAAACGGTCTGAACATACTGTAGTCTGAAAAGCCTCTAACTGACTGAACTTTCTGAATAAGGAGTTGATGGGACATGTCCCCAACTAACTCCAACTAATAAATTAATTAATGAGATAATAAAGTAATGGTCATTTCCTCGAAGGATGAGGACTCACTGCTAACTCTGACTGTCGAGACTGGAATGCTACTGATGCTCTGGATCTCGTGCTTCTGAACATATGGTATAAAACACCATAGCACAAATGTGTCAGTACATTTGAATGTACTGGTATGCATGTGAGGTAGGCTGAATGCAAAGGGTTCACATGCATGAACTATACTAATTGACTGGATAACATAAACGTGAGAATACATGCATGAATACATAGTAACTGTAACTGAGTTCATTATAACATGATTACTGAGTCTGAGTACTGATAACATGAGATACTAATATCTGTATAAATAAAATAACTGATACTGAGCGACTATATCTGATAGTCTAGGTTCTGATAGAAATAGCTGAGTTCCGTACTATTCTGAGTTGACTGTATCTGACAGTCTTGAATTCTATAGAACTATCTAAGTTCAATTACTGAGACTGAATGACTGTATCTGACAGTCCTAATTTTATAGCTGAAACTATGGGAAGTAGTTATCTAATTGACATGCCCCTAATACGCCATTATGGCTGAGTTTGGGTCCAATCTATAACCCCAATTGAAAGGGTGTCAATACGACGCCACTGGTAAGGACAATCTATGAGTAACCCTTACATAATAGGTAACTCTAGTGAGAACGGTGGGAACCCTCATACATCAGGTTAAACCACCTCATCTACCCTCATATAACAGGCTATGATATCTTAACCTACGCTGTCTACGTAGTTGAGAAACAAGAGGATTGCTTCTAAGAATCACACCTTCATATAACAGGTGGGTTCCTATCCTTGGGTTCGCTCGGTGCTAATTTTTACTCCCATCTGGATAGACACTGAACATGGTTAACTGAACTGACTGGACTTAGTTAACTGAATTCGTTTGACTAACAGAATACTACTGAGGCTATTGAATTTCTGAGGTTTCTGAGATTACTGAGTTTTCCTGAGTCACATGACTGACTTAATTTCTATGAACATGGCTCGACTGAGAGTATCTTTAAAACATGAAACTAGCTCTAGGCATACAACTAATTGTCGGGTACAAGTACCCCCCAAGACTCGATAGCATAAAATTGACAAAGCATGACTTTCTTGAATACATGACCAACATCGACAATCAATAATATAATAAGATGGGAATTTCATAAAGTACAAGTGCTAAAGAACCACAATGGCTACACATATATCCATAATTCATTGACTAAGACATTTCATCAAACACTTAACATGCATGAACTTGTACATAAATGGGGATTTCATATTATCATACTAGAATGACACTTTTCCTCCGTATAGTCATTTAATTAAACACATGGGAAGCATTCTTTGGTTATACAATCATCAACACATCTAATAATCATGGATACATCCATCAACGTGTAAATTTAAGGGTTTATCATGATTATTATGCAAATCATCACCTCCTAGTGTAAATCATTGGAATATGTAATTTCACACATGAATCAAAACCCCACAACATCATGAACATGAATTTCAATTCAATTTAAATCATGAACATTCATAAATAAATAATTCTTGGATTTTGAAAGAGATTCTTGAGCTTCATGGGTGAAAGGAACCCATGAATAAACACATGACATACCTGGGTTGTGATTTCTTGAAGATTGATGGAGGAAAAATTGAATCCTTGACTTGAAATTAAACACCTAGGGTTTCTTGTTCTTGGGGACTGATCTTTGAGAGGAAACCCTGATTTGATGTTGTGAATGAATAATGAACTTAGGAGCCTGGGTCTGATATAATTAAGGGTTAAAATGGGTGGAAAGAGATACTAATACCCTTTAAAAATGACTTAAAATTTGCTGAATGGGTCCTGTGATGGCTCGTGCGATGGTCCGTCGCCGGCTCAATGGTCCGTCATTTTGACAGTTGTACGTGGACTAAAAAAAGACTCACTGCCTTATAGTGATGGCTTGGGCGATGGTCCATCACAAGTTCGGCGGTCCATCAACCTGTTTGTCGCACCTTATCTAGAAGGTTGACTCACTGCCTTGGCTGCAACGATCTAGGCAACGGTCCATCACTAGATCGATGGTCCGTCAACGTGGCCATCGCACCTGGGAGATTCTGACAGCTGTGAGTGAAATGTCCATAATTTTTTACTCCGATACCATATTTGGATGAAATTGGTATCACTGGAAAGCTAATTCAATTTTCAACATGATAAATATTGAAAATCTTAAAAATTCCATATGTACACAAATGAATTTATCCTTAAAGGTAAGTTTTTAACATTCTTGGGATGATTTTAAGCTAGGTAGATGTATGGGGTTTTACAATATCTCCCCCTTGAGAACATATATCGTCGAATGAGATTGAGTGAGAGGGGAGAAGATAAACTGACGTAAATACTAAACATGAACAAATGGTACATGATCTCATGCCGATATGGCTGACAACTGAATATATTATACTGATCATGCATATATAATGCATGTATAATAGATTCATGAATGCATGACTGAGTGTTTTGATGAACTAAGGTTCTCACAATGAGAATGCATATCTGATGAATGATTATATGACTGAATTGGTGCATGAACACATGACTGAATATGCAATGGTATTTAATACCAAGTTTCTGATAGAATTTTGAACATGAAATAGATACCAAGCTTGTAACTAAAACCTTAATATGAAACTAAAAAACTTAAGGAGAACTGTTACCTTGAGATTGATCTGAGTTGGAGGAGAAGAGGTGAGGATACTTGGTATTCATGTCTACTTTTGCTTCCCAAGTAGCTCCCTTAAATGACTAATTTCTCCAAAGAACTTTGACTAGAGGGACTTATTTGTTCCTTAGTCTACGAGTCTGATAGTCTAGGATTTTGACTGGAATCTCTTCATAAGAAAGGCTGTTCTGAAAATCTATGCTCTGAATAGGGACTACAACTGCTGGTTCACCTATGCACTTCTTAAGCAAAGAGACATGGAAGACTAGATGAACTGAGGCTAGATCTGAAGGCAATTCAAGCTCATAAGTTACCTTGCCTAAACGACTGAGAATTTTGAAGGGACCAACATATCGGGAACTGAGCTTTCCCTTTTTACTGAATATCTTTAATCCCTTCATGGGAGATATATTTAGATAGACATAATCACCAATCTCGAACTTGAGATCCTTTCTGCGCACATCCGCATAAGACTTTTGTCAGATCTGAGCAGCCCAGAGTCTTTCTTTGATCAACTGGGCTTTCTCTAAAGCATCAAAAACTAAGTCAGGCCCTATAACTGAGGCCTCACTAACTTTGAACCAACAGATTAGATATCTACATCTCCTACCATAGAGAGCTTCGAATGGAGCCATCCGAATACTGGAATGATAGCTGTTGTTGTATGCAAACTCAATCAAAGGAAAGTAGTTATCCCAACTACCCTTGAAATCAATTGCACACGCCCTTAGCATATCTTCTGAAGTCTAAATATTACTTTCTACTTAACCATCTGTCTGAGGATGAAAGGTTGTACTGAGATGAACTTAGGTACCAAGACCCTTTTGGAACGCTTTCCAAAAATGAGAGGCAAACTGGGTACCTTTGTCTGAGATAATAGATAACGAAACACCATGTAATATAAAAAACTCTCTGATGTAGAGTTTGGCATAATCCTCTTCTGAATAAGAGGTATGGACTGGAAGAAAATGAGCTGATTTGGTCATTCTATCTATAATGACCCAAACTGAATCATGCTGGTGACGAGTATGAGGTAAACCCATCACAAAGTCCATATTTACTTCTTCCCACTTCTAAGTAGGAATACTAAACTCCTATATGGACCCACTAGGCTTCTGATGCTCTATCTTAACTTGCTGATACGTAGAACACTTAGCCATAAACTCTGCAATATCTCTCTTCATCCCACTCCACCAATAGATTTCCCATAAGTTGTGGTATATCTTTGTGCCCCTGGATGAATAGAGTAGTGCGCACCATGCGCTTTTGCAAGAATTCACTGCCTAAAGTCATCTATACCTGGAACAGACAGACGACCCTGATAACGCAATACACCATCTCCCCCTTGGGAGAAAAACTCTACTTTTTGATCCTTGACTGACTCTTTTAACTTGACTAGGCTGGGATCTCTATCTTGCTTTTCCTTTACCTCGGAAACTAGAGATGATTCTGAACTACTCAAAACCCATATGTCACCCTCCCCTGAATTGACTAAGCGAATGCATAGTCTGGAAAGCTGATGGATTTCCTGATCTAACTTCTTCTTATTATCCTCAACATGAGAAACACTACCCATAGACAGTCTACTGAGAGTGTCAGCCACGATATTGGCCTTGCTCGGATGATAAAGAACACTCATGTCATAATCATTCAAGAGATCTCACCACCTTCTCTGATGAAGATTCAGATCTTTCTGAGAAAAGACATACTAAAGGCTCTTATGATCTGTGAACACATCTACATGAACTCCATATAGATAATGCCTCTAAATCTTCAAGGAAAAAACTACGGCTGCTAACTTAAGATCATGAGTAGGATAATTATTCTTATGGGTTTTAAGCTATCTGGAGGCATAGGATATGACCTTACCATACTGCATGAGGACACAACCCAAACCTACTCTAGATGCATCACAATAAACTACGAACCCATCTGGAAGAGCTAAGACTGGAGATGAGGTGAGTCGAGTCTTCAACTTCTAAAAATTCTTCTCGAAAGGATCTGACCACTGAAACTTGAATTTTTTCTGTGTCAATATGGACATAGGGGATGCAATAGAATAAAATCCCTCAAGAAACCGCCTATAATAGCTAGCCAAACCCAAGAAACTCCTGATATCTAATGGAGAGATAGGTCTGGGATAGTTTCTTACCGCTTCAGTCTTTTGAGAATCAACCCTAATGACATCACTAGAAATGATATGACCAAGGAATGCTACTGACCTTAGCCAAATCTTGCACTTACTGAATTTGGCAAACATCTGATGATCTATGAGAGTCTGAAGTATGATTCTGAGTTGGTATGCATGATCACGCTCACTGCAGAAATAGACTAGAATGTCATCTATGAAGACTATAATAAACATGTCCAAGTACTGATTGAACACCTGCTTTATCAAGTCCATAAAATATTCTGGGGCATTGGTAAGACCAAAGAACATGACTAGGAATTTGAAGTCACCATACCGAGTAAGAAAGGATATTTTCAGAATGTCACATTCTCTGACTCTGAGCTGATGATAGCCTAATCTGAGGTCTATCTTAGATAAATCTATAGCACCTAAAGGTTGTCAAACAAGTCGTCAATATGGGGAAGTGGATACTTGTTCTTAACCCTGAGTTTATTGAGTTGAGGTAATCAATGCACATTTTGAGAGAACCATCTTTCTTGTGCCTCAATAAGACTGGTGCACCCCACGGGGACACACTAGTTCTTATGAATCCATTACCTATGAGAACCTTCAACTATTTTTTCAGTTCTTTGAGTTATGTTGGTGACATTCTATATGGAAAAATAGATATAGGCTGAGTATCTAGAAGAAGATAGATGCCAAAGTCTATTCCCTTTCGGGAGAAATTCCTAGAAGATCTTCAGGAAAGACATCTGAATATTCATTCAGGACTAGGACTGAATCAAGACTGGGAGTTTCAGAACTAGTGTCCTTAACTCAAACAAGATGATAGACACATCTCTTAGATATCATTTTCCTTGCCTGAAGGTAGGAAACAAGACAACCTCTAAAAGCTAAAGTGCTACCCCTCCACTCTAGGATAGGTTCATTCGAAAACTGGAACTGGACTATTTTATTTCTGCAGTCGACTGTGGCATAGCATAAATGAAGCCAATCCATGTCGAGAATGATATCAAAATTAGTTATTTCTAATTCGACTAGGTCTACAGAAGTGACTTTCTGAGATACCATAACCGGACAGTTCCTGTATACCCGTCGGGCTATGATGGTTTTACCCACTGGGGTAGAGGCTAAAGAGGGCTCTTCTAGAATTTCAATACTGACTCCAAAAGCAACTGCTATATAGAGAGTAACAAAAGACAAAGAAGCTCCTGGATCTAGCAAAGCATAAACATGCATATAAAAGATCTGTAATGTACGAGTAACCACATCAGGAGAATTTTCCTGATCTCGCCGGGACTGGAGAGCATAAATTCAATTTGGGCATTGCCCACTAGTAGCGCTGAAGGTGGCACCCTGCTGGTTTAGGCGACCGAACTGAGCTAAAGAATGGTTCTGCTAACCCTGAGGACCTGGCTGAGGACAGTCTCTGACTCTGTGGCCTGGCTTGCCACATCTAAAACAAATACCACTGCCAGGCCTAAAATACCCTGATGGTGCTTTCCATAAGTCTGGGAAAGAGGATAGGTACGGGAATTGCTAACACTGCCCTGAGACTTAGAGCCTGATGCTCTATCTTTATTACCATCCCTGAACTTAGGAGATGGAGCACTAGATAAAGAAGGACATAAAACTACTGACTTAGGATGAAACTGAGAACGGTTTCCTCCTTTTGATTTGGGCTGAGAAAAGTTGAAACTACCTATCCTTGCTATCTTATTCTGTTTCTCCCTCATCTTAATCTTTTGCTCTTTTGTCTGCTGAGCATGGGTCATAAGCCTAGCTATGTTCATGTCACTATTCAAAATAGAGTACCTGCACTCATTGACTAGACTATCATTCACCATAGAAATAAACTTACTTATCTTAGCCCTGCTATCTGCAACAACATGAGGAGCATATCTGGCTAATTGAGTAAACTTAAGAGAATTCTCTTTCACCGTCATATTGCATTGCTTGAGGTTGATAAATTCTAACACTTTAGCTTCTCTCAGCTTTAGGGGAAAGAATCTATCTAAGAATGTAGTAGCAAACTCCTCCTACTCAATAGGCCCTGAATCTATAGCCCTCTCTGACTTTCACTATTTGAACCAAGTGTGAGCAACATCCCGTAACTGATTATAGCTAGCTCCAAACTCTCACTAGAAGTATCCCCATGATATACATAACCTTCTAAACTTGATCAAAAAATTCCTGAGGGTCCTCATCTAACTTAGACTTGAAAAAGGATAGAGGATTCATTCGGGTGAAGTCTAAATCCTGGCTACAACTGAATTGGCCATTGGGTTGGCCGACACGACAGTTGGTCATTCATTATGAGCAATAACTGACTGAGAAAGTGTAGTGAATACAACTCTAAACTCTGCATAAAAAATATGTTTGCCCAAAAGATCTTCAGGCTGAGGGGCTGGCTGATTCCCATTTCCTCTTTTAGGAGGCATGTTCTATAGAAAAAATGGAAAAATGGATTAGATTGAGAGATTGACTTGAGATTATGCTCACTGGAAAGACATGAATACTGAAAGAAGGGAAAACTATTCCTAAAACATCTTATAGCCTCCTATACATAAATGTGGCGTGCAATACACCTATGTACAAGAATCTACTAGATGTGGATTTCAGACTTCCTAGGACACTATTGAACCTTAGGCTCTGATACCAAGTTTGTAACGCCCCTAATCTGGTACCCAGAATGCTACACGGTGCTTATGACCCCAAAGGAGCACAAGCTAACCAATGACTAATATCTGTACCTGAACACTGCATAATATACTAAATGATTGCAGAAATAAAGGCTAAAATTCCATATAGTTCAAAACTGTAACATAACTGATAAAAATATAACATTTGGATGGGGTATAAAATACCCAAAACAACTAAAATAAATGGTCTAAACATACTGTAGTTTGAAAAGCCTCTAACTGATTGAATTATCTGAATAAGAAGTTGATGGGACATGTCCCTAATTAACTCTAACTAATAAATTAATTAATGCAATAAAATAATGGTCTTGTCCTTGAAGGATGAGGATTCACTGCTAACTCTGAATGCGGAGATTGGAATGCTACTGATGCTCTGGAGCTCGTGCTTCTGAACCTATGGTATAAAACACCATAGCGCAAATACATCAGTATATTTTAATGTATTAGTATGTATGTAAGGTAGGATGAATGAAAAGGGTTCATATGCATGAACTATACTAACTGACTCGATAACATGAACATGAGAATACATACATGAATATATAGTAACTGTAACTGAGTTTATGTTAACATGATTACTGAGTTTGAGTACTGATAACATAAGATACTGATATCTGTATAACTGAAATAACTGATACCAAGCAACTGTATCTGACAGTCTAGGTTCTGATGGAACTAGCTGCGTTCTGTACTATTCTGAGTTGACTGTATCTGACAGTCCTGAATTCTGTAGAACTATCCGAGTTCTATTACTGAGACTGAATGACTGTATCTAGCAGTCTTGATTTCGTAGTTGATACTGTGGGAAGTAGTTATCTAACCGACATGCCCCTAATATGCCATTATGGCTGAGTTGGGGTTCAATCTGTAACCCCAATTGGAAGGGTGTCAATACTGCGCCACTGGTAAGGACAATCTGTGAGTAACCCCCACATAACAGGTGACTCTAGTGAGAACTATGGGAACCCTCATATAATAGGTTAATCCACCTCATCTACCCTCATATAATAGGCTATGATGTCTCAACCTACACTGGCTACGTAGTTCAGGAACACAAAGATTGCTTCTAATAATCACACCCTCATATAACAGGTGGGTTCCCATCCTTGGGTTTGTTCGGTGCTAATTTCTACTCTTATCTGGATAGAAACTGAACATGGTTAACTAAATAGACTGGACTGAGTTAACTGAGTTCCGTTGACTGACAGAATACTACTGAGGTTACTAAAATTTTAAGGTTTCTGAGATTACTGAGTATACTGAGTTTTCCTGAGTCACATTACTAACTTAATTTCTATGAACATGGCTCGACTGAGAGTATCTTGAAAACATGACACTGGCTCTAGGGACACGGCTAATTGTCGGGTACAATTACCCCCAGGACTCAATAGCATGAAACTGACGAAGCATGACTTTCTTGAATACATAACCAACATCGACAATCCATAATATAATAAGATGGGAATTTCATGAAGTACAAGTGCTAAAGAACCACAATGGCTACACATATATCCATAATTCATTGACTAAGACATTTCATCAAACACTTAACATGCATGAACTTGTACATAAATGGGGATTTCATATTATCATACTAGAATGACACTTTTCCTTCACATAGGCATTTAATCAAACACATGGGAAGCATGCTTTGGTTATACAATCATCAACATATCTAATAATCATGGATACATCCATCAACGTGTAAATTTAAGGATTTATCATGATTATTATGCAAATCATCACCTCCTAGGGTAAATCATTGGAATATGTAATTTCACACATGAATCAAAACCCCACAACATCATGAACATGAATTTCAATTCAATTTAAATCATGAACATTCATAAATAAATAATTCTTGGATTTTGAAAGAGATTCTTGAGCTTTATGGGTGAAAGGGACCCATGAATCAACATATTACATACATGGGTTGTGATTTCTTAAAGATTGATAGAGGAAAACTTGAATCTATGACTTGAAATTAAACACCTAGGGTTTCTTGTTGTTGGGGACTGATCTTTGTGAGAAAAACCTAATTTGATGCTGTGAATGAATAATGAACTTATAAGCCTTAGTTTGATATAATTAGGGGTTAAAACGGGTGACAAAAGATCCAAATACCCTTTAAAAATAACTTAAAATTCGCTAAACGGGACCTGCGATGGGTCGTGCAATGGTCCATCCCTGGCTCGATGGTTCGTCATTTTGACTGTCGTTTGTGGACCAAAAAAAGACTCACTGCCTTATAGCGACGGCTTGGGCGACGATCCATCAAAAGTTCGACAGTTCGTTAACCTGTCCATCGCACCTTATCCAGAAGGTTAACTCACTGCCTTGGCTGCGATGGTCTAGGCGACGGTCCATCGCTACATCGATGGTCCGTCAACCTGGCCATCATACCTAGGTAATTCTGATAGCTCTGAGTAACACGTCCATAACCTTTTACTCCGATACTGGATTTAGACCAAATTAGTATCGTTGGAAAGGTAATTGAATTTTCCATATGATAAAAAGTGGTAATCTTAAAAATTCCATATGTACACAAATGGATTTATCTTTTAAGATAAGTTTCTAATATTATTGGGATGATTTCAACCTAGGCAGAAGTACGGGGTATTACACCCAATTTGAGCTAATCGCGGTCCAACTTGCAACCCTAATTGGAAGGGTGTCAGTACTGTGCCATGTTTACTAATACTATCTGTGTGGATCCATTGGTTTGTTGTCTCAAAGGACTGAGGAGTCACCCTCTACTTGAAGGGGCCCTCATGAGATATGTGTCAACCGTTAATTAGAAAGAAGTTATCTCAAACCTATGTTGGCTATGTAGTTCTGGAACTCAGGGACTGCTACAAAAGGTAACACCCTCTACTGGCAGGTGAGCCCCCATCCTTGGGTTCGCTCGGTGCTAAATCCTACTCCTAACTAAACTAACACTAGCACTGGACTGAACTAAACTCAATTGAACATTATTACATAATTGATAGTGCTCATCACGATCATAAATATCTGAGTAAATGATAAGACTCATGGTTTCCCTGAATTATTACTTGAAAGATCTGAAATCATGTAAGATATGTAGGTATCGAGTGTTCATAACCTGCCAGCACTAAATGACCATAAAGCACGATATCAATACTTAAAACTGTAGGATGGAAATCATGGTTCAGAGACTTAAAACATAGACATTTTATTAAATATGTGAGAATCATGAACTTGAACGTGGGAATGTGTTAAACATAGGAAATCAACATAATTACATGGCTAAATTCATAAATTAGGGATTTAACATGAAATTTATTTGAATCATGACATAGGAAATTATAGTTTAAAACATGAATTAACCTAATCTTTCATGGGATCATACATGAACATAAAATTGAGTTTAATTACTTAGGAAAGACATGAATTTAATCTATCTTGAACACATAAAACTCAATAATAAGAGAAAAATCTATACTTTAGTTGAAAAAAAGGTTTTTGGGCTCCATAGGTGAAAGGGACCCATAATTGAATATCTCACATACCTGAAATAGAAGCTTTATGGAAATTTCTTTAAAGTTGTTCTTGACCTTGAGAAACCCTAGCTTCTTGGGGAAGATGAACAAACTGCTTTTTCTTAATTCTATTAAGTAAATTGATGTTTAATAATGTAAATTGGGGATGTGAGGCCTTTTATACCACCCATTATGAAGCCAAAAGAAAATGGATTTGGCTTTTAAGAGAGTGGATAAAGACATAAAATCCCATTGAAAAATATGCAAAAAATTGTGTTCCCAGTCGATACGAGTCGATCTTACGACTCGTATGTTAGGGTACAATGGACTGCTGACTCATAAGCTTGATCGATTTCAAAGAACATGTACTAGTCTAGATACGAGTCGTACTTCCAAATTATAAGATGCCTATATAATTTGGTAAAGTAACTCGTAATATAAACACACAACTTGGGGAACCAACATTGTTATTGATATGATTTCTCTCTATACGAGTAGTACTTTTGTATATGACTAGATTCCCCTTCTCGTAGCCTAGACATAACCTCAATAAGTT
Organism: Capsicum pubescens; assembly: GCA_030864215.1. Classification (NCBI taxonomy): domain Eukaryota; kingdom Viridiplantae; phylum Streptophyta; class Magnoliopsida; order Solanales; family Solanaceae; genus Capsicum; species Capsicum pubescens. Next base: position 89,714,873 of record CM061549.1, on the reverse strand, counting down.
AATACTGATGTCAATATGGGTGGGTTTATATGACTTGTACCCCTCTTGATGACCCATAGGGTCAAGTCGTACCTATAATAGAATGTTTAACATGCTATATTGACTTAGGTATGAGTCTAATATATGATTCATACGCTGGGGTACGACTGAGGATCATGAGTCATATGCTGCATAGAAACCAAAAAAGATACGGGGTATTACAATATCCTATTGGTTGGTTCAAGCTTGGTGAGACAGATATTATCGGTCCAAATTTGGTTTATCAGCCTATGGAAAAGGTGATGGTGATTTGGGATAGGCTTAAGGCTGCCTAAAGTTTCCAAAAATCCTATACAGATGTAAGGCGTAGAGACTTAGAGTTTGAGGCTGGGAATAAGGTATTCCTGAAGGTATCTCATATGAAGGGAGTAATATAGTTTGGTAAAATGGGGAAGCTTTGTCCCCGGTTTAATGCTCATTATGCAATTTTTTGGAGGGTTAGTAGTGTGGCTGATGAATTAGGGTTGCCTTCTAGTTTGAGCTTCATTCATCTGATATTTCATATATCTATATTAAGCAAGTGCCTCGGTGATCCATCTTCCATGGTTCTTTTGGAGGACTTAGGTAACTCAAATTCTCTATCTTATGAAAAGGTCCCAATTAAGAACTTAGATAGGCAAGTTCGTTGGTTATGGACCAATAATGTGGCCTCGATTAAGGTTTTATGGAAGAACCACAAGGTAGAAGAGACTACATGGGAAGTGGAGGAGGAAATAAAGTCCAAGTATCCATATCTATTTTCTGCTCTTGGGATTTGTGCTGAAGGTATGTGTTCTTCAACATACTTTTGTTTTTAAAATTTGTTAATGAAAAGATTAATATCTTTGTATCATTTTTTTCTAACTTGGTTAAAGGTTAGATTGATATTTGATTATGCAAATGAATTATGCTTGTGGTTACCCTACCTTGTCTGACATTTGGGGATGAATGTTCCTAGTGGGGGAGACTAAAACACCCTGAGCTTTTGGCCCTCAGAAAATTTCCTAGATTTCTGGTCTCTAGATAGGATACGACTAGGGGAAATAACTCGTATACTAGGATACGAGTGGTATGGGTTAGTCGTATGCTGACCAGTGTTGGTTGGTGGGTTGAATTTGGGTTCTGGAATGGGTATAATTTGTTTGGTAGGAGTCATATGGATGGACACGGGTCTTTTGGTTTAGGTCTTTTCTTTACTTAATCTTATACTTGATAGACTGACTTAAATCTGAGTACGAGTGTCTCACTATAAGATATAAGATAGGGTACGAGTGTACCATGGACTCGTGTAGTGGGAAGTGTTCAATCCTCTTTAGATTCTTTTCTACCAGAAGTACGGATCATGGGTACCAGTCGTATGTCTAGATATGACATGGTTTGGGGTGAGTAATACCTTGTAAAGTTTTGGGTCTAAGGAAGATGGCCTTAGGTACAAGTGGTGGGTACCACTCATATTTAAGGGTATGACTGGTATGGATAGTCGTATCCCTCTGACGGGATTTTTATGCCGTTTAAGTGAGGGAAATCTGGACATTTCCCCATTTAACCTAATAAGGCCCCATGACTAATAACTTACTTGGGAGGTTATTTTCCCTATTATTCTATTCTTTAACACTTAGAAAACACTCTCTAATCCTCTCTAAAGTACTTGGGCAAAAAAATCTAGGACTTTATATTAAGAATTAATTTGGGGCTTGTGTTGGTGATTTCTTTCCATCATTTACCCAATTTAAGGCATGTTATCTTCCCTAATTGTTGGTTCCAACTAAAGGCATGGTTTTATATAATGTTTTCATGGTTTGATTGTCGTATGGTTTTGGGTTTTCAAATATAATTTGGGGGTTTATGTTATAAATGCTTGGTTATGGTTTTCCTATGTTTTAATTATTATATGCTTTAATAGTGGTTTTTGATAACTGGTTTCATGGGAATGGGTATTTGATAATTGGCTTTGGTTTTGGAAATACTACGCCCCCAACTAGCCCCCAAAGTGTTTGATAAAATGCCTATGAGAATGCTTTCACTACATTATTGGATTTTTAATGGAACTTATGCATGGTTTAAACTTGGTAATGAAACCTTAAATAGTTAAATGGTTAGGAATGGTTAAAATGGAATGGTTTTGGGTTTAACAATTATTCTTGTGGGGTACAATGGAATCCCCCAAGTAATCTTAATAATGGAACACTAGGGGGGTACATGGGACTCCCGCAAGTTAATTGGATAATGTGATCGATGGGTACATGGGAATCCCCTAATCTCAAAAAGATTTGTCTAGGGAAAATACTTTCAAGTTATAGTTGGTATGATGATACCACTATGTATAGCCTCGATTGATGACAATGGTTTTGTTAATTGGGCAATAAAGGCAGGGTGTGATAGGTAACCATGAAGGCCGAGTCCAACGGATGAACACTGAAAACTTATGATTGCCGGCGTGAGGGATAGGTCATGTGACCATATATAATACTTTGAGGTATACAATAATCCTCTAAGTACACTGTACTCAAGTATCATTGAGGGTGAAGGGTACTTGGAAATCCCTTACTCTTATGGTATCTCCAGTTCGTGTAGCTACACTCATCGGGGCCCATTAAGGGGGTTACACTGGATCCATATATCCCGTGGATGGTTAAGGATAGTTAAGCTACATATACCCAGTTAATGGTGTTAAATACATGGTAAACCCAATTCCTTTTCCCAACACAATTATATATACGTATGGTTTGTATGCATATGGATGGTTTACTTGGTTTTGTTAAATGACATTATTTTATCCTTATACTGGGTTCATGCTAGTGGTCACCTGCTAACCCATCTTTGGGTGGCTATATCCCCATGCGATGCAGGAATCGTCCATTCTACTTCTCCTGCTTAGCAATCAGACTTTGGGATCAGCTATTATATTGAAGTGGTAAGCTTTTATATTTCAGAAAGGCTCTATTTCATGGATGTTATTTCATACTTTAGTTTATTTATGGATATTGGTTTTGACTATGGTTAGGGGTATGTCTCAACTAAATTTTGGTATTCTTTTGGTTAGAGGCTTTTGTGGAACTACTATAGGTTGGTATGGGCGGGATCAATATTGATGTTAGCCTTAGTATTGGTATTGGTATTGGGGATGACACCGGTTGACTGTATTGTTGGTTGTTCCATTCTCTTTTATTTAAGGATTAAATAATTATTATGGAACTTATATGGTCATGATTTTGGTTTATAGTTTGGTTTTGTATTGGTTATCGGACGATTGGACTCGTTTGGGTGGTCACAAATATAAACCTATCCTAGAGTCTTGGATTATACCATAACACTATCTTGTTATATGTTCGAAATTTAGCTGACTCAGGATATGCATAGGCTGGTTGGGTTGGGAAACGGGTGCTGTGTTTGATCCTAGCTAGACTTGGGATGCCCATTACGATAAGGCCCTGGTTCGAGTTGTGTCCAAAGGATATTCTTACGAGTTCTTCACTTTATTCACTCATTTTGTGCTAGAGTCTGAGTTGGTTTCTAAAGCATTCCCTTGGTTTTACTCTTTTGTAGATGGCTAGGAATGTGCTATCGCTACTCGAGATGAGGGTCCTAAGATCGAGACTAGGGATAACTATTACTATTTATGGATGACCTAGAGGCCAGGGACATACTAAGGAATTATCCCCAGTTAGGGCCAGGACTGAGGGACTTCATCAAACCTTAGCCTTATCCCCAAACCAGATATTCTTCTGCCTCAGCTAGCGATAGGCTAGGGGATAGCCTAGGCTTTACTAGTGTTTATTTCTTCTTCAGTGCTTATGGATGCTTTTGTTTAGATTTTGGGATTGGTTAGTGGTGCATCATTTGATGGTGCATAGTCTACTGATTAGACTGGTACTGAGGCGAGAGTGTAGCCTATAACTATGGCTCCTAGAGTTGAGGTCCCTTCTGCGGACGCGATTGCCCAGTCAGTAGTTTCTCAACAAGTAGTTACTTAATCGGTGGTTGCCCAGTATGCTATGCTTGGTGAGAAGCAGAAGATATTGGGTAGGTTCTTAAGATTGGCTCCACCTATGTTTTCTGGTAAACCGAGCTAGGATATATATATGAGTTATTTATTACTTGTGAAGATAGGCCCCATAATTTGGGCCTAGTTGAGACTCATGTGTGGATTACACTACATTTTGGTTAGACTTAGTAGCTCGATATTTGTAGAGAGTTCATCTTAATTTAGGCTAGCTGGATCTCCCTCATTGACATAAACTTAATTCTCTGAGATCTACTTGGATAAGTATATGGCTCGTAGTCTTAAGGATCATTTGAGAGATCCATTATAGAGGTTGGAGTAGGGCTCCATGACTTCTATGAAGTATAAGGCTTGATTTCATGAGTTGACCAGGCATGCTACTTCTATTCTAATAACTGAGTATGAGAGGGTTCATTACTTTATTTGGGGATTGAGACTTTCTTTTCACATGTTTACATAGATTTTGGTTACTGTGGGAAGCTCTTTTGTTGAGGTTTCTAATCATGCTTAGGTTATGGGGGAGATACATCATGAGGCCCAAGGGGGAAGAAGTAAGAAGTTGCATTATCAAGGTAGTTTCTGTGGGAACCATAGTGGATAATGATTCAGAGATAGTGGTTCTTAGGGTAGGTACCCTCTACATCAGCTATATCAGCATTAAGGTTTGTCTAGTAGGCCCATTCAGGCTGCTCTTCTAATTACCGATGGAGGCCATTCTAGTTTCAGTGATCATCCGAGATAGGGTAGTGGTCAGTCTTTAAGAGGTTTATTTTTAGTTATTATAGTTGTGGTGGTTACTCTAGGTTAGTTGGATCTTCTGGTTTTCGCAGATGCCTAGGGCATGTTATAGTTGTTTAGTTTTTTTTCATTTCTCGATGCAATTCTACCCCAGCTAGAGGTGGTATGAATGGTCATATGAGTGGTCCCCAGGGTTCTCGTAGAGGTTCTCAGGTAGGTACGATAGGTGGCAGGCATGGTCTATTAAATACTGTACCTGCTAAACCCGAGGTTGAGTCTTTGGATGTTGTGATCACAAATACGATCTTGGTGTGCCGTCAGTAGGCTTTTGCTTTATTTGATTTAGGATCCATTTATTCTTTATGTCTGCTTATTATGCCCTACAATTAAAGTTATCTTGGGATTCATTATCTATGCCATTATGTGTATATACTACCATAAGTAATTCTTTAGTAATATATCGGGTTTTTAGATCATGTATTATGATTGTTCGAGAGCTTGATACTCATACTAATCTTATTATATTAGACATGGTCGATTTTGATGTGATTTTGGGCATAAACTTGTTATCTCACTATCATGCGATCTCAGATTGATTTTCTAAGACTGTTACCTTAGCCATACCTAGCGTACCCTCAATCGTGTGGCAGAGAGTGGTTAGCCACGATCTGATGGGGATTATTTCTTACATTCTTGCTAACAGACTTATTTCAAGGGGTTGTAAGTCTTATCTTTCTTTTATTTACGATGTTAGTATGGAGAGTCCATCGCTAGACCTTGTTCCTAATGTTTTCCCTATTGATTTACTTGGTCTTCCTCTTGAATGTGATATTGAGTTTGTTATTGATCTTGAGCCGGGAACCCAACTTATTTGTATGGCACCTTAACGTATGGCCCCTGCCGAGCTTAAGGAGCTAAATTCTCAACTTCAGGATCTTCTTAGTAAGGGTTTGAATATATCGAGTATGTCTTCTTGGGGAGCTCCTATGTTTTTCATGAAGAAGAAGAATGGTTCCATGCGTATGTGTATTGATTATAGGTAGTTTATTATGGTGACATTGAAGAACCGGTATCCTATGCCTCATATTGATGATTCGTTTAACCATCTTCAAGGAGCAACGATGTTCTCTAAGATTGATTTGAGATCTGGTTACCATAAGTTGAGGATTTAGGCTTAGGATATCTCGAACACAGCCTTTAGGACCCGTTATGGTCATTATGAGTTCCTACTGATGTCTTTTGGGTTTACTAACACCCCAACCACATTAATAGATTTGATGAATTAGGTGTTCAAGCCTTATTTGTATTCTTTTCTGATTGTGTTTATCAACGAAATCCTTGTATATATTAGGAGTAGAGAGGATCAGATGCAATATTTGAGGATTGTGCTCCAGACTTTGAGAGATTATATGCTTTTTGCCAAATTCTCTAAGTGTGAATTTTGGATTGAGTCGGTGACATTCCTAAGGCATGTGGTGTCTAAGGATGGGATTATGGTAGACCCAGTGAAGATAGAGGCTATTCATGATTGGGCTAGGCCTACTTCTCCGACTGAGGTTTGTAGTTTTATTGGTTTGGATGGTTACTACAGATGGTTTGTTGAGAGTTTTGCTATCATTGAAATGCCGACGACCAAATAGACACAAAAATAGGTTCTTTTCGATGGATTAAGGAGTGTGAGTTGAGCTTTGGTAAGCTCAAGGAATTTCTCACTTCAACTCCTATTTTTTCTCTTGCTATTGAGGGTGAAGGAATAACCGTGTATGGTGATGCTTTAAATGTTGGTTTGGGTTGTGTATTGATTTAGCAGGGTCATGTTATTTCCTATGCATCAAGACAACTAAAGGTGTATGATCGCAACTACTCCACTTATGATTTAGTGTTGGCGGTGGTAGTCTTCACGCTTAAGATTTGGAGACATTATCTGTATAGTATTGTTATAACGCTCAAACTACACTCTTGAATGGGTGTAAACGATCATTGTCAATATAAAACCCAACTAGGTTGGGGTCGAATCCCACAGGGAATAGGGTGTGAACTTCGATTTGTTTACGAAATGCTTTACTGGTAGTTTACTGTTTTTGAAAATGGGGGTTTAAGTTTCATAGAGAGTCAATTGTCACTTTTAATATCTTAGTGTTTGTAACCAAGATAAATGGGAGACCAGATTTATGTTCACCATGGGTTTTGGAAATTGACAGATACTAGGTAATGCTTAAGACTCTTGAAGTAAGTAGAAACAACAGAATATCCCTGACGACGATACTATCTAACTTATCTCTCAACCTCACCAGATAATTTATTATCCAATTCTCTCAATATTAGATAACTTATATATTTCCAATAGGATCTTATCTCAGGCAGATTAATCCAGTTACGGCATCAATCATTAAACAGAAGGTCGGTAGCTTCCGAGTCCCTATTGATAATTCACGTCCTCTAGTTTATTTCTCTGTTAAAAGCAAATAAGCCTAAGGAATAACCATTTTTTACAACCAATAGATTCAAGTTAAATCAACAAAATTTCAAGATGTCCTACTACTCTTTGAATCCTTTAAATACCTAGCATCATATCAAACCCTAATCCATGGATCCCATAACTCGGGATAATAGAATTAGCCGCTCATGATTTGATGAACGAAATAACAAGTTGAATTCATGGTAATATGGATAAACTTACTGATGGATGAAACCCAATAAGTATTTCTTCAATTCAATCACAATATGGAAACCCACAATAGTTTATAAGTGTTTGGAAAAGAAAACAAGAAAAATATCTGATGAAAAAGATGAAGCAATTTTACGTGCCACCCTCCAAGTTAATTGTCTGATCCCCCCTACAGGTCTTTAAATAGTCAACCCTAAATAAATAAATAAAATTAAAATTTATGATTTTCTTCGGAATAGGTGACGGCATTCTTGACGGCACATCATACGTCTGACGGCGTGTGCAGGATGTCGTCAAAGTTTCCAGTGAATTACTATCTTCTGATTTTTCTGTCGGCAAATCTGATGGCGTGTCAAATATGTGACGGCCCGTGAAAAATATCGTCACATCCTTACTAGAAATCAGCATAATCTACCTCAGGTTGATGGCCCCTTTGACAGCCTGTCCCATGTTTGACGGCGCTGGCGAAATGTCGTCACATTTAATCTCAACTCCTCAAGTCCTGTCTAAGCTTGACAGCTACTTTGACAGTCCGTCATATGCCTGACGGCGTTTTAGAAATGGCATCAGCTACACTTTAGCTCATTTGCACCAGATTTCAGCTGATTTAATTTTCTTTTCTTTGGGTTCCTCCCTGATCACTAGTATCTGCATTAAAATAATAAAAACAATCAAAAAACAACAAAAAGTTCTTAAAACTTCGCAATTATTCTAGGTTAATGGTCTTAAATGTGTTCGCAATTGCATACACATCAACACCCTCAACTTAAAGCAATTTCTTGTCCTCAAGTAACTAAATCAAATTAAGAAAACAAATAGCACATTTAGCACGCGTAGCTCAACACAAAGTTATCCTTTCAATGCCAAACCATTGAAAACAGTACTGTAACACAAGGGAATCAAGCGGCAGCATTAACCTTGGCCACAATAACCATTCACATATCAATACCACATTATCTAAACAAGCGAGTAGCTAGTGACGATACCCGTGTGCTCTCACAACAAAGAAATCCCTCTCTCCTCATACGAGAAATCCAACCATACAAATTGGGGGTTATCACCAGACTCTCACTCTCACAAGAAAGTTCCAGTTAATTTATGCTAAGTACCATAGGCCTGCCCTTATTTTCGTTACCAGACCTCAGATAGGCCAGTTAGGATCACTATAGGGCTTCTTTTAGGCTTGTAATGTGGTTTGGGGTTGGTATAAAATCCAAGGTTATTTAGAGTGACTATGCCTCCTTGACACTACACTTCTTTCTTGGACTCACTAATTATCCTCTTTTGTTTTTCTTCTTTTCTTGATTATCCATATTAAAGTTGGGTGTTGCAAAAACTCTCTCTTCTCTTCTCTTTTTTATTTTTTTGCATTATTAGCACCCAACTTTATTTCATTCTCTTTTATTCCACCCTTCTTCATACTTTTCATCTTACACCATGCACCCCTATGATAGCCACCCTCAACTTAGGCTATTTTCCTAGATCAAGGTGCTCAGTGTCCAAGGAAGCCTAGGGGTAAATATGTTTATTATGGTATAAATGGGAAGGTGAACGGTGTCATACAAAAAAATGATCAAGATAGGCTCTAAACAGGGATCAAAAGGGTGTTATGCATATACGGAAGGATATTTAGGATAAAAGTGAGTTAATCAATGACGGCCTATGATCCTGTCCTGACTCCTATCCTAAGACCATGGCAAGACTAACCAGGCAAGTTCTGGCTTTAGCATACAGAGGGAAATAAGTAATAGCTCGCACATACCTGGAACAGAAGTATATCACATATCACCACTTATCTAGTTCATGCAATTGTTCTGTAATGATCATCAAACAACTATAATTAATGCCACAATAAGATTCACAATGGTCACAAGTAAATGTAATCCACACAGTTTATCAAGCAAGACATTGGAAGGATGGTTAAGTGTTGAGAAAGACATGTCACTACCCCTTTTTATTTTTTATTTTACCAAAAACTATGTTACAACAGCAGAGTACCATCCACCCTCAACTTAGAACTGAAGCAAAAACTAGCTTAAGAGTTAGGGTATACCTGGACTGGGTTGTTCTCAGGGATCATGGGTTGCCTCCCATGCAGCGCTTGATTTAATGTCACGACACGACTCAGGTGTCTCGATTACCTCAGACTTTATTGAGATAGATAATGGTGATGCTTTTCACTGATTCTTCTGGGCAAATGTAAAGCTTGACCCGTTTCCCATTTACCTTGAATGTACTGCCATCTTCATTTTCGAGCTCCACTACTCCAGATGAGTGGACTTGATTTACCTTAAAAGGACCTAACCACTTAGATTTCAGCTTTCCTGGGAACAATTTGAGTCAGGAATTAAACAGAAGCACCAAGTCCCCTTTTTTGAACTCTCGTTTCTCTATTTTCCAGTCATGGTACTTTTTCATCTTCTCTTTATACAAAGATGCTCGTTCATATGCCCTAAGATGGAATTCATCCATCTCATTCAGTTGCCCTAGTCTCATCTCTGCTGCTTCCTTCCAATTTAAATTCAACCTCTTGAGCACCCATAAAGCTTTGTGTTCTAGCTCTATTGGCAAATGACATGCTTTTCCATAGACCAGCTGAAATGGTGATATGCCAATAGGTTTCTTGAAAGCAGTTCGGTACGCCCACAAGGAATCATTAAGTTTTCAGGACCAGTCTTTTTGGATAGCATTCACCGTCTTGGATATGATGGCCTTAACTTCATGATTCGACACCTCCACTTTCCCACTGGTTTGCGGGTGGTACGGAGTAGCCACTCTGTGATGTTTCACTCCATATTTTTTCCAGAGCTGCTCAAAATAATTTGTTGCAAAAGTGAGATCCTCCATCGCTGATGATAGTGCGTGGTACTCCAAAGAGAGAGAAGATGTTTTTTTTTAGAAAAGCAACGACTCTCTTTCCCTCATTGTCAGCCAAAGCAACAACTTCGATCCATTTAGAAACATAGTCAACAACAACCAAAATATACTTCATTTTGTAAGAACTTACAAACGTACCCATGAAGTCAATGCCCCAGACATCAAATAATTCCACTTCAAGGATCTTAGTCAAGGGCATTTTGTGCCTTTTAGATATGGACCCCTACCTCTGACATTGGTCACATTTCTTTACAAACTCGTGGGCATCTTTAAACAATGTTGGCCAATAATATCCACTCTGCAATACCTTCCTGGCCATTCGGTCACCTGCATGGTGACCCCCAACTGGGGAAGCATGGCATGCTTCTAGTATGCACAATACATCTACTTCAGGCATGCATCTCCATATGATATTGTCTGCACATCGCCAAAAAAGAAAAGGCTCATCCCAGAAGTAGTGTGTTACATCATGTAAGAACTTCTTCCTTTGGTGGAACAAAAGATTTTCTAGAAGGATCTCACTCACAACATAGTTTGCGAAATCCGCATACCAGGGTAATGTTTCCACATCAGTTGCCAGGATCTGTTTATCAGGAAACACATCATTTATCTTTGTTTCATCATTATCTTCAGCTGCAATAATAACAGGTATCGTGCTCTCTTTTCCCAGAAACACGTATCGTAAGTGACCAGGCAGCTCCTTCAATTCCAACACCAGAGGTTCTTCAATAGACGGCTTGGCTGGTGGTGTTGGTTGATTAGCCAGGTCAAGGTACATCTTTTTAGGAGCATAAGAATACAATACCAGTCCAGTCAGGGCACACACTATCTCTTCATAATACTCAATGCCTTCACTATCATAGTTCATCACAACCGCGGCTAAAGGCTCGATAACAAGCTATTCAGTTCTGAGCACATCCTGTTCGTCCTCAAAATACACATCAACTACTGAGAACACACTTATTTCCTCATGCTGTTTCATTGATTTACCCACATCAAACCGCACCACTTTATCGTTCACCCTTAATAAGAGCTCATTCGCTCCTAAATATATCAACACACTTTCGGTTGCGAGGAAAGGTCGACCCAAGATTATTGGAACTTCAAAGTCCACCTCGCAGTCCAGAATGATGAAGTCTGCGGGGAATATGAAATTTGAGACCTTTACCAACACATCATACAGAATGCCAACAGGTTGCTTTACTGACCTGTCAGCCATCACCAGTCTCATGTTGGTAGGTGTGGGATTCCCCAGACCCAATTTTTATAAATAGTCAATGGCATCAGGTTAACACCCAAATCACATAGTGATTTAGTGAATTCCATGGTTCTAATTATGCAGGGAATGGTGACTGCACCTGGATCCGACTTCTTCTGCATCAAGGTCCTTATGGAAATAGCGCTGCAAAGATGGAGGTCTGCTTCCAGTTTGCAACTCACTACTTGTTTCTTGGTAACAAGGTCTTTCATGAATTTTGTATATCCTGGCATCTGCTCACGTGCTTCGATCAAAGGCACATTTATTGTCAATTGCTTGAGCACTGCCAGGAATTTACTGAATTTTGCATCGTCTTCCTTCTTTCTCAATCGTCGAGGAAAGGGAGGTGGTAGACTTGGGATGGGTTTCAACACCACTTCCTCTACCTTCTCCTTGTCCGATATATCAACAGAACTATTCGGCTTCTCAGACTTCTTTGGGTGTTGTTCTGCTGGTTCCTCTACAAGTTCCTCATTGTTCAAAGATTTGCTCACAGAAGGGCCAGATAAAATCTTACCACTACTAGTGGTAATCGCCAGACATGAACCGTGTGTCTTCTGATCCTGAACCGTTTGATTAAGTAAAGTACCACTTCTTCCTTAGTTTAGTGCTGAGGAAAGTTGACCCATCTGTTTCTCTAACTGCTGGATAGAAGTTGAACGCGAACTAACAAACTGACTCATAGTGGAAAATTCACTCCTCATACTAGTTACTCCTGCGTTGGTAGCCTTTACTCCTTTCAACAGTTTTATCATCATATCCTCTATAGACCACTTTTCCAATCTAGTTGCAGCAGTTTCTTGATTTCCAGCACGAACATACAACCCACTTCTGTCATTGCTTCTTCTCCAGTTTTATTTCTCTCTGTCTCTGTGATTAGGATTCTCATACCCGTTCCAACCTTGATTCCCGTGGCTATTACCTCGAAAACCCCCCTGATTAGTAACATAGTTGGCTTCTTATTCAGGATCCATATCAACCCGATCCTGAATTATTACAACCATTATCTTCTCCGTACTTCCTGACAATAAGTGCTTGGTGAGCAGGTCCATTTGAGTTTTTAGATGGGCCATATCTTGATCCTTCTCCTCATCTCTTATGCACTGTTCATCGTTCATTCCAATAGGAATAGTTTGACTTGCCACCACATAATCACTGGTGTACCAAGACCTACTTAGTTTGGTCATCCTATTCAGCATATCAACAGCATCTTGAAATGACAGAACAACAAATGACCCACCAACAACGTTATCTACCACTGACTTTGTCACAGAGTTAAAAGCTCTGTACAAACTCTCCATCAAATGTATGTCCATCATGTTATGGTTCAGACACTATGTCAGCTTCTTCTTGAACCTCTCCCAAGTTTCATGTAAAGCCTCATTTGGGAGATGTCTAAAATTATTGATCTCATCCCTTAACTATACCTTCCTAGACAGCGGAAAAAACCTTTCTAGGAAAGCTCCTCTCAACTACCTCCAGTTGGTTATAGAGTCAGGCATCAACTCATTTGGACACAATGTTGCCTCTCCAGATAGAGACAATGGGAACAACCTCAACCGGATAGCTCTTTGGCTTACCATCGGGTTATCAAAGGATTTGTAAATGGTTACAAAATTTACTAGATGCAGGTTGGGGTCATCCCCAGGAAGGCCTCCAAACAACCCCTTCAGATTCAGGAGTTGGATCATAGCGCTTGTAATATTGAACTTTGCTCCAGGTGCCAACGGAGGGGGATTGATCGCACCCATTGCACCTGCTCCATCCACATCGTCATCATCATCAACCTCATACCGCAATAGTTGTTCTGCCATTCTGCTTATGCGGTGGGGTTCCGGATTGAGTAGTGCTTGGCTTAACCTATAAAGATCCTACAAATAAACAAAAACAACAACCGAACGTAAATTTGGAAAACTTAACTATCAGAAAATTTTTGCACAAAAACTTTCAGTCCACAACCGTATTTCCCGGCAATGACGCCATTTTAGATGATGCTCAAACTACACTCTTGAATGGGTGTAAGCGATCGTTGTCAATATAAAACCCAAATAGGTTGGGGTCAAATACCATAGGGAATAGGGTGTGAACTTTGATTTTTTTACGAAATGCTTTACTGGTAGTTTGCTGTTTCCAAAAATAGGGGTTTAAGTTTCATAGAGAGTCAATTATCACTTTTAATATTTTAGTGTTTGTAACCAAGATAAATGGGAGACCAGAGTTATGTTCACCATGGGTTTTGGGAATTGACAGATACCAGGTAATGCTTAAAACTCTTGAAGTAAGTAAAAATAGCAGAATATCCTTGATGACGATACTATCTGACTTATCTCTCGACCTCTCCAGACAATTTATTATCTAATTCTCCCGAACTTAGATAACTTATCTATTTCCAATAGGATCTTATCTAAAGTAGATTAATCCATTTATGGCATCAATCATTAAACAGAAGGTTGGTAGCTTCCGAGTCCCTATTAATAATTCACATCCTCTAGTTTATTTCTCTGTTAAAAGAAAATAAGCCTAAGGCATATCCTATTGTTTACAACCAATAGACTAAAGTTAAAGAAACAAATTTCAAGATGTCTTACTACTCTTTGAATCCTTTAAATACCTAGCATCATATCAAACCCTAATCCATGGATACCATAACTCGGGCTAATAAAATTAGCTGCTCATGATTTGATGAACGAAATAACAAGTTGAATTCATGGTAATATGGATAAACTTATTGATGGATGAAACCCAATAAGTATTTCTTCAATTCAATCACAATATGGAAACCCACAATAGTTGATAAGTGTTTGGAAAAGAAAACAAGAAAAATATCTGATGAAAAAGATGAAGCAATTTTATGTGCCACCCTCTGAGTTAATTGTCTGATCCCCCTACAGGTCTTTAAATAGTCAACCCTAAATAAATAAATAAAATTAAAATTTATGATTTTCTTCAGAATAGGTAACAGTATTCTTGACGGCGCGCCATACGTCTGACGGCGTGTTCAGGATGTCGTCAAAGTTTCCAGTGAATTACTATCTTTTTATTTTTCTGACGGTAAATTTGACGGCGTGTTAACTATGTGACGGCCCATGAAAAATGTCGTCACATCCTTACTAGAAATCAGCATAATTTGCCTCAGGTTGATGGCCACTTTGACAACCTGTCCCATGTTTGACGGCGCTGGCGAAACGCCGTCACATTTCTTCTTAACTCCTCAAGTTCTGTCTAAGCTTGATGGCTACTTTGACAGCCCATCATATGTCTGACGGGGCTTCAGAAATGGCGTCAGCTACACTTTAGCTCATTTGCAATAGATTTCAGCTTATTTATTTTTTCTTTTCTATGGGTTCCTCCCTGATCACTAGTATCTGCATTAAAACAATAAAAATAATCAAAAAACAACAAAAGTTGCTTAAGACTTTGCAATTATTCTAGGTTAATGGCCTTAAATGTGTTCGCAATTGTGCACACATCATATTGACAGCGCCCAAGTTCACAAGCAAGTGTACATGGTCTTATCAAGTAGTAAAGTAGCCTAATGAAAGCAAAGTATCGATCCCACAGGGACTTGATTCAACAAAAATTCTATTTTAGTTCACAATTTAGATTCAGTTGATGCAAGCGTAACCAAAAAGAGTGTTTAGAAGTTTTAAATTATAGAAAAGTAAACAATGCATAAATAATGATCTTTAAACAATCAATAAGAAAACCTAGGGGTAAATCACTTTCGAACACTCATACTATGTTATTGAACTTCATTTGTTAACTTGCCTATCTTGGTTGTTGATTCGTGGGGTTAATTGCATGATTATGGTTTCCCAACCTCTAACCGTTTACCTAAGTTGAATGTTACAACTACATCATTGAGCGGGGATGTAATAGTCCACTTAAGTGTATTAAGCTATCCTCCTACATGTGAATCAAGTAAGGTATCTAAGTACATCCTTGTCCTAGACACTAATTCAAATTCCTTATTTCATAAAGGAATACAAACCATACTTTGTTCATCTTCATGTGCTATCCCCTATTCCCTCTCCCGAGATCCAAAGGTAGATAATTGATATATTCTAAAGGTCGCAAAGCCTTAAAATAGTTAAATCAAAGATGAACACACAACCAACAATGATAAGCAAAGTTAAACGAATTTAATTCGAAACTATAGTACTTATGTTTTTGGCTTTAACCTCAGAAAAGGGAGTTTAGCCATGCATAGTCATAATCAACACCAACAACAACAACATACCCAGTGTATTCCCACCTAGTAGGGTCTGGGGAGGGTAGAGTGTATGCAGACCATACCACTACTTCAGGAGAAGTAGAGAGGCTGTTTCCAATAGACCCCCGGCTTAAGATCGATACCCATATACCAATCCAAATATAAGTGTATATAACTAGTATGGTACACAAGAAAAACTAACAGAATACCAAATACAAAAGATAAGTACATATATAAACTAGTACAGTAAGAAAAATAAACTAACACTGCTAGCCACGAACAAAAAACTCCAGACCCCGAGAAGCGCACCCCTACTATTATCGATGCCCTCCCACGCCTAACCCTCTACCCTAATATGCTTCCTCCACACCTTCCTGTCAAGGGTCATGTCCTCTATTAGCTGTAACTGCTCCATATCATGCCTAATCACCTCCCTCCAATATTTCTTTGGTCTACCTCTACCCCGCCTAAAACCATCCATAGCCAGTGTCTCACACCTCCGCACAGGAGCATTTGAGCCCCTCCTCATCCCATTCCTAAACCAACGTAACCTTACTTCTCGTATCTTGTCCTCCACCGAGCCAACTCCCACCTTCTCTCAAATAATCTCATTCCTTACCCTATCTTTCTTGGTATGCCCACACATCCATCGCAACATTCTCATCTCCGCCACCTTCAACTTTTGGATGTGGGAGTTCTTAACTGGCCAACACTCCGCTCCATACACCATATCCGGCCGGACTACCACTCTATAGAATATACCTTTAAGCTTCGAAGGTACCTTCTTATCACATAGAACTCCCGAAGCGATACTCCATTTAAACTATCCTTCCCCAATATGATGCGTGACGCTCTCATCAATCTCACCATTGCCCTAAATCATAGACCCCAGATACTTGAAACTCTCTCTCTTCTGAATGGCCTGAGAATCCAGCTTCATAACCATTGCATCCTCCTGTGACACATCACTAAACTTACACTCCAAGTACTCCATCTTGGTTCTACTTAACCAAAATACTTTAAACTCTAGCATCTACCTCCACATTTCTAACTTATCATTAACTCCACCCGAGTCTCTTCAATCAGACCACATCATCTGTGAATAACATACACCAAGGAACCTTCCCTTGAATATGTCGCATCAAAACATCCATCACCAAGGCAAATAATAATGGGCTAAGAGTCGATCCCTGATGCAACCCTATCACGACTAGAAAGTTCTCTGAATATCCATTTACCATTCTCAACCGAGTCTTAGCCCCATCATACATATCCTGAATCACCCTAGTGTATGTCATGGGCACCCCTCTAGCCTCCAAGCACCTCCACAGAATCTACCTGGGAACTCTGTCATATGCCTTCTCAAGATCAATAAACACCATGTGCAAGTCCTTCTTCCTCTCCCAAAACTGCTCCACTTATCTCCTTACAAGGTGAATGGCCTCAGTGGTCGAGCGAACTGGCATAAAACCAAACTTATTCTCAGAAATCATCACAATCCTTCTCATCCTCACCTCTACCATCCTTTCCCAAACCTTTATAGTATAACTCAATAACTTAATACCTCTATAGTTATTACAACTCTGGATGTATCCCTTGTTCTTATACACTGGAATTATCGTACTCCATCTCCATGCTTTAGGCATCTTTGTTGTCCTAAAAATACTGTTAAACAACCTTGTTAATGACTCCAAACTTTCCTCGCTAGTGCTTTTCCAAAAATCCACTGGAATCTCGTCTGGCCCTATCGCCCTACCCCGCCTCATCCTCTGAATAGCTTCCTTGAACTCCTCAACCTTGATACGCCTACAATACCCATAATCTTGACACTCCTCAGAATTCTCCAAGTCCCCCAACACAAAACCTTTGTCCCCCTCATCGTTTAAAAGTTTATGGAAGTAGGACAGCCACCTCTCCCTAATGAAAGCATCCTCCACAAGCACTGTACCATCCTCTTCTTTGATGCACTTCACCTGGTCTAGGTCACGAGCCCTCCGCTCCCTGGCCTTAGCCAACCTCTACAACTTCTTATCTCTGTCTTTCTCCTCTAAAGCCGCATACAGCCAATCAAAACCTGCAGTCTTAGCCTCCGTAACCGCTATCTTAGCCTCTCTCTTAGATACCTTATACTTCTCCTTATTCTTTTGTCTTTCTTTCTCATCCTTACTTGCAACCAACTTAGCATAAGCCCTCTTCTTATATTCCACCTTTCTCTTAACCTCTTCATTCCACCACCAGTCTCCACGATGTTTGCTAGATTGACCTCTCAAGACACCTAACAACTCTCTAGCGGTATCCCTAATAACACTAGCAGTCGTCTCCTACATACTATCCGCACCTCCTCTACTCTTCCAAGCCCCTCTACTCTTTAAAGTCTCTTCTATATCCAAAGCACCAGCCAAAGTCAAGATACCCCACTTAATCTTGGGTCGAGCCTCCACGCTTCTTTTCTTTTTTCCCTTATTGATAACCAAATCCATCACCAACAACCTATGCTGAGTTGAAAGATTCTCTCTAGGTATGACTTTACAGACTTTACAAAGTGCTCTATCCCCTTTCCTAAGAAGAAAAAGGTCTATCTGAGTCTTGCCCACTGAACTATGAAACATAATAAGGTGTTCCTCCTCCTTTGGAAAGCTTGAATTCACTATCCAGAACCCAAAAGCCCTAGAAAAATCCAAAAGAGCAGCTCCACCGTCATTCCGCTCCCTAAAACCAAAACTACCATGCATATCCTCAAAACCTCTTGGTAAAGACCCAATATGCCCATTGAAATCCCCTCTCACCAGAACCTTCTTAGTACTCGGGATGCTCCTCACTACCTCATCTAAAACCTCCCAAAACTTCTTCTTCTCCTTCTCATCCAAACCTACTTGCGGGGCATAGGCACTAATAAACTTCACTGTAGACCCTCTAATGACCAACTTAATAGACATCAACCTATCACTAACTCTCTTAACCTCAACCACCTGCTTCCTAAGTTCTTCATCTACTAAGATACCTACCCCATTTCTATGTCTCATGCTACCCGAGTACTACAACTTATAACCATCCTCATCTCTCGCCTTAGTGCCTACCCATTTAGTTTCCTGGACACACACTATACTAACCCTTCTCTTTCAAAGAATCTTCACCAGCTCTATAGACTTACCCTGTAAATTTCCTATGTTCCAAGATCCAACTTGCGACCTAGAATCTCCCTTATCCTCCATAACCTTACTACCCCTTTCCCCTAACCCTAAACTTTTCCCCAACCCAGCCCCCACCTCTTAACCCCGTTCCCAACCTATGATATGACCTTAGTGTACCATTGCCAATTCCATCCACTACACAAATATGAGAAAAAGTATGAAAAAGAGATAGATAACAGAGGAGGATAAAGATAAGGCTAAAAGGACAAACTAATTATAATAAAATCAGTCAAGGAGTTAGAATCTGCTGCCTAACACCGACAACAACCAATATATACTACCAAACTAAATATATATGCTAGTTCCTCAGGTAACAGTAATCAAAACTAATAAAACAACTAGAAGCAAAAAAATGCAAATAGTATTAATAGGTAAAACACTATTAAGAATTACCAAAATAACCAAGTCGTCACCCCTAATCAAGATAGGTAGCCAAGACACTCAGAAAAAATAATCAAGACATAAATATTATGCCCAACTAGAAAATATGGAGAGAGTGTACCTGATCGATTGAGTCCGTTTACTTGATAGAGTCACTGGATTCCGGCAATCTGCAGTCGAAATTGGTCGTCGGAATAGTGTTGTTGTCACCGGAATAGTGCTTGTCGTCCTTGGATTTTGCACTTATGGTACCTGAGACAGATTTCAAGAATAAATAAAGAATTCTATTCCTCTTCGACGTTAAATAGATGGAGCGATGAGGAGGAGGAGAACCGACGGGTGGATGTTTCGATGGATTTCGTCGGTGGAGCAGTGAAAACTATTTCATGGATCTTTAAGGGGGAGATAATGGCGGAGATGGGGGTTTTGATGATGGTTGGAATTTCTATTGTCGTCGTTGGGAGCGCTGGAGATGGGGAGAGTGGCGGTGACTTCGGCTGGTTCGGGGACGGAGGCTGGTTGTTTGCTGGAAAGTGATGAGAATGAGGGAGCCAGTGGTGGAACTGGGTTAGTTCACCATTTTTAATGGTGGTGGAGGTGTGGTGGTGTTTGGTTTTTCAATGGTGGTTGGTGAAAGTTGATAGCTGGTCCCGGCGGCGAGATAGTTTCGAGAGAGGAGTGGGCTAGTGGCTCCATCTATCGGCGACCGGAGAGGGCAGTGTGATGGAGAGAGAGATCATTGAAAGAGATAGTTGAGAGAGAAGGCAGTGTACAAAGATATTTAAAAACATAATATAACATGTATTTATAGTACAGGAGTAAGCCAAGTCCATGTTAGAGTTGGAAACTGTCAGTTATTGAGCTCGGGAGTGCATGGGGCGTCGCCCTGGATACTGCTATGCTCCAGGTGAAGCTGAGCCCTGGATAGATAGCTGATCCAGGAAAGTCTACGTCCTTCCCATAGCCCTGCTCCAGGTGGGGCGGTGCCTCAATATCTCCCCGAGCCTCCGAAAGTTGCTCTCTGAATTTTAGTTAAGTGTTGAGTTTCCCCTCTTAGTTCCTTGTCTTGTAGTGTCTTTATCATGGATTTTAAGCCTTCTTAACATCAAAATATCTTCATATTCAGCTCCTAAATCATCCTACAAACTCACATCACACGATTTAGGAGACAAACATAACACACTACTCATAACGATGAATCAAAACAACAGCTAAGCGAGGCTAGTTCACATTGATCTTTCACTTATTGTTCCAGCAGTACACTCACTCATATTGAACTTTTTCTTACTATCAACAACTTATTCCACTCATAATTACACATTAAAATCATAAGGAACTCATTAAACACACTAAAATTCAACGGGATCAACTAGACAAACACCTAGCTCAAGCTAGTAACACTAGTTTTCTGGGTTGAACTCTAAATGACTTAATTAAGTACAAACTTGTTTGGAATTTACTTTGAACATTATAAAAGCATGCTTCAATGTTTTTATACACATTAATCTCATTATCAACCCATATAGCACACGAATCATCCTCAAAACAAGGCTAAAAAGACTAGGATAGTGACACTAGAATGCATAAATACACCTAACATTAGCATTGTGAGATCTTCATGGATCGTCATAGTCTTTAACATCTTATGACCTAGAGAGATATAAATTCTAGGCAACATAGATGGATGGAGTAAGCTTAAGGATTATGACTTCTCTATCTTGTATCATCTGGGTAAGGCGAATGTGGTAGAAAATGCCTTGAGCTAGAAGGCAGTGAGTATGGGTAGCTTGGCTTGCATTTTAATTTCTCATAGGACATTGGAATGGGACTTTCAGTCCTTATCCAACTTGATGATGTGACATGATATTTCAAAAACTAGGAGGATACTTGCTAGTGTTGAGGTAAGGTCTTCGCTATTTGAGATCTAGTGATGTCAGTTTGAGGATAAGATGCTTTGCATCATCAGTGATTAGGTGTTGAGTGGTGAGTCCAATAGGGCTACCATAGATTTTAAGGATGTCTTGAGATATGATAGATACATTTGTGTTTCAAGAGTTGATGACTTGATTCAGTCAATTTTGTGTGAGGCTCAAAATTCTAGATATTCTATTCACCCAGGTAATACCAAGATGTATAGAAATTTGCGGTATCATTATTGGTGGAGTGGTATGAAGAAAGATATAGAAGACTTTGTAGATCGTTTCCTATGTTGTCAGTAGGTCAAGGCCGAGCACTAGAGACCTGGTAGCTTGATTCAGAGATTGCCCATTTTTGAGTGGAAGTGGGAGCGGTTTACCATGGACTTTGTTAGTGGTTTGCCTCGCACTTCCTGTGGTTCCAATGGTATTTGGGTCATTATGTATCGGTTGCCAAATTTGGCACATTTCATTCCTATTATGATATCCTTCAAGATCAAGAGGTTATCCCGTATCTATGTTAGTGAAATAGTTTATTTTCATGGTGTACCTATATTTATCACTATATATTAGGGTTCGGTGTTCACTTATATCTTTTGGAGAGATTTTCAATAGGAGTTGGGCACTCTGGTGGATCATAGTACAACCTTCTATCCCAAGACTGGCAATAATTTGGGTGAACTATTCAGGTTCTCAAGGATATTATGGATTTTGGGGGTCAATGGGAGTAGCACTTAGGCTTGGTGGAGTTCTCTTATAATAATAACTACCATTCGATTATTGAGATGGCACCTTTTGAGGATTTATATGGTAGGCGGTGTTGTTCTTCGATTTGGTGGTTTGAGACTTTTGATATTAGACCCTATGGTACTAACATACATCAAGAGTCATTAGATAAAGTTAGGGTGATTCAGAATAGGTTGAGGGTAGATCAGAGTAGCTGGTAGGCTTATGCAGATCATAGACTTTGTGCCTTGAGATTTTGAGTAGGTGACCAGGTATTCCTTCGCGTATCACCCATGAAAGGTATGATTAGGTTTGGGAGGAAAGTCGAGCTCAACCCCAGATATATTGGACCCTTTGAGATTCTTCGGACAGTTGGTGAAGCAGCTTATGAGATAGCCTTACCTCTAGATTTTGTTGTCCTCCATCTAATTTCCATGTTTCTATATTGCAATGATACATCCCTAACCCGTTTCATGTTCTTAGATGAGACTCCGTTTAGTTGGATGAGTGGTTAACCTTTGTGGAAGATCTGGTGCTCATATTGGCTAGTGATGTCAGGAGGTTGCAAACAAAATAGATTCAAAAAATTAAGGTTCAATGTAGGCTCCACCCAGTAGAGGAGGCAACTTGGGAGATCGAGATTGATATGTATACCTAGGCTCCACCCAGTAGAGGAGGTAACTTAGGAGATTGAGATCGATATGTAGACCTAGTATCCTCACCTTTTCGAGTCTTCGGGTACATCCTAATCCTTTACTTTCATGGATAAAAGTTCATTTAGTAGTGGATATTGTATTGACCCTTCAAGTCATTTTCAATATTTATGTTCATTTTTTCCATTTAGATATTTCCTGAAGCTACCCCAACTCATTTAGGACTTGCTGGAACTGACAGTTTGATTATTGGGCAGTTTGTTTAGTTTTTAGAGCCAATTCCCTGTTTTGAAGTTTTTGCTGGTTCAATTTGGCTACTGGGAAAAATCATCAGTCAAACAAACTCCTATGCCAATTCTGACTATTCTTACAACTTAGGAATATTAATTTAAGGCTAGGTGGACCTTTGGTTTGGGTCTCAAGTCTCCCAGACACATTTTGAGCTATTAGCCGTAAGTTAAGAAAAATGACACATAAGTGTGGGACCCACTGTTTGTTGAAATGACCATGGATGGAAATTATGACTCCGCCATTGGGTTAAAAGCATTAATTTTTATAAGGAAGCATATTTCATTTACTTATACGACATTCCGAATGAATCCTAAGGGTTGGCAGAGACTTGAAAAAATTCCAAGTCTCAGTTGGTGATGGTGCATTGATTAAGTGCCAATGAGGTGGCATAACAGAATACCGCTTAAGTTTCCTGGCATCGCCCAACAGGTATTACTTAAGAGATACCTTTGGCACTTAAAAGATGGCCTCTTAAACGGCTAAAGGTCGCATAAGCTGTATCTGGGTTGACACTAGATATCGCTAAATCAGCACTGTGTCACTTAAACGGCCTAGTGTCCACTTAAGCAACACCTGTGGACCTGGTAAAGTTATAAATACCCCCACTTAGCCTAGTTTTCACCATTTTTCATCCTTTCTCTAGAATATTGAACCTTAAAAAAAGTGGAAGAACTTGGGAGAATCATTTGTGGTTGACTTTAGATCTTGGGTGAAGTTAATTTACACGTTTCTTCTTCAAATTTGTGGTAAGCTTCCATTAATTTCTTTATAGAATCCTTCACCTTCTTCTAAAAATACTAGAATTTTGGTGGCTTGATTATAGTGACATTAGAGCACAGAATTCACCCATTCTTGAGGGTAAATATTCCTTGAGCATAGAGGGACGTTGTGTTGGTTTTGAAAGTGTGATTTCATAAATGGACCCTACAAAGGATTTTTTTTATAAATTTTGACCCAAAGCACAATAGTGAAATATGGGCATAATTGTTCTTATTTTGATGAGTAGATTATGATTTGATAGCATGAAATCTTGTTGAAGCTTCTCGAAAAGGGAAATCAATGGTTTAACGGATTCTTTAGGGTTTTCTCCTATGTTTAGTTAGGCTAGGTTTAACCTCTTCATTGATTGAGCTATTTTTTAATATTATTATGATATTATGCTAGATATGGGGGGGGGGGGTTAGGTGTTAGAGGTATGATTAAAAATATTTGGGTTAGTTTGACTATTAGGCAATCTTGATATCGTAATTGACTTAGTTTCTCTTGTTTTTACAGAGAATTTCTATCTTAGGGATACTTATGGATTATTTCAAATCTAGAAGTGAGTTTAGATACCTTAGCCTATTACGAGTTAGAATTTGCCTAGAATGAATTTTAGGGATTAGATGTAGGCCCCTTCGGCCTACCTTATGCCAAGACTTGTGTTAGCTTTTGCAAAATTAATTACGCATGATATACCCTTATTAATTCTTATTTTATGACTTTGAAGAGATTAGATTCTTATTAATTACACTATTTTGGTAGTTGAGAGTTAGTGCTAATTTCGGGTAAGTTTCGATGGATAATTATTGTAATTAGTGTTATGGCTTATAATTATAGTTTATTTACATGATATATTTGATATGGTCTAATTATATAGGTGTCCCATTTCAAGTCTGGAATTTGATGACGATGTTGATAATACGAGTTCTGGTTCAAGTCCAGCAAATAGTGGTAATAATGATGATACTGTTGAGTTTCCGTTCAAGTCTGGAATTTTAAGAGTTATTTATGATATGATATGGTTTGGATGGATTCTTGGTTATGGCATGGTAATTAGTAATTTATGGATATCGGTTTATTTACCTTCCTTGATTGTACCCTCAGGCTTATGAGGGCCTATAACACCCGATTTGCTGAACCGAAATACTACACGGTGCTCATGACCCCGTGGGACCACAAGATAACCCATGACTGATATCTGTACCTGTATACTACAAATCATGGCATAATAATGAAGAATACATAAAACTGTAAGTCCATAAGGTTCAACTGAATAAAACTATATCTAAAAATCATAACGTCCATGTGAGTAAAAATATCCAAAATAACTCAATCTGAAAGCTAAGTCTGAACGTAAATCTGAACATAAATCTGAAAGCCTCTAAACTATCCGAATAAAGAGTTGAAGGAACATGTCTCGAACAAACTCCATAAAACTAAAGTAAAGAAATAAATAAATGTATCAAATCATATTATCCTCGAATCAATAAGGACTCACTGTGCCTCTGCGACTGGAATGCTACCGCTACTGCTGGGCTGGAGCTCGTGTCTCAGAACCTATGGTGTAACATGAAAAGAAAGCACCATAGTGAAAATGCATCACTACAACTGGAGTACTGAGTATACGAGGAAGGTAGGCTGAACATAAAGGGTTTCATGCATGAACAACACTGACTGACTAATATGAACGTGGGAGTGCAAATATACATATATAGAAACTGGGAACGTGAATACGTGATAGCAATACCTGTAAGATAATACATGGTTTACTGATAACTGTCATGAATGATAATGCAAGCTGATAACATGGACGCCTATAAATGACAGTCCTGTATATACTGAAATCTGAAGAGCACCCTGAGTTCTTTTACTGAGACTGATACTAAAACTGTGGGAGGTAGTGTTTAACCGACATGCCCCATATATTTCATTATGGATAAGCTGGGGTCCAATCTCTTCCCCAACTGAAGGGGTGTCAATACCGTGCCACGAGTAAGGACAGCTTGTGAGTGACCCTTATATGGAAGGTACTCAATGAGAACGGTGGGAACCCTAAACTGACAGGTTAAACCACCTTATCAATCCTAACCTGACAGGTTAAAATGTCTCAACCTATGCTGGTTACGTAGTTCTGGAACATAAGGATGAATACTAAGAATCACACCCTGAACTGGCAGGTGAGTTCCCATCCTTGGGTTCACTAGGGCTAACCTCTACTCCCATTTAGAGGGAGTGGACATGAATAACTGACTATACATGACTTAATCTTACTGAATTCCATTGACTGGCGGAACTTTACTGATATCTGACAACTGACTGAGATCATGAGGTTTTCTTGAGTCACATGGCCGATTAAAGTCTATGGAATCATGGCTTGAGTTCGGATATCATGAAACATGACATGGATCTAGGCACACAACTATAGTTTTCGGGTACGAATACCCCCAGGACTCGATTGGAGGAAGCTGACACACATGACATGACTTGATCATAAGATTTGAGTCCATAATTCACAATATCATATGCAAGGGATAATATACTTCATGTATTTATTCAACATTTCAAACATGATAGGAAAAGCATGGATATATTTTGTGTACATAATTTATATCTCCATTATCATACATGCTTTATACCACAACAACAACAACACATAATTTGCTTGGATATTCATATTGGAGTGTATGACTAACATGAACTTGTTATTTAAATATCATGAAATCATGTAAATATGAAGTTCTAACATACTAGGCATTTTATCGAACACCTTGCATGCATTATTGAAGGCATAGGTGGATTTCATACTTGCATTCTATCAATCCATCTTAAAAATCATGTTTTTCAACCAACAACATAACTTTCATGAGATATACAATCACGATACTATTATATAGCAAAACAAACAAGAATCAACATGCGTATGATCATATCACCACAACCAACCAAGATTTTGTATTTTAAAGATTTATTCTTGAACTCGACAGACGAAAGGAATCCGTGGATGAACACTACGCATACCTTGGAAGGGAGCTTCTTGATGATTAATGGAGGAATTTCCTTAAAATTTGATCTTCAAGCTTGATTGTGTAACCCTAGTTGTTTTTCTCCTGTGGTACTCTTGGATAATGAACTTTGAGATGTTAATAGGGTTTTAATGTATTTAGAAGCTATAAATTTTGCAAGGTTAAGTTTAGGAACATGTAAGGAGTGTTAAAAGACTTAACTACCCTCAAAATAACTCAAAAACTAAGTGTTTTCGTGGCTGAAATCATACATAGGCACCGCATATGATATCTCCTATATTTACATAGGCGCAACATATGATATCGCCTATATTTACATAGGCTCCGCATATGATATCACCTAAATTTACATAGGCGCCGCATATGATATCGCCTATATTTTCCAGTGGCCATGTGAGATTGGTTAGGTGACGCATTCTACTTTGAAAGACCATAACTCCTTGCTCGGGTGTCGGATTTTGATGAAATTAGTATCGTTGGAAATCTAATTCAATTCTCTACAATTTGGTGGGTCTAAATCTGCCAAAATGTTAGATATCAATCATGTTATTCTTGTTCAAAGATGACTCTTGCAAAAACGAACACTAAGACTTGATGGATTCAAAAACTCTTAGCTTGCATCACTCTAAGTGACTCATATGAGCATTCTTAAGACATATCAAGCTATCCTATAGCTAGTATATTCATTGTAAGTCATGAACTAAAATTCTACTCACAGGATAGGAGGTTTCATATATAAGAAAACTTATTCACTTCCTATCTTAGAAATATGCGGGGTATTACAGGGCCTCTATTGGGTTATTTACTTTTCTGCATTTATTTTCTTATGGGGGATAATTTAGTAGTCATAGTGGTGTGATACTTACGTTACTTTCTGTATTTATTTATTTACTTATGCACAGTGGTGCTAGAGCTTATTTGCAGGTTTGCTCTTTTACCTTGAATTTTTATTTTATATTGTATCTTATCGTATTTATATTTTGATTTAGCTTAGTCGGCCAATGATTCCTACTGAGTACCCATGGTTTTGTAATCATACTACACTTCTATAATTTTTTGGTGAAGATCTGAGTACTAGTTTCCATCTTTGACAAGATGCTCGTGTAGGATTGATTTTGGAGATTGAGTGAGCTCTTAGAATCGGAGTTACCCTTTTTCCTTCTACTTATCTATGTCTAGTTTTTAATTTTTGAGACATATTATATATGACTAATAAGTACTTATGGCTTATTTGTAGTAGCTCTTGTACCGACATTACTGAGTCTTGGGATGGTTGTTGTACTTTTATATATATATATTAGACTGTTTTGATTTTATTATTGCTATTTAAGTCTTTTATTGTTGATTTATGGCTTGTAGGACATTTTTAACTAAGTTAGAACATTACTTATAGCTCCGAGATATGGTTGGCTTACCTATTGATGGCATAAAGTAGGTGCCATTATGCCTCATAAATCAGATTGTGAAAATATTGTACCGATGTGGTACCCTACCCATATCACAACATATCATATTTGTACCAGTGTGGTACCCAACCTATATCATAACATATCAGATCCATACCAACATTGTACCCAACCTATGTCACAACATATCATATTTGTAGCGGCGTGGTACCTGAGCCATATCATAATATATCATATTCATATTTCTATAGTATCCAATCCATTATCTCAACATGTCAACATAGTGCAAATAAAATGCAGTGCAGTCAATAAATTACAAGACATGCTAGAAGGCAATCATAGATGTCAAGTTCACAATAAGCACAAAGCCAAGAAAGTCTAGGTGCTACAAAAAAACCATGGCTCATGTTAAGATGGGACCTTAGTTTGTACATATATATTCATGACCATCATACACCATACACCACTACAGGGATGCCAAAATTTTAATTCACGCTATCACTACTTTTTCCCTATCCACCTCCTAACTTCATATTTTCCACATTATTCTTTATACTACCCTAGTAACTTTTAATGGGAAACCTATCTTTACAATATTTACTCATTTATGTTCATTCATCAATCACGAGATCTGATTATGCTAATTACTGATCTTGGGTTATGATGCCTCACCCATTAGCCACTTCCTTAATGCTATGTAAACATCCCTGATTTAGGGTCGAAAGTTGTGTTCATTAAAAAAGGTGAAAGTTAAGAGAAACTCAGTATCACCTATTTTGATTTATGTTTTGGATTGTTATGTTAGTTGATAACACCCAAGCAATACATTTAATCTAAAGATTATGCAGTCATTGTAAAATATAGTAACCCAACAAAGGTTGGGGTCGAATCCTAAAGGAATACATGCAATTGTGGCTCTTAACTGTTGTGATCACAGGAAGAACTGGAAAAGTAAATAGGATGGGGGGTTGTAGTGAAAATTTAGAACAAGTGAAAAATATCAACTTTGGTTGTCACTCATTCATAAATGAACACTAGGATTGTGTTCCCCCTGGCCTCTAACACGATAACCTTGTCGTGCTCAATCCAACTGTACAACTGTTGCACATGTAGAATCTAGTAAGGTAGGTATCACCAACCATCTCTCGGCACCATTTGTTGAATCTCACTTATCTCCTTTTAGTCTCAGAGTGTCGCCTTACTAACCCTTATCTTGGACCTTAATTTCAGCTATTTCTTCTTGGTCTTAAGTTGATTAGATGAAAGTTAACCATCTTAAGAAGATAATACAAGTAAGCTTATTTTGATAGTTAACCCCAAATCACTATTGTGATGTCCTTTTCCCAATATCTACCTCCATCTCAGGTTCATAGTGAATACATGATTGGTCCTAATATTTGCAACCATTAAGAAAATAACAAACTCAAAGAAAATCCTAATACATACATCAACAATAATCTAGAAGGATTGAACACTTCCCTTCATTATATATCCAGGTTTAACGCCCCGAGTCTGTACCCCGGACGCTACACGGTGCTTATGACCCCAAAGGACAAGCTAACCCATAACTAATACCTGCCGTGAGCACTGAATAATAATAATGTAATAAATGCAAAAAAATAGGCTGAAATACCATAAGGTTAAAAATCTAAAATACTGATTAAGAATATCAACAGTAATAATAATCTGTAAAATTAAATACTGTCTGAAAGTCTAGTCTGAAAAGCCTCTAATTGAACTATCTGAAAGTGGAGTTGATGGGACAATCCCCCAATTAACTCCATCTATTGAAATACTGCATCTACCGAAAAACTAAAATAATAGAATATCCTTGATAGATGAGGACTCACTACTAAGTCTAACACCGCTAGCTGAATTTCAGTCTGTCTATGCGCGGTCGGGAACCTGAACGTCTGAACCTATGGAATGAGATATCATAATGCAAAGAGAAAGTATGCATCAGTACGTGGAAATTCTGGTATGCTATATAAGGTAAGGATGAATGCAAGGGTTCACATGCATGAACAATATCTAACTGACTGATATAGAGTAAATGAATAAAAGTACATAGATATCTAAAAACTGCTATAAATACTGAGTATCCATTACTATGTATATACGTGAATGTATACTATAACTGAGCTTTTACTGAAGCTGAGTACTGAGTTCTAATACTGGGTAACTGATAATCTGAGATTACTGATAACTGAATTACTGATACTGATAACTAAGTGACTGTATCTGATAGTCCTAATTCTGTAGAACTGAACTGAGTTTTATTCTAAGATTAAAACTGAAACTGTGGAAAGTAATCATCTAACGAACATTCCCCATATAAGATAACTTAGTTGGGGTCCAACCTATGACCCCAGTTGGAAGTGTGTCAGTATCGTGCCACGGGTAAAGAAAAGATTAAGAGTTACCCTCATTTGACAGGTACTCTAATGAGAACAGTGGAACCCTCAACTGGCAGGTTAAAACACCTCATCAACCCTCAACTGGAAGGTTGATGTTTCAATCTACGTTGACTATGTAGTTTTGGAATGCAAGGACTGCTTCTAAGGATTACACCCTTTACTGGCAGGTGAGTCCCCATCCTTGGGTTCACTCGATGCTAAATCCTTCTCCTAACTGAATGGACCCTGAACTGATTATACTGAACCATACTAGACTGATATTGAGTTTTACTAAGTTCTGTCACTGACAGAGTACTACTGAGTTCTGTAACTGACTGAGTTCTACTGATCATGACATGATTTATACTATTCTGTAACTACTGAAGATATGGGTAAACAACTAGATTTTTGGGTATTAAATACCCCCAGGACTCGATAGCATGAAAAGTAGAGCATAGCATGATCTTGAGAAACATAATAATGTACACTTGTCCATAATTCATTCATAGTGATATTTTATCAAACACATATAGAGCACAAGATTGTATATATACTAGCATGTTATGTTTTCACCGTTTAATTTGCATGGACATTCTATCAAATACTTGGGAAGCACAGATAATTCATATAATCATGGAAACCATATACACATTGCAACTATAATGTCCAACTACATCTGGTAGGTACTTTAATGAGAATGGTAGAACCCTTAACTGGCAGGTTAAAACACCTCATCAACCCTCAATTGGTAAGTACCTCATCAACCCTTAACTGGCAGGTTAATGTCTCAACCTACACTGGCTACGTAGTTCTAGAATGCAAGGACTGCTTCTAGGGATCACACCCTCTACTGGCAGGTGAGCCCTCATCCTTGGTTTCACTTGGTGCTGAATCCTACTCCTAGCCGAATAGACCCTGAACTGATTATACCGAACTAGACTGGACTGATACTGAGTTTTACTGAGTTCTATCAGTGACTAAGTACTA
This sequence comes from Capsicum pubescens, assembly GCA_030864215.1. Taxonomy (NCBI): domain Eukaryota; kingdom Viridiplantae; phylum Streptophyta; class Magnoliopsida; order Solanales; family Solanaceae; genus Capsicum; species Capsicum pubescens. Next base: position 89,683,366 of record CM061549.1, on the reverse strand, counting down.
CTGAGTTCGGTAACTAAATGAGTTCTACTAATCATGATATGATTGATACTATTCTATAACTACTGTAGCTCTGGGTAAACATCTAGATTTTTGGGTATTAAATACCCCCAGGACTCGATAGCATGAAAAGTAGAGCGTCACATGATCTTGAGAAACATAACAATGTATACTTATCCTTAATTCATTCATATAGATATTTTATCAAACACATGTCGAGAACAAATATGTATATATACTAGCATGTAATGATTTCACCATTTAATTCACATGGACATTCTATCAAACACTTGGGGAGCACAACTTAATGAACATAATCATGGATATCATATAAACATTGCAACTACAATACCAAAACTAGAAAATTCAAGGATAATAACATGGAAATTACATAATTCAATATACATGCTATTTCAATTTTATGAAAATCACAATTAATCATGGATTGAAACTCAATTAATGTCATGAACATGAATACAATCCAATTTAGAGCATGTAAATCATAAATCAACAATCTCGTGGTTTTAAAAATGGATTATTGGACTCTATGGGTGAAAGGAACCCATAGATGAACACCTAACATACCTGGAAATATTTTTCTTGAAGGTTCTTGGAGAAATTCTTGAGTTTGTTCTTGATTTCTTGAAGCTAGGGTTTTGTCCCTTTTAGAGAGAGTGGTTTAATCTTGAGAAAAAGTGAGGAAATAATTATATAATAAGGTATTTGGGGCTTTAATCCTGTGTTTAGGCTGATTAGAGATTTTAGAAGTTGACCAAACAACCCCTGAATTGAAATCACAGAAAAATAAAATCCCAAGTTTCCCTGCTGTCACGACGCGGTGGAATCGCACCAGCTCACTAGAAATTAGACGAATAGGAACTGGACGTGTGGTTCAACGCAGATCCATCGCGCCAAGTCACCACATGCTAATTTACCTCTTGGTGCGACGCTTCATGATCCTGACAGAACATGGAAAAAAGAAAATTGGGAATTTGGATGGTGGCGTGACGTGGTGGTATCACATTAGCTTACTGGAAAATGAACTTTGCTATTTGGCTGGTCTCTGCGATGCTCTGGGTGCCAATTTTCTACGCTATCTTAAAAACATATCTCTAACACTTCATCCGAGTATCATATTTTGTCGAACTTTATATCGGTGAAAGGCTAACTGAATTCCCTATGCATTTGTAAGCTCTATAATGAAAAATACTGAGTATTTTAAAAATTTTAGGTAGGAATATTCATGTACTTAGAGCTATATTGATCTTAAGAAATACGAGGTATTACAATATCTCCTTCTTGGGAACATTCATCTTCGAATAAGACTGATTAAGTTGAGAAACACTGATAGACTGAGCTTACCTACTGAACATGCATATCTGATGCATGAGTACATAACTGAAGCTACTGATAAGTTGAGTTTTCATACTGAACATGCATTTCTGATGTATGGGTACATGACTAGAATGGTTTGTGAATGCATGACTAGATATGCAACGGTAAAGAATACCCAGTTTATAACTATAACTGGACATGGAACTGAGTAGAACTAAGGAAGACTGGTACCTTAAATTGAATTTGAGTTTATGGAGAAGAGGTGAGGTTACTTGGTCTGCATATTTGCTTCTGCTTCCCAAGTAGCTCCCTCAATAGACTAATTTCGCCAAAGAACTTTGACCAAGGGAACTTTTTTGTTCCTCAGTCTGTGAATCTGACGATTGAGGTTCTGGAAACTCTTCGAAAGAGAGATCATTCTGAATATATATGCCCTCTAAGGGAACTACGACTGCTAGGTCACCAATGCGTATCTTTAACAAGGAGACGTGGAACACTGGGTGTACTGAAGCTAGATCTGAAGGCAACTCAAGCTTGTAAGCTACCTTTCTAAACTGATTGAGAATTTTATAAGGACCAACATATCGGGGACTGAGTTTTTCCTTTTGACGAACCTCTTCACCCCCTTTATGGGAGGGATTTTCAAGAACACAAGGTCATCGATCTCAAACTCGAGATCTTTTCTCCTCATATCTTTATATGATTTTTGTTGGTTCTGGGATGCCCTAAGACTTTCCCTGATCAACTGAACCTTCTCTAAGGCATCATACACTAAGTCAGGCCCTACTACTGCCGCTTATCCTACCACAAACCAACCAATTGGAGATCTACATCTCCTATCATAGAGAGCCTAAAATGGAGCCATCTGAATACTGGAATGATAGCTGTTATTATATGCAAATTCGATCAAAGGCAAGTGGTCATCCCAACTACCTTTAAAATCAACAACGCATGCTCTCAGTATATCTTCTAGAGTCTGTAGGGTCATTTCTACTTGAACATATGTCTGAGAGTGGAAGGATGTACTGAGGTGAACTTGGGTACCAAGACACTTTTAGAATGCTTTCTAAAAATAAGAGGTAAACTGGGTACCTCTACCTGAGATGATGGATACTGGGATTTCGTGTAACCTGACTAAATCTCTGATATAGAGTTTGGCATAGTCCTCGGCTGAATAGGAGGTATGAAATAGCAAGAAATGAGCTAATTTGGTCATCCTGTCTATGATAACTCAAATAAAATCATGTTGATGATGAGTATGAGGCAAACCCATCACAAAGTTCATGTTCACTTCTTCCCATTTCCATATGGGAATACTGAACTTCTTCATGGAACCACTAGGATTCTAATGCTGAATCTTAACCTGCTGACACACAGAGCACTTAGCTACAATCTCTGCAATATCCCTCTTCATCCCACTCCACCAATAGATCTCCCGCAAATCGTAGTACATCATAGTGGTCCCTGGATGAATGGAGTACCGCACACCATGCGCTTCTTCGAGAATTTGTTGCCTCAAGTCATCTATACCTGACACACATAAAAGACCTTGGAAATGCAATACACCATCTCCTCCTTGGGAGAAAACCTCTAATTTCTGATATCTGACTAACTCTTTCAACTTCACTAGACTGGGATCTCTATCCTACTTTTCCTTCACCTCGAAAACCAAAGATAATTCTGAACTATTATGTACCCATACACTAGCCTCTGTTGAATCGACTAAGGGGACACCTAGTTTGGCAAGCTGATGAACTTTTTGAACTAAATTTTTCTCATCACTCTCAAAGTGAGCAACACTACTCATAGACAACCTATTGAGAGCATCAACTACTCCATTGGCCTTGCCTAGTGGTACAAAATACTCATATCATAATCTTTTAATAAATCTAACCACCTTCTCTAATGCAAATTCAAATCTTTTTGAGAAAACATACTACAAGCTTTTGTGATCTGTGAACACATCGACATACACTCCATACAAATAAAGCCTCCAAATCTTTAAGGCAAAGACTATAGCTGCCAACTCAAGATCAAGAGTCGTGTAATTTTTCTCATGGGGCTTAAGCTATCTAGAGGCATAGGCTATGACCTTACCTCTGTACATGAGAAAACAATGCAAAACTACTCTAGATGCATCACAGTACACAAAAAACCCATTTGAACTATCTGGTAGAGACAAAACTGGGGCTAAGGTGAGTCGACTCTTGAACTCCTAAAAACTCTTCTCGCAGGAATCTGACCACTGAAACTTGACTTTCTTCTAAGTCAAGCTATACATGGGGGACGCAATAGATGAAGATCCTTCAACATACCGACGGTCTAGGAAAGTTTCTCACTAATTTGGCCTTTTGAAGATCAACTCTAATGTCATCACCAAAAATAATATAACCAAGGAATTCTACTGACCTTAGCCAAAATTTACACTTACTAAATTTGGAGAACAACTGATGAGTTCTGAGAGTCTGAAGTACGATTATGAGGTGATCTGTATGATCATTCTCTCTACGGGAATAGACAAGAATGTCATGGATGAAGACTATAATGAACATGTCCAAGTAATTCTTGATCACACGATTCATTAAGTCTATGAAAGTTGTTGGGGCATTTGTAAGACCAAAGGACATGACTAGAAACTCGAAGTGACCATACTTGGTTTGAAAAACTATTTTTGGAATGTCATATTCTCTGACTCAGAGCTGATGATAACCTGATCTGAGGTTTATCTTAGAAAAGTAACTGGCACCCTGAAGTTGGTCAAACAAGTCATCAATTCTAGGGATTGGATATTTATTCTTGACTGTGACTTTGTTCAACTGATGGTAGTCTATACACATTTTGAGAGAACCATCTTTCTTACACATGAATAAGACTGGTGCGCCCCACGGGGAAATGTTGGGTCTAATGAATCCTTTATCTTTGAGATCTTTTAACTACTCTTTTAACTCTTTGAGTTCTGCTGGTGCCATTCTGTATGGCAAAATAGATATAGGCTGAGAGTCTAGAAGAATGTCTATTCCAAAGTCAATTTCTCTTTCAGAAGGAACTCCAGGAAGATCTTCTGGAAACACATTTGAGAATTCATTTACTACTAGAATTGACTCAAGACTGGGAGAATCTGAACTAGAGTCTTTGACCCACACAAGATAATAGACACATCCCCTGGATATCATTTTTCTTGCTCTAAGGTATGATAAAATAAACTGAACCTTAAGCGTTGTAGTACTAACCCTCAATTCAAGGACTGGTTCATTTGGAAACTGAAATGAACAATTCTATTTCTACAATCAATGCAGGCATAGCATGAATGGAGCCAATCTATGCCAAGAATGACATCAAAATTTTTCATCTCTAATTCTACTAAGTCTGCTACAGTGACTTTCTGAGATATCATAACCGAACAGTTCCTATATACCAGCTGAGCTATGATAAACTAACCTACTGGGGTAGAGACCGAGAAGGGTCCTATTATGATTTTTAGTCTGACCTTAAACTTGACTGTTATGTATGGAGTTATTAAAAACAAAGAAGCTCCTGGATCTAATAAGGAATTAACATGTAAATAGAAGATCTGTAAAGTACCAGTGACCAAGTAGGAGAACTTTCCTGATCTTATCTAGACTAAAGTGCATAGAGCCTGTTTGGGCATTGCCCACTGGGGCACTGGAAGGGGCACCCTACTGATTCGGATGACCTGACTGAGCTGAAGGATGATTATAATGACCCTGAGAACTTAACTGAGGACAATCTCTAACTATGTGGCCTGGCTTGCCAAACTCAAAACAAATATCACTGCCAGCTCTGGAGACACCCTGATGGTTTCTGCCACATATATGACAAAGAGGATTTGTTCAAGCACTGCTGACACTACCCTGAGATTTAGAGCCTGGCGCCCTATCTTTGTTACCATTTTTGAACTTAGGTACTAGAGCACTGGTTGAGGACGGAGCTGGAATTGAAGACTTTGGATGAAACTAGGAATGGTTACTGTCTTTTAACTTAGGCTGAGTGAAATTGAAGCTACCTATTCTAGCTTTCTTTTTCTGTCTCTCTCTCTCTCTCTATTCTTAGTATTTTCTATCTACTGAGCATGAACCATAAGCCTGGATATGTTCATCTCCTTAATCAACATCGCAGTTCTGCACTCCTTAACCACACTATCTGACACCCCAGATATGAACTTGCTTATTCTTGACCTACTATCTTCTACTATATGGGGAGCATACCTGGATAATTGAGTAAACCTGAGGGAATACTCTTTCACGCTTATGATACCTTGTCTGATATTGATGAACTCTAACACCTTGGCTTCTCTTAGCTCTAAGGGAATGAATCTATCTAGAAAAGCAGTAGCAAACTCTTTCCACTTTATGGGGTGTACATCTGTGCCCCTGTCTAACTTCCACTACTTAAAACATATATGAGATACATCTTGTAGATGATAGGCAGCTAACTCAGCACTCTCACTGGAAGTCACACCCATAATATCTATGACTTTCTGAACCTGATCGAGGAACTCCTGTGGATCCTCTTCTGACTTAGATCTTAAGAATAGGGGGGATTCATTCAGGTGAAGTCCCGAATCTTAGCAGAAGCAGTATTGGCCACTGGGTTGGATTGAGTAGTACCTGGTCATTCATTCTGAGCTGCTATGAAATTGGCTAGGGTAGTGAATACAGCTCTGAATTCTGCATGAGAGACATGCTCATCCAGGGGATCTTCCTGAACGGGCTGAGTTGCTAACTGATTTCAGATTCTTCTTTCGTTAGACTTTTTGGGAGTCATGTTCTGTAAAAAAAGGAAGAACAACTTAGACTAAGAGTTTAACTTGAGCTCATGCTCACTCGCACGGCATAAATACTGAAAAAAGGAAAACTTTTCATAAAACATCTCATAGCCTCCTGTCCATAAGTGTGATGTGCTACACACCTATGCACAAGACTATACTTGATGTGGCTTTCAAACACCCTAGGAATTTGTTGAACCTTAGGATATGATACAAAGTTTATAACGACCCGAGTCTGTACCCTAGATGCTACATGGTGCTTACGACCCCAAAGGACCACAAGCTAACCTATGACTGATATCTGCTATGAGCAATGAATAATAATAATGTAATAAATGTTGAAAAATAGGTTGAAATGCCATAAGGTTCAAAATCTAAAATACTGATAAATAATATCAACTGTAATAATAATCTGTAAAACTAAATATTGTCTGAAAGTCTAGTCTGAAAAGCCTCTAACTGAACTGTCTGAAAGTGGAGTTGATGGGACAATCCCCCAACTAACTCCATTGACTGAAATACTGTATCTATTGAAAAATTGAAATAATAAAATATCCTCGATAGATGAGGAATCACTACTAAGTTTGACACCGCTGGCTAAATCTGAATCTATCTATGCGTGGTCGGGAACTTGAGCATTCGAACCTATGATATGAGATATTACAGCACAAAGAAAAAGTATGCGTTAGTATGTTGAATGTACTGGTATGATAGATAAGGTTAGGTTGAATGCAAGGGTTCATATGCTTGAACAATATCTAACTGACTGATATAGAGTAACTGAATAAGAGTACATAGACATCTAAAAACTATTGTAAATACTAAGTATGCATTACTGTGAATAGACGTGAATGTATACTACAACTGAGCTTTTACTAAAGCTGAATACTAAATTCTAATACTATGTAACTGATAATCTGAGATTACTGATAGCTGAATTACTGATATTGATAGCTGAGTGATTGTATTAGATAATCCTAATTCTGTATAACTGAACTGAGCTCAATTTTGAGACTGAAACTAAAACTGTGAGAAGTAATCATCTAACCAGCATGCCCCAAATAAGATAACTGAGTTGAGGTCCAACCTGTGACCCAAGTTTCAAGTGTGTAAGTATCGTTCCATGGGTAAAGACAAGCTGAAAAGTTACCCTCATTTGGCAGGTACTTTAATGAGAACGGTGGAACCCTCAACTGGTAGGTTGATGTCTAAAGCTACGCTGGCTACGTAGTTATGGAATACAAGGACTTCTTCCAAGGATCACACCCTCTACTGGAAGGTGATCCCCCATCCTTGGGTTCACTCGGTGCTAAATCCTACTCCCAACTAAATAGACCTTGAACTAATTATACTGAACTAGACTAGACTGATACTGAGTTTTACTATGTTCTGTTGCTGACTGAGTACTACTGAGTTCTATAACTAACTGAGTTCTACTGATCATGACATGACTGATACAATCATATAACTACTGTAGCTCTAGGCAAACAACTAGATTTTTGGGTATTAAATACCCCCAGGACTCGATAGCATGAAAAGTACAGCATTGCATGATCTTGAGAAACATAACAATGTACACTTGTCCATAATTCATTCATAGAGATATTTTATAAAACACATGTAGAGTACAAGCTTGTATATATACTAGCATGTCATGATTTCACCATTTAATTCATATGGACATTCTATCAAACACTTGGGGAGCACAACTTAATGCACATAATCACGGATATCATATAAACATTGCAACTACAATGCCCAAACTTGCAAATTCAAGGAATATAACATGGAAATTACACAATTCAATGTACATGCTATTTCAATTTCATGGAAACCATAATTAATCATGGATTGAAACTCAATGAATGTCATGAACATGAATACAGTCCAATTTCAAGCATGTAAATCATAAATCAACAATCTCATGGTTTTAAAAATTGATTGTTGGACTCTATGGGTGAAAGGAACCCATAGATGAACACCTAACATACCTGAGAATATTAGTTGTTAAAGGTTCTTGGAGAAATTCTTGAGTTTGTTCTTGATTTCTTGAAGCTAGGGTTTTGCCCCTTTTAGAGAGAGTGTTTTAATTTTGAGAGAAAGTGCGGAAATAATTATATAATCGGGTATTTAGGGATTTAATCTCGTGTTTAGGCTGGTTATGTATTTTACAAATTGACCAAATAGACCCTTAATTAAAATCATGGAAAAATAAATCCCAATTTTTCATGCTGGCGCGATGCAGTGGAATCGCGCTAGCTCACTGGAAATTGGACGTATGGGAACTGGAGGTCTGGCGTGATGCAGCGCCATTGAGCTAGCTCACTGTATGTGAATTTACCTCTTGGCGCGACGCGCCATAATCACGATGAAAGACTATAAAATGACAATTGGGAATTTGGAAGGTCGCGCGATGCGGTGGTATCACGTTGGCTTACTAGAAAATGACCATTGCCATTTGGCTGATCTCCGCGACGCGCTGGGTGCCAATTTAGTACACTATCTTATAAGAATGGCTCTAACTCTTTACCCGAGTATCAGATTTGGGCAAACTTTATATCGTTGAAAAGTTGACTGAATTTCCTACGCATTGGTAAGCTCTAAACTGAAAAATACTAAGTATTTTAAAATATTAGGCCGGAATACTATGTACTTAGAGCAAATTAAGCTTGAGAAATATGGGGTATTACACCTAGGTTCCCATAACCCTAGCTAAGAGAGATTAGCCACTCATTGTTATGTAATGATTAAAGGAATTAACATTTCAAAACATTCAACAATCATACAATAATCAACAAGTAAAAACTCAAAGCTTCAACTTAATTAATAACCAAAATAAATACAAAGTAATTCCAAGACCAAATTTGTATATAAGAATCTTAATATATGTTTGTGAGTATATGGAGTGTGTAAACTCAATACAAAAACTCTATACGGTATTTATAAAATACAAGGAAATCCTAAAAATAAAATCCTGAATGAAAAAGGGAAAACAAAGTCGGTGGACACTTACAAAGGTCACATACATACCGTATGTTGCACATACGTACCATATGTGGTCCTACATATGTGACCACCCTTCCATATTAGATCCTGTAACTCTCTGGACTTTGCATTTTTGCATAGAAAAAGGTCACATATGGACCGTATATAGCACATATAGATTGTATGTGCCAAACTTGAGGAACTGAACTTGCAACTCTCTGGACTTTTATGCTTAGGACATACATTGGCCACATACGGATCGTATTTGGCACATACATATCATATGTCGCCTTTGTAACTTGAAGAGTTTTCTTTTTCCTGTAGCTTAGCTTTTGGACTTTAGTTCTTCAACATACTTTGCTCATATATGCCAAAAAATGTCTTCATATGCAACCAAAAACTTCAAATTTCTTTTTTTTCTTCGAATTTACATTCAAAACCTAGTTTCTTGCAAAATATATCAAAAACCCATCATATCTAACAAAACAACCTAAGAAACTTGCATATTTTCATCATTTTAAGCACTGAAAGAACTATATTTCTATAGCACATCAACACCCTCAACTTAGAACGTTTGCATGCCCTCAGGAAACATAACAAAGAAAAACAAAATGTGATGCTTAACTAGGAGAATCTAAGCTATCAAAGGAAGTCAATCATAACTTTAAGATCAAAACACATTACCCTCTCCCATTTTAACCCTTTAAAACCAAATGTGTATAAACATGAAACATAATAATTTGACATAAGGGATCAATATATGGCATTACATTAGCGGAAAACAACCATGCATATATACAAGTCACACTACCCAAACAAGTAAGCAACTAGCAATATGACTCATGTGTCCTTACAACAAAGAAGTCCCTCTCACTCATATAATATAATACATGTTAATGCAGGGATAGAGAAGAGTCACTCACACTCAAAAGAGAAGTTCCAATCAATGTACATCAAATACGATATACTTGCCCTTATTTTCTTTACCTATTTTTTGAAAAGTCAAGTTAGGATCACTATAGGACTTTATTCGGCTTCTAATATAGGCTTGGGGGACTGGTATGGTACATATGGATATATCAAGTGACTAAGCCTCTTTGGAACTACACTAACTTTGGGGTCCATAATTTAACCAATTTTTTTATTCCATCCTTATTTCTCCCTTTTTATTCTTTATTGCACTTTTCGGTCGGGTGTGGTCTTTATTTTATTTTCATGTTTTCACAATTTTTTTCTTTTCTTTTTATTTATCTACCACACCATCCCTACTATCTTTTTCTCTTGTTTTACCCTTATACATACCCACTTTACATCACACACTCCTATGATAGCCACCCTCAACATAGGCGATTTGCCTGAGTTGTGGTGTAAAAATGTCAAAGGAGGAGCAGGGCCAAAAATAGAGTTTAGTGTAATACAAATAAAAAGGTGTAAGGTATGATAAAAAATAGGCTATACCGGTTCAAAAATAGGGATCAAGGGATATGATTCACACATAGAAGGTCATTTAGGCTAAAGGTGGACTACCATAAAAAATGGCCTATGATCCTTTCCTAACCAACTATCCTAAAACCTAGAAAAGACTATCCGGGAAAGTTCTAGATTAACACACAGAGGGAACTAAGTAGAATCTCACACACACATAGAACAGAGCCAATATTACAAGCTATACCTATCCAGTTCAAGCAATTGTTAGCAAGTGATGATCATGTCTCTAATCCTAATGAAAATAACAAGATCCAAAATGTTCACACATATACAAATTCACACAGTTCTAAAATACAAATTTTTGGAGGGGCATCATTTTTCTCAAAATCAACAAAAAATATGACAATTTCCCTAAAAACTTAAAATTCTCCTAATTACATAAGAACACAACACAATACGAAACAAAACATAATACGACACAAAATTTAACCTAGATATACTGGTTCTATAACCATACCATGGCCAACAGGAAAAAAAGCACAACAATAAAATCCCGCGGTGGCTATGGTACCCCATCCCAACTAAAATATTATGCAGTGTCCCCAATGTGATAAAATAATATAATACAAAGGGAATGAGGAGATACCTGGGATGTACTAGGCGTCCGTGTCATGATCTTCCCCAAATAGGGGTATATCTACTATCGAAGGTGGTGGTGGTGGCGCTGCACTACTTTAACATACACCCACTACTATCTGAGCATCCCTCTACCTATCAATAACTGTAGTCTCCATCAACTCATGTTTGGCCATTTTTTAGGCATGGTCATATGGAATACTGGGATCTTGCTGGTCCCTTATGTGACCTCTCTTGGTCCTTAATATGGGGACCTTCTAACCATTCTCTAAAAATAAATCAAAGTATCTGGGTACGCGTGGAGGTGATGTCTGAATAACTAGGGGTATAACTGGAGGGGTGACTGTTATATGGCTCTTTGTAAGAGAGCATAACTCTGCTCGCAAGATATCCACCTCCTCCTTCATATGTCCTAGATTCGATGTCTTAATTTTTGAAAATCGTGATGCAACAAATCTATCAAAAGCATCAATACATGCTATTAAACCAGCACATAACTCTGACATAGAAGCTCTGTGAGTAAAATCCCATCTATCCTCTACTATCTCTAGTCTCGTCTAGAACCATGGTGAATTCTGCTCATATAGAGTAGCCACCTCGACCTCAACATTTCATAATCGAGCTTCTGTGTCTCTATGACCATCCACTAAGCTATCAAAATATGACGAGATATAATAATCAGACTTGAAGTCATAATTGTAGTGGATGGGCGAGAGGGCACTGAAGATGCACCCACTGGCTCTGAAGTAAAAGTTTGGGATAATGTAAAAATAGTTGGTGTCCCTTCACCCTGAGTGCTCAATTCAACAGCCTCTCTCTGTTCCCCCATCTCAAGGTTAACACTAACTCCCACATCACCTTCCTGTGTCTCAATCTTCTTTATAAGCACTTATGGGCCCTCAGAATAGGCCAAAGGTATTATAGTAGGCACACGTACCACATACTTCATCAACCAAGTATATCCTTTGGTCGTCTCTATACTCTCTTATCAATTAATAGTATCTCATAGACATCGACCTCATCACATTGTCTCAAGATAAGACATGGGAATGACAGAGTCATCATCTTATCAAAATATCTCTCATGAAAATCATGCCGAATAATAGCTTCAAAATCAATGTTATATCCATCCATCATACTAGAAACAAGAGCATCTCCATCCCAAGTCAATATTTTCAGCAGTAGTCAGACATAATCTAAATTGAACCAACAACCCCCAGAACTTTACAACAAATATCAGTGCTTCCTTCTATATCATACCGTGCCTCTCAATCCAAGGGGTATCATCACCTAGAGGTGAAATATATCAAATGATCCATCTCACCATCTCTACTTTCTAACTCTTATCCTATTTGAAAAGGGAGAACCTCCTCGTGAAGGGTTTTAGGCTTGGATTACATCATCACGATGTAAGTTATGAATTAACTTTATTCAGACTAGACTGGGTAGTTAATATTTATATAAAAATATTTTATGGGTATGGGTAATAATCTTAAAAATAATTTTACAAATGTTGTGTGCTCGTGTAGGGGATTGTATTATTGTTGGTAGTATTTTGAGATGATATTTACTATATGTGGCCCGTGTGGGGGCCTTGCTTGACATTACTGGCCTTGTGTATGCATTTTGGTTGATTTTTCATGATAGAAATATGTAATGATCCTTCTGGTCATTTTTCATATTCCCACTTATTTTTGCCATTTGAGCTTCTCCATAGTTGCCCCAAGTCATTTATGGCTTGCTGGGACTGACAATTCGACTACCGGGTAGTTCATTTATTTTTTAGAGTCAATTCCATATTTTTAAAGTCTTTGTTGGTTCCAAATGACCATCGGGTGAAAATATCAGTAAGAAAATCTCGGATGCAAATTATGATGCACCAGCAGATCTAGAATATCAATTTTAGGCTAGGTAGACCTTTGGTTCGGGCCCCAATGTAACCAAACTTATTTTGACCTATTGGTCGAAAAGTGGGAAAATTAGTATATATGTTTATGGGGCCCAAAATTGGTCTAACCTACCTTATATTAAAAATTCAACTTTACCAGCACCTCCGGTACATCAAGTTTTATGGGACTACATAGTTTATTTGCAAAAATTAGAGTCTAAATGAGTTTCGAGGGTCAAAAATAAGTTTTGACTTTACTGGTATTATTGTATAGAGATCGTGATGAGACTTATCGAAATCTCCCTAGTGCAATAGTGACGCCTAGGATCGCGATAGTGATATCTCCTTACCTGTATGGGCTATATATGAATCCCATGATGTATTTGGGGAATTATCCCTTCATCTTTGTGACCTAGAAACCCCAAAATGAGTGTGGTAACACAAAATTGATCATTGTGGGTGACTTAGGAGTTTGATTAACATCTTTTAATGTGGATATCTTCTGATTTAAAGTAAGAATCCTTTAAATTCATGCTTGAATTTCTTAGTTTTGGCCAAAATCCCAATATAACTTAGGGCTTGATTTTAGCCACAAATTTGCTTTGTTTTGCCCATTTCTTGAGGGTTATAATTCTATGTTCATGTATTAACGTTGGGTTGACCTCGGAAATGCATTTTCTATAAGTGGAACCTACTTGGTATTTTGGTGTCATTTTTGGGCCAGAATCACAATAGTGCAATATGGGCATCGTTAAAGTCGTATTGATGAGTATATTACTATTTTGATAGCGTGATGACATTTTAATGATTGTAAAGTGAAGATGGATGTGTGGTAAATGATGAATGGCTTTTCGGTTAGGCTTTGAGGTAGGCTTCTATCCACTCTTCTTTAGAGATGATGTGTGATATATCTTGCATGTGAATGTGAGTGTTAAGTTTGGTTATGGATAGGATGGCTTAGTATTTAATATTGAAGTTTGGTAATTAGATTAGTGTTTTGACCCGTAAGTTGAAATGTTGAATACCCTTTTAGGATCCTATGTCCTCATACCTTTATTGAACTAGTTCATAAATTAGATATTATATATGCTATGTTTGATATGTGGATTTAAGTGTTGGAAACATGATTAGTATATTTTATCTTATTAGGATAGTATGGTGATCTTGGAACCATAGTTTGGGTAGAGTTAACTTAAATGCCCTTATTTCTAGATGAACCTATATTAGGATTGTTCATGGGTTAATTGACATCTAAAAGTTAAACTAGATACCTTAGCGTAGCTTGGGGCGTAGATTACCTAAATATAGAAATTAAGGATTAGAAGTGGGTTTGGCCTACCCACTTAGGCCAAGACTTATGTTAACATTTGTGGACTTAGTTGCGTATATTAGGCCTAGTTAAAACTAATTGTCATGACTCGAGGCTACCCCCTAGTTATAACACGGTGTTTAAGGCCATAAGTGACCCCAAGATAACCCATGATCTGGTACCTATAGTGAGCACTGAATAAGATAATAATAATGTGTCATATATGGAAGTTGAATTAATAAAAATACTATTAAGGTAGAATACTGAAACATCACCCAACATATTTGAACTAAAGATAAAATTAAAAGCAAATCTGTCTATTTGAAAGCCTCTAAAAACATGAAAAGTTGAATGGAAAAATCCCCAACTAACTCTAACTATCTGAGATAAAAAAAAATACTAAAAATAACTAAAGATAATTTATCCTCGATATATGAGGACTCATTACAACTGCTGCTAAGGGGAACTAATCTGACTAAGGGTGATCAGGGAACTAAGCATCCGAACCTATATTGTGAAATCAATATAGAGCAAAAGAGAGTATGAGGTTAATACTTTTAATGTACTGGTACATAAGATAAGGACTAACTGAACTGCATATGGATGTTGAAAATTTATGCATAAATATGTAAAACGAATGTAAGACAAAGTGATACATATACTGAAATAATTGTAAAACTAACTAATTGGATAGCTGATAAACTAAACTCTTGGTCATGCAACCCTTAGTTGATATAATCTGGATAATGACTAAAACTATGGGATTTATCATGTAACCTACATGCCCCAATCTGAGCTAATATCAGTGTAACCTGTAACCCTAGTTGGAAGGGTGTTAGTACCTTGCTGTAGGTACCAACAATAGCTTTGTGGATACACTAAACTGGTGTCCTAAAGTACTAGGGTGTCACCCTCTACTATTAGGTTCCCCTAAGAGAGTGTCAACCCTCAACTGGTAGGAAGAACTCTCAAAACCTACGCAGGTGAAACAAACTAGTTTTCTGGACCTTAGAAAATTTCTTGGATTTTTGGTGTCTGGATAAGATATGATTAGGGGAAATAACTCATAACTAGGATAAAAGTGTTAAGGGTTAGTTGTATACTCACTAGTGTTGGTTGTTGGGTTGGATTTGGTTTCTGGAATAGGTATGATTTGCTTAGTACGAGTCGTATGGATGGACACGAATCGTTTGGTTTGGGTTTTTCCATCACTTAATCTTATACTTGGTAGAATAAATTGGATATGACTATGAGTGACTCACCATGAGCCATAAGCTAGGGTACGAGTCAAACCATGGACTCGTATGGTGGACAGTGTTCAATCTTCTTTAGATTCTATTCTTCCAGGGGTACGGATCATGGGTACCAGTGGTATGCATGGATATGACATGGTTTGGGGTGAGTCGTACCTTGGACAATGTTTGGTCCAAGGGTGATGGCCTTGGGGATGAGTGGTGGGTACCACTTATATTGGAGGGTACGACTTGTATGGATAGTCGTACCCACCTAATGGGATTTTGGTACAGTTTAAGTTAGAGCAATCTAGACAGTTCCATACTTAACCTAATAAAGTCCCAGGACTTTTAACTCACTTGGGGGGTTATTTCCCCTATTATTCTATTATGTAAAACTTAGAAAACACTCTCTAATCCTCTCTAAAGTTCTTGGACAAAGGAGGCTAGGGTTTCATCATAAGGATTAATTTGGGGCTTGTGTTGGTGATTTCCTTCCATCATCTACTTAATTAAAGGTATGTTCTCTTTCCTCATTTTTAGTTACAACTAAAGTCATGGTTTTATACAATGTTTTATGGTTTGATTATTGTATGGTTTTGGGTTTTGAAATATAATTTAGGGGTTTTGGTTATAAATGCTTGGTTATGGTTTTCCTAGGTTTTAATTACTATATGCTTTAATGGTGGTTTTGGATAATTGGTTGCATAGAAATGGGTATTTGGTAATTGACTTTGGGTTTAGAAATACTATGCCCCTAATGTGTTTGATAAAATGTCTATAAAAATGTTTTCACTACATTATTGGATTTTTAATGGAACTTATGCATGGTTTAAACTTGGTAATGGAACCCTAAATGGTTAAATGGTTTGGAATGGTCAAAATAGAATGGTTTTGGGTTTGATAATCAATCTTGTGTGGTACAATGGAATCCCCATGTAATCATAACAATGGAACACTTGTGGGGTACATGGGACTCCCCTAAGTTAATTGGTTAATATGATCTATGGCTACTTGGGAATCCCTTGATCTTAAAAATATTTGTCTAGGGGCAATACTTGCAAGTTATAGTTGATATGATATTCATGAAAGGATTAAAGGAATTTTACCTCAATTGATATCACCAGAGCAGGAAGGTTTTGTTCAAGGAAGGAGTATTTCTGAGAATGTCCTAGTGGTTTAGGAAATTGTGTCTGAAATTAGAAAGAGGGGTAAACTACCTAACATGGTTATGAAGCTTGACATGATGAAAGCAGACGGTAGAGTGGAATGGTTGTTTTTAACAAAGGTGTTGATGCCATTTTTTTTCCAGAGGTGTTGATAGATATGGTCTTTAGATTACTGGAAAATAATTGGTATTCAGTACTTCTAAATGGTCAACCTAAAGGATTTTTTTAGATCTACAAGAGGGTTGAAGTAGGGGGATCCATTTTCACCTACAATATTTATATTAGCAGCAGAGGTACTATCAAGGTCATTGAAGAAACTGATGCAGAATAAGGATTTCAAGTTATTTGGGAAGCCAAGAGGAAGTCCAAAATTGAATCACCTTGCTTTTGCAGATGATATGATCATTCTATGCAAAGCTAAAGTGAAAAATTTACAGTTGGTTACTGCAGCTTTGGATAGATATGAGGAGATATTAGGAAAGAAAATAAACAAAGAAAAGAGTGCAATTTATTTTCACAAAGGAGTTTTTAATGAAGTGGGGGTACTAGAAGAAGTGTCTACTGGCATTTTGAGAAGAGAATTCCCTTTCAGTTACTTAGGATGCCCTATCTTTTACATGAGAAAGAAGAAGGACTACTATTAGAAGCTAATGAATAGAATTGCTAGTAAGGTATAGACATGGAAGGATAAACTATTATCTTATAGAGGAAGAGTTGTGCTGATTAAGCATGTACTATAGAGTATCCCTATACATTGTTTATCAGTAATAAACCCTCCCATGAATGTATTGAATACTATCTAAAGATTGTTAGCTCAATTTTTTTGGAGTAACAAAATTAGAGAGAAGGGAAGACATAGGGTAAAATGGCAAATAGTTTGTTTACCACAAGAGGAAGGTGGTTTGGGATTTAGAAGAATTGATGATATTTCTATGGCTATTTTTTGTAAAATTTGGTGGACTTCCAGGACTTCAAAGTCAAATTAGAGGGATTATATGTTCAATAAATATTACAAAAAGAAGCACCAAAACTAGTAATGTGGAAAACTGGTATAGGTGGATCACAAGTATGGAAGAAGATGCTAATGTCCAGAGATTTGGTGGACCATTTAATTGTGTGGCAAGTGAAGAAAGGAAGCTCTGACATATGGTTAGATAAATGGACATGATTAGGAGATCTATATTTCTTAATGAAAGGAGGTGATGAAGAGCAAGGATAGTACAAGCAAGTAAAAGACTTTCTAAGAGGTAGTACTTGGGATAAACAATTAATTAGAACATTATTCATAGAAGAGCTGGTAGACCATGTTATTAAAAAAGTGATACCCCCATCAGAAGTAGAGAAAGGATGGCCTATATGGAGCATTGACCCAAAAGGTTTGTTTACAGTAAAATTAGCTTGGCAGTATATAAGAAATAGGGAAGGGATAGACAACATATTTTAGAGGATGTGGGTGAAAGGTTTACCTTTTAAGATAACCTTTTTCATGTGGAGGCTGTGAATAAAAATAATTTATGTGGATGACACAGTTTAAAGGTAGGGGATGAATGGTCCATCTAATTGCTGGTGTTGCGGTGATCTAGAAGTGGAGACAATTTCTCATGTCTTTAGGAATTATTTTCATGTTAACAGGACTTGGTCCTACTTTTGTTCTTTTGTAGGTATTCATATTCACAATTTGACTCTAAGGAGAATAAATCTAAGAAGGTGGAATGCTGAAGTAAATAGGAGAGAACAACCATACTACTTTGCTTCACCTAGTATGATTCTGTGGGAGCTGTAGAGGAGAAGGAACAAGAAGAAACATAAAGACAAGGAAACTACAGGATTGAGGATCATATATAATGTTACTAGGAATTTTAAAATGTTGTTAGAGTCCAGAAAACTAGTAATGGATTTCCCAACAGAGTAGCCACAAATAATCGAAGAATTTGGCAAGTTAAAAACAAAAATAAAGGCTATTACAGTTCTATGGAAGACACTAGAGGAGGGTTGGGTTAAATACAACATAGATGGATCTCTGAGAGGAGATAAAAGAGGAAGTTCATATGTTTTTTGTTTGAGGGATGAGAATGGTGATGTTTTATTTGCTAAGGAAGAATCACAACACTTTGCAGATAGTATGCAAGCAGAGGCTAATGACATCCTATATGAAACTAAACATTGTTCATAATCATAGCACAATAAGATTATCATTCAGATGGACTCATTACTCATGCAAAAGGTATTGACAATTGAATGGCATTGCCCATGGAAAATAGTAAATACAATCAAGTAGATACACAGATTCATGAAATACTAGCAAGTGCAATATCAACATATCTATGGGGAGGGAAAATAATTAGTAGATCATCTAGCAAAATTAGCCATAGACATAGGTTCTTTCATTATCACAAGTTACCAGCATTAGAGAAAAGTGGAAAATCTATTGTAAGCAGTGAAAGATGGCAAAGTCCATACATGAGGATCATACAAGCTAAATGAAAAGGGGCATGAGGATAGTCAAGCTTAATAGTTTACATATAATTTATGTACAGAAGTCTGCAGCATTAAAAAAATTACATGTACTACTCATTATCTATTACATTCAACAAAAAGTATTCTCAATACCATGGAAGGTTAGAGGGATCGGATGGAGCTACATAAACCTAAGATGGAGGAAACTAGTTAAATATTTATGGATCTAAAAAATTTTCTTTCTTCAGCTCTACCACATATATGGTTTAATAGCAAGAGAAGGTGGAGTTAATATAAATATATCCATGAAATATGATGGGAAAAAAGAATAGGGTAGTATAATCAACTGTTATAGCATATCTCAGCAAACTAGATCTATCTTAGTTACACAAAAATCTTTTCATATTCTCATCTATTGGAGATTACAGCTACAGAGAGAAGAACATCAATATTTAGTTGAACAGGAAAATCAAAGAGTAAACACTTGAGGGAAACTCAACACTTACTTCTATAAGATGAAGGCTATAAGAAGTCAAGATGAAAGAGCTACAATTTCGATCATCCAAAACATCAGCAGAAGGAAGGCCAGATTTAAGAAAGAAAACATTAGTGTAAAAGGCGGTGCAGTTGAGATGAGGATTAGGAAACTAAAATGTTTTTGGAAACCCTACTCATTCTATTTATTAATTTTTTATACTTGGGTTGGGTCGGGTATGTTATATAGTGGTAGGTTGTTTTGTTGTATGATGGGTTGGTCCTTTATGTAATTATTATTAATAAAATGCAAAATTAAACCAAAAAAAATAGTCAATATGAAGATAGCACTATGTATAGACTCGGTTAATAACAATGGTTTGGTTGGCTGGAAATAGTTTAATTTGGAAATAAAGGCCGGGTGTGGTAGCTAATCGTGAAGGTGGGAGTACAAGGAATGAACACTGAAAACTTATGTTTCCTGACAAGAGAGGTAGTTAATGGTGACCTTATATGATACTACAAGTTACATGAGAATCCTCTAAGTACATTGTACATATGTATTATGGAGGGTGAAGGGTACTTGGGAATCCCTTACTCTTATGGTATATTTGGTTTGTGCGGCTACATGCATTGAGGCCTATTCAGGGGGTTACACTGGACCCATATATCCAGTGGGTGGTTAAGTATGGTTAAGTTACACATACCCAGGTTAATGGTATGCATGTTATACCCAGTTCCCTTTCCCGGAATGATTACATTTATATATGTATGGTTTGAATACATATGGATGGTTTACTTGGTTTTGTTAAATAAAATTATTTTACCATTATCCTGAGTTCATGCTAGTATTCACCCACTAACCCATCTTTGGGTGGGTGTATCCCCACGCGATGCAAGAATCGGCCGTTCTATTTCTCCTGCTTAGGAATCAGACTTTGGGATCACCTATTAGATTAAAGTGGTTAGATTTCATATTTTTGAAAGGCTCTATTTCTTGGATGTTATTTCATACTTTAGTTTATTTATGGATATTGATTTTGGCTACAATTGGGGGCATGTCCCAACCTGATTATGGTATTTATTTATTAAGAGGCTTTTGTGGAACTAGTATGGGTTGGTATAGGCGGGATTAGTATAGGTGTTAGCCTTAGTATTGGAATTGGTATTGGGGATGAAACCGGTTGACTGTATTATTGGTTGTTCCAACCTCTTTTATTTTGGGATTATATAATTATTATGGAACTCATATGGTCATAGTTTTGGATTATGGTTTGATTTTGTATTGGTTATCGGACGGTTGAACTCATTAGGGTGGTCAAACATGTATACCTATCCCAGAGTCTTGGATTATTCAATAATTCTATCTTGTTATATGTTTGGAATTCAGTAGACTCAGGATATGCATAGGCTGGTTGGGTTGGGTAACGGGGGCGGCCCCCGATCCTGGTTGGACTTGGGATGCCCATTATGACAAGGACTTAGTTCAAGTCATGTCAAGTTGGTATCAGATCCAGGTTCATGGTCAATTGGGAGTCCATAAAGCCGTTTCTAGTAGAGTCTCTTTTAGGGTTATGTAATGCGCCATACTCATAAGAAAGAGGCTACAAGGCATTTAGAAATATTTTACTTTCTTGGTATTCTATTTTTAAGCTTGGATTCTAAGTCCTGGAATTTCCTCTAATCCTTGTTTGTTCTCTTCTTAGATAATGCCTCGATGATCTGGAATACAAGGAAATTCTTTTGTCCAATATGGGGACAATGTTTATGGGGTATGACCTACACCTGGAGTTTGCACTTGGTCCCAGAGTCCTATCCCTGAATGTTGTGGAGTACCCCATAGCTACTAGTCCTCCTCAAGGTAAGGTGAATAATGCAGAATTTTGCCAATTAACTTATGTTATTGCTCAGTTTGTTACTGCTCAGGCTAAGAGGGATGTATTTTATATTTTATCTGGTGAGGCCTCAAGGGTTGGCCAATTTATAAATATAAATCTTCCTACTTTTACTAGAGTAAATGTGTAGAAGGATCCTCAGCTTTCTTGGATGAAATAGAGAAAATCTTTAGGGTGATGTTAGCCACGAATGCGGATGGGGTAAACTTTATAGCTTATAAACTTAAGAATATTATATACCAATGGTACGAGGAGTGAGATAGGGATAGAGATAATGTTGAGGAGTTGTCCTTATGGGGGCCTTATACTTTTTTGGATCGCTTCTTTCCTCAAGAGTTGAGGAATGTAAAGATGGAGGAGTTTGTGAATCTTAAGAAGGGAAGAATGTCTGTCAAGGAATATTCCTTGAAGTTTCATTAGCGATCAAGGTACGATCTAGATTTTATGGCTACTATGAGAGCGAGAATGAGAAAGTTCACTTCTAGGCTATCTGGGGATTTGATCCTTCAAAGCAAGACTACTTTACTGATTAATAATATGGATATTTTGAGGTTGGTTGTCCACATACAATATGTGGAGAATGAAAAGAGTACATAGGTAGAGTTTGGGGAAATACAGGGTAAGAAGAGCAGGTTCTCTGAGCAGGGTAATGCTCAGCAGCAGGGTGATCGGGATGGAGGCAAATGGTTAAAGAAGAATTAGGGAGTTCTGGTTCATTCTCTACTGCTAGTTCTCCTTACCCGAAGTAGTCGGGTGATAGGTATCCGTAAGGTTGTGATAATTTCTAGGCACGGGGTGCCCAATCTCAGGCGAGTGGGGCTTAGTCGGCTTCTTCTTCTTTGTTTCCTACTTGTCAGTTCTGTGGTCATCTTTATTAGCAATTTAGAAATGAAGGTAGGGAAAGATGTTTTAAATATGGCCATCCAGGCCATATGCTCAGTAATTATCTGATTGGTAAGGGTGCATCGGGAATGATCAAAGCTTCGATTGCTTCATCTTCTGCTCCTATGCCTAGTGGTATTGCTTTGGTGTCTGCTCCTGTTTCTGGTATTAGAACTGGTCTGAATAGGTTGTATACTGTTGTACCTAGGTATAAATCTAATACATCACCTAATGTCATAACTGGTACGTTACAACTCTTTTCTCATGATGTGTATTGTCTACTTGATACGGGGTCCACTCTTTTCGATGTGACCCTATATATGGCTGTGTGTTTTCGTTTTGATCCTGAGGTTATTTTGGATCATTTTTTATTTTTACCTTAATAAGTGACTCGATTATTGATAAAAAAAGTGTACAGGGAGTGTGTGGTATCAGTTGGTAGAAAACAGACCTTGGTAAATCTATTTGAGCTGGATATGTTGGATTTTGACGTTATTTTGGGGATGGATTGTTACACTCTAGTTACGCATCCTTAGATTATCAGACTCATAAGGTTGTCTTTATGTTCCTTGGTGAATCAGTTATAGAGTAGGAAGGTGGTTCTCTAGATCCTAGGGGAAGGTTTATTTTTTATCTTATAGTTCAGAGATTAATCTCCAAAGGTTATCTTTATAACTTATTTTGGGTTAAAGATTCTAACTTGGAAGGTCCTTTTTTCATTCGGTTTTAGTGGTAAGTGAGTTTCCTGATATCTTTTCAGATAATCTTCCTAGTGTTCCTCTGGATAGGGAGATTGAGTTTGGTATTAATTTGGTTTTAGAAATTCATCCAATATCTATTCCTCCTAATAGAATGGCTCTGGATGAGTTGAGGGAACTCAAGGAGCAACTTAAGGACCTTTGGATAAGTGGTTTATTCATCCTAGTGTATGCCCGTGGGGTGAACCAGTGTTGTTCCTGCGCAAGAAGGATGGTTCCTTTCAGATGTGCATTGATTATCGATAGTTAAATAAGGTAACGGTCAAGAACAAATATCTTTTTCCAAGGATAGATAATTTGCTTGATCAGTTGCAAGGTGCCAAGTTCTTTTCTAATATAGATCTTCGGTCTGGGTATTATCAACTTAAGATTAGGAGGGAGGATATCCCTAAGATGGCCTTTCATACTCGGTATAGACACTTTGAGTTCTTGGTTATGTCATTTGGCTTGACTAATGCCCCGACGACATTTATGGATTTGACTAACAGAGTATTCAGGAAGTTCATGGATCTTTTTGTCATTGTGTTTATTGATGACATCTTGGTGTATTCTAAAAGTGAGCTGGATCATGCCAATCACCTTCGTGTGGTGTTACAGATCTTGAAAGAGCAGCAGTTGTATGGAAAATTCTCCAAGTGTGAGTTTTGGTTGAATGTTGTGACTTTTCTTGGTCATATTATTTCTAGTGAGGGGATTATAGTTGATCCTAAAATGGTTGTGGTGGTTAAAAGATGGCCTAAACCCACAACTCCAATCAATATTTGAAGCTTCTTGGATTTGGCTGGGTATTATAAGAGGTTTGTAGAAGGAATTTTCTTCGATAGTTGCTCCATTTACTAAGTTAACTTGGAATAAGGGAAAGTTTTCTTGGTCAGAAGCGCGTGAAGGGAGTTTTAGAAGCTTAAGGATAATCTGACTTCAGCTTTGGTTCTAACCTTATCAGAAGTTATGGAGGGGTTTTTGGTTTATTGTGATGCATTCCGGGTAGAACTTGGTTGTGTTTTGATGCAGCATGGAAAGGTGATTGCCAATGCTTCAAGGCAGTTGAAGGTTCATGAGAGGAATTATCCTACTCATGATTTAGATCTAGTTTCCATGGTTTTTTCTTTGAAAATCTGTCAGCATTATTAGTATGGAGTGCACGTAGATATCTTTTCTGATCATAAGAATCTACAATATGTGTTCATTCAAAAGGAGCTAAGTTTGAGGCAAAGGAAATGGTTGGAACTTC
This sequence comes from Capsicum pubescens, assembly GCA_030864215.1. Taxonomy (NCBI): domain Eukaryota; kingdom Viridiplantae; phylum Streptophyta; class Magnoliopsida; order Solanales; family Solanaceae; genus Capsicum; species Capsicum pubescens. Next base: position 89,658,904 of record CM061549.1, on the reverse strand, counting down.
TCAAGGACTATGATACGAGTCTTCACTGTCACCCAGGTAAAGCTAACGTGATTGCTGATAATCTTAATAGGTTGTCCATATGAAGTTTGGATCATGTGGAGAAAGGAAAGCAGGAATTGGTGAAGGATATTCACCGCTTGGCCAACAAGAAGTGGTTAGGTTATCTCTTAGTGCAGAGATCAAGGAGAAGCAAGTTCTAGATCCTGTCTTGATGAAAATCAAGAGTGATGTTGGTGAGGAAAAGGTAATGATCATTGAGATCTGTGGTGATAGTACTTTACAGTACCAAGGGAGGTTGTTTATTCAAGATGTCAACGAATTGCGACAAAGGGTTTTGGCTCAGGCGCATGAATTACACTATATTGTTCATTTAAGTTCGATAAAAATGTATCATGATCACAAGGAGATATATTTGGGTAATGGTATAAAAAGGGATGTGGCTGATTTTGTAGCCAAGTGCATGGTGTGTCAACAAGTTAAAGTTGAACACATGAGGCGCGATAGGTTGTATCAAGAAATTGATTTGCCCAAATAGAAATGCGAGGTAATCAATATGGATTTTGTTATCGGTCTTCCTCGATCTCGAAACCAATATAATTCAATTTGGGTCATCGTGGATAGGATGACAAAGTTTGCTTACTTTTTGCCAGTAAGAAATACCTTTTCGATGGAGGACTATGAGAAGTTGTATCTTCATGACATAGTAAAGCTGCATGGGGTACCTATTTCAATTATCTTTAATCATGGTACATAGTTTTCATCTTATTTCTGGAGGTCTTTTCAGAAAGGATGGGGACTAAATTTAGTCTGAATACTGCTTTTCATCAGGAGATGAATAGGAAAGAGGAAAGTTATATTCATACATTGGGGGATATTCTTCGGGCATATGTGATTGGCTATGGTGGCAGTTAGGTTGAGTATCTACCATTGGTAGAGTTTTCTTATAATAATAGCTACTATTCTAGTATTGGGATGGCCCCTTTTAAGGCATTGAATGGTAGGAGGTGTAGATATCCTATTGGTTCATTTGAGCTTGGTGAGGTGGATATGTTCGGTATGAATTTGGTTTATTGGGCTATGGAAAAGGTAAAGGTGATTCGGGATAGGCTTAAGGCTTCCTAAAGTCGCCAAAAGTCCTATGCGAATTTATGGCGTAGAGACTTGGGGTTTGGGGTTTGAGGTTTGGGATAACGTGTCCCTAAAGGTATCTCCCATAAGGGAGCAATGTGGTTTGGTAAAAAAGGGAAGCTAAGTCTCTGTTTTATTGGTCCTTATACGATTTTGCGGAGGATTGGTAATGTTGCTTATAAATTAGAGTTTCCTTCTGGTTTGAGCTCCATTCATCATATTCTTCATGTATCTATGTTGAGGAAGTGACTTGGTGATCCTCTTTTGGTGGTTTCTTTACAGGTCTTGTGTATCTCGGATTCTCTATCATATGAAGAAGTCTCGATCAAGATTTTGGAAAGGCAGGTGCATTGGTTACAGACTAAGGTTGTGGCCTCGATTAAGGTTCTATGGTAGAACCATAAGGTATAAGAGGTTACTTGGGAAGTGAAGGAGGACATGAAGTCCAAATATCTACATCTGTATCTACTCCTAGGATTCGTGCGGAAGGTATGTGTTCTTCAACATACTTTTTTTTCAAACTTTGTTCAAGGAAATATTAATATCTTTGTATCTTTGTTTTCTAACTTGGTTAGGGGTTGGATTGATATTTTATAATATAAATGAATCATGTATGTGGTTACCCTACCTTTTTCATCATTCGGGGACGAATGTTCCTAGTGGGGGAGACTGAAACACCCTGGATTTCTGGCCCTTAGAAAAATTCCTGGATTTTAGGTGTTTGGACAGGTTACGACTAGGGGAAATGACTCATACACTAGGATACGAGTGTTATGCTGAACAATGTTGGTTGGATTTGGTTTCTAGAATGGGTACGATTTATTTGGTATGAGTCGTATGGATGGACATAGGTCATTTGGTTCGGGTATTTCCTTCACTTAATCTTAGACTTGGTAGACTAACTTGGATATGAGTATGAGTGGCTCACAATGGGCCGTAATCCAGGGTACGAGTTGTACAATGGACTCATATAGTGGGGAGTGTTCAATCCTATTTAGATTCTATTCTTCTAGGGTTATGGATCATGGGAACCAGTTGTATGCATGATATGACATGTTTTAGGGTGAATCGTACCTTAGACAGTGTTGGGTCCAAGGGATATGGCCTTGGGTACGAGTGGTGGGTACCACTCGCATTGGAGGGTACGACTGGTGTGGATAGTCATATCTCTCTGAAGAAATTTTGGTGAAGTTTAAGTGAGTGAAATCTGGACTTTTCCCCACCTAACCTAATAAGGCCACATGACTTTTAACTCACTTGGGAGGTTATTTTACTTATTATTCTATTCTTTAACACTTACAAAACACTCTTTAATCCTTTTTAATGTTCTTCGGCAAAAGAATCTAGGGTTTCATCTTACCGATTACTTTGGGGTTTGTGTTGGTGATTTACTTCCATCATTTACTCAATTTAAGACATGTTCTTTTCCCTCATTGTTAGTTCCAACTAAAGGCATTGTTTTATACAATGCTTTTATGGTTTGATTATTGTATAGTTTTGGGTTTTCAAGTATAATTTAGGGGTTTTGGTTATGGTTTTTCCATGTTTTAATTATTATATGCTTTAATGGTGGTTTTGGATAATCGATTGGATGGGAATGGGTATTTGGTTTTGGAAATACTATGCCCCTAATGTGTTGGATAAAAGGCCTATGAGAATGTTTTTACAACATTGTTGGATTTTTAATGGAACTTATGCATGGTTTAAACTTGGTAATGGATCCCTGAATGATTTAATGGTTTGGAATGGTCAAAATGGAATGGTTTTGGGTTTAACAATCATTCTTATGGGTTACGATGGAATCCCCCAAGTAATCAAAATAATGGAACACTTGTGGGGTACATGGGACTCCCCCAAGTTAATTGGATAATGTGATTATGGGTACATGGGAATCCCTTGATCTCAAAAAGGTATGGCTACGGACAATACTTGCAAGTTATTGTTGATATGATGATACCACTATGTATAGTCTCGATTAATAACAATGTTATGGTTGGTTGGAAATGGTTTTAATTGGGAAATAAAGGCAGGGTGTGATAGCTAACCGTGAAGGTGGGATTCCAACGAATGAACGCTGGAAACTTATGTTTTCCTACATAAGGGGTAGGTCATGGTGAACTTATATGATACTACGATGTACACATGAATTCTCTAAGTACACTGTACATATGTATCATGGAGGGTGAAGGTTACTTGCGAATCCCTTACTCTTATGGTATCTCTAGTTCATGTGGCTACACACATCGGGTCCTACTTAGGGGATTGCACTAGACCCATATAGCCCATGGGTGGTTAAGGATAGTTAAGCAATACATACCCAGGTTAATTGTTTTAAATGCATGCTAAACTCAATTCCCTTTTCTGGCACGATTATACATATATGTGTGGTTTGTATGCATATGGGTAGTTTACTTGGTTTTGTTAAATAACATTATTTTATCCTTATCCTGAGTTCATGCTAGCATTAAATGCTAACAAGTCTTTGGGCAGATGTATCCTCACGCGATGTAGGAACCGTCCGTTCTACTACTCCTTCTCAGGGATCAGGCTTTGGGATCAACTATTGGATTGAAATTGTGAGCATCCATCTTTTCAGAAGGCTCCATTTCATGGATGTAGTTTCAGACTTTGGTTAATTTATGGATATTGGTTTTTGCAATGGTTGGGGGCATGTCCCAACCGGATTTTGGTTTTCTTTTGGTTAGAGGCCTTTGTGGAACTACTATGGGTTGGTATGGGAGGGATCGGTATTAGTGTTAGCCATAGTATTGGTATTGGTTTTAGGGATGACACTGGTTGACTGTATTGTTGGTTGTTCCATCCTCTTTTATTTTTGGATTATATAATTATTATGGAACTCATATAGTCATGGTTTTGGATTATGGTTTGGTTTGGTATTAGTTATCGGTTGGGTATCAGATGGTTGGACTCGTTTGGGTGGTCACAAAAGTAGACCGATCCCAGAGTCTTGGATTGTGCAATAACGCTATCTTGGTATATGTTCAGAGTTCAGCCGACTCGGGATACACATAGGCTGGTTGGGTTGGGTAACGGGGGCACTCCTCGATCCTGGTTGGACTTGGGATGCCCATTATGACAAGGCCCTAGATCGGGTCATGTCAGTTGGTTATGTAGTTGTGGAACTTAGGGACTTCTACTAAAGGTAACACCCTCGACTGGCAGGTGAGTCCTAATCCCTGGGTTCACTCGGTGCTAAATCCTACTCCAAGCTAAACTGACACTGGTTCAGATTAAAGTCAACTGGACATCGCAACTAATAATGCTCAACATGATCATGACCAACTAAGTATGATAATAAAACAATGATCTGACTAACTTGTTTCTTGAAAATGGAAAAATGTATAAACGGATAGGTATCGGGTGTTCTTACCCCTCCAGCACTTAATAATACTTTAAATATAATGAAATCATTTAACAAAACTTTAAGATACCCAACACATACAATATATCCCTAAGTGGTGAAATCTATAATTTTGAGTATAGGAATGTGTTAAACTTATAGGGACAACATGATTACATGATTTAATTCATAAATTAGTAAATTAACATGGTGTCAATTGGGTGATTGAAATTTATAGCATGTAATAACATAATTCACATGGGTAAACATATTGGCATGGCTTGAATTCATAACTACTAGGGAAACATTGAGTAAATTCATACTTAACATTGAAATTTTCATAAAAAGAGGGAAAAAGGTTTATACTTGAAATACAAGGGATTCTTGGGACTAAATGGATGTAAGGAACCCATTGATGAATATCCCACATGCCTAAGTTTCTTGAATTCATGAAGAAGACATGGAATTGGGACCTTGAATAGTGGAATTCTTGTGAAGAAACTTGAAATTTGAGTTCTTGGGAAGGGGATGAACTTTACATTGTTAACTGATGAGGAATGGGGCAAATAATTCCCCTTTTTGGACTTTAATTCATGATTTTGACAATTTTGGAGATGGTGAAAAGACCAAAATGCCCTTTGTACTTTTAATAATGTTGATGGAAAACATAGCCTCTATGGCATGGAGGTTATCGCAGAGACTAACCTCTCTGACACAACTTGTATCGTTGAGGCTAACCTTCGTGACATACCGTTTATCTCGGAGGTCCAACCTCCATGACATGCCCAAAATCGCATAGGCATTCCGCCTCCATGGTCCAAAAACACCTCGAACCCTTTCCAAAAATTTCAAAACTCTTCTGAATGACCCTTTTAACATCCCTAAACATATTTTACATCTTAAATCAACGTTTTGAACTCAGGAAGGCCCAAAATAAAATGTTTGAAATCTTAGGGTCTTAAAATGGTTAAGTTCCTTGTTCTTAGTGTGAAATAAATTCCTTAGACCCCTTTAAACATGGGACTAATAGCTGGAAATATGTCTAGAATCTTGTGGGGTATTACCATATGTTCCCCTTCCGATCATTCATCCTCGAATAAACTATTTAAGCTGAGATACTAAGAAAGCTAAGATCGTGTACTGAATACTTTTGATATAAAATAAGATTAAGTAACTGAACCTGAAACATGACAGAACTAAATTCATGAATGCATGCTATGACATAAGGATTGTTTGATAGATGAGATAGAAAATGAGAGAGTTAATTTTGAGAGAAACTATTTCCTTAAGATGAATTTAAATTAGTATAGAAATATGGGGATACTTGGCTAGCATATCAGATTCTTCTTCCTACGTAGCTCCCTCAACGGACTGATTTCTTTATAGAACCTTAACCTAGGGAATTTCTTAATTCCTTAGCCTACAAATCTGATGATCAAGGATCTCAACTGGGACTTCTTCATAAAACACCGGATGCACTGATGTCAAATCTGTAGGAAACTCTAACTTATAAGCTACCTTCCCAAAACAACTCAAAATCCTGTATGGGAAAACATAGCGGGGACTGAGCTTCCCCTTCTTACCAAACCTCTTTACCCCTTTCACGGGAAAAAATTTCAAATAAAATAAGTCACCAATGTCAAACTCAAGATCTCTTCTCATCACATCGGAAAAATATTTCTGACGACTTTGTGTTATCTTTATCCTTTATAAGATTAATTAAACTTTCTCCATCACCTCATACATTGAATCTTGCCCTCAACATGTCTTTTGAAGTTTGTATGGTACGCTCTGCCTGTCCATTGGTTTGAGGATAAAAATATGTACTGAGATGAATTTGAGTACCAACACCTTTAAGAAAAGTCTTCCAAAAGTAAGAGATAAACTGGGTACCTTTATCAGAAATAATGGTCAATGGAACCCCATGCAACTTTACCAACTCTCTGCGATAGATATTAGCATAGTCCTTAGCTGAGTACGAAGTATGAACTGGTAAGAAATGGGCTAACTTGGCCTTTCTAGCTACAATGACCCAAATCGAATTATGTTGATGACGCATATGAGATAACCCTATCACTAAATCCATGATCACCAACTCCTACTTACAAGTAGGGATGCTGAACTCCTGATGCGTACCATTAGGCCTTTAGTGCTCAACCTTAACCTGCTGACAATTTTAACACTTAGCCATAAATTTTTCAATATATTTCTTCATACCACTCCACCAATAGATTTCTCGCAAATCACGGTACATATTAGTGGATTTTGGGTGAATAAAATATCGTGCACCATGCACTTTAGACAATATTTGCTATCTCAAACCATCAACACACAAAACACATAACCTACCTTCACAATAAAGAACATCATGTACCCCTTTGGAGAAACCTCAACCTTCTGATCCCGAACTGCCTCCTTCAACTTGACCAAAATAGGATTCCTGTCTTTCTTTTCTTTCACTTCGGCCACCAATGATGATTCTGAACCATTCTGAACCCATATACTACCTTTGGCCAAATTAACCAACCGAACACTAACCTAGAAAACTGATAAACCTCATAGACTAACTACTTCTTATCATCATCAACATGAGCAACACTTTCCATAGACAATCTACTAAGGGCATCAACCACAATAGTAGCCTTACCCGGGTGATACATCACACTCATATAATATTCTTTCAACAAATCCATCCACCTTCTCTGATAAATATTTAGGTCTTTCTGAGTGAACATATAATGTATACTCTTATGATCCATAAACTCATAAACATGAACCCCATAAAGGTAATTCCTCCAAATCTTTAAGGCAAAGACAGCTACTGCCAACTCAAGGTCATGGGTCGGGTAATTCTTCTCATGGGGTTTAAGTTTTATAGAGGCATAGTCTATGACCTTGCCTTGATGCATTAACACACAACGAAAACCAACACTAGAAGCATCATAATAGACTACAAATCCATCTGTGCCATCTGGTAAAGTCAAGACTGGAGAAAAAGTGAATCTATTCTTTAACTCTAAAAACTCTTCTCGCAGGAATCTAACCACTAAAATTTGACTTTCTTTTGGGTTATTCAAGAAATGGGAGATGAAATAGAAGAAAACCCTTCAATAAACTGTCTATAGTAACCAGCTACACCCAAGAAACTCCTAATGTCTGATAGAGAGATGGGTCTAGTCCATTTTCTCACTGCTTCGGTCATTTGAGGGTCAACTTAAATGCCATTACCAGAAATAATATGACCAAGGAAAGTTACTAATATGAACCAAAATTTTCACTTACTAAGCTTAGCGAGTAACTGGTGATCCTTAAGGGACTGTAATATAATCCTCAAATGGTCTAAATGATCACATTCACTATAAGAATAGATGAGTATGTCATCTATAAAGACTATGACGAACATGTCCAAGAACTTCTTGAGTACACTATTCATTAAGTCCATAAGAACTACAAAAGCATTCATTAGCCCAAAAGTCATTACTTGGAATTCAAAGTGACCATACCAAGTTTTGAAAGCTATCTTTGGGTTGTCACATTCTTTGACTCTAAGCTGATGATAATCGAATTTGAGGTCTATCTTAGAGAAATAGGTTGAACCCTGAAGCTGGTTGAACAAGTTATTAATTCTGAGAAGAGAATACTTATTCTTGATTATGACTTTGTTCAACTAATAGTAGTCAATGCACATTCTGAGATAACCATTTTTCTTGCACATGAAGAGAACTGGAGCACCCTATGGAGAAATACTAGGCCTGATGAAATTCTTATATAAGAGACATTTCAACTGTTCTTTTAATTTCTTAAGCTCAGCTGGAGCCATTCTATAAGGTAGAATTGAAATAGGCTAGGTATCTGGGAGCAGATCTATTCAAAAGTCAATTATCCTTTCAAGAGGAGCTTTGGGAAAATCTTCAAGGTTAAACTTCTGGAAACTCATTCACTACTGGAACTGACTCAAGACTCTGAGTTTCAAAATTTAAGTCCTTGAATCATACGAGATGGTAAATACATCCTTTGGATATCATCTTTCTTACCTTAAGTGTAATACCCCATACTTCTACCTAGCTTAAATTCATCCCAAAAATATTAAAGATTTGTTTCAAATATGAATCCACTTTTATACATGTGGTATTTTTAAGATTTTCACTTTTTATCATGTGAGAAATTCAATAATCTTTCCATCGATACCAAATTCGCCCAAATCTGACACCCGAGAGAAGAGTTAGAGCCTTTTTAGTGAGACAGTGTATCACCTGAGCCATCAGCACATCACGGAGTAGGTAAAAATAGCAATCGTCAAAATCCAGTGAGCATACGTGGTTATGGTGCATTGCGCCAGGGCTTAAATTCAGAATCGTTCTTTTTCCAGTGTCTCAGCGTGATACCACCGCGTCGCGGTGAACTTCCAAATTCCATCCAGTATTGCAATGTGATTTCACCGTGTCGCGCCGTCAGCCCAGTTCCCAGTTGGTAATTTCCAGTGATACGATGTGATAGCACCGAGTTGCGCCAGTCTGCCAAATCGAGAAATTTTCTCAGAAATAAAATACGCGTCCAAGGGTTAAAAGGGTCAATTTCTCAACCCTATATAAACCCAATAACACCTGATTTAGCCATATTTTATCCAAAATATAGGGTTTCTCTCGAGAACAAGCTAGGGTGTTCAATTGGGAATTCATATTCAAAACTCAAATTCAAGAATCTCTTTGTCAATCTTCCTAGAATCAAGAACTAAGGTATGCATAGTGTTCATTCATGGATTCCTTTTATCCATGAAGCCCGAGCATCAAGTTTTAAATCTTGTATTGTGGATATTTTGTTGTGGATTGATTATATTCATGTGATTATGATTGTATGATTCCCAAGTTGGAATCTTTATGTGTTGTTCATGAATCTATGCTAGTATGTGGTCTGAAACATGTGAAATTGAGTTGAAATATGAAGTTTCGTTGTGTTAATTTGATGGTCATGCCTATGACCTAAGTCATGCATCCTAGGTGTTTGATAAAATGCTTAAGAGAATAGAAACTATGCACTATAGTGTAATTGTGACCCAAGTGATAAATGCATACTTTACCCTATGACCAAGAATGACTTCCATGATATTGTGTGCATTATGAATGGTTGAGGGAATGTCCATGAGATTAGGTTGATGGAAGTATGACATGTCTATATGAAATTCTATCCACGTACAACCTTATGATAACCATGTGCTTCATGAAATCCCTAACTTATTGTATTATAAATTGTTGATATTGATTATTTGTTCAAGAAGTGTCAAGTCTTGCCAGTTTCATGCTATCGAGTCCTGGGGGTACTTGTACCCGAAAATTTAGTTGTGTTCTTAGAGCCAGTGTCATGTTTTCATGATACTCTCAGTCAAGCCATGATCAGTAGAATTCAGTCAGTCATGTGACTCAGGAAAACTCAGTAAAATCAGTATCAATCCAGTCTCATTCAATAATCTTAGTAATCTCAGAAATCTCAGTAATCTCAGTAGTCTAGTAATTTCAGTGATCTAAGTACTCAATAATCTCGGTAACCTCAGTATTCCCAGAAATCTCAGTAACTTCAGCACTCTCCGTTAGTCCTCAGATCTCAGTAGCATTCTGTCAGTCAATGGAACTTAGTGAACTTAGTTTAGCTCCTCTAAACAATACCATTAGTATCAGTTCAGTTCAGTAATCCATGATCAGTGTCTATTTAGATGGGAGTAGGAATTAGTACCGAGTGAACCCAAGAATGGGAACACACACTGTCAGATGAGGGTGTGATTCTTAGAAGTCATCCTTGCATTCTAGAACTATCTAGCCAGCATAGGTTGAGACATCAACAATGCTAGATAAGGGTTGATGAGGTAGATAAACACTTTAAGATGAGGGCCCCACCGTTCTCTTTTGGGTACACTGTCAGATGAGGGTCACTCACAACTTTTCCTTACCACTGGTGTGGTATTAACACCCTTCCAATTAGGGTTACAGATTGGACCCCAACTCAGTCATAATTGCGTATTAGGGTCATGTCGGTTAGATAGCTACTTCCCATTGTCTCAGTTACAGATCCAGTCTCATTAATAGAACTCAGTTCAGTTCTACATAAATCCAGGACTGTCAGATACAGTAAACTCAGTACAGTTCGGAACTCAGCTAGTTCCATCAGTATTAGGACTGTCAGATACAGTCACTCATGTTATTAGTATTCAGACTCTGTAATCATGTTATCACAAACTCAGTTAATTGTATATTAATTATACAAAACTCATGTTATCATTATTCAGTTTCAGGACTGTCAGATACAGTCAATCAGACTAGTTCTTCATAATCAAAATTGTCAGAAACAGTCATTCCTTTATCTGTAATATTACATCAGTTCCTCAGTACTTAATAGACTCAGTCATTCAGTGTCCCAGTATTAATACTTAGATATCAGTAAATCCACGTTATCAGAATTCATGAGTCAGCATTATCACGATCTTAGTTACAGTTATATATTCATGCATGTATTCTCACGATCATATTATACAGTTAGTTATTATTGTTTATGCATATGAACCCTTGTATTTAGCCTATCTCACTTTCATACCAGTATATTTAACGTACTGACGCATTTGCGCTATGGTGTTTTATACCATAGGTTTAGAAGCACGAGCTCCCGAGCATCCTTAGTAGATCAGACGTTCAGCATCCAGACTAGCAGTGAGTCCTCATCATTCGAGGATAGCATGATTATTTTATTACTTTATTATTTCAGTAGTTTGGAGTTATTTGGGGACATGTCCCATCAACTCCACAGTTACAACATGTTTTCAGACAGTTTATTTTAGTTTTGGGTATTTTTATACCCCATTATAGACATTGCATTATATTCAGTATTAGTTCAGTTTTGAACTTTTTGGCCTGACAACTTATATTCCACATATTTACAATGTATTCTTCAGTGCTTAGTTACAGATATCAGTCAGGTTAGATTGTGGTCCTTCGGGGTCATAAGTACCATGTAGAATTCTGGATACCAAATTTGGGGCATTACATTAAGATATGAGATAAATTGACCCTTAGGAATGGAAGTACTACCCCTTCATTCATTAACATGCTCATTAGAAAACTGAAAATAGACAAATCTATTTCTACAATCAATTAAGGAATAGATGAGTGGATAAAATTCATGTCGAGAATAACATAAAAATCAGTCATCACTAACTCGACAAAGTCAGTAACTTTCTGAGAAACTGTGACTGGGCAATTTTTATACACCCGTCTGGCTACAATAGAACTACCCACTGGGGAAGACACTGAGAAAGGATCTTCTAATATGTCGGGACTGACGGAAAAGTCTACATATATGTAAGGAGTTAAAATCTAAAGTGAAACTCCAGGGTCTAACAATTCATAACCATGAAGATGGAAGACTTATAACATACATATAACCATATCAGGGAAATTTATGAATCATGTTGAGTCTGGAGAGGATAAAGTCATTTTTGATGCTGCCTACTGGTGGCTCTAGAGGTGGAGCCATGCTGAGTCAGGAAATCTATTGTAGATGATGAAAATTTAGACTTTCCATGTGGACGAAAATCCTTTCTCTTTTGGACAACCCCTGGGCAATCCCTTATCTTGTGGCTTGTCTTTCCACATCTAAAACACATATCACTGTCTGTTATACACTCACCCTTATGGATCTTACCATATTTCCTACAAAGTGGATTGGTGCAACCACTGTTGTCACGACCCGAGGCTACCCCCTAGTCGCGACAATGGTTCTTATGGTCACAAGTGACACAAGCTAACCCTTGGTTTGGTTCGACTACTAAAAATATGATTTAAATCATAAGTCTGAATGTCTTATGATATACTGAAAAGAATGATCAAACAACTAATAAACTTACTAACTATCTGAATGACTAAAACATCTAAAAGCCTCTAACTGACTGAAGAGTTGATAGGACAGGCCCCAACTAACTCCAAACTGAACTAACTAGAAAGAAAATAAAACACTGAAATAACATAATAGGTCCTCCATATATTAGGACTCACCAGAACTGTTGCTACTGATAGGTTAAAATTTCTAAACATGGTTAGGAAACTAAGCATCTGAACCTAGGATATAAGACATAATAACGCAAAAAAAAGTATGCGATCAATGCTTTGAATGTACTGGTATAACGTTAGGCTAAAATAAAATGGTTCATATGCATGAAATAATGATTGAATAAATATCATGAGATAACTAATGCATAAATGTACGAGAGCTGTAAAATCTGAGAATGTATGACCAAGCATATAACATGATACTGAAATAGTCTGTAAACTGAAATACTGAAATCCGATAATTGAATAACTGATGAACTATATGCTATGGTCAAGCAAACTTGAACTAAATTTTGCATTGAATATTGAATTGAGACTGTGGGAGGTATCATCTAACCTACATGCCCCAATCTGATATAATTGGGGTCCAACTTGTAACCCCAGTTAGAAGGGTGTCAGTACCATGCCACGAGTACTAACAATAGTTGTGTGTATTTACTAAGCTAATGTCCCGAGGGACTAATGAGTCACCCTCAACTGGCAGGTGTTCTATTGAGATATGTGTTACCCTCAACTAGCAAGTAAACACTTTATCAACCCTCAACTAGCAGGTTGATATCTCTAACCTATGTTGGCTATGAAGTTTTGAAACTAAGGTACTGCTACTAAAGGTCACACCCTCTACTGGCAGGTGAGGCCCCATCCTTGTTTTTTCTCGATGCTAAATCCTACTCTCAACTCAATGACACTGATTACAAGACTGAACTGAGCTTAACTAAGCAAACAACTAATCATGATAACTAACTGAATAACAATGCTCATGGTTTATCTAAAACCGTTCTGAAGATACTGAAATTATGTAAACAGCTAAGTATCAGGTGTTCATAACCCTCTAACACTGAATGAAAATAACAATAAAGACATATGAAGCTTTAAAAACCATAATAAAGGATCATTGCTTAAAACCCAACATTTAGACATTTCATCAAACACATGAGAGTCATGAATTTAAGCATGGGAATGGGTAAAGCATGTGATTAAAAACATAGTTACAAGACTAAAACTATGAATTAGGGATTTAACATGAGGATTTCAATGCTCAAATCATATAAGGTCTTATTCCATTGAAAACCCCTTGTAACTTAACTTGTAATCAAAATCAATAACAAATTCATGGAGATAATTCATCATAAACATGTAAGAACTCATAATTTGATATCAAAAGGGGATTCTTGGACTCCATGGGTGAAAAGGGACCATGGATGAACATCACACATACCTTTAATCCTTAAGCTTGAAAGAGAAACACAATCTTGATGATTTTCTTGAAAGTTCTTGGATTTGGGAACTTTATTTCTTGGTTTTCTTTAAGAGAAAGAAATAAAAATAATGAACTTGGGGGGGGGGATGATTGGGGTTTGTTTATGAGAGGAAATTTGAGAATATGGGAAGATAATGCCCTAACCGATGTTTTAATTCATCTTTTTACAAATTGAATTTAGGGGAAAAGACTCAATTTCCCCTCAAGATATTAAATTCACAATTAGAACGAAGATTAAAGGGCCGCTACAATGCAGTGAGGCTTCCACCACGATGCACTACTATCACGATAAGCTGCTAGAATAAAAATCAAAACATGACTCAAAATCTGAAACTTCCTTGAAATATTTTTCTTAAGCCCCTGAACATGAATTAACTCAAAAACCTACGTCTCAGAGTCGAGAAGACCAATTTAAAAATACTTAAAGTTAAGAGATCTTAAAAATTACTAAGTCCCCAACACTTAGAGAAATTTTAAGGCTTTAAGCCTCTTATACATGCAACTAGGAGCTGAACTAAGCTATGAAAAGTATGGGGTATTACAACGTTTTACACAACCATAGGACTTAGAACTTGGTGCTGGAGCTTAATCTTTCTAGAAAAATTGAGAACGATTCCCACCATCAGACCTTCACAGTGAGAAGTTGAAGTTATCAATTCTGGCCCTCTTATTCTCTCTTTTCTTCTATTTGAGATTCTCTTCTTCAATTTGCTGAGCATGAAACATCAACCTAGTAAGGTCTATCTCCTTAATAAACATAGTTGTTCTATACTTCTTTGCTACACTATCTGACACAACAGACACAAACTTAGTCATTCTAGCCCTAGAATCAACCCCCATAGTCAGATCATACCTCGCCAACGGAGTAAACTTGAGTGAGTACTGCTTGACACTCACATTACCTTACTTCAGATTTATAAACTCCTTCTCCTTAGCCTCCTTCAACTCTAGTAAGAAGAACCTATTAAAGAAAGTCGTGGCAAACTCCTCCTAATTTATAGGTCCTACTTTAACACCTCTATCCTTCTTCCATTGCTTGAACACATTGTGAGCTACTCCCTGTAATTGGTAAGTAGCTAATTCGGCCCTCTTACTAGAAGTAATACCCATGATGTCTATCATTTTCTGTACACCATCCAGAAACTGCTACGGATCCTCCTCAGACATGGATCCAGAAAAGAATGAAGGATTCATCCAAGTAAAGTCTCGGATCCTAACTATAGATGTATTTATTTCTAGATTGGTTAGGGAAACAATCTTTTGGTTATTCTGAGCAGCAACAGTCTGGGACAAAATAGTAAAAGCGGTCCTAAATTTGGTGTGGTAAACATGTTTATTTAGGGGATCTTCCTGAATACGTGGTGGTGTGGACTGATCTTCATTTCTTCTTTTATTTTATTTTCTAGGAGGAATTTTATGTAAATAGATGAAGGACGAGTTAGAAATGGAAATTAAATAGAGCTCACAGTTTTTGTCATGACAGGAACACTGAAAGAAGGAAAACTTTTCTAAAACATCTCATAGCCTTTTGCCCATAAGTGTAGCGTGCTTCACACCCATGCATAAGACTCTACTAAATGTGGAATTTAGACAACCTAGGACACTTTAAAACCTTAGGCTATGATACCATGTTTTGTCATGGCCCAAGGCTACCCCTAGTCATAACACGGTGCTTAAGGCCACAAGTGATACCAAGCTAACCCATGATCTGGTACCTTTTATGGTCACTAAATAAGATAATAATAAAGTATCATATACAGAAGATGAACTGATAAAAATACTATTTTGGTGGAATACTAAAACATCACCCAATAGTTCTGAACAAAAGATTAAACTGAAAGAAAATTTGTTTCTCTGAAAGCCTCTAAAAATATGAGGAGTTGATGGGAAAAAACCCCAACTAACTCTGACTGCCTGAGATAAAGAAAATACTTAAAATAACTAAATATAACTTTTTCTCGATAGATGAGGACTCACTATAACTGTTGCTGAGGGACACTAAGCTAATTATGGGTGATCGAGGAACTGAGCTTCTGAACCTATATTGTGAAATCAATATAGTGAAAAAAGAGTATACGATCAGTACTTTGAATGTACTGGTATGTGAGATAGGGATTAACTATAATGCATATGTATATTAAACATGGATTCATGAACATGTAAAATGAATGCTAGACTAAGTAACACATGTACTGAAATAATCTGTAAAACTGACTGACTGAATAGCTGATAAACTAAACACTTGGTCATGCAAACCTAAACTGATATAATCTAAATACTAACTAAAACTATGGGAGATATCAGGTAACTGATATGCCCCAATCTGATCTGATTGGGGTCCAACTTATAACCCTAGTTAGAAGGGTGTCAGTACCTTCCCATGGGTACCGACACTAGTTGCGTGGATCCACTAAATTGGTGTCCCAAAGGACTAAGGTATCACCCTCTACTTGAAGGTTCCCCTAAGAGTGTGTCAATACTTAACTTATAGAAAAACATCTCAAAACCTACCCTAGCTATGTAGTTTTTGAACTCAGGGACTGCTACTAAGTATGACCCCTCGACTGGCTGGTGAACCCCCATCCCTGGGTTCACCCAATGCTAAATCCTACTCCCAACTAAACTAACATAGGTACTAATTAATATCAACTGGACATCATAACTGATAATGCTCAACATGATCATGACCAACTGAGTATGATAATAAAACCATGATTTGACTGACTTGTTGCTTGCAAATGAAAACATGTGTAAACAGATAGGTATCGAGAGCTCATAAACCTCCAGCACTGAATAATACTTTAAATACAATGACATCATTTAACAATACTGTAAGAAAATTCATGATTTAGAGGCCCAACCCATAAAATATATCCCTAACTGATGAAATACATGATTTTGAGTATGGGAATGTGTTAAACTTATAAGGAAAATATTCTCGCATAGTTTAATTCATAAATTAGTAAATTAACATGGTATAAAATACCCATGATATGGGTGATTGAAATTTAAAGAATGTAATAACATAATTCACATGGATAAATATATTGGCATGTCTTGAATTCAAAACTGCTAGGGAAACATTGAGTAAATTCATACTTAACATTGAAATTTTCATAAAAAAGGGAAAGGGTTTATAATTTAAAGGCAAAGGATTCTAGGGACACAATGGGTGGAAGGAACCCATTGATGAATTCCCCACATACATGAGTTGCTTGAATTCTTTAAGAAGACTTGGAATTAGGACCTTGAATGATTGAATTCTTGAGAAGAAATATGAAATTTTATATTCTTAGGAAGAAGGATGATCTTTGCGTTGTTAACTGATAAGGAATGAGGGAAAATAATTCCCCTTTTTGGATTTTTATTCGTGATTTGAATGACTAGGGAGAAGTGGAATATACAAAAAAGCCCCTTGGTCTTTAAATAATGTTGCAAGAAAACATGGCCTCCTTGGCATGTATGTTATCACAGAGACTAACCTCTATGACATGACGTGTATCGCGAAGGCTAACCTCCGTGACACTGCGTGTATCACAGAGGTCCAGCCTCTGTGACACACCCAAATTGCGGAGGCATTCTTTCTCTGTGGTCTAAAAATACCTCAAACCCCTTTCAAAAATTCCAAAACTCTCCCAAATGACTCTTTTAACATCCCTAAACATATTTCAACTACTACATTAAAGTTTCAAACTCAAAAAGTCCAAAAATAAATTTTTTAAAATCATGGGGTGTTAAAATGGTTAAGATCCTTGTACTTAGTGTGAAATAAATAAGTTGGATCCCTTTTAAACAAGTGACTAATAGTTGAAAACATGTGTAGGATCTTGTGGGGTATTACACTAATGAGCCTTATTTATGAGATTTGCTTGGTGATGTGTGCGCAATAGAGAACACATTTATGGCCTTTAACCCAGAGTAATTGTGAAGTCTTAAGCAACTTTTGTTGTTTTTGATTGCTTTTACTGTTGTAATGCAGGCACAAGTGATCGGGGAGGAAGCCAAAGAAAGAAAGAAGAAATTAGCTAAAATCTGGTGTAAATGAGCTATAGTGAAGTTGATACCCTTTTTGACGCGCCGTCAGAACATATGACAGACTGTCAAAGTTGTTTTCAAGTTAGACATAACCTGAAAAATTGGGATAAAAAGTGATGTCGTTTGGAACGCGCCGTCAACAATGGGATAGGCCATCAAAGTAGCCGTCAACTGAGGCAGATTATGTTGATTCCCAGTGAAGATGTGACAATATTTTTCACGGGCCGTCACATATTTAACACGTCGTCAGATTCACCGTCAGAAAGATCAGAAGTTAGTAATTCACTGAAAACCTTGACGGCATACTGCACACGCCGTCATACGTATAACGCGCCATCAAGAATGTCATCACCTATCCCGCAGAAAATCTTAAATATTAATTTTATTTCCTTACTCAGGGTTGACTATAAAAATACCTATGAGGATGATCTGTTATTATCTATCAGACATTAACCTAGGGAAGGGAGGCACGTAACATTGCTCTCTTATATCAATTATTCTTCTTATTTTTATCAACTATTTTTGGGTTTCTACCTGGTGATTCAATTGAAGAAACTACTTGTTGTTTTCCATCTAATCGTAAGTTATCCTTATCATTATGAATTCAACTTGTGAGTTCGTTCATCAAATCATGAGTGGCTAATTCCATTAGCCGGGGTTATGGGATCCATGGATTAGGGTTTGATATAATGCTAGGTGTTTAACGGATTCAAAGAGTAGTAGAACATCTTGAAATTCTGTTGTTTGAACTAATATCTAGTGGTTGAAAACATTAGATTATGCCTTAGGTTTTATTTGCTTCTAACGGAGAAATAGACTAGAGGACGTGAATTATCAATACGGACTCGGAAGCTACCAACCTTTTGTTTAATGATTAATACCGTAACTGTATTAATCTACCTGAGATAACATCCTATTAGAAATAGATAAGTTATTTAAGTTCGAGAGAATTAGATAATAAATTGTTTGGTGAGGTCGAGAGATAAGTAAGATAGTATAATCGTTAGGGATATTCTGTTGTTCTACTCATTTCGAGAATCTCTAGCATTACCTAGTATCTGTCAATTCCTGAAACCTCGGTGAACATAGCTCTGGTTTCCCATTTATCTTGATTACAAACACTGAAGTATTGAAAGTGATATTTAACACACTGTGAACTTAAACCCCCATCTTTCAGAAACAGTAAACTACCAGTAAAGTCTTTCATAAATAAATCAAAGTTCACACCCTATTCCCTGTAGGATTCGACAACCTAGTTGGGTTTTATATTGACAACGATCGCTAATACCCATTCAAGAGTGTAATCTGAGCGTTATAAAAAATGGCGCTATTTCCGGGGAATACGGTTGTAGACTTAGAATTTGTGTGCGAAAATTTGCTGATAGTTGAGTTTTCTAGATTTACGTTCGGTCGTTATTTTTGTTTGTTTGTAGGATTTTTTTTATATAGGTTATGCCAAGTACTACTCAATACTGAACCCCACCACAAAAGCAGAATGGTAGACCAACCGCTGCGGTATGAGTTTGATGATGATGATGATATAGATGGAGTAGGTGCAACGGGTGCGATCATTCCCCCTCCGTTAGCACCTGGAGAAAAGTTCAATATCAAAAGCATAATGATCCAGCTCTTAAATCTGAAGGGGTTGTCTGGAGGCCTTCCTGGGGATGACCCCAACCTGCATCTGGTTAACTTTTTCACCATTAGCAAATCCTTTGATAACCCAGGAGTAAGCCAGAGCGCTATCCAATTGAGGCTATTTCTACTATCTTTGTTCAGAGAGGCAACATTGTGGCTAAATGAGTTGACACCTGACTCTATAACCAACTGGAGGAAGTTGAGATGAGATTTCCTAGAAAGGTTCTTTCCGCCATCCAGAAAGGTATAATTGAGGGATGAGATCAACAATTTTAGATAGCTCCCAAATGAGGCTTTACATGAAACTTGGGAAAGGTTCAAGAAGAAGCTGACACAGTGTACGAACTGCAACATGACGGACATACACTTGATGGAGACTTTGTACAGAGCTTTTAACTCTGTGACAAAGCCAATGGTAGATAACCCTGCTGGTGGGTCATTTGTTGCTCTGTAATTTCAAAATACTGCTGATATGCTAAATAGGATGGCCAAACTAAGTCGGTATTGGTACACCAATGATTCTGTGGTGGAAAGTCCAACTATTCCTATTGGAATGAATGATGAACAACACAGAAGAGATGAGGAGAAGGATTAAGATATAGCCCATCTAAAGACTCAAATGGACCTGTTCACCAAGCATTTAGAGTCAGGAAGGACGGAAGAGGTAAGGGCTGTAATTATTTGAGACCATGTCGATCTGAAACCTGAAGAAGAAGCTAACTATGTTACTAATCGAGGGGGTGTCCGAGGCATTAGCCAAGGGAATCAAGGTCGGAATGGGTATGACAATCCTAATCATAGATAAAGGGAGCAAGAAAATTGGAGACGCAAAAATGATAGAAGTGGGATGTATGTTCGTGCTGGAGATCAAGAAGCGGCTGCAACTAGTTCAGGAAAGTGGTCTATGGAGGATATGATGAAAGAACTGTTAAAAGGAGTAGAGGATACCAACGCAGGATTGACCAGTATAAGGAGTGAATTTTCCACTATGAGTCAGTTGGTTAGTTCACATTCAACTTCAATTCAGCAGTTAGAGGAACAGATGAGTCAAATTTCATCAACACTAAACCAGGGAAGAAGTGTTACTTCTCTTAGATAAATGGTTCAGGATCAGAAGATAGACGGTTCATGTCTGGTGATTACCACTAGGAGTGGTAAGATATTATCTGGCCCTTCTGTGGGAAAATCTATGAACATTGAGGAAGTTGCAGAGGAACCAACAGAACAACACCCAGAGAAGTCTGAGAATCCAGATAGTTCTATTGATATGTCGGACAAGGAGAAGGAAGAGGAAGTGGTGTTGAAACCCATCCCAAGGCCACCACCTCCCTTTCCTTAATGACTGAGAAAGAAGACGGATGATGCAAAATTCAGCAAGTTCCTAGCAATGCTCAAGCAATTGACTATAAATGTTCCTTTGATCGAAGCACTTAAGCAAATTCCAGGATATGCAAAATTCATGAAAGACCTTGTTACCAATAAATGAACGGGGAGTTGTGAACTAGAAGCAGAAATCCACCATTGTAACGCTATTTCCACAAAGTCCTTGATGCAAAAAAAGTCGGATCCAGGTGCAGTAACTATTCCCTGCACAATTGGAACCATGGAATTTACTAAAGCACTATGTGATTTGGGAGCAAGCATCAACCTGATGCCTTTGACTATTTATGAAAAGTTGGGACTGGGGAGTCCCACACCTACTAACATAAGGCTGGTGATGGCCGACAGATAAGTAAAACAACCTATTGGCATTCTGTATGATGTATTGGTTAAGGTCTCAAATTTCATATTTCCTGCAAAATTCATCATTCTAGATTGTGATATGGACTTAGAGGTGCCCATAATCTTGGGTCGACCTTTCCTTGCAACCAGAAGTGTGTTGATCAATTTAAGAGCGAATGAGCTCTTGTTCAGGGTGAACGACGAAGAGGTACAATTTGATGTGGGCAAATCAATGAAGCATCATGAGGAAATGAGTGTTTTCTCAGTAGTTGATGTGTATTTTGAGGACGAACAAGATGTGGTCAGAACTGAGAAGCTTGTTATTGAACCCTTAGCCGCGATTATGATGAACTCTGATAATGAAGGCATCGAGAGGTATGAAGAGATAGTTTGTGCCCTGACTGTCCTGGGATCGTATTCTTATGCCCCTAAAAAGCTCGACCTTGATCTAGAAAATTAACAACACCACTAGCCAAGCCATCTATTGAAGCACCTCCGATATTGGAAATGAAGGAGCTACCTAGTCACTTACGGTATGTTCTTTAGGGAAAGTGGAACACGCTACCTGTTGTTATTGCAGCTGATTTGGAAGAACAATGGGTAAATGCACTTATTTTAGTACTTTAGAGGCACAAGAGGGCAATCGGATGGACCATCGCAGACATTATTGGCATTCCCCTAGGTATCTGTATGCATAAAATCCAACTAGAAGAATATTGTACTCCTACCATTAAGCATCAACGCTATCTTAACCCACCAATGCAAGAGGTGGTTAAAAAATAGATTATTAAGTGGTTGGATGCAGGAGTGGTTTACCCTATTTCTGACAGCAAGTGGGTGAGTCCAGTTCAGTGTGTACCCAAGAAAGAAGGAATGACGGTGGTTGCTAATGAGAAGAATGAGCCGATTCCACTCAAACCAGTAACCGGGTGGAGAGTCTGCATGGACTACCGTAAGTTAAACTCTTAGACGCTGAAGGACCATTTCCCAATGCCTTTTATGGTCTAAATTCTGGATCGATTGGCTAGTAGGGGGTGGTATTGCTTCTTGGATGGTTATTCTGGATATAACCAAATCTGCATTGCTCCGAAAGATCAAGAGAAGACGACGTTCACATGCACATACGACATATTTGCATTTAAGAGGATGCTGTTTGGGCTATGCAATGCACCCTCCACTTTTCAATGGTGCATGATGTCTATCTTCTCTGACATGGTAGAAGACACCATAGAGGTATTCATGGATGATTTCTCTGTTGTAGGTGATTCATTTGAAATATGTCTGGAAAATCTGAATGTGGCCTTGCAAAGATGTGTTGAATTTAATCTAGTGCTTAACTAGGAAAAATGTCATTTTATGGTAAAAGAGGGTATTGTGCTGGGCCACAAAATTTCTGAAAAAGGGATTGAATTTGATCGAGCAAAGGTTGAAGTTATCGAAAAATTACCGCCACCATTTCAGTAAAGGGAGTGCGTAGTTTTCTTGGTCATGCAGGGTTCTATCGAATATTCATAAAAGACTTCTCAAAAGTTACAAATCCACTTTGCAGGTTGTTGGAGAAGGAAGTGAAATTTCTTTTTAATGATGAATGCCTGAAGGCATTTGAGTTCCTTAAAATGAAGCTGATTGAAGCCCCCATTGTTATTGCGCCTGACTGGAAAAAACCATTTGAAATAATGTGTGATACAAGTGGGGTTGCACTGGAAGCTGTATTGGGACAAAAGAAGGATAAACTATTTCACCCGATATATTATGCCAGCAAAGCGCTGAATGGAGCACAAAAGAATTACTCAGTAACTGAACAAAAACTGCTAGAGGTGGTGTATGCTTTCGAGAAATTCAAATCCTATCTGCTCGGGACTAAAGTGGTAGTCCATACTGACCATGTGGCATTGTGGTACTTAATGGACAAGAAGGATGCTAAACCAAGGCTTATTAGATAGGTGTTGCTACTACAAGAGTTTGACTTCGAAGTCAAAGATAGGAAAAGTTATGAAAATCAGGTTGCAGATCATTTATCTAGAATGGAAGGTGAACATGAAGTCAATGATGAAACCATGTTAAATGATCAATTTCCTGATGAGGAGATCCTGGCAACTACTGTGGAATCACTGCCCTGGTACGCGAACTATGCAAACTACGTTGTGAGTGAGATTATCCCAGACAATCTTTCATTCCACCAAAGGAAGAAGTTCTTGCATGATGTAACACACTACTTCTGGGATGAGCCTTATCTTTTTTGGCGGTGTGCAGACAACATCACACGAAGATGCGTACCCGAAGTAGATGTACTGTGCATATTGGAAGCATTCCATGCTTCCCTAGTTGGGGGTCACCATACAGGTGACCGAATGGCTAGAAAGGTGTTTCAGAGTGGCTATTATTGGCCAACATTGTTTAAAGATACCTACAAGTTTGTGCAAAAATATGATCAATGTCAGCGGTAGGGATCAATATTTAAAATTCATGAAATGCCATTGACTAAGATGCTTGAAGTGGAATTATTTGATGTCTGGGGAATTGAATTCATGGGGTCGTTTGTAAGTTCTTATGGAATGGAGTATATTCTGGTTGTTGTTGACTATGTGTCTAAATGGATCGAAGTTGTTGCTTTTGCTGAGAATAAGGGAAAGAGAGTCGTTGCTTTTCTAAAAAAGAATATCTTCTCTCACTTCGGAGTACCGTGCACTATCATAAGTGATGGAGGATCTCACTTTTGCAACAAATTATTTTGAGCAGCCCTGGAAAAATATGGAGTGAAATAACACAAAGTGGCTACTCCATACCACCCATAAACCAGTGGGCACGTAGAGGTGTCAAATCGTAAAGTTAAGGCCATCCTATCTAAGACAGTCAATGCTAGCCGAAAAGACTGGTCCCAAAAACTTGATGATTCCTTGTGGTCATACCGAGCTACTTTTAAGACACCCATTAGTATGTCACCATTTCAGCTGGTCTATGGAAAAGCATGTCATTTGTCAATAGAGCTGGAACACAAGGCTTTATGGGTGCTCAAGAGGTTGAATTTGAATTAGAAGGAAGCAGCAGAGATGCGACTGGGGAAACTGAATGAAATGGATGAATTTCATCTCAGGGCATATGAACAAGCAGATTTGTATAAAGAAAAAATAAAAAAGTACCATGACTGGAAAATAGAGAAACAAGATTTCAAAAAGGGGACTTGGTGCTTCTGTTTAATTCTAGGCTCAAATTGTTCCCAGGGAAGCTGAAATCTAAGTGGTCAGGTCCTTTTAAGGTAAATCAAGTACACTCATCCGGAGTGGTGGAACTTGAAAATGAAGATGGTAGTACATTTAAGGTAAATAGGCAATGGGTCAAGCTTTACATTAGCCCAAAAGAATCAGTGAAAAGCATCACCATCAGCTGTCTCGATGAAGTCTGAGGTAATCGAGACACGTGAGTCATGCCGCGACATTAAATCAAGCGTTGCATGGGAGACAACCCATGATCCCTAAAAACAAACTAGTCCAGGTGTACTCTAACTCTTAACCTAGTCTTTTGCCTTAGTTATAAGTTGAGGGTGGCTGGTATTCTGTTGTTGTAAAATAGTTTTTTTTTTTAAAAGGGGGGGTACAAAAGGCAGTGGCATGTTTTGCTCACCACTTAACCATCCTTCTAATGCCTTGCTTGATAAACTGTGCAGATTACATTTACTTGTGACCATTGTTGCTCTTGTTGTGGCATTAATTATAGTTGTTTGATGATCATTAATGAACAATGGCATAAACTAGATAAGTGGTAATATGTGATATGCTTGTGTGCCAGGTGTGTGTGAGCTATTACTTATTTCCCTCTAGATGCCAAATCCAGAACTTTCTTGGTTAGTCTTGCCATGATCTTGAGATAGGAGTTAGGATAGGATCATAGGCCATCGTTGATTAATTCTCTTTTAGCCTAAATATCCTTCCCTGTATGTCTAACACCCTTTTGATCCCTGTTTAGAGCTCAGTTTAACCATTTCTTTTGTATGACACCTTTCACCTTCCCATTGATATCTCAATAAACATATTTACCCCTAGGCTTCCTTGGACATTGAGCACCTTGATTTAGGGAAACAGCCTAAGTTGAGGGTGGCTACCATAGAGGTGCATGGTGTAAAATGAGGAGCATGAAGAAGGGTGGATTAAAAGAGAATAAACTAGAGCTGGGTGCTATTAATGCTAATAATGTTTAAAAAAGGGGTTGTTACAGCACCCAACTTGAATGTGGATAATCAAAAGAAGAGAAGCAACGAAAGAGGATCATTAGTGAGTCCAAGAATGAAGTATAGTGTCAAGGAAGAATAATCACTCTAAATAACCTTGAGTACCATACCATCCCCAAACAACAATAAAAGCCTAAAAGAAGTCCTATAGTGATCCTGAATGGCCTATCTGAGGTCTGGTAATGAAAATAAAGGCAAGCCTATGATACTTGGTCTACTTTTAATGGAACTTTCTTGTGAGAGTAAAAGTCTTGTGATAAACCCCAATTTGTATGGCTGGACTTCTCGTATGAGGAGAAGGGGATTTCGTTGTTGTGAGGGCACACGAGTATCGTCACTAACTACTTGCTTGTTTATAAAATGTGGTATTGATATATGAATGGTTATCGTGGCCAAAAATTAATGCTGCCACTTGATTTCTTTGTGTTACAATACTGTTTTCAATGATATGCCCAGTGGTTTGACTTTGAAAGAATAAATTTGTGTTGAGCTATGGGTGATGAATGTGATATGTTCTTTCTTACTTAGATTAAGTTGCTTAAGGACAAACAATTACTTTAAGTTGAGGGTGTTGATGTGTGCGCAATAGCGAACACATTTAAGGCCTATAACCCAGAGTAATTGCGAAGTCTTAAGCAACTTTAATTATTTTTGATTGCTTTTACTATTGTAATGCAGACATAAGTGATCGAGGAGGAAGGCATAGAAAGGAAGAAGAAATCAGCTGAAATCTAGTGCAAATGAGCTATAGTGAAGTTGACGCCCTTTTTGACGCACCGTCAGAACATATGACATACTGTCAATGTCACCGTCAAGTTAGACAGAACCTGAAAAAATTGGGATAAAATGTGACGATGTTTGGAATGTGCCATCAACAATGGGATAGGCCGTCAAAGTGGCCGTCAACTGAGGCAGATTATGCTGATTCCCAGTGAAAATGTTATGACATTTTTCACGGGCCGTCACATATTTAACACGTCATCAGATTCGCCGTTAGAAAGATCAGAAGATAGTAATTCACTGGAAACCTTGATGGCATACTGAACACGCCGTCATCGTCAAGAATGCCGTCACCTATCCCGTAGAAAATATTAAATATTAATTTTATTTCCTTATTTAGGGTTGACTATAAAAAGACCTATGAGGATGATCTGTTATTATCTATCATACATTAACCTAGGGAAGGGAGGCACGTAATATTTCTCTCTTACATCAATTATTCTACTTGTTTTTATCAACTATTTTTGGGTTTCTACCTGGTGATTCAATCGAAGAAACTACTTGTTGTTTTTCATCTAATCGTAAGTTATCCTTATCATTATGAATTTAACTTGTGAGTTCGTTCATCAAATCATGAGAGGCTAATTCTATTAGATGGGGTTATGGGATCCATGGATTAGGGTTTGATATGATGCTAGGTGTTTAATGGATTCAAAGAGTAGTAGAACATCTTGAAATTATGTTGTTTGAACTGATATCTAGTGGTTGCAAACATTAGATTATGCCTTAGGTTTTATTTTCTTCTAACGAAGAAATAGATTAGAGGATGTGAATTATCAATAGGGACTCGAAAGCTACCAATCTTCTATTTAATGATTAATACCATAACTGGATTAATCTACCTGAGATAACATCCTATTGGAAATAGATAAGTTATCTATGTTCGAGAGAATTAGATAATAAATTGTTTGGTGAGGTTGAGAGATAAATCAGATAGTATAATCGTCAGGGATATTCTGCTGTTCTACTCATTTCGAGAATCTCTAGCATTACCTAGTATCTGTCAATTCTCGAAACCCTTGGTGAACATAGCTCTGGTTTCCCATTTATCTTTATTACAAACACTGAAGTATTGAAAGTGATATTTAACACACTGTGAACTTAAACCGCCATCTTTCAGAAATAGTAAACTACCAGTAAAGTCTTTCGTAAACAAATTAAAGTTCACACCCTATTCCCTGTGGGATTCGACCCTAACCTAGTTGGGTTTTATATTGACAACGATCGCTTACACCCATTCAAGAGTGTAATTTGAGCATTATCACTAGGTGAATTAATGGATAATGATATATTGACCCCCCCCCCCCCCCCAGATAGTGACTAATGGCTTATAGCCATGATATTAGGCCTATAGAGAAGTTATTTTCTCTAAGTTATGATATTGGGCCTATAGTGATGTTATTTTCTCTTAGATATGATATTGGGACTATAGAGTGTTAATTCCCCTTAGATATGATATTGGTCTTTTAGAGATGTTATTCCTCTTAGATATGTTATTTTGTCTTTAGAGATGACATTCCTCTTAGATGTGATATATGGCCTAAAGAGTTGATATTCCTCTTATATATGATAATTGGCCTAGAGAGGTGATATTCCTTATAGTCATGATGTATGACCTATAGATGTGAGACGCCTCCTAGATGTGAGATGCCTCCTCCGTGTGAGATGATTATATATGCTACGACTCATAAATATGATTGTAGATATGAGTTTCAGATATGTTTATGCGCCTAAGGTTGTGATTATGATGTTTTGATTATTCCGAACACATTATTGGGCCAAATGTCCAGTTATGATATGAGTTGAATATTCGGGAGGTAATTATCCTTTTAAAGGATGTGTTTATAGTGTATGAATATATATATATATGTTTATACACCCATCTCGTTGGCATGGGATGGGGGAAAATACGGTATGATGCTTATGATTCCATTGATTGAATACTAGTGATGGTATGCATAGATTCGGTACGTTCACAGTTATTACATTAGTAATTGGTGTGATCCTAGCTGACATAGGACCTTATCACTATTTTTCCTAAATAAGGTTAAAACCCACCTTTAACCATTAAAATGGAATTCTCTACAATAATAATTGCCCAACTTAATATATAACTTATTTATAAAAGAAGTTAATAATTGATGTTTTGAGGATTTGACCGAGACGATTTCCAATCCATGATTTGATACTATTATTTACTCTGATCGTGCATTTCTCCCCTTTATACACTTCATAAAGATTTAGTTCTGAAATTACTCCAGATAATGAATTTACGAACCTACACTCTTTTAGCCATGACTTGAGTCAGTGCACGTATTATAGATACTGATGGATAATGTGATCTTGATGATGAGCGACAAATCATGAAAATATAATCTACCTTGTTTCTCTTTTCATAATTATTTACTTTAGTCCTAGTGGGTCCTATTCTTTAATTTAGTCCTCGTGGGGGTTGCACTTTACTTTACACCTCGTGGTACTCACTCTCTATTATTGATATTGATTTAGATATTATAATTATGTGAAGCCAGAAGATATTATGATGATTTGATGGTGTTCGGCAAGGCCGGAGGATATTATGATGATGTTATAATGCCCGACAAGGTTGAAGGATATTATGATGATGTGATTGTGCCTGGTAAGGTCAGAGGATGATTATATTGATTGTGCACCTTTCATTCATTCTTGTATGTGCATTATTTATCACCAGTATGCACCTATGTCTATCAACCGATATGGAATAGTTGCATAGATATGGGTGATGACTATGCCTTGTGTTGTTGTATATTAATTTAACTTTTCAAGCCTGGGGTAGTAGGGCTACACATAGGATCGGCTAGGTAATTGGTTGTTTAAAATAGCTGGTTACTCACGTTGTTGTTCATATATTATCATTGTTATAATCATTATTATGTCTAGTTTATGACATATTGGTCATTCATTCAGTATCGATATTTAAGGTATATTTCTAGCCTATTCTATTTTACGATCACATTATTATGTATGTTTATCTCATGTTTAGACATATGGATTAGAAACTCTGAGCATGATAGTACTAGATCCTAATAGGATTACAATGACGCATTAAAAGTGAAGACGTGATGAATTAGGTTATGCCTTGAGTTGATTTCATATCTATAATATATTAAATGTGTGAAAGGTCTTAAAAATATTGTTTGAACTTTTTACCCTTCATTAAAACTCTTTGCTTTAGATAAAATCGTCTTTTGACTATTTTTCTTAATATTTAAAAAAGAAAAATTAATTAAATATATTTATGGTAAAACCTTTTCTTATTAGAAGTCATCAGAATTAATGACAACTAATACTTTTTTCATTAAGAATTTTAAATAAACTAAATTTAATTTTAAGAAGATTTGAAAAATCTAGAAATAAATATAAAAGCATTAAATAAGAAAATTTAAGAAGTACCAAATTTTTAAAAGGTTTAAATACGTAATAAGAATGTAATCAATGATTTTATAAATATTTGACTTTAAAAATAAGAAAAAAAAATTAAATATAGAAAAAAATTTGTATGGTTCAAATTGATGTATCTCTCTTAGCCTCTGGAATCAAGGGAAAAAGGTACTGCATGGAAAAAAAATAATAATCCATTAACCACTTGAAAATTCGGGTGGTAAAATATATATGTACTTACACTAAAATATATGTTTATATTTAAAATATTATATTAAAGTATGAAGAATCTTTGAAAAGTGACTTGAACTTTTTACACTTTATTAAAAAACTCCACAATAGATAAAATTATTTAATTTTAAATAATCAAACTTACACGTGCGAGGCATGTGTGGTTAAACTAGTATATATATATGTATGTATGTGTAACACATACATATATACACACACACACATACATATATAGCTATGGAACTACCGTATATCCCTT
This sequence comes from Capsicum pubescens, assembly GCA_030864215.1. NCBI lineage: Eukaryota > Viridiplantae > Streptophyta > Magnoliopsida > Solanales > Solanaceae > Capsicum > Capsicum pubescens. The sequence continues at coordinate 89,628,754 of CM061549.1, read as the reverse complement.
TCTTCAATTGTTCATATTGTATACTCATTCTTTGTCCTTGTATATTTATATGTATCTTTCTTCTACTTGTACTTTGCATATTGGCCAATGATATACGATACAATATCGAGATTCATGAATATGACTAGAATAGGATAGTTCATGCTTGTTACTTCCTTATCCATAATATGTTAGTCTCTTAGATATAAATAGGATAATTTATCCTTATTACCTTATTGGTTGTATTATATGGATGTTGGATATTTGAGTGTAGTTTTCATTCTATTTATATGTTATATATATCTGCTTTATCTTTTGTGCTCAGTTGGTAGTTGCCTACTAAGTACCATTTGTTTCGTACTCATACTACACTTCTACGGCCGACAGATCATAGTATAGGTTAGCTCCATTGATGTGTGCATCGTATGGAGCATCCATGATTCATAGGCATAGAGTGAGCTCCTACCATTCGTAGTATTACTTATCTCTCCCTTATTTATTAGACTAGTCCCTATGTTGTACTCAGAGATTAGTTGTATCAGTATATTTATTTGTATTTCACTCTTGTACTCTTGTTATATTAGAAGCTCTTGTACTGATACCACCAGGTTTTGGGATCATATTATGTAATTGATTCTTTATTCCATCTATTCAACAAATTTTTTTCTTTATATATTTGGTAGTCCGTTACTAGACGTTCCGAACTATGGGTTGGGTTGCCTACTGGTGGGTTATAGTAGGCACCATCATGACCTAAGAAATTGGGTTGTGACAAAATACCTAAGTTGGGGTTAATGTGATATTATTGCTATTGAACTTGAATATTTCACTCTATTGGTATATTTCTCAAACATAATCATGATGGGTTGATATATTGAATGGATTCTGGACTCACGTGTACATTATTGAATGGATTTAAGATCTTCATATTGGACTGGTTGTGGCAATTAAATCCTTATATCATTCATACATTCATGAGATATTGATACCACTATGGAAAATACTAATTTTTAACAAAAATGATATATTTTTACAAAACCCTCTACCGTAGCCCACTATTGGAGAGGAGATATGTATATTGAGATTGAGTATTGAGATAGTATATAGGTTACGAACCCCCCATGGATCCTACTAAAAGCGTTAAGGCTCAGTAGGTGTATACAGAGGTTATGCTATAACCTTGATCATATGATATCATCTTCATCATTATCATCCTCATTCATTTCATTCATTTATATATTTTCAGTGTTGTGTTTATGTATGTAAGATGATGCATGCCTATTATATCTCTTTTATGTACCTATTTTTTGCTTATGTGCTTGTAATACCCCAAAAGTTCAGACATTTTAGGATCATGCTTCAAACTCATGAGTAATAAAAAATTTAGTGCTTTGGTAGTGTTATGATTAAGGCTGATTCATATTAAGACCTCAAAAGTGTCCTAGTTAAGAGACGAATCAAAACATTTCCTTACCGATTGAATTCTTGAGAAGGATATTGGTATAGTTAACTTTAAATGATCATATCTCTCGTTATGCTATGAATTTCTGAGCTCATGACCTACCAAAAGATATATAATTGAATTATCTTTCCAACGATACCAATTTCTCCTAAATTCGATATCGGAGCAATGAGTTATGCCCATTTTACTCCAGCATGTCAGGCTGGGAAACTGAGTGACGACATTGTGATAAGCTGTCACAAACGTGATGACTTATCACCAATGTCGTCATCCCTGGGTAGATTTCCACTCCCAGTGATGAAATTTTGTGATAACTCATCACGCCCATGATGGATTATCACCAATGTCGTCAACCTTAACCAGAAAATCAAGATTTCACCCTTTTGTGATGACATTTCGTGACGACTTATCACCATCTTGACGACTTATCATGAATGTCTTCACCCTTAGATTTTCAGCAATTGGGAAGCGGTTTACTAAGGGTACTTTGGTGTTTTTACTTCACTTCTCACGACTTATAACCCTCAAGGAGCGTATTATCTTCCATTCTCTTTTGTTAAACATCTAAAAAAGCTCTCTCATACACTCTCAACCACAAGATTAGGATTTTCTCTCAAGATCATCTCCTCAAGAGAAATAACATTCTCTCCTAAAAGGGGTTAAACCATAGTCAATAAAAATCAGGAGCAAGCCTAAGGATTACTTCAAGAACCTTCAGAAACATTAGATCTCTTTAAAGATTCAATAACTAAGGTATGCGTAATGTTCATCCATGGATCCCTTTCATCCATGGAGCTCAAGAATCATGCTTTAAATTATAAATTATGATTTTTTTGTTGTTTTATGACTATATTCATGTTAATGATTGTTGTTTGGATTCAAGGTTGTATCTTGGTGCGTTTTTCATGAAGCATGTGAGTAGGTTAGTTGAAACCCATGAATTTTGGATGGATTAAGATTGTCAAATTGATAAGTACACCTATGCTAAAAGTTGTGCATGTAAGGTATTTGATAAAATGCCAAGAATGATAGAATGCATGTTTTTATGACTTAATAGTGCTTAAACTACAAGCCCATATTCTATTCTTTATGACTCCACATGAACTCCACGTTACTGTTGTATGTTATTGTTGTGATATGGAATGAGCATGATATTGAAGCAACGTGAGTATATACATGTTGTGTGCATCCCCTTCCATGTATAAGATGTTGAGAACAAAGTGTAGGCTGAAATCCCCTACTTATGATATTGTGAATTATGGACTCTATTCTTATGATCAAGTCAGTCATGTGTGTCAGTTTCCTTCTATCGAGTCCTGGGGGTACTTGTACTCAAAAAATATAGTTGTGTTCCTAGAGCCATGTCATTTTATCATAATACTCTCAGTCAAGCCATGATCTATAGAACTCAGACAGTCATGTGACTCAGGAAATCTCAGAAATCTCATGACCTCAGTTAGTTCTCAGATAATAGTACTATTCCGTCAGTCAACAGAAGTCAGTTACTCAGTCCATGTACAGTCAGTTAATCATGTTCAATCTCTTCACATGGAAGTAGAAGTTAGCACCGAGTGAACCCAAGGATGGGAACTCACTTGCCAGATAAGGGTGTGATTCTTAGCAGTTATCCTTGTGTTCCAGAACTACGTATCCAGCGTAGGTTGAGACATCTTAACCTGTCAGATTAGTGTTGATGAGGTTATTTGACCTGTTAGACTAGGGTCCCACCATTCTCACTAGAGTAACCTGCCAGATAAGGGTCACTCACAGCTTGTCCTTACCAGTGGCGCGGTATTGACACCCTTCCAATCAGATTACAGATTGGACCCCAGTTCAGCTATTATAGAGTATTTGGGGTATTTTGGTTAAACAACTACCTCCTAAAGTTTCAGTCTCAATATCAGTAAAAGAACTCAGATAGTTCTTCAGATTTTAGTATATCAAGACTGTCAGATATAGTCAATTCAATAATAGTACGGAACTCAGGTAGTTCCATCAGATTCAGGACTGTCAGACACAATCATCCATGTTAGCAGAAATCTAGTATTAGTCATGTTAGATATAAATAAACCGTGTATTAGCATACAGATCTAGATATCACATATTCACGATCTCTGTTACTATGTATGCATGTTTACACTCTCACATTCATTTTAGTCATTCAGTTAGCACTACTCATGCATGTAAGCCCTTTTGCATATAGCCTACCTCACTCGTATACTCATTACTTTTAGTTGTACTGATGTATTTGCGCTATGGTTATTTCTTTTATGTTATTCCATAGGTTCAGAGCTACGAGTTCCAAATCACCAGTAGCAGTCGTATTTCAGTATACTGAGTTGCAGTAAGTCCTCTTCATTCGAGGACGATATGATTTGACTTTATTTATTTTCTTCGGTTATCTTTCTGTTTACGGAGTTAGTTGGAGACATATTCCTTCAACTCCTTACTCAGAAAGTATTTAAAGGCTTTCAGATTTAGTTCAGATTTGTTTCAGACTTCAGTTGTTTTGGGTATTTATTACACCATATAGATTTTATGATTTGTCAGATATTTTATTCAGTTGAACCTTATGGCCTATTGTTTATGTTTTCCGCATTTTACATGTATATTATGCAGTGTACAGTTACAGATATTTGTCATGGGTTAGCTTGTGTTCCTTCAGAGTCATAAGCACCGTGTAGCATTCCGGTTCAGAAAATTGGGGTGTTACAAACTTGGTATCAGAGCCTAAGGTTCAGTAGAGTCCTAGGAAGTCTGAAAGCCGCATCTAGTAGAGTTATGTACATGGGTGTATTGCGCGCCACATTTATGTGTAGGAGGCTATAAGATGTTTTAGAAACAGTTCCCTTATTTCAGTATTTAGGTCATTCTAGTGATCATGATCTCAAGTTAAACTTTCAGTCTAATTTGTTCTTCTCTTATTTCAGAACATGCCTTCAAAGAGAAGAAACCAGCCAGCTCCTCAGCCCGAAGATCATTTGGGCAAACATATTTCTCATGCGGAGTTTAGGGCCACATTCACCACACTTAATCAGTCTGTGGCTGTCCAAAATGAACATCCACTAGATATTATGTCCAATCCAGTGGCCAACTCAGCCGCAGCTAGGATTCGGGACTTCACCCGAATGAACCCTCCATCTTTCATTGGGTTTAAGTCTGATGAAGACCCCTAGGAATTCATTGACCAAATCCATAACGTCATAGATATCATGGGAGTTACTTCTTGTCAGAGTGTCGAGTTAGCCGCATACCAATTACAGGATGTTTCTCACACTTGGTACAAATAGTGGAAGTCTGAGAGGTTAGAGGATGTAGGTCCTATAGAGTGGGAGGAATTTGTCACGGCTTTCTTAGACAGATTCTTTCCCCAAGAGCTGAGGGAGGCAAAATTTCTAGAGTTCATCAACCTCAAGCAGGGAAATATGATAGTTAAAGAGTACTCTCTTAGATTTACTCAGTTATCCAGATATGCCCCTCATGTGATTACAGACAATAGAGCTAAGATGAGCAAGTTTATGTCAGGGGTGAATGATAGTGTGGTAAATAAGTGTAGGTCTACGATGCTGAACAATGATTTTATTTTAGCCAGGCTCATCACCCAAGCTCAGAAAATAGAGGAGGAGAAGATTAGAACTAGGGAGAGGCAGAACAAGAGAGAAAGGTCAGGCAGTTTCAGTTTTTCTCAACCCAAATCAAAAGGAAGAAACCGTTCACAGTTTCTTCCTAAGCCAGCAGTTCCAGCTCCTTCTTCTTCTAGTGCCCCAGTGACAAAATTCAAAGACGACAATCAATATCGAGCACCAAGTTTTAAGTCTCAGGGCAGTGTCAGCAGTGCCCGAACTAACCCCCTGTGTCAGACTTGTGGTAAGAACCACAAGGGTACCTGTAGAGCTGGTATCGATGTTTGTTTTGATTGTGTAGGTCACAGGGTTAGAGAGTCTCCGCAGTTAGGCCTGCAGGGTCAGCAGAATCATTCCACAGCCCAGTCCGGTAGCCTAAATCAGCAGGGTGCCACTTCTAATGCTACTAGTGGGCGCCCAAATAGACTCTATGCTCTTCAGACCCGACAGTATCAGGAAAATTCTCTTTATGTCATTATTGGTATGTTGCATATTTTCCATGTTAATGTTTATGCTTTGCTAGATCCAGGTGCATCCTTGTCTTTTGTTACTCCTTATATAGCAGGCAATTTTGGAATCAGTCCCGAAACTTTAGCAGAGTCCTTTTAAGTCTCTATCCCAGTGGTTAAAACCATCATAGCTCGGTGAGTATACAGGAACTGCCCGAGTATAATATTTTAGAAAGCCACATCAGCAGATTTAGTTGAGTTAGAGATGACTGATTTTGATGTCATTCTCGGTACGAATTGGCTTCATTCCTTCTATGCCACAGTCGACTGCAGAAATAGGATAGTTCAATTTCAGTTTCCAAATGAGTCCATCCTAGAGTGGAAGGGTAATACTTCATCTTTCATGTGTCAGCTTGTTTTCTACCTTTGGGCAAGGAAAATGATATCTAAGGGATGTGTTTATCTTTTATTTTATGTTAAAGACTCTGGTTTTGAATTTCCCACTCTCGAATAAGTCCCAGTTGTAAATAAGTATTCAGATATGTTTTTCGAAGATCTTCCAGGCATTCCTGCCGAAAGGGAAATAGACTTCGCCATTGACATTATTCTAAATACTCAGCCTATTTTTATTCCGCCATACAGAATGGCACCAGCAGAACTCAGAGAACTGAAAGAACAGTTGAAGGATCTCTTAGATAAGGGATTCATTAGACCCATCATTTCCCCATGGGGTGCACCAGTCTTATTCGTGAGTAAGAAAGACGATTCTCACAGGATGTGCATTGATTACCGTCAGCTCAATAAAGTCATGGTCAAGAACAAGTATCCTTTTCCTATGATAGATGATTTGTTTGATCAACTTCAGGGTGCCAGTTATTTCTCCAAGATAGACCTTAGATCAGGCTATCATCAACTCAAAGTTAGAGAATGTAACATCCCAAAGACAGCTTTCCGTACACGGTATGGTCATTTTGAGTTTCTAGTCATGTCCTTTGGCCTTACTAATGGCCCAGCCACTTTCATCGACTTGATGAACCGTGTGTTCAACCAGTACTTGGACATGTTTGTCATAGTATTCATAGATGATATCCTGGTCTATTTCCACACAGAGCGCGATCATGCAGACCATATCAGAATTGTTCTTCAGACCCTCAGACATCACCAGCTATTCGCCAAATTTAGTAAGTGCGAGTTTTGGCTAATGTCAGTAGCATTCCTTAGCCATATTGTTTTCGGTGTTGGCATTAGAGTAGATCCTCAGAAGACCAAAGCAGTAAGAAACTGGCCTCGCCCTATCTCTCTATCAGATATCAGGAGTTTCTTAGGTTTAGCTAGATATTACAGATGGTTTGTTGAAGGACTTTCTTCTATTGCATCCCCTATGTCCAGATTGACTCAAAAGAAGGTCAAGTTTCAGTGGTCAGATTCTTGTGAGAAGAATTTTCAGGAGTTAAAGACTCAACTCACCTCAGCTCTAGTTCTAGCTCTTCCATATAGTTCAGATGGGTTCGTAGTGTATTATGACGCATCCAAAGTGGGTCTAGGTTGTGTTCTCATGCAGTATGGTAAGGTCATAGCCTACGCCTCCAGACAGTTAAATCCCCATGAGAATAATTATCCTACTTTTGATCTTGAGTTAGCAGCCATAGTATTTGCCTTAAAGATTTGGAGGCATTATCTATACGGAGTTCATGTAGATGTCTTCACAGATCATAAGAGTCTTTAGTATGTCCTTTCCCAGAAAGATCTCAATCTTCGTCAGAGAAGGTGGTTAGAGATCTTGAAGAATTATGATATGAGTGTCCTTTACCATCTGGGAAAGGCCAACATTGTGGACAACGCTCTTAGTAGAATCTCAATGGGTAGTGTTTCTCACATTGAGGATAGCAAAAATAACATAGCTCAGGAAATTCATCAGCTTGCTAGACTAGGTGTTTGCTTAATCGATTCTTCAGAGGGTGGTGTATGTGTTCGGAGTAGTTCAAAATTTCTCTAGATTCCAAGATGAAAGAAAAGAAAGACAGGTATCCTAGACTTGTCAAGCTAAAAGAGTCAATCAGAGATCAGGAAGTCAAGGTTTTCTCCCAAGGGGGAGATGGAGTTCTTAGTTGTCAGGGTCATCTCTGTGTTCTAGATGTGGATGACTTGAGGCAGTGGGTTTTTGCAGAGGCACATGGTGCACGATACTCTATTCATCTATGGGCCACTAAGATGTACCGTGACTTGTGGGAGATCTATTAGTGGAGTGGGATGAAGAGAGATATTGCAAATTTTGTGGCTAAGTGCTCTATATGTTAGTAGGTTAAGATAGAGCATGAGAAGACTAGTGGTTCCATGCAAGAGTTCACTATTCCTACTTGGAAGTGGGAAGAAGTGAACATGGACTTTGTGATGGGTTTTCCTCGAAATCGTCATCAGCACGATTTAGTTTGGGTCATTGTAGACAGAATGACCAAGTCAGCTCATTTTTTTCCAGTCCGTACCTCTTATTCAATCAAGGATTATGCCAAACTCTACATCAAGGAGTTGGTAAGATTACACGGTGTTCCACTATCTATTATCTCAGACAGAGGTACCCAATTCACCTCTCACTTCTGGAAAGCATTCCAAAAGGGTCTTGGTACCCAATTTTATCTCAGTACAACTTTTCATCCTCAGATAGATGGTCAAGCAGAAAGGACCATTCAGACTCTAAAAGATATGCTAAGGGCGTGTGCAATTGATTTCAAGGGAAGTTGAGATGACGACTTGCCTTTGATTGAGTTTGCATACAACAATAGCTATTATTTTATATCCAGATGGCTCCGTTCTAAGCTCTCTATGGTAGGAGGTGCAGATCACCAATCGGTTGGTTCGAAGTTAGTGAGGCCTCAGTCATAGGTCTTGACTTAGTGTTTGATGCCTCAGAGAAGGTTTAGTTAATCAGATGACTTCGGGCTACTCAGAGCCGACAGAAGTCTTATGCAGACGTTCGTAGAAAGGATCTTGAATTCGAGGTTGATAATTTTGTCTATATCAAGATCTCTCCTATGAAGGGGGTGAAGATATTCGGCAAGAAGGGAAAGCTCAGTCCCCGATATGTCCATTCTTTCAAAATTCTCAATCATTTGGGCAAGGTAGCTTATGAGGTCGAATTGCCTCCAGATCTAACTTCAGTTCATCCAGTCTTCCATGTCTCTTTTCTCAAGAAGTGAATAGGTGACCCTTCAGTTGTAGTCCCTACTCTGAGCATGGATATCCATAACTTCCTCTCTTATGAAGAGATTCCGATCGTAATTCTAGACTATCAAACTCGTAGACTGGGGAAAAAAAGTCCCTCTAGTCAAAGTTCTTTGGTGAAACCAATCCATTGAGGGAGCTACTTGGGGAGCAGAAACAGATATGCGTACCAAGTATCCTTACCTCTTATCCGCCAATTCAGATCAAGCTCAAGGTAATATTTCTCCTTAAGCTTATTTAGTTTCATTTTCAGGATTCCATTTATGAATTTGGTACTAAATAGAATTGCATTCGGTCATGCATACATGTAACAGTTTAGTCACATAATCATGCATCAGATATGCATGAGTTCAGCTCGTCAGTTATGCATCAGATATACATGTTCAGTATGTTCAGATATATTAAGTTTATTATTTAGGTCAGTCATGTCATTCATATTTTAGATGTTGCATCCCTTAAGTAAGGCCAGTACATTAGTAATCTCAGCTTAGTCAGTCCCATTTGAGGACGAATGTTCCCAAGGGGGGATATTATAATACCCCAAAAGTTTAGACATTTTAGGATAATGCTTCAAACTCACGAGTAATAAAAATTTTAAGTTATTTGGTAGTGTTATTATCAATTTTAATTCATATTAAGGCCTCAAAAGTGTCCTAGTAAAAAGACGAATCAAAACATTTCCTTACCGATTGAATTCTTGAGAAGGATATTGGTATAGTCAACTTTAGATGAGTATATCTCTCGTTATTCTATGAATTATTGAACTCATAACCCACCAAGAGATAGATAATTGAATTATATTTCCAATGATACCAATTTCGCTTAAATCCGATATTGGAGCAAGGAGTTATGCCCATTTTACTCCAGTATGTCAGGCTGGAAAACTGAGTGACGATATTCGTGATAAGCTGTCACAAGCATGATGACTTATCACCAATGTCGTCAGCCCTGGGAAGATTTACACCCCCAGTGACGAAATTTTGTGATAAGTCATCACGCCCGTGACAGCTTATCACCAATGTCGTCAACCTTAACAAAAAAATCAAGATTTTCACCATTTTGTGACGATATTTTGTGATGACTTATCACCAGCTTGATGACTTGTCACGAATGTCATCAGCCTTAGATTTTCAGCAACTAGGAAGCGGCTTAGTAAGGGTATTTTGGTCTTTTTCCTTCACTTCTCACGACTTATAACCCTCAAGGAGTGTATTATCTTCCATTCTCTTTAGTTAAACATCTAAAAAGCTCTCTCATACACTCTCAACCACAAGATTAGGGTTTCCTCTCAAGATCATCTCCTCAAGAGAAAGAACATTCTCTTCCAAAAGGGGTTAAACCCTAGTAAACAAAAATCAAGAGCAAGCCTAAGGATTACTTCAAGAACCTTCAAACACATTAGATCTCTTTTAAGATTCAATCACTAAGGTATGCGTAGTGTTCATCCATGGATCCCTTCATCCTTGGAGCTCAAGAATCATGTTTTAAATTATAAATTGTGATTTCCTTATTGTGTTATGACTATATATATGTTGATGATTGTTTTTTGGATTCAATGTTGTATCTTGATATGTTTTTCATGAAGCATGTGAGTAGGTTAGTTGAAACCCATGAATTTTGGATGGATTAAGATTGTCAAATTGATAAGTACACCTATGCCCAAAGTTGTGCATGTCAAGTATTTGATAAAATTCCAAGAATGATAGAATCCATGTTTTTATGACTTTATAGAGGTTAAATGACAAGCCCAAGTTCTATTCTTTATGACTCCATATAAAGTCTATGTTATTGTTGTGTGTTATTGTTGTGATCTGGAATGAGCATGACATTGAAGCAACACGAGTATATACATATTGTACGCAACCCCTTCCATGTATAAGATATTGAGAACTAAGTGTAGTATGAAATCCCCTACTTATGATATTGTGAATTGTGGACTCTATTATTATGATGAAGTCAGTCATGTGTGTCAGTTTCCTTCCATCTAGTCCTTGGAGTACTTGTACCCAAAAAATATAGTTGTGTGCCTAGAGCCATGTCATGTTATCATGATACTCTCAGTCAAGCCATGATCTATAGAACTCAAACACTCATGTGACTTAGGAAATCTCAAAAATCTCATGATCTCAGTTAATTCTCAGATAATAGTACTATTCCCTCAGTCAACAGAAGTCAGTTACTCAGTCCATGTACAGTCAGTTAATCATGTTCAATATCTTTATATGGGAGTAGAAGTTAGCACTGAACGAACCCAAGGATGGGAGCTCACCTGCCAGATAAGGGTGTGATTCTTAACAGTCATCCTTGTGTTCCAGAACTACATAGCTATCATAGGTTGACACATCTTAACCTGTCAAATTAGGGTTGATGAGGTGAGCTGACCTGTCAGACTAGGGTCCCACCATTCTCATTAGAGTAACCTGCCAGATAAGGGTCACTCATATCTTGTCCTTACCAGTGGCGCGGTATTGACACCCTTCCAATCAGGGCACAAATAGGACCCCAGCTCAGCTATTATAGCGCATTTGGAGTATGTCGGTTAAACAACTACCTCCTACAGTTTCAGTCTCAGTCTTAGTAAAAGAACTTAGATAGTTCTTTAGATTTTAGTATACCAGGACTGTCAGATATAGTCAATTCAATTATAGTACGGAACTGAGGTAGTTCTATCAGATTCAGGATAGGCAGACATAATCATCCATGTTAGCAAAAATCCCAGTAATAGTCATGTTAGATATCAATAAACCATGTATTAGCGTACATATTTAGATATCATGTATTCACGATCTCAGTTACTATATATACATGTTTGCACTCTCATGTTCATTTTAGTCATTCAGTTAGCACTGTTCATGCATGTAAGCCCTTTTGTATATAGCCTACCTCACTCGTATACTCAGTACTTTCAGTTGTACTTACACATTTTTGCTATGGTTTTTTCTTTTAGGTTACACCATAGGTTCAGAGCTATGAGTTCCAAATTAGCAGTAGCAGTCGTATTTTAGTATACAGAGTTGCAGTGAGTCCTCTTCATTCGAGGACGATATCATTTGACTTTATTTATTTTCTTTGGTTATCTTTTAATTTATAGAGTTAGTTGGACACATGTTCCTTCAACTTCTTACTCAAATAGTATTTAGAGGCTTTTAGATCTAGTTCAGATTTGTTTTAGACTTCAGTTGTTTTGTGTATCTGTTACCCCATATGAATTTTATGATTTGTCACATATTTTATTCAGTTGAACCTTATGGCCTATTGTTTATGTTTTCCACATTTTACATGTATATTATGCAGTGTACAGATGCAGATATCGGTCATGGTTTAGCTTGTAGTCCTTCGGGGTCATAAGCACCGTGTAGCATTCTGGTTTAGAAAATTGGGGTGTTACAAACTTGGTATCAGAGCCTAAGGTTTAATAGAGTCCTAGGAAGTCTGAAATCCGCATCTAGTAGAGGCTTGTACATGGGTGTATGGCGCACCACATTTATGTGCAGGAGGCTATAAGATGTTTTAGGAACAGTTCCCTTCTTTCAATATTCAGGCGTGCTAGTGATCATGATCTCAAGTTAAACTCTTAGTCTAATTTGTTCTTCTCTTATTTTAGAAGGTGCCTCCAAAGAGAAGAAACCAGCCAGCTCCTCAGCCCAAAGATCCTTTGGGAGAACATGTTTTTCATGTGGAGTTTAGGGCTGCATTCACCACCCTTGCTCAGTATGTGGCTGCCTAAAATGAACAGCCACCATCTATTCCAGACAATCCAGTGGCCAACTCAGCCGCAGCTAGGATTTGGGACTTCATTCGAATGAACCCTTCATCTTTCTTTGGGTCTAAGTCTGATGAAGACCCCCAGGAATTCATTGACCAAGTACAGAAGGTCATAGATATCATGGGAGTTACTTCTTTTTAGAGTGCCGAGTTAGTCGCATTCCAATTACAGGATATTACTCACACTTGGTACAAACAGTAGAAGTCTGAGAGTTTAGAGGATATAGGTCCTATAGAATGGGAGGAATTTGTCACGACTTTCTTAGACAGACTCTTTCCCCAAGAGTTGAGGGAGGCAAAAATTCTAGAGTTCATCAACCTCAAGCAAAGAAATATGACAGTTAAATAGTACTCTCTCAGATTTACTCAGTTATCCAGATATACCCCTCATGTGGTTGCAGACAATAGGGCTAAGATTAGCAAGTTCGTGTCAGGGGTGAATGATAGCATGGTAAATGAGTGTAGGTCTGTGATACTGAAAAATGATATGACTTTAACCAGGATCATGACCCATGCTCAGCAAATAGAGGAGCAGAAGATTAGGACTAGGGAGAGGCAAAACAAGAGAGCAAGGTCAGGTAGTTTCAGTTTTGCTCAACCCAAATTAGAAGGAGGAAATCATTCACAATTTCATCCTAAGCTCGTTGTTCCAGCTCCTTCTTCCTCCCATGCCCCAATGCTAAAATTCAAAGATGGAAATCGAGATCGAGCACCAGGCTCTAAGTCTCAGGGAAGTGTCAGCAGTGCCCGAACTAACCCCCTATGTCAGACTTGTGGTAAGAACCACAAGGGTACCTGTTGAGCAGGTAGCGATGTTTGTTTCGGTTGTGGAAAGTCGGGCCACAGGGCTAGAGAGTGTTTACCATTAGGTCTGCAGGGTCAACAAAATTGTTCCACAACCTAGTTCGATTGCCCAAATTAGCAGAGTGCCACTTCCAGTTCTACTAGTGGGCAACGCTCAAACAAACTGTATGCTCTTCAGACCTGACAGTATCAGGAAAATTCTTCTGATGTTGTTACTGGTACATTGCAGATTTTCTATGTTCATGTTTATGCTTTGCTAGATCCAGGTGCATCCTTGTCTTTTGTTACTCCTTATATAGCAGGTAATTTTAGTATCAGTCCCAAAATTGTAGTAGAGCCCTTTTAATTTTCTACCCTAGTGGGTAAAACCATCATAGCTTGACGGGTATACAGGAACTATCTGGTTATGATATTTCATAAAGCCATGTCAACAGATTTAGTCGCGTTAGAAATGACTGATTTTGATGTCATTCTCGGCATGGATTAGCTTCATTCTTGCTATGCCATAGTCGACTGTAGAAATAGGATAGTGCAATTTTAGTTATCGAATGAGTCCTTTCTAGAGTGGAAGGGTAATACTTCATCTTTCAAGGGTCAGCTTTTTTCCTACCTTCGGGTAAGAAAAGTGATATCTAAGGGATGTTTTTATCATCTCGTTCATGTTAAGGACTATGGTTTCGAATCTCTGAGTCTCGAATAAGTCCTAGTTGTAAATGAGTATTCAGAAATATTTCCCGAAGATCTTCCAGGCATTCCTCCTGAAAGGTAAATAGACTTCGGCATTGACCTTATTCTAGATACTCAACCTATTTTTATTCCTCCATACAGAATGGCACCAGTAGAACTCAGAGAACTGATAGAACAGTTGAAGGATCTCTTAGATAAGGGATTTATTAGACCCAGCATTTCCCCGTGGGGTGCACCAGTCTTATTCGTGCATAAGAAAGATGGTTCTCTCAGGATGTGCATTGATTACCGTCAGCTCAATAAAGTCACAGTCAAGAACAAGTTTCCTATTCCTAGGATATATTACTTGTTTTATCAACTTTAAGGTGCCAGTTATATCTATAAGATAGACCTCAGATCAGGCTATCATCAGCTCAGAGTTAGAGAATGTGACATTCCGAAGACATTTTTCCGTACTCAGTATGGTCACTTTGAGTTTCTAGTCATGTCCTTTGGCCTTACTAATGTCCCAGCCACTTTCATGGACTTGATGAACCGTGTGTTCATGCAGTACTTGGACATGTTCATCATAGTCTTCATAGATGATATCCTGGTCTATTCCCGCACAGAGCGCGATCATGCAGACCATCTCAGAATTGTTCTTCAGACCCTCAGAGATCACCAGCTATTCCCTAAATTATGTAAGTGTGAGTTTTGGTTAAGGTCAGTAGAATTCCTTGTCCATATTATTTCCAACGATGGAATTAGAGTAGATCCTCAGAAGACCGAATCGGTAAGAAACTGGCCTCGCCATGTCTCTCCATCAGATATCAGGAGTTTCTTGGGTTTGGCTGGCTATTATAGATGGTTTGTTAAGGGATTTTATTATATTGCATCCCCTATGTCTAGATTGACTCAAAAGAAGGTCAAGTTTTAGTGGTCAGATTCTTGCGAGAAGAGTTTTCAGGAGTTGAAGACTCAACTCACCTCAGCTCCAGTTCTAGCTCTTCCAGATGGTTCAGATGGGTTCATACTGTATTGTGATACATCCATAGTTGGTCTAGGTTGTGTTTTGATGCAGCATGGTAAGGTCATAGGCTACGCCTCCAGACAGTTAAAGCCCCATGAGAAAAATTATCCTACTCCTGATCTTGAGTTAGCAACCGTAGTATTTTCCTTGAACATTTGGAGGAATTATCTATATGGAGTTCATGTAGATGTCTTCACAGATCATAAGAGTCTTTAGTATGTCCTTTCCCAGAAAGATCTCAATCTTTATCAGAGAAGGTGGTTAGAGCTCTTGAAGGAGTATGATATGTGTGTCCTTTACCATACGGGAAAGGCCAACATTGTGTACGACACTCTCAGTAGACTCTCTATGTGTAGAGTTTCTCATATTGAGGATAGCAAAAGGAAGATAGCTCAGGAAATCCATCAGCTTGCCAGACTTGGTGTTCACTTAATCGATTCTTCAGAGGGAGGTGTATGTGTTCAGAGTAGTTTAGAATTTCTCTAGTTTCTGAGATGAATGAAAAAAAAGACAGGGATCCTAGCCTTGTCAATCTAAAAGATTCAATTAGAGATCAGAAGGTCGAGGTTTTCTCCCAAGGGGGAGATGGAGTCCTTTGTTGTCATGGTCATCTCTGTGTTCCAGATGTGGATGACTTAAGGCAGTGGGTTCTTGCAGAGGAACATAGTGCATGATACTCTATTCATCTACTGTCCACTAAGATGTACCATGACTTGTGGGAGATCTATTAGTGGAGTGGGACAAAGAGAGATGTTACAGCTTTTGTGGCAAAGTTCTCTACATGTTAGCACGTTAAGATAGAGCATCAGATGCCTAGTAGTTCCATACAGGATTTCAATATTCCTACTTGGAAGTGGGAACAAGTGAACATAGACTTTTTGATGGGTTTACCTTGAACTCGTCATCAACACGATTCAGTTTGGGTCATAGTAGACAGGATGACCAAGTCAGCTTATTTCCTTCCAGTCCGTACCTCTTATTCAGCTGAGGATTATTCCAAACTCTAAATCGGGGAGTTCATCAAATTACATGGTGTTCCACTATCTATTATCTCATATAGAGGTACCCAGTTCACCTCTCACTTCTGGAAAGTATTCCAAAAGGGTCTTGGTACCCAAGTTTATCTCAGTATAATTTTTCATCCTCAGACAGATGGTCAAGCAGAAAGGACCATTCAGACTCTAGAAGATATGCTAAGGGCGTGTACAATTAATTTCAAGGAAAGTTGGGATGACCATTTGCCTTTGATTGAGTTTGCATGCAACAATAGTTATCATTCCATATTCAGATGGCCCCATTCGAAGCTCTCTATGGTAGGAGGTGCTGATCTTCAATGGGTTGGTTCGAAGTTAGTGAGGCCTCAATCATAGGGCCTGACTTAGTGTTTGATGCCTCAGATAAGGTTCAGTTAATCAGAGAATGACTTTGGGCTGCTCAGAGCCGACAAAAGTCTTATGCAGACATTTGTAGAAAGGATTTAGAATTCGAGGTTGATGATTTTGTCTATCTCAAGATCTCTCCTATGAAGGGGGTGAAGAGATTCGTAAAGAAGGGAAATCTCAGTCCCCGATATGTCGGTTCTTTTAAAATTCTTAGTAGCTTGGGCAAGGTAGCTTATGAGCTCGAATTGCCTCCAGATCTATCTTTAGTTCATCTAGTCTTCCATTTCTCTTTGATCAATAAGTGCATAAGTGACCCTTTAGTTTTAGTCCCTATTCAGAGCATGGATATCTAGAACAACCTCTCTTATGAAGAGATTTCAGTCGAAATTCTAGACTATCAGAATCTTAGAGTGAGGAACAAAGAAGTCCCTCTAGTCAAAGTTCTTTGGGGAAACTATTCCGTTGAGGGATCTACTTTGAAAGCAGAAGCAGATATGCGTACCAAGTATCCTCACCTTTTATCCGCCAATTTAGATCAAGCTCAAGGTAATAGTTCTCCTTAATCTTATTTAGTTTCATGTTCAGGATTCCATTTATGAATTTGGTACTAAATAGCAGTACATTCGGTCATGCATACATGTAACAATTCAGTCACGTAATCATGCATCAGATATGCATGAGTTCAGTTTGTTAGTTATGCATTAGATATGCATGTTCAGTATGTTCAGATATATTCAGCATATCATTCACGTCAGTCATTTTGTCATATTTTAGATATTGCATCCCTTAAGTAAGGCCAATAAATAAGTAATCTCAGCTTAGTCAGTCTCATTCGAGGATGAATGTTCCCAAAGGGGAGATATTGTAATACCCCAAAAGTTCAAACATTTTAGGATCATGCTTCGAACTCGTGAGTAATAAAAATTTTAGTTCTTTGGTACTGTTATGATCAAGTTTGATTCAAATTAAGGCCTCAAAAGTGTCCTAGTTAATAGACGAATCAAAATATTTCCTTACCGATTGACTTCTTGAGAAGGATATTGGTATAGTCAACTTCAGATGAGTATATCTATTGTTATTCTATGAATTTCTAAGTTCATAACCCACCAAAAAATAGATAATTGAATTATATTTCCAATGATACCAATTTTTCCTAAATCCGATATCGGGCAAGGAGTTATGCCCATTTTACTCCAGCATGTCAGGCTGGGAAACTGAGTGACGACATTCGTGATAAGTTGTCATAAGCGTGATGACTTATAACCAATGTCGTCAGCGCTAGGCCGATTTCCACCCCCAGTGACGACATTTTTTGATAAGTCATCACGCCCGTGATGGCTTATCATCAATGTCGTCAACCTTAACCAGAAAATCAAGATTTCACCCTTTTCTGACGACATTTCGTGATGACTTATCACCAGATTTACGACTTGTCACGAATGTCGTCAGCCTTAGATTTTCAGTAACTGGGAAGTGATTTCGTAATGGTATTTTGGTCTTTTTCCTTTACTTCCCATGACTTATAAACCTCAAGGAGCGTATTATCTTCCATTCTCTTTAGTTAAACATCTCAAAAAGCTCTCTCATACACTCTCAACCATAAGATTAGGGTTTTCTCTCTAGATCATCTCCTCAAGAACAAAAATATTCTCTCCCAAAAGGGGTTAAACCCTAGTCAAGATAATTCAAGAGCAAGACTAAGGATTACTTCAAGAACCTTTAGAAACATTAGATCTCTTTCAAAATTCAATCACTAAGGTAAGCGCAGTGTTCATCCATGGATCCCTTTCATCCATGTAGCTCAAGAATCATGTGTTAAATTATAAATTATGATTTCCTTGTAGTGTTATGACTATATTCATGTTGATGATTGTTGTTTGGATTCAAGGTTATAACTTAATGTGTTTTTCATAAAGCATGTGAGTAGGTTAGTTAAAACCCAAGAATTTTGGATGGATTAAGATTTTCAAATTAATAAGTACACCTATGCCCAAAGTTATGCATGTAAGGTGTTTCATAAAATACCAAGAATGATATAATTCATGTTTTTATGACTTAATAGTGCTTAAATGACAAGCCCATGTTCTATTCTTTATGACTCCACATGAACTCCACGTTATTGTTGTGATATGGAGTGAGCGTGATATTGAAGCAACGCGAGTATATACATGTTGTGAGCATCCCCTTCCATGTATAAGATGTTGAGAACCAAGTGTAGTATGAAATCCCCTACTTATGATATTGTGAATTGTGGACTTTATTTATATGATCAAGTCAGTCATGTGTGTCAGTTTCCTTCCATCGACTCCTGGGGATACTTGTACCTGAAATATATAGTTGTGTGCCTAGATCCATGTCATGTTATCATGATACTCTCAGTCAATCCATGATCTGTAGAACTCAGACAGTCATGTGACTCAAAAAATCTCAGAAATCTCATGATCTCAATTAATTCTCAGATAATAGTACTATTCCTCCAGTCAACAGAAATCAGTTACTCAGTCCATGTATAGTCAGTTAATCATGTTTAATATCTTCAGATGGGAGTAGAAGTTAGCACCGAGTGAACCCAAGGATAGGATCTCACCTGCCAGATAAGGGTGTGATTCTTAACAGTCATCCTTGTGTTCCAGAACTACGTAGCTTGCATAGGTTGAGACACCTTAACCTATCAGATTAGGGTTGATGAGGTGATTTGTCCTGTCAGACCAGGGTCCCACTATTCTCATTGGAGTAACCTGCCAGATAAGGGTCACTCATAACTTGTCATTACCAGTGGTGCGGTACTGATACGCTTCCAATCAGGGAACATATTGGACCCTATCTCATCTATTATAATACATTTGGGGTATGTCGGTTAAACAACTACCTCCTACAGTTTTAGTCTCAGTATCAGTATAATAACTCAGATAGTTCTTTAAATTTCAGTATACCAGGACTGTCAGATATAGTCAATTCAAATATAGTACGGAACTCAGGTAGTTTCATCAGATTCAAGACTGTCAGACACAATCATCCATGCTAGTAGAAATCCCAGTATTAGTCATGTTAGATATCAATAAACCATGTATTAGCGTACAGATCTAGATATCACGTATTCACGATCTCAGTTACTATGTATGCATGTTAGCACTCTCACGTTCATTTTAGTCATTCAATTAGCACTGCTCATACATGTAAGCCCTATTGCATATAGCCTACCTCAATCGTATACTCAGTACTTTCAGTTGTACTGACGCATTTGCGCTATGGTGCTTTCTTTTATGTTACACCATAGGTTCAGATCCACGAGTTCCAGATCAGCAGTAGCAGTCACACTTTAGTATACAGAGTTGCAGTGATTTCTCTTCATTCGAGGACGATCTTCATTTATTTTCTTCGGTTATTTTTCAGTTTACGGAGTTAGTTGGAGACATATTCCTTCAACTCCTTACTCAGACAGTATTTAGAGGCTTTCAGATTTAGTTCATATTTGTTTCAGACTTCAGTTATTTTGGGTATCTGTTACCCCATATAGATGTTACGATTTGTCAGATATTTTATTTAGTTGAACCTTATGGCCTATTGTTTATGTTTTCCATTTTTTACATATATATTATGCAGTGTCCAGGTACAGATATCAGTCATGGGTTAGCTTGTAGTCCTTCGGGGTCATAAGCACTATGTAGCATTCCGGTTCAGAAAATCAGGGTGTTACAATGCTATAATTAGAAATTTTAGTGCTGACCGTGTGAGCTACCGTTTGAGATATTTTCTACTTGTAGGTGAAGTGCTCATTGTGTGTCTTTATATACCTTATTTTCTACTTTGATCATCTAGCCTATGTTACATACTAATTTCAAGTAGATTGTACTCATCCTACTTTGACCTTTCGATGCAGATCCAGATACAAGTGCATCGTGCGATTGCTGAGTTCGGGTGGTGATTTGATAAACTTTAGGTAGTGAACATTTTATGGCTTTCGAAGCCATCTTCTGACCTCATCCTATCTAGGTGTCTAATTTTTTATTCAGAGACAAACTTGTGATTCTTTTGGATTTTCAATTGTATTTCAAACTTCAAGTTGTATGTAGATTTTCTTACACTGTGACACCAAATTTTGAGATGGTTAATGGTATTATTGTTATTTAGACATCCTCTATCTTTATGAATGCATGGTTTGAGTTTGATCTAGAGGTCTCGCGTTGGGCTTTGGGTTGTGAATTTACATATCAGTTTGGGTGATTGGCTTACTTGTTAAGGCTTAGCCGCGACAAGTGTCATCATGACCAAAATTTTTGGATCGTGACATTAAAATTTAAGTTAAGCATGAACAAAATACCTTGGTAGTTATTCAAAGAAAACTAAAGAGCATCATGGCCTACAATCTTCTTATCCACTGCAGAAATTACCTATGACAAAAAGGGATGTTAAAATATAATTCACAAAAATATTTCCTTAGTTTTTTATCCTACTATCATGGTAGTATTTTGAGAAAACATAGTAATCAAGGACATAAATATGATTTTATTAATACTAAATATGAGAATAAAAATTTCTATTATTGCTACATTGAATGTATACAACAAAATATTATTAAGATACACAAATAAAGATTAATCAATATCATTGTGAATAACGATCATAGAAAACTCTATTAAGATAAATAAAATCTAAATTTGAAAATGATTATCAATAAAAAAGAAGAATAAAGTTGACACTGATATATGTGTCACTGAAGATTACCAAATTGAAATTTCATGAGAACTAAAAAGTTGTTCGAATTCAAAACTGAATGTTATATTAATTTGTTAGAAAATATAGGATTTTAAAATATCATAATTATCTTATAGCTTACACTTTTGAGTTTGAAATTCTTTTATCTTAAGTTAAAATGATATTGATATGATTGAGAGAGATTCTTATCAATTATAATTGTAAAATACAGATGTATCTCATTTCTATTAAAACACACTATGCATATTCAAATTTAACACATGTTAATCTCTCAAACAAAAAGTCTCCATACATTTATAGAAAACTTATTAAAAATATATTATTTTTAAAACTCAAATATATCTTCTCTCTAATAAAGATACTTATTATTTTATAATAAGACTTTATTTAAGACTCTTTCAACTATGAGTTTCAAGTTTTAAAGCTAATGAAATTTTTTATTATTATGCTACTACTACCTCTACTTACCACTACTACTACTAGTTATTTATATATTATTTTTTGTTGTTGTTGTTGTCATTATGTAAATAAATTATTATAACAATAACATACTCAGTGTATTTCCACAAAGTGGAGTCTGGAGAGGGTAAAGTGTATGCAGTCCATACCACTACCTTTGATGTATAGAGATTGTTTCCGATAGACCCTCGGATCATAACAAATAACAGTATACGAAGAAGAAAACATAAAAACAAACAACAAAAATACGATAACACACTACTAGATAATAGAAGAAACAAGATACCCACAGAGTAATACTCTGACTACCTATCCAAAATCACAAACATCCCAAGAACACCACGAATAAGAAACTATAAGACACATTCACAACAATTAGGCTATAGGTAAAATCACCAAACAAAGCACTTCTCCCTACTAGTAAGGACGCACAACTACCCACTATCCCTCTACCTTGATTCACATTCTCCACACCTTCCTATCAAGGGTCATGCCCTCTGTAAGCTGTAACTACTCTATGTCATGTCTAATTACCTCTCCACATCATGCCTAATCACTTCCCTCTAATATTTCTTCAGCCTATCTCTACGCTGTATGAAATCATACATAGCAAGCCTCTCACACCTCGTTAATGAGGCTTTCGAGCTTCGCCCATCGCATGTCCAAACCATATCAACCTCACTTTTCACATCTTGTCTTCCATCAAATCCACGCCCATATTTTCTCGAGAAATATCATTTCTAACCCTATCCCTCCTAGTAAGTCCACATATCAATATCAACATTCTCATCTCCGCGATGTTTAACTTTTGGATTGGGATGTCTTAACTGGAAAATATTCCGCTCCATACAACATAGTTGGTCGGACTTCCACTCTATAGACCTTACCTTTAAACTTAAGAGACACCTTTTAATCACACAAGACTCCCAAAGAGAGCCTCCATTTCAACCACTCTGAATACGATGCATGACATCCTCATCAATCTCTTCATTCCCCTGAATCATAGACCTAAGATACTTGAAACTGTCTCTCTTTGGAATGACCTGAGAATCCAGCTTCAAAACCATGTCAGCCTTATGCGTCATATCACTGAACTTACAGTCTAAGTACTCCATCTTGATCCTTGTCAACCTAAACCCTTTAGACTCCAGGTTCTGTCTCCAACCTCCAACTTATCATTAACTTCTCTCCGAGTCTCATCAATAAGCACTACATCATCAAGAAATAATATACATCAATGCACATCCCTTTGAATATTCCAAGTCAAAACATCCATCATTAAGGCAAATAAAAATGGACTAAGAGTTGATCCCTCATTCAAACCAGTCAAAATAGAAAAGTGTTATAAATCTCCTCCTACCGTCTTTTCTTTGTCGTACATATCCTGGATCGACCTAGTGTATGCTACAGGCACACCTATAACCTCCAAGCACCTCCATAAGACCTCCTTGAGGACTTTTTCATACACCTTCTAAAGATCAAGGAACACCATGTGCAAGTCCTTCATCCTCTCCCAATATTGCTTCACAAATCTCCTCCCAAGATGAATCGCTTTGATAGTAGAGTAAACTAGCATGAAACCAAACTAATTCTTAGAAATATCCATGAAACTATTTAGCCTTAACTCTATAACTCTTTCATAAACCTCCACAGTGTGACTCAACAACTTGATACCCCTTAAGTTGTTGCAACTTTGAATGTCTCCTTGTTCTTATATAATAGAATCATCGTACTCCGTCTCCAAGATTTTGACATCTTTGTCATCCTAAAAATGATGTTAAACAAGTTTATCAGTCACTTCATACTTGCCCTGCCAGTGCTCTTCTAAAAATCCATCAGAATCTTAATTGGCCCAGTCGCCCTACCCCTATGCATCATACGAATAACATCCTTGACCTCTTGAACCTTAAAACACCTACAATAAATATGAACGTGATATCTCACTGAGTGCTTCAATTCCACAAACAATAAACATCCGCCCTCTTGTCATTCAAAAGTCTATGAAAGTAAGAGTGGACCTCCTCCTAATGAGGGTGTCATCCACTAACACTTTACCAACCTTACCCTTGATGCACTTCACTTGGTAAAGGTCGCAGGACCTCTAGCCTTGGCTAGCCTATACAACTTCTTATCCCTATCTTTCTCCTCTAAACCCGCATACAAGTTCTTAAAAGTTATTTTCTTACACGCAATAACTGTTAACTTAGCCTATTCCTAGCTAACTTATACTCCTTCCTATTTGTCCATTTTTCCTCGTCATCTCTGATCTTTACCAACTTCACATAAGCCACCTTCTTCTTAACTTCTTCGTTCTACCACTACTCCTCCTGGTGCTTGCTCGTTCAGACTCTCGAGAAACCCAACACTTCTATAGCTATCTCTCTGATGCAACTGGCAGTTGTCTCCCACATACTATCCATATCTTATATATATAAATAAACTCTCTCTCTATATATATATATTATTATTATTATTATAATAATATTTAAATTTTAAAAGAGATAAGTTTGAAATAGTAAAAGTCTATTAGAACTCTTCAATTATGGGTTTCTATTTATTAAGATAATGAAATCTTTTTCTTTAAAAAAATAATAATGTATTTTAAATTTAAATACATAATCTTTCATTTTAAAACTTTTGTTATAATATTTTTTAACTTTGTCTTAAAATTGTGACTTGGCTTATTCTTATACTATCACTTGACTTCTTCTGATGCTTCTACTTTTGCATATATATATATATATTATCCAATTTATTAAGCAAATAAAAAGAAATACTAAGTAAGGCCACCACAATTCTTACCCGCACATTCTAAATAAATCCAACAAAGCAGATCTTCAAAACAACCCTGTTCTCTTTATTCATGGTCGGTCAGGCGCACTTTGTGTGTGGACCAAACCTCCCATTGGTAATTGCCTATTTTCCACTATCAACTCCATTTTCTAATCATTACTAGATGTAGGTGCTCGCGCTTGCGCGAGCCCAATAATAGTAACATAGCTATAATTTATAACTGTCAGTTTTGTATTGAATTGCTACTATTTAGCAAGGGGAAAAAAATATAATCTTCAGTACTCAGTACACTAAATTAAACAAACATAATTTGCATCTCTATCTCAGCTTCTGGTCAGAAAGTCACACGACGAAAACAAACACATAGTTTCTTTGTTTCACTATCATCCTGATTCTCTTAACTATGGCAGGAAAGTTCGAGGATTTGATCTTTTCAATAGTTTTGGAGTTTCCCTTCTTCCCCTAATTGTTTCCCTGAGGAAGTTTCATCTATATTAAATCCAACAGTCATAAGTAAAAGTTGTTATATTATAATGTGTTAACTTCCTCAGAACTTATATATTACCACGAAGTGTGTTCAAGTATATTGGCTACATAAAAAAGAATTGAGTGAAGACCACAAATACAAGTATGTGTGTCTGTACATACTGAGCAAATTGAAATTTATATGTTTTCTTCAGTATGTTAGTATGAATCAAACAAGTCCTACAAATACAAGTACACTTATTTCTCTGAGAAGTCATGATCTAATTATCTGAGTAAACTTAGGAATATTTTGTGCATAATAAGCATCATCGGTCGATCAAACAATAGAGCAAATAGTTGTTCACAAACCAATTTATCCAAATGTCAGATAATTAGATTTCTTTAAAATCTTGTTTTGTTGAAAATTAATTTGACAAAAATAATAGAGATAGAGAACCTTGTTTTTGAAAATTAACAACTTAGAATCATCTTCAAAATGAATTTTATTGCTAGAAGCAGCAAGTTGAAAGAAGGAAGAAAGGAAAAAATATTGGGTGATCCAGTAAAAATGAAGAATGTAACTTAAATAGATATGTTGACAAACTTGAATGCAAAAGGGAAGGGCCAATGCTTCTGTCTAGCATACCACACACAGAAAATAATTTTGGGAATTGCAGTAATAATTTGAGATATTGTGAACTCAATGTTCAAAGATGAAAAAGAAATGAACAAAAAAGCAAAAAAAGGATCAGTTGGAACTTTTGGAAGGTTTCTTTGATTGGACAAATTTGAATAGTAATCAAACATTATATGTATCACCTATTATTATGCTTCAAGAATTATAGGTTCTCGGTAGAATAACTCGCTTGAATTATAATTTTTACCCCTTGCTGGAATAAATTATTTTAGGAGCTATGAATGAAGAAGAGAACACAATTCAGCCAACATGTTCTCCACATGAAAGAAAGGATTTTCAGTAAAGGTTTCAAGTAAACAGACGAAGAAGAAACCAAGTACTACAAGAGGCACAAGTAATAGATTTAGTAGTGAGAACTCAAAAAAATACATCACCTTACCTCCCTTTCATTGTACATTGGTATCTATAGAAACACCATCAGATAAACCTCCATATTCAGACTTTGTACATCAGAAAAGTACTCAATCTGATCTAAAGGTTTAAACCGTCGGAACTTGATCCAAAAGCAACCAAATACAAGAACCACTCTACGTATCGACTGTATTAGGAATAAAACAATACACATATTGGTCAAGCTCTTCACCGGTGGCAAAAAGTAGTTGGCTCTAATCTCTAACCAATTGGCATACACATATTCCAAGTAAAAATAGTGTAAATTTTCATCTTCGTTCAGGTGAACCTCTCGACCCTATACTAAATATCAAAAATGACATCAATGTTTATTTCTTTTCAATCAGATTCTCACAAAGAATAAGAAAATTAAATGATTAAACACTACTACAGCAAGAATAGCTATAGGAATTCCATTATATTAAAAACCAATAATATCATCATCATCAGAGACTTGAGGCAATAAAATTGATGCCAACACAATTAAGAAAACAACTTTATGAATAAAAGAGTTACTCAATTACAGAAGTACTAATAAAATATAGAGGAAGGGACCATTTCCTCAATTTTGTTGACAAGGCAAATCGATCTGAAAGCTCAAAGTTTTAAAAGGTCTCATCAACGAAAAGTAAAGTTACTAATAGATGCGTTGATAGAGTGCAACTAATAAATATTGAAACTTCTTATAGATTATCACGGCAGGTAGCGAAGAAATCCATGTTCACATCAAACTAAAGATCAACTAAAAACAATACGTTTGGAATGTGACTTGATGAATCAGTAAGCATGAGTTGAAAGTGGCCTCAACTTTACAAATACCCACAAAATAGAAATAGAAAAAAATTAAATCTTTGTCACTTCTCATAATAATGTAAGCTAACACCAGTTAAGGCTAAAGTTCATTAAAAAATATTTCAATGGTTAGGAATAAATAGAAGTTTATGTAAAAAAGTAATAGTTTAAAGTGTAAAACCAACACAAGATCTGTTAACTCAAAATGAAAATTACTTCATGACAGATGAGGAGTTCATTCATGTAGTTGGTATGGAAGAAATTAACATAACAAAACAAAGTTTGTATAGTCTATATAGAATCTATGCAGAATTGGATATCATAATTAGCATAACCATAAAAGATTTTTGAATCAGTTATTCTAAGTTTTTCTTTATTTAGTAGATTAATTATACATATATAAACAAAAGTAAAAATACCTGTTGAGGTTGAAGACAACTTTTTGTGGCAAAAGAAGTGTAGCCGAAAGAATATACTACCATCCAAAGATCCATTTATGTAAACTTTTTCTGAATAATTTCATTGTATACCACGTTGTCAGTTGAATGATCATCGTCGTCATCCGGTGTTGATGGTCGAATTAATAGTTTTACGTCATTGGAAATTTTTGCTCTTGATAGCGCTACATAGAGTTGTCCATGCGAGAAAACAAGTTCTCGTAAATAAATTCTAAAAAAATCCAATGTTTGACCCTGAGCTTTATTTATTGTCATAGTAAAACATAACTGCAAAGGATATTGTGTTCTTTTAAAGGGAACGGGTAATTTTTCATCTGCAGATGATAGTAGCGGTATTTTTAGAATAAATACATGTGTATTTTTGAAGTCTCCATTTTCAATTGTAGAACTTATAACATGTTTTTGAAGATCATCACATATAAGTCGTGTACCATTGCATAAGACCTCAGAAGGATTAAAATTTCGTAATAACATAATTGGATAATTTTTTTTAATGTCAATTTGTGTGGGGGTAAACTCGAAGGATGTAGGTGTGTAGAAAAACTTCATATTGACTTTGATCGTTTACTTCAATAGTTTAAGCAAATGCAACATATGCTTTAGGATCATCGGGAAATTGACTTATAAGTAAATCATTGATGTCATGAACAAAGTCATTTTTTGTTGTTAAAATCACGCGTGAAGTCATTGAAGATACATTAGAAGAGCATATATGCAGATCTGGATAAGTTAGTTTAAATAATACATCCAGTGATTCATTTTCAGAAGTAAAAGGTATAATAAAACAATCAGGTATTTTAATTGTCATTTTTATATGTTTTTTCTTATCCATTTCCAATTCTAAGCAAATATTCATAAAATGTCGGATCTATTTTTGCTCGCTTATTTTTAGATAAGCATAGTTTTTCGAGTTGATTCTAAATTTAGAATATAATAAACTTTATCGAATAAAATCATCTTTCTTTTCACTTCGAACAACAGGAAGATTTTTTATAAAGTCACCACCAAAGACAATTATTTTTCCACCAAATAGGATGTTTGTATCCGTTAAATCTTTCAATAGAATATCAAAATCTTCAATTAATTCTTTTTGGCCATAGATACTTCATCCCACACAATCAATTTGACATAGCGTATTAAACTTGCAAGTGAGCTTTGCTTACTAATGTTACAAGAAAATTATTCATCTATTTCAATAGGAAATTTAAAACGAAAATGAGCAGTTCGTCCTCCGAGGAGAATTGAAGATGAAATAGTCGAACTTGCTGTTGCTAAAACTACAAAACCTTTTGAGCATACAACAGCTAATAAAGCTCGATATAAGAAAGTCTTACCTATTCCTCCCTGTCCATTAAGGAAGAAAGCTCCCGATTTGTTGGAAAATATTCTATTAAGAATTGTGTCATATGCTATTCGTTGTTGAATATTTAGTTTTTCCTGTAGAAGTAAATCTTCTTCTCTAACAATGATGTTTCTTTTAAATAGACAATCATTAGCTTCTTTAATAACCACTGAAGGTTTTATTCTCTCAGCAATAAGTTTATATTCGTTAATATCATGTGCCATTAAATGTAGAAAGTCATTGATATGATTCAAAACTATATACCTAATATCTTTTGTATTCATGTTAGGAAAAATTTGGAAGTCTTCTGAAATTGGACCTTCAAATTGTTTTCATATTTCTTTTGGATTAGCAGGATTACAGTAGACCAAAAAGTTTCAAATAAACGCCTTAAACTATATGGAATTTGGTAATGTATAGCTTCAAACATACATTCTGTTAAGTTATTATCACAGTATAACAAGTCTCTTTTTTCTGCGGATTCTCTAAATGTACTACAATACTTAACATCCACTTTAAGTAAATCCTCATAGGAGTTTGGTCCTCTAACATTCATCAATAATAATCTGAGGTAATATCTTTCTCCTTCTATTGGGTGACCTGTTACAATAAGGCCAATGACAGAACATTATTTTTTATGTTTCCACATTTTGTCTTTTGGTGACCATAAAAAATATTCAGGGAATTCTTTATATAGTAATGATCGTTGTATAGAATCAGGATTTGTTTTGTTCATAGTAAAGAATTTGGTTAACATTATTTTTCCTACCATTGGATTATTTAAAATTCTATCGACTTTGTCAATACTCTTAAAGAAAACAAATTGTTGTCCTTTCAAATGTAATTGAAGATGACATACAGCTGGAGTCATTTCACTGATTGAGAATCTAAATAATCTCCAGGATGCCTCAGGAGGTGAAACCTATCTAGCTAATTGGTATTCTTTAATTTCATCTACGTCGGTATCTATATCATTGCTATGTAATTGAAATGAGATTCTGTCATGTCCTTTACATATGTTTTTGTAGATACATTTGACTACTTTTATACCAGAACAAACTTCAACATTCATATGGCAGTTGTATTTGTCTAGTAAAAAGCGATTATATGGAACTACCCACGAATTGTCTAGAAAAAAGCCTTTCTTTTTAGTGTATTCTTTAGTTCTTCTTCTTCTTCTGTATATTGGATATGGATTTTTTTCTTTGGATGTTTCTTCAGCATATTCTTTTGGATTTTAAAATTTGCAACAACCTTTCTTTTTCATGCAACTATTTGTAGGATTTAATTTTTCATAGGGACCGTGTATCATATGTTTAACAACAAGCAAGTAAAAATCACGATTTGTAATAGAATCAGGCAATTCAACACAAACAAACTTATTGTACGATTCAGGCGTCAGCAATATGTGTTCATTAGCAAGTATAATAAGGAAATGAGCATGAGGAAGACCACATTTTTTAAATTCTATAGTATACATAAAAGCAGAATTTTTTTCAAAAATTTGTCTTTTCAGTATATCTGGTTTTAGTTCTTCGACTTTTTCTCTGAAGATTTTACTTATCAAATCAGGCCTATTTTGCACCTCATCAACAAATAGTAAGTGTTCTTTTATTTCAGGACAAGATGGATTACATGTCATTGTTATAAATAAATCAGATTTTCCAAAAGATTGTACTAATGCAATTACATCTATATATCGTCGGCGCATGTCCCTTGGCCCTCCTATAAAAGTTACAGGAATATTTTTTTTTCAAGTTTAGAGGCTTCTCTTTCTCCACATTTCAAAAAATCAAGGATCCCTTACAATACTTCAACTATAAATAAATGTTGATTAAGTGAGAAAAAGTCTAATATTTGTGTTTCAAGCTTTATATATACATCTACTATAAATTGTTGAAATATTCTTCCATAATGTAGTACCTCATTTCTTTAATTATTTCTTATTTGAAATTTATAACAGTAATATTCTTGACAAGATACTTTATCTCTTTTCTGTTTTCATTTTGTCATCGATTCAGCTTCCATATAAAGAAATCCATCTATTGAATTAATATTTGATATACTGGGCAGCTCCTCGTGTTCACAATGAGTTGTACGCCTTATTAGAATTTTTTTTAGCAATTCTTTTTATTTCACAATGCCATCCATTTTCTCCATAAGGAAACAATAACGGATACTATAGTGGATCATAACATTCATAATAATAATTTACTAACTGAGTTTTATTACTGTGGGTATAAATTCAAATATGAGGTGCAGAAATAGAATGTGCAAAATTTTCTTCAATCCATATTGCAACAACCTCTGATGCAGTGGGTAAATTATATGTACTTTGACCTAAAGTTGAGTTACATCTAAGTGCAATATAGAAATATGATAAGTCGAGAATGTTCAAAAGAGAGCGTAGGAAAATATTGTACGCATTTACTATCAATATGTCCATTAACTTTTGCACTAATGATTCAAAAACTTTATTTGAGAAATCCATTCTATTTGGTGGTTCATTATCATGATCATAAAAGTATGATTACAAATTTTGAGGTTTATCATTTGAAGGAAGCAAGTCACCTATAAAATGATACATCTTTCCTTGGATATTGAATATGTAAATACCAGAGTTTTTTTTCGCCAACTCTTTATCATATTTTACACCTAGTGAACTAAAAGCAAACATATTATTGTATGTTCTGAAATAAGTTCAAAAATATTGTGATTCCTTAGTTTTTTCAAAGTATAGCTTTGATAATTCATTTGGCATTTTATGTGATATCAGCCTTATTGAGCCGTTGCTACAGCAAAATCCTGGAGATTCGTATTCAAACTTTTTTGCATCATAATATTGACAATTGGAAACTTTTTTTAAAATGACATATACATGTTGCTGGTCGGTTGTGTCGAGACACACCCTTTTTGTTCGTCTACTATCTGAAGTTTATGAAGTGTAATTAGAATGAATAGGGCACTGATGCGGAAGAAAAGTGGACATAATTCTAATGCAAAATTGCACAAACCTTTGTTGGGGAATGTATTCAAGGACTGAACATGATTAGATGTGCTAGATATGCTCCCTTATATCCAAGTAGGCATACATTACAATAGTGCAGAGATAATATGTGATAACCGTAAAAAATATAGCAAACATAAAGTTACTTATTTCGTAAATCACAACGGGGCTGCATATTTTCTTTTTTTTTTCTAGATCATCGCACAGCCTGTTCGCACATGGTTGACAACGGGTAGCTGATAAGAGAATACCACTAAAATATAGAAAATAGAATGCAAAAGATGCATAAACTATTTAGATATCTCAATGTTGCTAATATTAATAATAACACCTATTTCGCAAAGTGGAGGTGGTTCTTCTATGGAAAGAGGAGTTTGTTCTGTGAGTGTTGTGTTGGACCAAGATGATGTTAGTTAGTCAGATGTGCCCCCTTATATGCAAACAACCATATATATCAGAATAGCGCACACATAATATGTCATACATGAAATATATAACGTAAAACTTAAGTTACCTGTTTCATAAACCACGAAGGGGCTGCATATATCTTTTCCTTTTTGAGGATTATCGTGCGATATATTCATACATAATTGATGTTGAATAGCTAGTACAAATAATAGACAAAATGTGTGAAGGCTGAAAGTACAATATAAGTGTGCTGAACACAAGATTAACAAAGTTAATATTCTTGAGGAAAAAATTATTCAATCACGTGAAAAGATGAGTATACAATATGTATGCATGAGAAGTAAGTAAGATGTTAGAAACAGACTAACCTTCTGTTACAGTTCGTTCATACGTCGGAGTGTATTGTTCATTCGATGTACCTGAAGCGCCACAACATTAAAGTATGTATTTTACTCCTGTGTTGATATAGATTGTGGTTGTGTTGGATGTATAGAAAATATAATCCTACCTATTTGTCAGAAAAAAGAAGTTAGTATAGTCGGTGTAGTTTGTGTTGTAGAGTTAACAACCGGGGAGACATAAGATGATATGGCGGACTGCATTAAATTTCCAGGAGTGGTATTTTGAAGAAGACAATGAGTTGTTGATTCACGAGCTTTAAGTCTCTGCTGACACAGTAATGTCTTCTTTTCAGCCACTATTTTCTGACCATACATTTGACGGCACCTAGCATTTTTATCAGTACTTTTCTTTACTGAATGAGGCCATTTATTGTTTCGCTGAACATCCATTCATGTTAAGTGTGAGGAGATCCTACAAATAAGCAAAATAAATAACTATCAGGTGATATGATAAACTAAACCTATAAACCAAATGTAATCATGATTTATGGTTAACAGATTACTAATCTTTTCTTACATAGTTTAAAATAATGATCCTAATTTATATATATTTGTATGAAACTGCTTATGTTTAGCAAGGAAAAAAATTCCAATCTTCAGTACTCAGTACACTAAATTAAACAAAGAGACTTTGCATCTCTATCTCAGCTTCTGGTGAGAAAGTCTATTTTTCTCGATTATGTCCTTTTTTTTTTGTATGAACATAAGTAAGAGCAAGTTGTTGTACCGTATGATGAATGTTGTCGATATCGGTTCAACATGATTTGCAGCTGCAACATATAGGAGAAAGTATATTATTTTACCCTTTTGAAATCGAAACCTCAAGATTCAATTATGTGGCTTTTAGTTTCAATAACTTCATATAAAGTAAGCCATATATCAAATACTTCTGATATATCATCCTAGCTAAGTTTTTCCAGACTCATGTTTTTTTACTTTAGTCATTGAGATGTTACATGGAGTATCCATTTTCCTCAATGTACTTGTGATAAATTAGTGTAATATGGGTCTCAGGTAAGAAAAATGATTTACCTGTGTCAATATTTGTACTGGTCACTTGCCAACATCCTTGCCTAAGTTTATGTTATTTAGGAGAGAGTTATTTTATGGGATTACCAGCCATATCATTCCAGCTAATTATATTTCCGCACTCATGAATGCTGCTAAGTTTAGTATTATTAGATATATGTGACATGAAGTATTCATTTACACTTAAGTATCAGTGGAAAATAAATGTAACATGGGTATAAGTATTTCATCAATCAACAACCAATGGGAAAGCTTTAAAAATAAATTATTAAGAAAAAATGATCTTTCCTAATGTTAAGGCAGCAGTTCTATTGTTAAAACTTCCTAAGCTATTTGTTGCTTTTGTATAAATGAAATAGTACATATCAAAACTTAATAAATTATTGAATCTTATTGTTTGTTATCACTCAATAGTTTCTTATTATTTCTATGAAGTTTCAATAGAGTCAAACTTTCAGGTATCAAATTTTTCTAGCAGCAAATAAAGAAAATAAAGAAATGGTGAGAACTCGAGAATTATTACTCTTTATGAAGACATTAGAAATTGAAAGAAAAGAAAAAGCAAGAACACAAAAACTTTGGTTCCATCGAAGAAAACATCAAATTAGGTTGCCTCTGCAATGTTGACAGTATATTGCTTTTCTACACAGCTACCTAAGAGCTTATTAGACGACAGTAAGACAACGAAAACAAACACATAGTTTTTTTCTTTCACTGTTGCCTCACATTTTCTTAACGGTTATTTGATTGGTAGGATACCAATGTCAAAATAATGTCCTGCGCTTCAGTGACGAAATAAAATATAACAATTTTATTGGATGAACTAAATTGATGAGATTAGCTATCCCATATAAAAAGTGATGTACCTAATACCATGGAGTATTCTTGTCTACCCATCTCACATACCAGGATCCCTTCATATACTGTTATATCCTTATTTTAACAACGAATGAAATTCTAAACTTTTTTATCATCCTAATCATTTAGAACAACCATAGAACTGCAACACAATTATCAAATTTTACAGAGATTAGACAGAAGTAGATGGCTACAGTAAATTTTCATTAGTAAAAGCTCTTCGTTACTTTTATCAAACACTTGACCTACAATATAATTCCTTAACTCTAATTTAACCCATTTCCACTACTTGAAAATCAAGTTTTAGCTCAATTCTCTATCAATTCAATATAGCCAAATAGATATAAAAGAAACCCACTACTTTAAACGCTAGTCGAAATTCAATTTTTAATTTCAGCAGATAACCCAGTTTAAACCCTTAATAAGAGCAACCAAAAAGATAGCATAAAGAGAGAAACAAAGTGAGAACTAACCAATTGAAAGAAGGATGAATAGTAAGCGAAGCACTCTTTCAGAGTTAGAAATTAGTGTATGCACTGTAAATTTTAGAGAGAGATAGAGCGAAGCACTGTTTCAGAGATAAAAATTAATGTGTACACTGCAAATTTCAGAGAGAGATGGAGAACTTTGGAAGTAAGCTCCGAATGTAGTTGCAGATAAGCTCCGGATATAGTTGCAGATAGATATGCCCGAGGGAAATACAAAAATAGCCATTATCGGCAAACAGGACAACCAGAAGCTCATGGCAGCTGCTTCAACTGTGTCATATAAAATAAGAGAATTTTTCTGAAAAGGGACCCCTTAATGGTCGGTTCACATGGATATATTATTGCCTATCTTCTAGACATTTCCATAAAAGCATGTTAATGCCATCTTAGATTTATAAGAAAATAATTTATTGGATATGCATGTCCACATATGCATTTACTTATTCCCCTTATCTTAAAACATCGTGAGGAGGAGATTCCCATATAATGAATAAAAACATATTACTCTCTATTTATATGATACTAGTTTAGGTGTACACGTCTCACGCGTGTAACTCGTTTTAATGAGTTTAATTTTATAAAATCTCTTGAATATAAGAAGCACGATATCTATTACTTATCACATAATTATTATTGATTTGATCATTGATGCTAATAATAATATGAATATGCAAGACAACACTTACTTAACTATCTAACGAACCTTCTGCACTAATCTGAGTCCTCCACAACCTCCTATCTAAATTCATATTTTCAATAAGATGAAATTTTGTCATGTCCATACCATACAACATATATAATCAATCCAAACATTATTCTATACAACTCGTATTTAGTGTTTCTAAACAAAAACTAATTACTAAGGAGAAAATATATTGCAGTACGTAGGCAAGGATAATCATAATCTTCTAGCAGTTATTAGAATACTTAGGCAAGACAAAATCACTAAGGAGAAAAAGTATTGCGAGACGATAGAAATATATTTAGTGGGTACCTGAATTTAGGGAGGAACAATCCCGTTTACTTCATCATCCTATCTTTGATGATGAACATAATCTGTGTTGGATCTACTCCAATGTTCTTAGAAGAGGACAATCATAAAAATTTAGATTATCAATATGTGAGTTAGAAGTTACAGGGTTTATGTGTTAGTATCGTGCTTTGACACGAAATACGATACCAATATTTATTTACAACTCAAATTATGATAAAATTTAACGTCCTTAAAATAATTGATAAGACAAATAAATATGAGGTAAAAAGCTTTGATAGAATTATTAATTAAAAAGACCTAAAGTATACTGTAAGATGAAAAACTTTTATTCCATATAAATGTAAAGGGAAAAAGAAGAAGCATATAGATACAAACCTGGCAATACCCAATGAAAGTTACTTCACCTCCATATTTTTTGTGGTTCTATTTATAATGATTGTTAGCTGTATATTTTTGGAATTAAATCAAATTTTACATGCAAATCAAAAGTATCTTTCAAGTATAATCAAATTGTGTCCTAAATATTAGGGACCAACTGAATTATAATTTTATTTTTGGAAAAATTAAGTGCCCAACCAAACTTTATCGATAAACTTACGAATTTAGTTGAAAGTAGAAAACTTTCCTCATATATATATTTTAAATATATATATATATATTATAGTTAATGCGAAAAGACTATTTTTTCTAAAGAAGAGAATTTTAATGAAGGACAAAAAGTTCAAATTATAGATATATTATAGATAATCGGACTGATCGGAGTTTTAAAAAGAATTTAGAAGAATTTTGAAATTTATAGTCTAAAATAAGTTATAATTATTTGTGTGACTATAAATCTTTTCATTAAGAGTAAATTTATCATTTTAAAATTAAATTGTTAATAAAAATAGAAACATGTCTTTTTTGGGAGGAGTAAAAAGAATGTGTTACTCTATCTATTCGCTTTTACTTCTCACTATTTGATATGATACACTCATTAAAAAAATAATTATTGATATGACTATTTTACCATGTCATCAATATGAATTGTGTTTAAAGTAATATGTCTTGAAAATGATTTGGAGATTAAACAATTAATATTAAGGGTACAATAAGAAATTCTTTTAACCTTTTTTAGATATGTCAAAAGTGATAAGTAAAAATAGAAATTCAACAAGAAAAAAAATGACAAATAAAAGGAAATATAGAGAGTATATAAATTAAGTCAAGAAGATTACAACAACAACATATTAATTAAAGGGAAAAGGACAATCTATGACCTTTTAAAAAAATAATAGTCCAATTATAGCCCAAGTTTGGCATTTGGACAAATAATGTCCAATCGACTAAACAAATGCCATTTTATGGCCATTTCCTAATCTTTTTGGGTCATTTTGATCCACGTAGTCCATATATAGTCCATATACGATACTGATACAGTCCATATACAATACTGATACAATATTCAACTTGGGCAATTCGGCCCTTTTAAAAATATTTCAATTTTTTTTACTATAAATTTTTAAATTGATCAAATATTTTGCTTTTTTTATTGTTTAGAAATAATAATTAAATTATATAAAAATGACATAATTATTAAATAGAATATGAATCTATATAAGATATATGTATAAAAATTGTATGGTTCTATCAAATATGTATATGTACAATATATAGAAAATGTTTAAAAATTATATAATTGTAGTATAAAACGTGTAAAAAAAGTACAGTTATTATATAAATTATGTATCAAAACTGTATAATTTTCATATAGAATATTTATGTATAAGATTTGTATAAAACCTGTATAAAAGTTGTGTAAAAACGGTATGAACCAGTCAGTAAATTAAAATGGCTAGAAAGTGAAATTTAAATTCCATGGCCATTTTTAAGGAAATAGTTTAATTTGAAGTGCAAATGTACAGTTATTATATAAATTATGTATCAAAACTGTATAATTTCCGTATAGAATATTTATGTATAATATTTGTATAAAACCTGTATAAAAGTTGTGTAAAAACAGTATAGAACCAGTCAGTAAATTAAAATGGCTAGAAAGTGGAATTTAAATTCCATGGAATTTTTCAAGGAAATAGTTTAATTTGAAGTGTCGTTTCTGTCCTTTCCCCATTAATTATATTCCATAAAATGGGTCCGAGTCTCACCGGTACTCAGAGGTGAGGTGAGGACAGAGGGAGTATGTTTATGAATTAACTTTATATTATATTTGTATATTTCGTAGTATATATAGGTGACAAAGAAAGGCGTTCTATTGTCATTCGAGAGCTAGCACTGTCTCGGTGTCTATTTTCCTAAGCTTCTTAGACGTAATTTAATTATTTAGTTTCTTTTGCGAAAATGCCTGGCGTAGCTTTTGGAAGGTTCGATGATTCATTCAGCATGGGGTCTATTAAGGCCTATATTGCTGAATTCATCTCCACCTTGCTCTTTGTATTTGCTGGAGTTGGTTCAGCTATAGCTTACAGTTAATAAATCTTCCTCCTTATTCAGTAGAATATGCACTCTAGTTATTGTATCCACATTATGTATATTATATTGTCTCTGTATTTTAGTTTGTGTAACATAATATGCTTTAGTTTCTAAAATATTGCTAATTTCACTTATTATATATAGTTATTTTTTAGGTGAAGAGGTTGACATAAATTTTTTTCTTAACTCAATTAGTAGGATCCCTACCAACATGAGTTGTGGTGCCGTGGTGCGTGAGATTATTCCACCCTAATCAGAGGTCTCAGGTTC
Source organism: Capsicum pubescens (assembly GCA_030864215.1). Lineage (NCBI taxonomy): Eukaryota > Viridiplantae > Streptophyta > Magnoliopsida > Solanales > Solanaceae > Capsicum > Capsicum pubescens. The sequence goes on along the minus strand of CM061549.1, from coordinate 89,590,339 downwards.
GAGCCCTGAGTATGGAGAGAATCTTGTTGGAAATGCTATCCCCATAATGGGCCCTACAACGCGCGATCTGAATTAATTGGACCCCAATGTGGACATCGGACATCGAGTGGGAAACAAAAAAAAAATTAGGAGGATCCCTAGAGTCCACATATCAAAAGAAAAACTATAAACTTTAAACTCTAAAGTTTCCTAACAAAAAAGCCACTCATGCCCAGGTCGCATCTAAAGCTGTATGTACAGGTTTTGCTCATGATACGTTGTACATATGTGACAAACTCCATAAAAAATTACTTCATCCGTCACAAATTATGTGTCACCATTTTCTTTTTGATCCGTCCCAAAATGAATATCGTCTTTCCTTATTTGGTAAATTTTTAAAAACACAATTACAATTTTACCCTTATGGTCCCACTTGACTTTAAATATTATTACTCTTTTTTTTATTTGTTTTTTCAATTAAAAGTGGTCTCACTTGATTTTAAGTACTATTATCCTATTTTTAAGAAGGGTAATTTTGTAACTTTAACAAAGTCAATACTTATTTCTTAAATATCGTGTCCAGTCATGGCGACACATAATTTGGGACGAAGTGAGTATTAAGTATTAATAATTACTTTGATATTACCATACTAACCCATAAACGTTAACTTTTTAATATGCTTCTGCTCATGCCGTTGCATGCAACTATTAATGTGGAGGAACTAACTGGTTATTCAGCTTTTGTTGGATATTATGGTTCTTATTTTTGTACTGTATTGGATGCAGACAAGTTGACAACTGATGCGGCTCTTGACCCGTCTGGGCTTGTAGCAGTTTCAGTTTGCCATGGATTCGCGCTGTTCGCGGCAGTTTCCATTGCTGCTAACATCTCTGGTGGTCACGTGAACCCTGCTGTTACCTTTGGATTGGCTCTTGGAGGTCAAATTACCATTCTCACCGGTCTCTTCCACTGGATTGCTCAACTTTTGGGTGCCATTGTAGGTTCCTACCTCCTCCAAGTTGTCACCGGAGGAATGGTAAGTTTTTGCATATTAATCAAGCTACACTTAAGTTATATACATTCTACAATGTACAAAATAATTTATGCTATCAATGTAGTTTAATTTTTGTACCTATTAAGTTACACGCTGCATCCTGCAAATTACTAACCATGTTTATAACTCGTGTTGACACTAATATGTTACTGGATTTTAAATGTTCCAATTATGTAAATATATCATACTTTATATGCCATATGTATATAAAATTTTATGTGAGGATAACTTTGAAAACATCCTTCCAGGCAGCGCCTCAATCTATATGATAACACAATTCAATTTACATGGATATACCAGAGGGCGACTCTAGGATCTAGAGTTGGTGTTTTCAGATTGAGTGTAAATGTGTTATCTTATTAATATACATACATTCAAAAAGAATTTCATATACATAATCCTATAATTCAAGTGTAAACTAATTAGTAGGTTAAATTGAACTCACAGACCCGCTCTAAATCTATTACTTATTATCGCAAGTTATAGTTTTACCCATAACTGTGTCATCCAACTTTTTTTTTTTTTTTTTTTTTTTTTGTTTAGGTTGTTCCAATCCACGGTGTGGCTGCTGGAGTCGGAGCTGCTGAAGGAGTGGTGATGGAAATCATCATCACCTTTGCTTTGGTGTACACAGTTTATGCCACACCAGCCGACCCAAAGAAGGGTTCATTGGGTACCATTGCACCCATCGCCATAGGTTTCATTGTTGGTGCCAACATCTTGGCTTCTGGCCCATTCTCTGGCGGTTCAATGAACCTCTCTCCTTTGGGCCTGCAGTGGCTAGTGGCAACTTCGCTGGTATCTGGATATACTGGGTCGGACCCCTTGTTGGTGGTGGCTTAGCTGGCCTTATATACAGTAATGTGTTCATGAACCATGAACATGCCCCTCTATCCAGCGATTTCTAAGTTCTAAATTAATAATTCACAATGTGTGAATTATTTGATTGTTTGGGTCCAAAAATCCATTTGCCTTTTTTGTACGTAATAAAGAATGAAAAAAGCAATACGTTGCTCTTTCTTTCTTTTTGTCCATTAATTATCTTTTGTTTTGTTTTATTGTTTGATTTTAGTTACTTTGGTTTGCAGCTGTACATGATGTTATTGTGATTTGTGCTTTTCATATTTTTTGAAATTTCATTATTGTCCCCCTTTAATTTCTTTAGCATCTCAAAAAGATAAAGGGAATCATCACCAAGTCACTAGTTCGCTCCTTGGTTTGGCAATGGAATGCCAAACCAATCACAAAAAAGGGGGAAAGGCGAAACCAATGATTAAATCAAACCGATAAACAAATCATAACACTTTTGAGATATGAAAAAAACGTAATGCTACTTCATCATGGAAGTGTTCTTTGTATACGTAATGGTTATTTTGTTTCAATTTATTTTTCTTAGTTATTAATTGAATAATTAAATAATATTTTTATAATATTTTTTTAATATTATTTAAATATTTTAAGTTGTTGAATATTATGACTTATAATATTTTTAATATAATTTTTAAATATGTAAATTTTATTTTCTAAAAAAAACTAAAAGCTCTATGACCGGACTCAATCACATTAGACATTAGTTAGTTTGATCTTTATACTCTGAAAACGAATCAAGCCAACCAAACTCAAAAGGGGCTATCATATCATCTCTAATTAGCTTTCACGTGCATCTACTGTTTAATTAGCTAGAGATTAAAATATCAAACATTATACTGACAAATTCATCATAACTAGATCACCCAAGTGTAGGTTAACCTATATTATTAGTAATTTATATTCATCAACACCATCATTTTCTTCTCTCTCCCTCCTTTTAAGTTTTCCACCAGCTCTGGTCGTCGATAGTCGCTTCATGTTCTGCATCCTAAAGTTTTAATTTGAGATGTTTGACTAAGAGTGAAGTAATCTTATAGTTTATACGTGTTTATCACAATAACACAGATCTGATTTGGTACCTAATTCTTCTATGAGATAAGCACAGAACAACAAGAATACACAAGATAAATAACAGAAAGTAAATGACAAGAGATGTTTATGTGGAAATTTCCTTATCGAAGAGAGTAAAATCATGACTTATCCCAATAGTATTTCACCAACCACTTCACTAATACCAAACAATGAATTCGGTTACAACTCTATGCAATCTAGGAATTAAAATTTTGATCCCTACTCACTAGAAATAACTCTATTGCTAATTGAAAAACTCTATTAGCTAATCGTATCTAAAACAACTCAACATAAAGTTAACACAAAAATACCCACAAGAATATCTAAAGGAGAAATGAGTTTAAAATTGTAAGACCAAAACAAAAACTCAAATAAACCTAGAAACAGAGACATAATTCACTATTAGTAGAGAGATTCTAAATAACTGAATCCTTGTAGCATTAGACACAGTGCAACTTTTGCTTCAGAAAATGCTTTCTAATTATGCAAAAACTAAGCTTCTCTCCTCGAGTGATGAATACCTATGATGAGCATTAAGAAAGAAACTTTCTCATTGATGAACATAAAATAGAACCACTGCTTATCGCGTCCCACTATTCTGCTGCCATCGTTAAAATGTACTAGAGAGATGACACATAAAGACAATTCTATAGAACAAAAATCCGGAACACCAATTTGGTGGCTAGTCCTTTGACTAGTTTTTTCAATCATCAAAACACTATAAGGCAAGAGAAAACTAAATTCAATATTTTCTCCCTTTTTGATAATGACAAATATATAATCACACTCCCCCTAGAATCATCACTTTCCCTTACACCAATATCCCTCATACCAACATCATCTAAATAAAACTAATCAAATCAAACTTTCATACAATCACAAGTTCCCAAACATACTTCACAATCACCCTAATCTTTCCTTTTTTGCATCATTAAAAATTCTTAGTAGTAAAATAAATCAAGATTTGAGCAATGAATAGTTTAAGAAGCAGAAGCTAACATACATAGGAAAACACAAACATTTAAAATTATTTAAAGTATGTGTTCCCCATATATGTGTACCTACAAAGGTACATAGATTGAATTAAACATTATAAGAGACCTTACTTCATATACTTACCTTATTTTTATACCCATGACATTAGAGATGAATTTGTACAATTTGATCAAACTAAGCCTTGCCTTAGTTCTCTCACAATTTTTCTTTTTAAGAGCTTTAGTGAAAATATCAATAACCTGGTCCTCCGTTAGACAAAAATGAATATAGATTAGCATTTCTCAACATTGTCCCTTAGAAAGTGATATTGAATATCAATATGTTTGGTCCTTTTGTGCTGAACATGATATTTTTCCATTTAAAGGGCATTGTTGTTGTCACAGAGCAATGGCACATTCTCAATAAGAAAAGGATAGCCCAGTGTACTAAAGCTCCTGTTATGCATAAGGTATGAAAAAAGGTCTAGATCATAAGGATCTACTGTTTGCAGCCTTCCCTTGCATTTTTGCCAGAGGTTGTTTCCTTGGCTTAATCTATAACCTCTTGGTCATGTGTCAATAATTTTACCAATTACTTCAATTCTCCTTTCATAATCAACATTCTCAGCAACTACTCCAAAATTCTTAAGTTGTTGCTTGATCCATAGGATTTGAGCATAATATAAAGCAACAACTATATATTTAGCTTCAGTTGTAGAAGGGAAAACTATTTTTTTTCTTAGTTCCCTAAGAAATTATTCAAGAGCCAAGAAAATTGGTCATTCTAGAGGTACTCTTCTTATCAATAAGAATCCAACATAGTTAACATCAGCATATCCAATTAGATCAAAGGTGTCTCTAGAGGGATAGAAAAGGGCAAGATCAGTTATTCCCTTTAAGTATCTCAAAGTTTGTTTGGCTACCTTCAAGTGAGACTCCTTGATATGCTTTAAATATTACGCACATGTCAACACTAAAAACACTATTCATCCTATTAACAATCAGATATAAGAAGGAACCTATAATGCCTTGATACATAGTTTTATTCAAAAAGGGACTATTCCAATTTACTGGTAAGCATCTATTGGCTTAGCATCCTTCATATTATATTTATTTAAATACTCAAAGATGTACTTTTGTTAACTAATCAGAACTCCATCAGATGCTTGATTCACTTGTAGCCCAAGAAAGAACTTAAGCTCACCCATCAAGCTAATTTTAAAATCTCTTCCCACAAGCTTGCAAAGTCATCCCACATAGAATTTAGAGTTGTACGAAAAATAATATCACCCATATAGACTGCACGATGATTAGATTCTTCCATTTGGATCTTACGAAGAGAGTACTTTCAATCTTTCCTTTCTTCAACAAATTATCTAGAAAGAATTTGGATAACCATTCTGTGACACCCCAGGATCATAAGCTTCAGACCCTCCAACAGTTGAGTAATGAATTTACCTGGTTTTTGAAATTTATGTCAACACTGCTAGTGGTAATGATCTAGGTAACGAGTTGTGATGTCATGTAATGAGTTTGGGAGGGACTCGTTGTTCAAATAGTGAGGTCACCCATGTGTTCTGCTTTAATCATGAGTCTTCCTCATGACTTATGATGATGGGTAATGAGTCGTGATGAGCGACTCATAGTAATAATAGTAAAAGATGTGGTTTTTGATACTCAGTTCATGAGTCTAGGCAATATCTCATGATCAATTTTCATGAGTCATTAGCCAAGCCGTGATGTCTGCTCTTATTTTTTCTGTATGTTTTGATTGGGGTCGTTTTGGTCTTTTCATTCCTTTACACTTAACCCATGACTTAAGAACACTCTAATGATCCCTCTAACATTAGTTATCAAATAAAAAAACTACTTTCTTCCCTTTAACTCTCAAGGCAAGAGACTATTAGGGTTTTATAAGGGATTCAATAGTCAAGCTCCAACTTTCAATTTCTTTCAATTTCTTGCCTATTTCAAGCATGTCTCACACCCCTAAATTTGTCATTATTATTTTGGCATAAATTGGATTAATATTCATATGAGTTCATTGTTGGGTTTAAATTGGGTTGAGGTACTTTGATGGTAATTACTTGAATTGCTTTTCACATGTTTTAAATATGCTATTCAAGGTTTAATTGATATTTTTTGGACTGAATGGGTGCGTTTTTATGGTTATTAGAATGGGGAACATTATTTTCCCCAAATTATTAGATTTTTGTCTTGCTAATGGTATAAACCTCAATCTACATTCATAACTTTGGTTTTGGACATGGAATTTGCATGATTTAACTTACTTTTGAAACCTTGCATTGCATTAAAGGATAATGGATAATCAAAATAGTTTAGAAAGGCCCTTGGTGGCCATGGTTTTGGTTTTAAATGGAACTTGGGAGTCTAATGGTTAATTGGGATGGTATGTCATTAACATATATATAAGGTTGAAAGCATAGTTAGTATGACAATACCATATCGGTAAGTGCCTTAATGAATGACTCCTGGGTTATTGGTTGGGTTTGTCTAAAAACTATTTTAGTTTGGGCCTAAAGGGAATTGTGTAGCTCATCGTGAAGATGGAGATCTAGGGGGACCAACACTGGAAACCACGATTGCTGGCGTGGGGGTCTATATGATAGTGTGCATGGAAAATACAATATATATTTTGTAATGGATATCTCCTTGGTGTCTTTAGCCTTTTATTTGACTTTCTCCGTTCGTCCAGCTAATACGACTGGGGTTCTTTCAGCAGGAGAAGATAAACCCATATATCCCTTGGGTGCCATTAAGACGGAGTGAGCTACACTGTTCAAGTTATGTTTTACACTATCATGTTAATTGACCCTTGACCCTATCCCGACATCCTATATATATATATAAATATTGTTGCATGTGGTTTTGACTAGTTTTTTGCAATGACATTATTTTATCAGTTTTCTTGAGTTACATGCAAGCGTTTATCCCACTGACTGTTCTTGGACGCTGCATTATTTCATGATATAGGGTCTGAGAGATTTTATATTACTCTCGTGCAACGTTAAGTGGTGTGGTACATTGGTCGAGTTGTTGTGAAGTGGCGAGCCTTCATCTTTTGAAATGCCCTGCCATTCATTATGTTTCTTTTCTGATTTTGGGAATTATGGATTCTCTTTTGTCACGGTTGGGGGCATGTATGACCTAGTTTGGAATTATGGTTTTAGAGGATTTTTTGGACAAGTGTGAGATGGTTGTTTGTTTTGACTACTATGGAACACCCTGGGTTTGGACCCTTAAAAAATTCTGAAGTTATGGATTTTGGACATAGTATGACTTGTGGTTACCAGTCGTGTGATGGGGTATAATTAGTATGCTCTTGGTTGAATGCTAACTAGTATTGGTAGAGGGTTGGATTAGTTTCTAGAATAGGTACAACTTGGTGGGTATGAGTTGTATGGTTGGTGATGGGTTATAAAGTTTGGGTTTTTCCTTCACTAAATCTGAGACTTAGTAACTTAACTTGGATCTGAGTACGAGTGTCTTACCATGAGTAGTAAGATAGGGCACGAGTCGTATCAATGACTCATATAGTAGACAGTCTTCAACCTTCATTTTATTTTATTCATCCAGGGATACAAGTTTAGGGGTTCTACTCGTATGGTTGGGTATGACTTGGTTTGTGTAAGTTGTATGTTGGACAAGTGTTAGGTCCAAGGGGGAGGCCTAGGGTACGATAGGTATGGGGGAGTCGTACCATCTGATGGGAATTTTAAGCAATTTAAGTTAGGAGTAATCTAGAAATTTCCGCACTTAACCTCTTAAGGCCCCAAAACTTATAACTCTTTTGGTATATTATTTACCCCATTATTCTAATCTAGAATACTTAGAAACTCTCTATAATTCTCTCTAAGGCCCTTGGATAAAGAAAGGCTAGGGTTTCATCTAGAGGATAATTTGGGGATTGTATGGGTGATTTCTCTCTATCATCTTTGTAATCTAAGGTATGTACTCCTCTCTCATTGTTTTTTCCAACTAAAGGAATTTTTAAACATTATTTTCATGGCATGATTATTGTATTGTGGGGTTTTAAAATATATATTTAGGTTTTGGTATTAAATGTTTGGTTATGGTTTTCCCATATTTTAATTATTTATTTACATGATTTAACGATGGTCTGGACAATTGGTTGCCTGGGAATGGTAAAATGGTAATTGGATTTGATTTTAGAAACACTATGCCCCCAACATGTTTGATAAAATTCCTATAATAATGCTTTTACTATATTATTGGACTTTTAATGGAACTATTACATGGTATGGTTTGGTAATGGAACCCTAAAAGGAATAAATGGTTTAAACAATTTGGAACGGATAAATGGTAAGGAGGTGGTCATGGTTAAGGTTAATTGGACTTCCTTATGAGGTACAAGCGAATCCCCCAAGTAAATATATTAATGAACAACTTGTGGGATACATGGGATTCCGTCAACCAGACTTAATAATGGAACACTTGTAGGGTACACAGGATTCCCCCAAGTTAACTTGATAATGTAATCTATGGGTACATGGGAATTCCTTTACATAAAAAAGTTGGATAAGAATAGTGCTTGCAAGCTATAGTTGGTATGACGATACCACTACTTATAGCCTTGGTTAATAATAATGGATTAATGGTTTGGTTGGATGGTAATGGTTTTAATTAGTAAATAATGAGGGGTGTGATAACCAACCATGAAGGTGCGAGTCTAATGGACGGGCACAGGAAACTCATGTTTGCCAATATGAGGGTTGATCATAGAGACAATATATGATACTATGAGGTACATAGGAATCCTCTAAGTAGACTGTATATATGTATCATGGAGAGCGAAGGGTACTCGGGAATACCATACTCTTATGGTAACTCTGGTTCTTGCGGATACATATATTGGGGTCCTTTCAGGGGGTTACACTGGACCCATATAGCCCATGGGTGGTTCTAGGATAGTTAAGCTACATATACCCAAGTCAATGGTTTTAAAGGCATGCTAAACCTGACTTCTTCTTCCACGCATGGATGTATATATATACATATGTATATGTATGTACGTATGTATGTATGGTTGTGTGAATATGGTTGGTTTACTTGGTTTTACTATATGGAATTATTTTATCCTTATCCTGAGTTCATGTTAGCGTTGACCCGCAAACCCATCTACGGGTAGTTGTATCATTACACGATGCAGTAATCGATCGTTCTACTCTTTTTACTTAGTGATAGAATTTTATACCAGCTATTGGATTGAAGTGGTGAGTTTTCATAGTCCAGAATGCTTTGTTTCATATTATGGATGTCTCTACATGCTTTGGTTATTTTATGGATATTAGTTTTGGCTATGGTTGGAGGCATGTCTTAACCGAATATTGTTTTCTTACTTTTGGTTAGAGGATTTATGTGACTAATATGGGTTGGAATGGGTAGTGTCAGTACTGATATCAGCCTTAGTATTAGCATTGGTATTAGGGTTGATGACATTGGAAAAAATTTATGATTGTTCCATCCATTTATGTTATGTTATGGACATGAACTTGGTTTTTACGTTGGTTTGGTTATGGTTGTTGGTTGGTAATGGATAGTTGGACTTATTTGGGTTGGTCATGATTATAGACCTGTTCCATAGTCTGGAATTGTAATAAATTCTATCTTGTTATATGTTTGGAATTCATCCGACCCACGGTATGCGTATTTGTAGGTTGGGTTGGGTAATAGGGGTGGACCCCAATCCTGGATAGACTTGGGATTCCTATTATGACAAGGCCCTGGTTTGGGTCATGTCAAGTTGGTATCAGAGCTTTAAGTTCATTGTCAATTGAGAGTCTACAAAGCCGTGTCTAGTACAGTATCTTTTAAGGATATGTAGTGCACCATACTCATAAGAGGGAGGCTATAATGCATTTAGGAATGTTTCATTTTCTTGGCATTCTATTTTCAAGTTTGGAGTCTAAGTCTTGGAATCTTCTCTAATCTTGGTTTGTTCACTTTTCAGATCTGAGATGTAAGGTAACTCTTCTATCCCAACTGGGGATAATGGTGAAGGGACACATACTACTTAGGGATCCATACTCAATCTAGGGGTCTAGTTCTTAATATTTCAGGAGTTTCACCGGTTGCTACTAGTTCTCTTCAGGGTGAGGTAATGAATGTGGAATTTTATCTATTAATTGATGGCATTGCTTAGTTGGTTATTGCTCAGGCTAAGTGGGGTGCATCTAGTTTTTTATCTATTGAGTCCATAAGGGTTGGCCAGTTTATGAAGTTGAATCCTCCTACTTTAACTATTGTAAAGGTGGAAGAGGATCCTCAAGGTTTCTTAGATGAAATTGAGAAAATCTTTAGGGTGATGCAGGCTATGAATATGGAAGGGGTGAATTTTACTGCTTACTAGCTTAAAGATATGACGTACCAATGCTATGAGGGGTAGGTAGGGTAAGAGGTGATGTTGAGGAGTCAACTTTATGGGAGACTTTCTCTAATATTGTTTTGGATCGCTTCTTTCCTCAGGAGTTGAGGGAAGCAAAGGCGAAGAAATTCATTAATCTGAGATAAGAGAAAATGTCGGCCAAGGAATATTCCTTGAAATTTCATTAGCTGTCTAGGTATTTCTTGAAATTGGTGTCTGATATGAGGAAAAGGATGAGAAAGTTCAATTTTAGACTATCTCGGGAATTGATCCTTGAAAGAAGGACTACATTACTGATCAAGTATATGGATATTTCTAGGTTGGTGGTTCATATACAACAGGTGGAGGAGGAAAAAAGAGAATAGGTTAAGTTAGGGGAATAGTAGTGTAAGAAGTTTAGATTATCTGAAAAAGATAGTGGGAAATAATAAGGTGGTCGAGATGATGGTAAGTGGCTAAAGAAGAAGTAAAGGAGTTCTGGTTCCTTCTCTTCAGCTAGTGCTCCTTACCTAAAATAGTTGGGTGATAGGCGTCAGCAGGGTGACGATAATTTACAAGCATATAATGCCCAATCTCAGTAAAGTAGGGCTCAGTTGGGCTAATCATGCCCTCCTTATCAATGAGGGGGTTTTCGTGATGAAGGGAGGGATAGATGTTTCAAATGTGGTCATCCAGTCCATATGCTTAAAAATTATCTTATTAGTAAAGGTGCTTCGGTACTGATTAAGGATCTGGTTGCTTTATCTGTTGCTCCTGCACCAAAGGGTGCTGCTTCTGCATCAGTTTCTACTTCTGGTATTGGTGCTGGTCGAAATGGGTTATATGCTCTTGCTACTCGATAGGAATATGAGGCATCACCTGATGTCATGGCTGGTACGTTACAAATCTTTTCTCATGATGTATATTATTTACTTGATTCGGGGTTCACACTCTCTTATGTGACCCTATTTTTGGCTGCATATTTTGGTTTTGATCCTGACGTTATTTTAGATCCTTTTTTTATATCTACCCCGATAGGTGACTCTGTGATTGCTAGAAGGGTCTATAGGGATGTGTGGTATCTGTTGGTAGTAGAAATAATTTGGTGGACTTGTTTGAACTTAATATGGTGGATTTTCATGTTATTCTGGGAATGAATTTGTTACAAAATTATTACATATCTATGAATTGTTTGACCCGTAAGGTTATCTTTAGGTTCGCTGTTGGATTGATTATTGAGTGGGAGGATGGTTCCCTATCTCTTATGGGGAGTTTTATTTTATATCTTAAAGCTAAGAGGTTAATCTCTAAAGGGTGTATCTATCATTTTGTTCGGGCTAAAGATTCTAACTCGAAAGGTTCTTTTTTATATTCAATTTTGGTGGTGAATGAGTTTCCTGAGGTCATTCCGGATGATCTTCCTGGTGTTTCTTTGGATAGGGAGATTGAGTTTGGTATTGATTTAGTTCCGAACACTCATCTGATATCTATTTTATAACACCCTGGGTTTTTGAACTTTAGAAAATTTCCTTGATTTCTAGTTTTTGGACAAGTTACGACTAGGGGAAACGAGTCATACACTGGGGTACGAGTGGTATGGATTGGTCGTATGCTGACCAGTGTTGGTTGGTGGGTTGGATTTAGTTTTTGGAATGGATACGACTTGAGTGGTATGAGTCGTATTGGTTGATATGGGTTGTTTGGTTTGGGTCTTTCCTTCACTTAATCTTAGACTTGGAAACTTAAGTTGGATTTGAATATAAGTGGCTCACCATGAGTCGTAAGCCAGGGTACGAGTTATACTATAGACTCGTATGGTGGACAATGTTTAATCTTCTTTTACTTCTATTCTTCCAGGGTACGTATCAGAGGTATGGTTTGTATACTTTGGGTATGATTTGGTTTGGGTGAGTTATACCTTGGACAGTGTTGGGTCCAAGGTAGAGGCCTAACGTACGAGTGTTGGGTACCACTCGTATTGGAGGGTACGACAGGTATGGTTAGTCATACCCCCTGATGGGATTTTATGCAGTTTAAGTGAGGGTAATCTGGATATTTCTCCATTTAACCTAATAAGGCCCCACGACTTTTAACTCACTTGGGTAAAGGAATCTATGGTTTCCTAATAAGGATTATTTGGGGCTTGTGTTAGTGATTTCTCTCCATCATATTCATAAACTAAGGCATGTACTCTTCCCTTATTGTTATTTCCATCTAATAGCATGGTTTTATACAATGTTTTTATGGCATGATTTATTGTATGATTTTGGTTTTTTAAATATGTTTTGAGGTTTTGGTTATAATGGATTGGTTATTGTTTTCCCATGTTTTAATTATGTTATTACACATTTTAATGGTGGTTTTGGATAATTGGTTGCATAGGAATGGTTACATGGTAATTGGTTTTGGTTTTGGAAATACTATACCCTCAACATGTTTGATAAAGTGCCTATGATAATGCTTTTACTATATTATTGGATTTTTAATGGAACTATTGCATGGTTTGAAGTTTGTAATGGAATCCTAAATGGTTTAAATGGTTTGAAATGGTTAACTGGAATGGTTTGGTGGTCATGGGTATGGTTAATCAAACTTCTTGTGGGGTATAATGGAATCCCCTAAGTAAACATGATAATGAACTCCTTGTGGGGTACAATGGAATCCCCCAATCTAACATAATGGAACACTTGTAGGGTACATGGGACTCCTCTAAGTTAACTTGGTAAATGTGTACACGGGAATCACTTTACCTTAAAAGGTTTGGATAAGGAAAATACTTGCAATTTATAGTCGGTAAGACAATACCACTATTAATAGCCATGTTTATAGTAAATGTAATAACAAATTAGTTTATTGGAAATGGTTTTATTTGGGAAATAATGGCGGGGTATGATAGCTAACCGTGAATGTGGTAGTTCAATTAACGAACATTGGAAACTCATGTTTGCTGACATGAGGGGTTGGTCATGGCGACCATATATGATACTATGAGGTACATGGGAATCCTCTAAGTACAGTGTACATATATATCATGGAGAGGTAAGGGTACTTGGGAATCCCCTACTCTTGTGGTATCTCCAGTTTGGGCGGTTACACGTATCGTGGCCCATTGAGGGGTTACACTAGACCCATATATCCCGTGGGTGGTTAAAAATGGTTAAGCTACACATACCCAGGTTAATGGTTTTTAAATGCATGCTAAACTCGATTCCCTTTCTTGGCATGATTATATATATACATGTATGGTTTGTATGCTTATGGTTGGTTTACTTGGTTTTACTAGATGACATTATTTTATCCTTATCCTTAGTTCATTCTACCGTTCACCTGTTTACCCATCCTCGGGCGGCTGTATCCCCATGCGATACAGGAACTGGTCGTTCCACTCCTCCTATGTAGTGACCGAACTTCCGGATCAACTTTTGGATTGAAGTGGTGAGTTTCTATCTTTCCAGAAGGCCCTATTTCATGTTATTAACCTGATTTTGAGGATAGAACAAGTGGGAAGATCTCTCTCTCTCTTTTCTGAGCCCTTCACTGTAATGGTCCTTTAATATTAACTTTGACTGATCGGATAATTCCAATGGTAGAGACGACATAGATACGCCGGCAATAGGTAAGTGTTCTCTCTCTCCCCTATTTTCTTTATCCCTCACTCTCTCCTTTTTATTTTTTCCCTCTCATCACTATTATCGCTGGTATGATAGGGTTTCCGTCGACTCGACCTCAGTGACGGTGTTAGTGTGCAACATCGGACACTCAGGTTGGTACGACAATAATTTGTGTCCTGATTCTGATAACACCCAGGAGACACTCCGGTAATGCTCCGTCAGCATTATTCTTGAAACTCTATTCTGAAAACTAATTTCAACATCAAATTACCAGAACCTAATAGTAGCACAAAAGCGGAGAAGGCTTGGCATACACGAGTACCCCAGTGACTCCTAAACTTTGATATTTAGTTTCTTCTTACAATTTAGTTTCATCTTATTATTTTTTTTCTTGCGACTTTTTTAGAATTTGTTAGGACTCGTTGCTTTCTCATATTGGTGGATATTTTGTGTTGCTCTAGCTACTAGGCCTGATAGTGTGTTTTGTACGTGTCTTCTGTTTGCTACTGTTGTTTTGTTTGGGGTTTTTTTTTTGCTTTTTTGAGTAGTGTCTTTGGGGGTTGATGGTAGAATAGGGTTTTATTCGAGGGGTTTAGGATTGGGGGTTTTTTTAGGGGTTGGGAAAGAGTAGAGGGCAGGGGTAGGAGTGGAGTCAAAGTCAGGTGTTAGGGCTGGTTCGGTGAGAGATGGTAGAGGTTGGCGTAAGGAAAGAGAAGATAGGTTGAGTGTAGGGTCTTGGAACATAGGGACCCTTCAGGATAAGTCCATAGAGCTGGTAAAGATTCTTAAGAAGGGAGGATTAATATTGGTTATGTTTAGAAGACTAAGTGGGGAGGGTCTAAGGCTAGGAATGTGGATGGGTACAAGATATGGTACTCAGGGAGTGAGAGGCATAGGAATGGAGTAGACATCGTAGTGGATGAGGAGCTTAGATGGTAGGTAGTGGATTTTAAGACAGTCAGTGATAGGCTGATGACAATTAAGTTAGTTATTGGGGAGTTCAAGTTAAATATGTGTAGTGTTTATATATCGCAGGTGGGATTTGAAGAGGAGGCAAAAATAAGATTTTAGGAGGCTTTGGATGAGGTGGTGGGAAGCGTGCCTAGCTCTGAGAAGATTGTCATAGTAGGGGACTTTAATGGGCATATTGGATTTTTATCTGGAGACTATGATGATATGCATGGAAGTCTTTGTTTCGGTGATAGAAATAGAGAGAGAGTTGCTCTATTGGATTTTGCAAGGTCCTTTGGGCTGGTGGTAGTGAATTCGAGTTTCTGAAGAAGAAGAATTACCTGATTACCTTTCAAAGCGCGATAACCAAGACTCAGATTGACTTTTTGCTACTTAGGAAGAGGGATATGGCATTATATAAGTACTGTAAAGACATTCAGAGTGAGCATCTTTCAACCCAGCATAGGATTTGGGTGATTGAGCGGAGGTTTATGAGGATCGTGTCTATTTTAGAGAATTAGTTTGGATTTATGCCCGGTCTCTCTACGATAGAGGTTATTCACCTGGTGAGGAGATTGGTGGAGAAGTATAAGGAAAGAAAAAGGGACTTGCACATGCATCGACCTGGAGAAGGCGTATGACAAAGTCCCTAAGAAGTTATTTAGAGATTCTTGGAGGTAAGAGGGGTCCCGGTAGTGTACATTAAATCTATTAAGGACATGTATGATGGAGTGAAGACTAGAGTAAGGACAGTAGGAAGAGACTCAAACTATTTCTCGATTGAGATAAGGTTGCATCAGGGATCGACTCTTACTCTCTTCTTTTTTGCATTGGTGATGGATGTATTGACGTGAAGTATTCAAGGTGAGGTGTCTTGGTGTATGTTATTTGTAGATGATGTAGTTCTTACTGATGAGACACAGAAAGGGGTGTGTGAATGGTAAATTGGAGGTTTGGAGGTAAACCCTTGAATCTAAAGCGTTCAGGTAGATTAGGTCCAAGACGGAATATATGAAATGCAAGTTTAATGACTTAAGGCAAGAGAACGAGGTGGTAGTGAGGTTGGATTCCCAGGTTGTTTGTAAGAGGGATAGTTTTAAGTATATTGGGTCTATGATTTAAGGGAATGTAGAGATTGACGAGGATGTCTACAAATGTATTAGGAAAGGTTGGATGAATTGAAGGTTCACCTCAGAAGTGTTGTGTGATAAGAAGGTGTCCCCTAAGCTTAAAGGAAAATTCTAACGAGTGGCAGTCTATATGGTCATGCTGTGTGGAGCGGAGTATTGTCCAATTAAGAAATCCCACATTAAAAAATTAAAGGTGGTGGAAATAAGAATGTTGCATTGGGTGTGTGGACTTACTAGAAGGGATAAAACAAGGAATACGATTATCCGAGAAAAGGTGGGAGTGGCTTCGTTAGAGGACAAGATGCGGGAAGTACAACTAAGATTGTTTGGGCATGTCATGAGAAGGAGAACGGGTACCCAATTTCATAGGTATGAGAGGCTAGCTTTTGATGGTTTCAAAAAGAGTAGAGTTAGGCCAAAGAAATACAGGAGAGAGGTGATTAAACTTGACATAAAGCGGTTATAGCTTACTGAGGACATGACCCTAGATAGGAAGATGTGGAGGTCGCAGATAAGGGTAGAAGTCTAGTGTGTGTGGGTGAGTCAGAGTAGGTAGTTAGGTGAGATTTTGTGTAGTTGAGTTAGTAATCTTAGGACCGTGTCCATTGGTAGGAGCAACTAGTTAGGAGAGTTTGGGTGTTGTGGGTGTCTTTGGTCTGTGAGTGTATGGTACTACTATGTGGGTGTCTTATTTCTTATTTCTTATTTCTCTTATTCATAATTTCTATTATGCTATCCATCCTATTTTCATGTTTCATTATGACCTTGTTTACTATTCTAAATCTTGAGTCAGGGGTCTATCAGAATCAACCTCTCTACTTGTTTAGAGGTAGTGGTATGGACTGCATATATTTTTCCCTCCCCAGACCCCACTTTGTGGGAATACACTGGGTTTGTTGTTGTTGTTGTTCCATTTCTGTTATGGATATTTTCATATACGTTGGTTAACTTATGGATATTGGTTTTCTCTATGGTTGGGGGAATGTCCTAACCGGCTATTATTTTTTTTTGTTAGAGGCTTTCGTTAAACTATTATTCTTTGGTAAGGGTGGAGTCGGTATTGGTGTCATCATTAGTATTGGCATTAGTATTGGGGCTGATATCATTGGACCAAATTTCTCACTATTCCATCCCCATTTATTTTTGGATTATATAAAATATTGTGAAACTCATATGGTTATGGTTCTGGATTATGGTTTTGGTGGTATTGGTTATCGATTGGGTATCGGACGGTTGGGCTCATTTGGGTGGTCATGGATATAGACCTATCCTAGAGTTTTTCTTGATTAAACGTGATCTTTTATTAATCAAAAAAAGTTTGTAATACAATACCAGGCTCAGGTAAACCCTTTTCCTCTTAAGTAGAACTCTAATATCTATACAATGTTTATCAAGTCAGTCTCCTAACATCACTATTGAGGAAAATAATTTAGTCTTTAAAGGTGTGTCTGCCATTTGATTAATCCTATCCCTCTTATATGTACGTGCAAACCCACCTCTCTACAATTGGCATCCATCTTAGGATATGCATAGGTCGGTTGGGTTGGTTGATAGGGGTGGTCTCCAGTGCTAGTTGGACTTGGGATGTCTATTATGCCAAGGCCCTAGTTCATGTCGTGCCAAGTTGTTATCAGAGCTTTAGATTCATGGTCAATTAGGAGTCCACAATGCCGTGTTTAGTAGAGTCTCTTTTAGGGGTGTGTAGCACACCACACTCATAAGGGAGAGGCTATAAGACATTTTGGACTGTTTCACTTTCTTGGTTTTCTATTTTAAAGCTTAGAGTCTATGTCTCAGAATCTTCTCTAATCCTAGTTTGTTTGTTTGTTAGATCATGCCTTGATGATCTAAGTCGCAAGGTAACTCTTTTATCCCATCTGAGGATAATATGGAAGGGACACATGGGATCCATACTCGGTCTAGGGGTCCCGTCGCTGATATATTTGGCATTCCACTAGTTTCTACTAGTCCCCTTCAGGGTGAGGTGATGAATGCAGAATTTTGTCAGTCGATTCATACTATTGCTTAGTTGGTTGCGGCTCAGGTTGAGCAGGATGCATCTGGTGTTTCATCTGCTGAGGCCATAAGGGTTGGTCAGTTTATGAGGATAAATCCTCCTACTTTTATTGGCGTAAAGGTAGAGGAGGATCCTCAGGGTTTCTTGGATGAAATGGAGAAAATCTTTAGGGTGATGCAGGCTACGAATATAGAAGGGGTGAATTTTGCAGCTTATCAGCTTAAGGATATTATTTACCAATAGTTTTGGGGAGTGAGATAGGGATAAAACTGATGTTGAGGAGTTATCCTTAAGGGACACTATCTTAAATGCTTTTCTGGATTGCTTCTTTCCTTAGGAGCTGAGAGAAGCGAAGATGGAGGAGTGTGTGAATCTTAAGCAGGGAAAGATGACTGTCAAGGAATTTTCCCTTAAGTTTCATCAATTGTCAAGGTATGCTCCGTACTTAGTATTAGATATGAGGGCGAGGATGAGAAAGTTTACTTCTGGGCTATCTTGAGGGTTGATTCTTAAAAAAAGACTTTTTTGCTGATTAAAGATATGGATATTTTGAGGTTGGTGGTTCAGATGCAGTAGGTGGAGGATGAAAAGAGAAAACATGCGGAGTTTGGAAAAAGGCAGGGTAAGAAGTTCAGGTCTTTTGAACAAAGTGGTGAGCAACAGCAAGGTGGTCGAGATGGCGATAAGTGTCCAAAAAAGAAGTGGGCAAGTTTTGGATCCTTCTCTCTTGCTAGTGCTCCTTACCTCAAGTAGTTGGGTGATAGGCCTCAATAGGATGGTGGTAGTTTCTAGGCACAAGGTGCCTAATCTTAGGGGAGTGGGGCTCATTCGGCTTCTTCATGCCATCTTTGCAGGTTCTGTGGTCATCATCATAAGAGTTTTTGAGATAAAGAGAGGGATATGTGTTTCAAATATGGTCATCCATGCCATATGATCAGGGATTGTCCTGTTGGCCAGGGTGCTTGGGGAGCGATCAAAGCTTCGACTTCTTTATCTTCTTCTCCTGCAGCTAGTGGTGATACTTTTTCATTACCTTTTATTTTTGGTATCAACACTGGTCGGAATAGGTTATATGCTCTTCATTTTGATAGGAGTCTGAGGTATCGCCTAATATCGTGACTAGTATGTTACAACTCTTTTCTTGTGACATGTATTGCCTTCTTGATCGAAGGTCCACTCTTTATTATGCGACCCCATTTGTGGTTGTGTGTTTTGGTTTTGATCCTGAGGTTATTTAGGATCTATTTTCTGTTTCTGTCCTGATTGTTGACTCGATTATTACTAAGATTGTCTATAAGGTGTGTGTGGTATCTATTGGTAATAGGGAGACTTTGGTAGATTTATTTGAACTAGATATGGTGGATTTTGATATTATTTTTGGTATGGATTGGTTACACTCTTGTTATGCATCCTTAGATTGGTTAACTCATAAGTTTGTTTTTAGATTTACGGGTGAATTGGTTATAGAGTAGGAGGGTGGTTCCCTAGCTCCTAGGGAAAGGTTTATTTCTTATCTTAGAGATCAAAGATTAATCTCCAAAGAGTGTCTTTATCACTTGGTCCGAGTTAAAGATTCTTACTCGAAAGGTCCTTTTTTTATTTGATTTTGGTGGTAAGTAAGTTTCCTGAGGTCTTTCTGGATGACCTTCCTGGTGTTCCTTTGGATAGAGAGATTGATTTTGGTAATGATTTGGTTTTAGACACTCGTCCAATATCTATTCCTCCTTATAGAATGCTCTGACTGAGTTGAGGGAACTCAAGGAACAGCTTAAGGATTTTCTGGATAAGGGGTTTATTAATCCTAATATTTCCCCGTGGGGTGCACCGGTGTTGTTTGTGTGCAAGAAGGATGGTTCCTTTCAGCTGTCCATTGACTATTAGCAGTTGAATAAGGTAACAGTTAATAAAAAGTATTCTCTTCCAAGGATAGATGACTTGTTTGATCAGTTGCAAGGTTCCATGTTCTTTTCTTAGATAGATCTTTTGTCTGGGTATCATCAGCTTAAGATTAGGGACATGGATATCCCTTAGACAACTTTTCGTACTCGGTATGGGAACTTTTAATTCTTAGTGATGTCATTTGGCTTGACTAATTCCCAAATGGTGTTTATGGATTTGATGAACACGGTTCTCTGACATTTCTTAGATCTTTTTGTGATTGTTATTATTGATAATATCTTGATGTATTTAAAAAGTGAGGTGGATTATGCCAATCACCTCTGTGTAGTGTTACAGACCTTAAAGAAATAGAAACTGTATGCGACATTCTCCAAGTGTGAGTTTGGTTAAATGTTGTGACTTTCTTTGGTCATGTTAATTCTAGTAAGAGTATCATGATGGATCTGCAAAAGGTGGTTGTGGTTATGAAGTGGACTAGACCCACGACACTAATTGACATTTGGATCTTCTTGGGTTTGGCTTGGTATTACAGGCGGCTCGAGTAAGGTTTCTCGACAATAGCAGCCCCATTGACTTAGTTGACTCAGAAGAAGGTCAAGTTTTTTTTGGTGGATGCGTGTGAACGGAGTTTCAAGAATCTTAAGGATAAGATAACTTCATCTCTAGTCTTGACATTGCCTAAAGGCAATAAGGGGTTTGTGGTTTACTGTGATGCATCTCGAGTGGGACTTGGTTGTGTTTTGATCCAGCATGGGAATGTGATCGCCTATGCTTCCAAGCAGTTAAAGGTGCATGAGAGAAACTATCCTACTCATGATTTATAGATGTTGGCGGTGTTTTTTTCTTTGAAAATCTAGCGGCATTACTTGTTTGGAGTGCACGTAGACATCTTTTATGATCATAAGAGTCTACAGTATGTGTACACTCAAAAGGAGCTAAATCTCAGAAAAAGGAGATGGTTGGGGCTTTTCAAGGACAATGATATGAGTCTTCACTACCACCTAGGTAAAGCTAATGTGGTTGTTGATTCTCTTAGCAGATTATCCATGGGGAGTTTGACTCATATGGAGAAAAAAGACGAGAATTGGTGAAGGATATTTATCTCTTGGCCAGTCTTGGAGTTTGTCTCCTAGACTCCAAGGATGGTGGTGTAATGATTCAAGAAGACGTTAGGTTATCTCTCAGTTCATAGATAAAGGAGAAGAAAGTGCTAGATCCTGTCTTGATGAAAATCAAGAGTGATATTGGTGTGAAAAAAGTGATGGCCTTTGTGATTGGTGGTGATGGTACTTTATGGTACCAAGGGAGGTTGGGTGTTCCTAATGTTGATGGTCTGCGCCAAAGGATTTGGCTAAGGTGCATAAATCGTGCTATGTTGTTTATCCCAGTTCGACAAAAATGTATCATGATCTTAAGGATATATATTGGTGGAATGCTATGAAAAAGGATGTTGATGATTTTGTAGCCAAGTGCATGGTGTGCTAACAAGTTAAAGTTGAGCACATGAGGCCTGGTGGGTTGTATCAAGAAATTGATTTGCTCGAATAGAATTGAGAGGTATTCAATATGGATTTTGTTACCTGTCTTCCTCGGTCTCGGAACCTATTAGATTTGATTTTGGTCATTGTGGATAGGATGACAAAGTTTGCTCACTTTTTGCCAGTGAGGACTACCTTTTCAGCAGAGGATTATGCAAAGTTGTATCTTCAAGAGATTGTAAAGCTGCATGGGGTACCTGTTTTGATTATCTATGATTGTGGTACACAGTTTTCATCTTATTTTTGGTGGTCTTTTTAAAAATAATTGGGGACTATTGTTAGTTTGTGTATTTCTTTTCATCCTTAGACAGATGGGAAAGAAGAGAGGATTATTCAGACGTTGGAGGATATTTTTCGAGCCTGCGTGATTGATTATGGAGTCAATTGGGTTGAGTATCTACCTTTGGCAGAGTTTTCTTACAAAAATAGCTATTATTATAGCATTGTTATAGCCCCTTTTGAGGCATTGTATAATTGGAGGTGTAGGTCTCCTATTGGTTTGTTTGAACATGGTGAGGTAGATATGTTCAGTCCAAATTTGGTTCATTAAGATATCAAAAAAGTGAAGGTGATTTCGGATTGGCTTAAGGTTGCCCAAAGTCGCCAAAAGTCCTATGCGGATGTAAGGCATAGAGACTTGGAGTTTGAGGTTTGGGATCAGGTGTTCCTAAAGGTATCTCCCATGAAGGGAGTAATATGATTTGGTAAAAATGGGAAGCTCAATCTCTAGTTTGTTGGTCCTTATACGGTTTTGCAGAGAGTTCGTAATGTGTTTTATGAATTGGAGTTGCCTTCTAGTTTGAGATCCGTTCATTTAGTATTTATGCTTCTATGTTAAGGAAGTGCATTGGTGATCTTCCTTCGGTTATTCGTTTTAAAGAATTGGGTATCTCAAACTCTCAATCTTATGAAGAGGTCCCGATTGAGATATTGTATCGACAATTTCGTAGGTTATGGACCAAGGATGTGACCTCGATTAAGGTTATATGGCAGCACCACAAGGTGGAAGAGGCTACATGGGAGGCAGAAGAGGACATGGAGTCCATGTATCTGCATTTGTTTTTTCTCTTGGGATTCGTGCGGGAGGTATGTGTTCTTCAACATACTTTTCTTTTCAAACCTTGTTAAAGTAAAGATGCCATTTTTCCATCTTTATTTTCTAACTTGGTTAAAGGTTGGATTGATATTTGATAATGCAAATGAATCGTGCATGTGGTTACCCTACCTTGTCTATCATTTGGGGATGAATATTCCAAGTAGGGGAGACTATAGCACCTTGGGTTTTTGAGATTTAGAAAATTTCTTAGATTTTTGGTTTCCGGACAAGTTACAACTTAGGGTAATGAGTCGTACACTGGGGTATGAGTGCTATAGGTTGGTCGTATGCTAACCAGCGTTGGTTGATGGGTTTGATTTGGTTTCTGGAATGGATACGACTTGAGTGGTACGAGTTGTATTGGAGAATACGGGTTGTTAGGTTTGGTTTCTTCCTTCACTTAATCTTAGACTTGGAAACTTAAGTTGAATCTGAGTACGAGTGGCTCACCATGAGCCGTAAGCCAGGGTACGAGTCGTACCACAGACTCGTATGGTGGACAATGTTAATCTTCTTTAGATTTTATTCTGCCAGGGGTACAGGTCATATTCTTTGGGTATGATTTGTTTTGGGTGAGTCATACCTTTGACAATGTTGGGTCCAAGGGGGAGGCTTAGGGTACGAGTGGTGGGTACCACTTGTATTGGAGGGTACGACTAGTATGGTTAGTCGTACCCTCGGGCGGGATTGTATGCAGTTTAAGTGAGGGAAATTTGGATATTTCCCCACTTAACCTAATAAGGCCCCACGACTTTTGACTCACTTGGGAGGTTATTTTCCCTATTATTCTATTTATTAGCACTTAGAAAACACTCTTTAATCCTCTCTAGAGTTCTTTGGCAAAGTAAGCTAGGGTTTCCTCTTAAGGATTAATTTGGGGCTTGTGTTGGTGATTTGTATCCATCATCTTCATAAACTAAGGCATGTACTCTTCCCGAATTATTAGTTCCAACTAAAGGCATGGTTTTATACAATGTTTTCCTGGCATGATTAATTGTATAATTTTGGGTTTTCAAATATGTGTTGGGGTTTCGGTTATAATGGCTTGGTTATGGTTTTCCCATGTTTTAATTATGTTATTTCATGTTTTAATGGTGGTTTTTGATAATTGACTGTATGGGAATGGTCACATGGTAATTGGTTTTAGTTTTGGAAATACCATGCTCCCAACATGTTTGATAAAATACCTATGATGATGCTTATACTATATTATTGGATTTTTAATAGAACTATTGCATGGTTTGAAATTGGTAATGGAACCTTAAATGGTTTAAATGGTTTGAAATGGTTAAATGAAATGGTTTGGTGGACATGGTTATGGTTAATCAAACTCCTTGTGGGGTACAAAGGAATCCCCCAAATAAACATGTTAATGAACTCCATGTGGGTACAATGGAATCCCCCAAACAAACATAATGAAACACTTGTGGGGTACGCGGGACTCCCCCAAATTAACTTGGTAAATAGGAACACGGGAATCCCTTCACCTTAAAAGGTTTGGCTAAGTACAATACTTGCAAGTTATAGCAATAGACTTTGTTAATAATAAATTGAATATTGGATTGGTTGGTTGGAAATGGTTTTAATTGTGCAATAATGGAGGGGTGTGCTAGCTAACCTTGAAGGTGGGAGTTCAATGAATTAACACTGGAAACTCATGTTTGCCGACATAAGGGGTTCGTCATGGAGACCATATATGATACTATGAGGTATGCGGGTATTCTCTAAGTATACTGTACATATGTATCATGGATATCTAAGGGTACTTGGGAATCCTGTACTATTTTGGTATCTCCGGTTCGTGTGGTTATGCACATTGGGGCCCATTCAAGGGGTTAAACCGGACCCGTATAGCCCGTGGATGGTTAAGGTCGATTAAGCTAAACATACCCAGGTTAAATGTTATTAAATATATGCTAAAATTGATTCCCTTTCCCGACATGGTTATATATGTACCTGTATGGTTTATATGCATATGGTTGGTTTACTTTGATTTACTAGATGGAATTATTTTATCCTTATCCTAAGTTCATGCTAGAGTTCACCCGTTAACCCATTTTTGGGTGGATGTATCCCTACGTGATGCTGGAACCGACCGTTCTACTCATCCTGTATAGTGACCGAACTTGAGGATCAACTTTTGGATTGAAGTGTTGACCATCCATCTTTATTAAAGGATCTATTTTATTTTTTATAGACATTTTCATATACTTTGGTTATATGATGGATATTGGTTTTGTCTATGGTTGGGGGCATGTCCCAACCAGATATTAGTTTTCTTTTTGTTAGAGGCTTTCATGGAACTACTATGGGTTGGTATGGGAGGGATCGGTATCAGTGTTAGCCTTGGTATCAGCATTGGTATTAGTGGTGATATTGTTGGACTAAATTTCTTATTGTTCCATCCTCTTTTATTTTAGGACTATATATAATTATTATGGAACTCATATGGTTATAGTTCTGGATTATGGTTTGGGTGGTATTGGTTATTGGTTGCATATCAGACGGTTGAACTCGTTTGGGTGGTCAAAGATATAGACCTATCCCAGAGTCTTGGATTATGCAATAATGCTAGCTTGTTCTATGTTTTGAATTCATTCGACTATATGAATAGGTTGGTTGGTTGGGTAATAGGGGTGGTCTCTAGTCCTGGTTGGACTTGGGATACCCATTATGACAAGGCCCTAGTTCGGGTCGTGCCATATTTCTCCTTATATAATGGCCCCGGATGAGTTGAGGGAACTCAGGGAGTAACTTAAGGATCTTTTAGATTAGGGTTTCATCCATTCTAGTGTATCCCCGTGGGGTGCACCGGTGTTATTCATCGGAAAGAAGGATAGTTCCCTTTTGATGTGCATTGACTATCGACAATTGAATAAGGTAATGGTTAAGAACAAGTATCCGCTCCTAAGTATAGTTGACTTGTTTAATCAATTGCAAGGTGAGAAATTCTTTTCTATGATAGATCTTCGATATGTGTATCATCATCTTAGGATTAGGGAGGAAGATATCCCTAAGACAACTTTTCGTACTCGATATGGGCACTTTGAGTTCTTGGTTATGTCATTCGGTTTGACTAATGTCCCGACGATATTTATGGACTCGATGAACAAGGTTTTCAGTTAGTTTCTAGATTATTTTGTCATTGCATTCATTGATGACATCTTGGTGTATTCTAGATGTGAGGTAGATCATACCAATCACCTCCGTGTGGTGTTGCAAACCTTAAAGGAGCAAAAGTTGTATGCCAAATTCTCCAAGTGTGAGTTATGGTTTAACATTGTAACTTTTCTTGGTCATATTATTTCTAGTGAGGGGATCATTCTGGATCCACAAAAGGTGGCGGTGGATAAAAGATGGCCTAGAGCCACGACTCTAGCCAACATTTAGAGCTTCTTGGGTTTGGCTGGGTATTATAGGTAGTTCATGGAAAGTTTCTCAATGATAACTGCCCCATTGACTAAGTTGACTCAGAAGAAGGTAAAGTTTCGTGATCGGATGCTTATGATGGGAGTTTCGATAAGCTGAAGGATAAGTTAATTTCGGCTCTAGCTTTGACATTGCTTGAAGGTAATGATGTGTTTATGGTTTATTGTGATGCATCCCGGGTGGGACTTGGTTGTGTTTTGATGCAACATGGTAAGATTATTGCCTATGTTTCGAGGTAGTTGAAGGTGTGAGAGGAATTATCCTACTCATGATTTGAAGCTTTTAGCGATAGTTTTTGCTTTAAAAATATGGCATCATTATTTTTATGAAGTGCACGTGGACATCTTTTTTTATCATAAGAGTCTATAGTATATGTTCAGTCAGAAGGAGCTAAATCGTAGGCATAAGAGATGGTTGGATTTTCTCAAGGACTATGATATGAGTCTTCACTACCACCCACATAAAGCAAACATATTTGCTGATGGTCTTAGTAGGTTATCCATAGGGAGTTTAGATTATGTGAATAAGGAGAAGAGAGAATTGGTGAAGGGTATTCATCGCTTGGGTAATCTCGGAGTTCATCTCTTAGACTCCAGTAATGGTGGTGTGATGGTAGAAAAAGTGGCTCGGTCATCTCTTGGTGCAGAGATCAAGGAAAAACAAATACTAGATCCCATCTTAATGAAAATCAAGAGTGATATTGGTGGGAAAAGGGTAATGGTGTTTGAGATCAACGATGATGGTACCTTGAGGAACCAAGGGAGGTTATGTGTTCTTGATATTGATGGTTTATGACAAAGGATTTTGGCTGAGGCGCATGAATCATGCTATGTTATGCATCCAGGTTTGACAAAAATGTATCATGATCTCAAGAAGATGTATTGGTGGAGTGGTATGAAAATAGATGTGGCTGATTTTGTGGCCAAATGTATGATGTACCAACAAGTTAAAGTTGAACACATAAGGTTTGGGGTTTTGTATCAGAAAATTGATTTACCAGAATAGAAATGGGAGGTAATCAATATGGATTTCATTACCGATCTTTCTCTATCTTGGAACTAATTTGATTTGGTTTGGGTCGTCATGGATAAGATGACAAAATTCACTCATTTCTTGCTAGTGAGGACTAACTTTCTAGTTGAGGACTATGTGATGTTGTATCTTCATGTGATTGTGAAGTTTATAGGGTACCTATTTTAATTATCTTTGATTGTGGTACGCATTTTTCATCTCACTTCTGGCGGTCTTTTCAAAAAAGGTTGGGAACTAAGGTTAGTCTAAGTACTGCTTTTCATCTGCAGACGGATGGGCAAGCAGAGACTATTCAAACTTTGGAGGGCATGTTTCTTGCGCGTGTGATTGATTATGGTGGTAATTGGGTTGAGCATCTAACATTGGTAGAGTTTGCTTACAACAATAGCTATCATCTAATATTAGGATGACACCTTTTTAGGCATTGTATGGTAGGAGGTATAGATCTCTTATTAGGTGGTTTGAGCTTGGTGAGGCGGATATGTTTGGCTCAAACTTGGCTTATTTGGCTATGGAGAAGGTAAAGGTAATTTGGGATAGGCTTAATGCTGCCTAAAGTCGCCGAAAGTCCTATGTAGATGTAAGGCATAGAGACTTAGTGTTCGAGGTAGGGGATAAAGTATTCCTAAGTGTATTTTCCATGAAGTGAGTGATGCGGTTTGGTAAAAAAAGGAAGGTCAGTCCTTAGTATGTTGGTCATTATGTGGTTTTGAAGAGGGTTGGCAATATGGCTTATGAATTGGAGTTGCTTTCTGTTTTAGCTCCATTTATCTAGTATTTCATGTCTCTATGTTGATAAAGTGTCTTGGTGATCCTTCTTAGGTAGTTTCTTTGGAAGGATTAGGCATCTCAGATTCTTTGTTTTATGAAGAGGTCCCTATTGAGATATCGGATTGGTAGGTTCGTCAGTTATACACCATGGATGTGGCCTCAGTTTAGGTTCTATGGTGGAACCACAAGGTGTAATAGGCTACATGGGAAGATGAAGCGGACATGGATTCCAAATATCCATATTTGTTTCTGCTTGGATATTCATGCGGAAGGTATGTGTTCTTGATCATATATTTGTTTTCTAACTTGGTTAAAAGTTGGATTGATGTTTGTTAATGCAAATGACTCATGCTTATGTTTGACCTACCTTGTCCGTCATTCAGTGATGAATGATCCTAGTAGGGGAGACTGAAACACCCTGGATTTGGACCATTAGAAAATTTCCTGGATTTCTAGATTCTAGCCATCATACTACATGTGGGTACCATTCGTATGATAGGTATAGTTGTTATGCTCCTCATCATATTCAAGTCTGTGTTTGTGGTGGATTGGATTTGTTTCTGGAATGGGTACGACTTAGTGGGTACGAGTCGTATGGTTAGTGATGGGTCGTACTATTTGGGTTTTTCCTTCACTTAATTTGGGACTGAGAAACTAAACTTGGATCTGATTACGAGTGGATCACCATGAGCCATACATAAAATAGGGTATGATTCATAACATTGACTTGTATAGTAGACATTCTTTAAACTTTCTTTGATTCTATTCTGCCAGGGATACTGTTTAAGGGTACCACTTGTACGGTTGGGCACAACTTGGTTTGGGTAAGTCATATGTTAGAAAGTATTGGGTCCAAGGGGTAGACCTAGAGTACTATTGGTGGGACCACTCATATGGAAGGGTACGGCTGGTATGGGGGAGCCGTACCATTTGATGGGAATTTTAAGCAATTTAAGTTGGGGGTAATTTGGATATTTCCCCATTTAACCTCTTAAGGCCCTACGACTTATAACTCTTTTGGGACATTATTTACCCTATTATTATAATCTAAAACACTAAAACACTTAGAAACTCTCTCTAATTCTCTCTAAGGATCTTGGGTAAAGAGAGGCTAGGGTTTTATCTAGAGGATCAATTTGGGGCTTGTACTGGTGATTTTTCTCTATAATCTTCATAATCTAAGGCATTTACTCCTCCCTTATTGTTACATCCAACTAACGACATATTTTATACAATGATTTCATCGCATGATTATTGTATGATTTTGGGGTTTTCAAATATATGTTGGGTTTTGGTATTGAATGTTTGATTATGGTTTTCCCATGTTTTAATTATTTATTTACATACTTTAATGGTGGTTTGGACAATTGGCTGTATGATAATGGTAAATTGGTTATTGAACTTGGTTTCGGAAACACTATGCCCCCAATATGTTTGCTAAAATGGCTATGATAATGCCTTTACTATATTATTGGACTTTTAATGGAACTATTGCATGTTATGGTTTTGTAATGGAATCTTATATGGCATAAATGGTTTTAATGGTTTAGAATGGCTAAATGTTAAGGTAGTGGTCATGGTTAAGGTTAATTGGACTTCCATGTGGGGTATACGAGAATCCCCCAAGTAAATATGTTCATGAAAAACTTATGAGGTACATGGGATTCCCCCATGCAGACTTAATAATGAAACACTTGTGGGGTATATGGGATTACCACAAGTTAACTTGATAATTTAATCTATGGGTACATGGGAATCCCTTTACATAAAAAGATTGGCTAAGGGCATTGCTTGCAAGATATAGTCAGTATGACGATACCACTACTTAGAGCCTTTGTTAATAATAATGGAATAATGGTTTGGTTGGATTTTTAATTGGGAAATAATGGTGGGGTGTGATAGGTAACTGTGAAGATGTGAGTCCAATGGAAAGACACTGGAAACTCTTGTTTGCCGACATGACGGTTGGTCGTAGTGACCATATATGATACTATGAGATACATGGGAATCCTCTAAGTACATTGTACATATGTATCATGGAGAGCGAAGGGTATTCGAGAATATCCTACTATTATGGTATCTCCGGTTCATGCGGCTACAAGCATCAAAGCTTGTTCAAGGGGTTACACTGGACCGATATATCCCGTTGTGGTTCTAGGATGGTTAAGTTACACATACCCAGGTTAATTGTTTTAAAGGCATACTAAACCCCGCCCCCTTTTCACGATATTTATATATATATATATATGTATGGTTGTATGCATATGGTTGGTAATTTGGTTTTACTAGATGGCATACTTTTGTCCTTATCTTGAGTTTATGCTAGCGTTCACCTGTTAACTTATCTTCAGGAGTCTGTATCCCCACGTGATGAGGAACCGGACGTTCTACTGCTCCTGCTTAGTGATCAGATTTAGGATCAGTTATTGGATTGAAGTGATGAACTTCCATATTACGGAAGGCTCCATTTCATATCATGGATGTCTCTATATACTTTGGTTATTTTATGGATATTGATTTTGGCTATTATTGGGGGCATGTACCACTGAATATTATTTTTTCTTTTAGTTAGAGGCTTTATGTGACTACTATGGGTTGGAAGGAGCAGTGTCGGTAGTGGTTTCGGCCTTAGTATTGGCATTGGTATTGGGGCTGATACCGTTTGATTGAATTTATGATTGTTCTATCCTTTTATGTTATCTTATTGACAGGAACTTGGTTTTTACGTTGGTTTGTTTATGGTTGTTGGTTGGTAATAGATAGTTGGACCGTCTGGGTTCGTCACGGTTATAGACCTATCCCAGATTCTGGAATTTTAATAAATGTTATATGTTTATACATTCTGAATTCATCCGACTTAGGGTATGTGTATTTGGAGGTTGGGTTGGGTAATTGGGGTGATTTTCGGTCCTGGATGTACTTGGGATGCCCATTACAACAAGGTCCTGGTTTGGGTCGTGTCATATTAGTTCTTATTTGGTTTATTTATTCTTCTTATCATCATATTTGATTGGCTTTCATTTTGTTCCTTTTTTATGTTCAGGATGTTAGGCTAAGATGACAGTCTCTGGATCACGATGGGCTTGAGATACCTATCAAGATTAGGCCCTTGTTTGGGTCATGACCAGCTTTGTATCATAGCACGGTTCAGGTTCTTTGGATGTCCATAAAGTTATGCTGAGTAGAGTCCCTTTTTAGGGTGTGTAGCGTGCCACACCTATAAGGGGAATTTATGAGGCATTTAGGAATGTTCCCTTTCTTGTGTTCTACTTTTGGGATTATAGAGTCTAGTGCTATAAAACTTCTCTAACTCCTAGCTTACTCGCATTTCAAATCATGCCTCCCCAAAGATATAATGGTTGTAGAAACTCTGCTGGACCTTCTGTCTAACTTGAGGAAAATATGGAGGAAACTTGTCCTGTTTATAGAGTACAGACTTAGTATAGGGTCCCTGCTCCTTACTGTACGACCCCACATAAAGTTCCACTGGTCCTTTCTAGTCCTCCCCGAACTTCGTGGACTGGTGACACTTATGCTCAGTCACCTTAGGGAGATATCTTTAATGCTGAAATACCCCAGGTGTTGGTCTCGGTCCCTAAAAATTTCTAAAATTTTATACTCACTGTCCTGACTATGACTCACCCTTTGAGTTATTGGACCCAAATCATAGCCTAACTAGTGTGATTGGCTAAGCTTTTTATTTTGAGTACGAGTGTCTCACTACGAGTTGTAAGATCTCTTTATGAGTCACTGTGTACAAATCATAGTTGGACCAGTGTAAGGCCAAAGTGGTTCTGACTTTGATACGACTTGGACCCTACGAGTCGTAAGGTAACTTGATTAATCATATTAGGTGAGTCATAAGGTCAACAATATGTGTGTGCCCTAGAAATTGTCTTGGGTTTGATTCGTGATGATGAGTCATAACGAATCCTCACGAGTTATTTAGTGACCCGTAGTCACGAACGACTAAATTTTAGCTTTTAATTTGAGGGCACTTTGGATTATTCCATTCTTACCCAATTAAAACACCATGTTCATAAAGAACTCAAGGGTGTTACTTCTCATTCATAAGATATTTAAACACTCCCAATACTCTCTCAAATTCTCTCAAGCAAGATACTTAGGGTTTCTAAGAAGTGGGTCAAGTAGAGCTTCAAGGGTTGAATTCTCTCTGTAATCTTTGGTATATCAGAGATGTTACTCTTTCCCAACTACTATTTTGTAAAAGAATAAATTTAAAAAGTTTATCATAGGATTTTGATGTTGGTTTTAGAACATGGGTTGAGGGTTTTTGAATGTTTGTTTTTGAACAATGTTCCCAAGGTTTAAGTATGATGGTTCATGCTTTAATTATGATTTTAAACTTTTGGGGTTCATGGGTATGGTGAATAAACTAGGGGATTTTGATTTCCCCCAATTTGTGAATATTGACAATTAAAGTGGTAATGACCTCAACCCCATATTGTAAGATTGGTTTGACTATGAAAAGTATGCACACTAAACTACTCTTAAACTATTAAATAATGTGAGAAATTAAAGACATACGATGATTTTGAATTGAACCTTATGGGGTGGTGTAATTCCCCAAACTAATAATTTAACCAAAGGGATTGTGAATTCCCCCAAGTGATGATACTTGGTTTGGCATGTTGTTGTTACCTTGTAAGTATAATTGGTATGACGATACGAAAAATGTATGCCTTAATGTATAATATAGTTCAATTAATGGGAATGTGTGATAAATGTTTTAATGGGGCTTAAAAAGAATTATGTATCTGAGTCGTAAAAGTGGAGGTCCCGAGGGATCGCTATAGAAAATCGCAATTGCTAATGCAGGGGTCTAAATGACCGGGTAATTCGAGTCCCCCTTATTATATGATTGGGAGGTTCGAGTCCCCTATACTATATTACATGATTGGGTACTTAAGTCAATTTGGTATGACGGGTGGTTTGAGTCCCCTATGATGCATATGTATATTCTCTGGTTCTTGCGGCTACACACACTGGGGCCCTTCCAGCTAGGGAAGATATGGACCCATATAGCTAGTGGGTGCCTTCTTATGACGATTGAGCTACACAAATCCAGGCTAAGGTTTTAAAGTATATGTTAAGCCTTATCCCCTATTTTTTCTTGTGATATATATGTATGTATATGCATTTGATTATGTGTATGAGATTTGAATGATTTTGAACTATTGATTATGGCATTTATGTTATCATTTACCCCTGAGTTACATGCTAGTTCGCAACCCAATAACCATCTTAGGATGTTTTATCCCTACGCGATGCAGGCACTGGAGGTACTTCTAGTTTTCCTACACAGAGTAAGGTAGATCGACCCAGTTCGTCGGTTCATGTGGTAAAGTGGTGAGCTTCCATTCTCTGGAAGACTTAAAATTTTTATCAATTCCTTTCATAGATTAGAATAGAGAGTTTACATTATCATCAACATTATCATTATCATTATCATTGTCTGAGTCAGGGACATGTCCCGACCAAGAGTGGTTTTGGTTCTTTTTACATAGAGACTCTGCTGGATTACTGTGGACTTGGGTGGTGATATTGGTTGGCTATTTCGGTATGTTATCGGTTATCGACATGTCTTAAGTCTCTTTAACCTTTTCTTATGCTATCTTGTTATATATTTGGAATTCATCCGTTGTTGGGGGTATTATGTTCTATTTGGTTATGTGCATGGGGTAGTCTCCGATTCTCATTGGACTTGAGATGCCCGTCATAGCCTGGCCCTCGTTCGGATCATGACAAAGTTTGCATCATAGCCTAGGTTTTGTGTCGTTGGGTTTCAACTAAACTCTGTTAAGTAGAGTCTCTTTTATACGTGTGTAGCACACCACACTTATAAGGAAGGGGCTACGAGAAATTTAGGAATGTTTCCCTTTCTTGTTATTCTATTTCAGACAATAGAGTCTAAGATCTTGAAATCTCCTTTTATTCCCCTATGTTTTGATTTAAGATCATGCCTTCTAGACTATCTGATGCTCGTGGAAACTCTTTTATCCTGTTTGAGGACAATATGGATGTAGCTCATCCTACTCAAGGAGTTCAGACCAAGTCTAGGGTCACTGTTTCTGATAGCCCCAGCGGAGTCCCACCTGTTCCCCCTATCCCTCCTCGGACACTTCAAGCTAATATGTCTAATACTATTTTTTGCCAATTAATCCATTTTCTTACCCAGTTAGTGGTCTCTCAGACTGAGTGTGTTTTTTCTATTTCT